>CAKXYN010000025.1:26950000-27646615 GCA_935064755.1 Tragelaphus eurycerus
TTATAAGTTCCATAGCATAGTGTAAGAAATTCTTTGACAGGGACTTGAGTTTTCTCTTTGGCCTGTTATATTTCTCTGGACCTAAACTTTTTCCTGGATGCTCCCTTTAACCAATCTTTGAGAAAGATTTTTTACTTGTATTGGCCACAGTATTAAAAAAAAATTAAGAAAGGGAAATATTTACTCTACAGTAGGTATATTATAGAATCATAAAATTTTTCAGGGCTTTGCTTTTCTTTACTTTTCTTCAAAAATAGCTCTTGAGTATCACCATGGGCCCTGAATCCAAAAACTTAGGTATTGTAATTTAAGAATGTGGACTCCAGAGTCAGAAGGTTTAAATCCTACCTCTGTTCTTTCACCTTGGACAATGCACTTAACCTTTCTCTGTTTATTTTCCATTTCTCATTTAAGAATAATGGCAGTACCTCTTTTGTGTGTGTGTGTGTGTGTTTGTATGTGTGTGTGTGTGTATGTGTGTGTTGACTGTGTTGAGCATTAAAGAAGTTGTAAAGAGCCTACCATGCAATAAGTTCCATATATAGTTTAGGTGTTAACACACATTGATCCAGGTCTATAAAGTCAGCTTGAGGTCTCTGTACTATTTAGGCATCAGCATTTAATTAACATACTGAGAATGCCAAGTACTGTACTAGGCACTGAATATACGAAGCCAGGCAAGATACAGACACTGTTGGCCAGCAGGTTACAACCTCAAAGGATGAACTCACAAATAAAGGATTAGAGAGAGAAATCAGTGTGAAGAGGACACATAAGAACAACTCTGCATTGCCCAGGGAGCTCAGGATGTTGATCACACTAAATTTAAAAGATGAATAGGGGTTAGCTGGATGTGGACAAGACATTACATTAGTGGATACTCAGAAATGTAGACTCTGGTTGCTGTGTTCATCAAAGTATATAAATAGTTATATTTAACTTAAGGGAAGAGTAAATGTGGAGTGTGACAGAAGATGAGACTGCAAAGACAGACCATGTCCTGAAGGCTTTGAATTTAACCCTAAAAAATGTGAGAAGCCAGTGACAGGTGGTTGGGTGGCTGCTATACTAATAAGCTCACTGCTCTCTGCCAGTGAGCATGCAGTTTTCTTCTGGCAAGTCTGCCCATCTCCAGGTGCAGGGTCTTCTCCTAACTTGTACACTCTTTCAACCATGTAACACTTCCCATAATTCCTTCAGCACTTGATACATTATTTAGAGAAGCCTTGCAGTGTCCAGTCAGACATGGCCAGTGATCATACAGAACCCTTGACTCTTTAGAAGAGTTCACAGTTCTAGAAATCTCTCTGCCTGGAAAAGGTCACCTAATTTACATAAACTCATGTTCATCCAGGACTAGGATTCTTCTGTTCTTTTAAACAAAGTGGCCCATAGATTTTTGTCTTTGGTTCAAGGTAAAAGAGAAGCTAGCAGCACTGCCTCTATTTGAAGTATCTCATCACGACTAAGAATTCATCATAATCTTATTCTAACAGTTTGTTCAGGCATTGCCAAGGTATGCATCTCAGCATTCTGGCCCTTGACACTTTGTGGGGAAATGGGTGGAGGATAGTGAAGACAGATGAATCCTTTGGACACATGGTGACACGCATTGGTTACTTCATCTTATTCATAGAGAAAACTAAACATGCTTTATGTGTGTAGATTTTTTGGAGAATTATTTTAAACAGTAGGGTCAGTGGTTAAGGTTTCAGAGTCTAAGTTGAGTCCTGATATTACTATATATTACTCTATTCCCAGTATGACTTTGGGAAAGTTACTCAACTTCCCTTTGTTTGCCCCTCTAGAGAGTTGGAGACTCTCTATAGCTACCTCATAAAGTGATATGAGGATTCCATGAAACATCTGTATGAACCCCAGGACCTAGCACAGGATAAATAGTTTAGAATTGTTCATTGTTGTAGTTACCATTACTATTCCAACTTTCCTTACACTATCAATTTTACCTCTTGAACTGTTATTCTGCTGTTGATTTATCTTGGGCCTCTAGTATATTCAGGGATATGTGAATTTATTGACTCCTAACACCATCCATTCATTACCTCACAGTTCTGGTAGGTCACAAGTCTGCACCGACCCAACTGGGTTCCCTGCTTCCAGTCTCACAAAGCTGATACCAAAATATCAGCCAGGCTGGCTCTTTATTCTAGACATTCTAAGGAACAATCCTCTTTTGAGTTTATTTAATCTCTTGCAGTTGTAGAACTGAAGTCCTCATTTCCTTGCTGGCTAGAAGCTACTAACATTTCTCCTCTCGTGGTCCCTTAATGTTTTCAAACCATCAGTGCTGTGTCAAGTCCTTCTCATGCTTCAGATCTGACTTCCTCTTATAATACCAACTGGAGAAAACTCCACTTTTAAAGGGCTTCTGTGATTAGGTTATCAGAGCCACCATGACCCACCGCCCCCCAGCCCAGTTTCCCCTGATTCTGCCTGAGATCTTCCTTTTGATTTACACAAAGTCAGCTGAAACTTGTTTTTGCCATTCCACAGGAGTATACATTACATGCACAGATTCTATCCACACTCAAGAGAGAGTTCTGTTCAAGAGCAAGAGTTCTCAGAGGTCTTGTGAATTCTACCTACCATACTAATGTAATTGAAATGGAATTAAGTAAAGTTAATAGAATATATTCATTCTGTATTCACTAATTCCTTCAATAGCATGTACTGAGCACCTACTATGTACCAAGCTGTATGCTAGATTCTAAAGTATCAATCAATTCTTGGCGATTCATTTTTTGAAAAAATTTTAAAGACGATTATCTCGAAATATGAATTCTTTTTTCTCACACTTACTTTTCCATTCCCCATTTTGCTGTCTGGAACTGCAATATATATGATCCTATGTGAGCATAATTGAGTGACTCTAGAACTAAGTTTACTAATAGAAAAATCAAATGAATGGAAAGAATAACACCATTTAGAAAAATTGCCAATTTATCTAAGAGAGCTTTTGAATCATGAAGAGGCTGATGGGCTGGTGAGGAAGTAATAGTTATTGATACTGTCTGAATGTCAAGTGCTGGGTAGATGTATTTTACATGTATTATTTCACTGAAACCGACAAGACTGTTTCTGTATCAGAAGTGGGAAACTGAGGCAAAGATATACAAACGCATAACACTGCAGATGTTTGACTATGTCCTCTATTATCTTCTGAGTTCCCTCTAAACAGATAGATGTCTTCCATCTATTAAGCTTTATAAAAATGTGTTTGTTTTATAACAGTTATCTTTCTCCATGTCAAATCATATTTATCTGTGTATATGCCTCTTGTATGTAATATAGTTCTTTGAAAGCAAGAATGATCTCTTATTCAACCATGTAGTTCCCTAGCTGTTGTTAATTGTGTGTGCTCAGTAAATACTGATTGAATTTGAATAATGCAGAGAACTGTAATGAGATCATCATTGCTTAGCGTGAGTCTGTCCTGCTCTTGTTCCATCCCACTTGGCCAATTATGCCTGAGCATCGATGAGAGAATAGATCCCATGTGTTTAATGCCTTATTGAAAACAGCAATACAAGCTAGAGATTGGCAAATCAAATTGCAGTTGGGGTTTGGCAAAAACAATTTTGTTGAGGGGTGGAAAGGAATGGTCCTATGATACCCAAAACCATTTTCTAGGGATTTTTTTTCTCCTCAATGGTTTTATATTTGTGTTTGTTAAGGGAAATTTAATTCACATGCTTCTGGTTTATTTACACTTAGCACACCAAAGCAATGATTTGTAAAAGCCATTTGGTGTCTAGGAATTCTCTTTAAAGTTCTTTTTGAACTGGAAATCATTTCTGAAAAAAAAAAGAGCAGTCCTAATATCTATTGAGTGGGCTGAATGGTGGAAAATGCAGAGAGTTCTCATCCCAACTCTGTAGTTAACTGTTTGCCTTGATAATTGATTTTTATGGGTCTTAGTTTCCTCAACCTTAAAGAAACTGCTGCTGCTGCTGCTAAGTCGCTTCAGTCGTGTCTGACTCTGTGTGACCCCATAGACGGCAGCCCACCAGGCTCCCCGTCCCTGGGATTCTCCAGGCAAGAACACTGGAGTGGGTTGCCATTTCCTTCTCCAATGCATGAAAGTGAAAAGTGAAAGTGAAGTCGCTCAGTTGTGTCTGACTCAGCGACCCCATAGACTGCCGCCTACCAGGCTCCTCCGTCCATGGGATTCTCCAGGCCAGAGTACTGGAGTGGGGTGCCATTGCCTTCTCCGAACCTTAAAGAAGGGGTTAGAATATTTAAGCTTAAAATTCATTTCTAGATCTTAAATTCTATGATTAAATTCTTTCATTTGAAAATACAAAAACTGAATTCCTACTATGTGTGAAGTTCTGTTCCTACATATATATATATATATGCATATATTGAGGTGGCTTTTTATGATTATTTATTTCACATCTGTGAGGTAGAATAGTCATTAGTTGTATTTACAGCTGAGAAAACTGAGGTTGATATATTTTAACATTTATATATAAAACTGTGGCACATAGTAGGCATTTAGTAAATAACTTGTTGCTTTTTAGATAGATAAATCATGGATGGATGGATGGACGGATGGTCAAAATGCCAGTCAACTTCTCTTGCCATTTTTTTCTCAGGAATTCCTGAACATAATTTTTTTTAAATTTCATTTTTCTGAAATACTGCTTTGGAGTATTTTGCTGTCTCAGACATTGTTTAATACAAACCAACCATTCTTTTGTTTACAAAAGGTGCTGAGAATATAAAGTTACCTTCTGGAGCGTCACTGACTAGAACAGTAAAAGGATTTTTACTTTACTTGAAAGTGCCTTCTTTAAAACATATGCAATATTTATAGGGCTGCTTGGAATAAGCCAACTGAAAGATTTAATGATAATAATCTCCATATTTCTTCTAAAAGTGATTTCCGGTTTCAGTGACCTTGAAAAGAGTCCTAGGACATCAAATAAATAAAGACCTTAAAGTGAAATGAATCCTCAAAATATGTTCATAAATTTACATTTTAAACATGACCAGAAAACATATACCTTCCCCATTATTAGGGTGATTCTTTAATGAAAATTTTTCATTTGCATGAAATAAACCTTTTTTGGCTATAGATGAAAGGATTTTATGGTAGCAGCACTGGTTTTGTGAGTTAAATGATCCCAACATCATCAGGAACGAATCACAAGTGCCTACCATATGAATTACAACATCATGAGTCTTAAAAAGGTATTTCTGTGAAAAGCATTCTTCCCATCTGCAACAATCAGCTTCTGCTTTGAAGTCCTGCTCAAGAGCCTCAGAGTACATGAGACAGCCACATGCTACCCAAACTTCTCTCTCAATTTGAGCTTGACTGCATCTTCCTAAAGAAAAGCATAGTTAACTTAACGACTAAGGGGTTTAGAGAGGAAAATGGCTCCAGTTTTTGTAATTATACTTCACCGTATGTGCATTCTTCAGTTGCTCTTTCCTGAATGTAACTAGGGAAAATTTGCCAGTGGATATGCAAAATTATATTGCAAATCAAAACAGAACAAAAGTGTCTGACTCCAGGGATCCCTACTATACCGGATTTACAGTGAAGTCTTCACAGCTATTTCAGGATCATATGAAACTAACCTGTTTAAAAATGAGTAAAATTGTTATTGAGGGTTTTAAACATGTCAGAAAGAATTACGAAAATTACATAAATCAGTAACATATTAGATGTCAAAAAAGAACCCTCCTGCAACGCAGGAGATGCAGGTTTGATCCCTGGGTCGAGAATATCCCTTGGAGGAGGAAATGGCAACCCACTACAGTATTCTTGCCTGGGAAATCCCATGGACAGAGGAGCCTGGTGGATTCAGTCCACAGGGTTGCACAGAGTCAGACAAGATTTAGTAACTGAATACGCACATTCATTTCTGAAGAGACTGTCACTGCTGCTGATTCTCATTCTACTACCTTTGCTAAATGACACTATGGGGATGGGGATTGTCTCTGTCACTGTTTTTTTTGTTGTTGTTGTTGTTGTTTTACTTGAAGCTTTCCTGGCAGGCAGTCATTGGAAATAATAGAGAAGTACTTATACTGAATGGGAGGCTGACATCAGCAAAATTAGATTTACAAGTAGGAGTGATTTCTAATTAATCATTTTGTATCACTATTATTTTTATTAATCAAGTGAATCATGAGCCAGTACCTTTCTTGGGCATTGGTTGCTGATTCTAGAGTCTGACTTTTATAGAATGGCAAAACAATAATGGTAACTACAATATAAGTTAGAAGTCCCTCTTCAAGCCACAGCAGAAGTTCCTCGGGGTCAGCCTCCTTAAAGAGTTCTGATACATTCCATGTTTTCAATTTCATAGTAAAAGCAGACTTTCTAGGAGTATCTCATTTCTCTGAGCTTCTGTAAGAATGTTTCAGTTATCCATTGCTGAACACACACAAATGACATTTATAAAGTTTAGGAACTTCATTTCCATCTTGCCTTCATGTGCCCTACAGTATGTATTCTATCTCATACTCTGGAATAAAAAAGGAAAGTTAACAGTCAAAAGAGCAAGCCTCTTTTCATCCAATAATAATAGATAATAACACTAGAATCAGGTAAGTGACTGCTTCACCATATAGGAAGATATTATTTACAACCTTATATATAAAGCTGAAAACTAGTAAGTTAATATCTAAAAACAGAAAAGTAGTATGTTAAAAGGATATTGTAGAGTCTGCAAAACGTGTTTTCTACTATATTTATATTTATAAATATAAATTTAAAAAGAACAGTGTGATCCTGTTTTATTTTTTAAATGCACAGAAAACGATAAGCATGAAATTGCACAAAAGTGGGATTGGCTACCTCTGGTTTATAGGACTGGGTTTATTATTGTGTAAATTATAATTATTTTATTTATATTTAATTATTGAATAATATGTAGCAACATATATTTGTTATATATTACATAATTTTCTTTGACTTTTTTCTATTTTCCACATTTTTAACAACATGTGTCCATTTTTGTTTTGAAAATAGTTGTTTTCAAATGGAAATTAAAGTAAAGTAAGTGTTGTGTTTTTGCACTACCAATATCCTGGGAACTATTTGGGAAACATTATGGAGAAGTATTTGACACATGCCATTTTAAAGGGTGAATCCTTTTATGTTCTATGGGTTAGTTATTAAATATTTATCTAAAGTTTAATCTTAGAGCTTTCCTAGAGCAACTTCTCATTTCAAACAGTTTCCCAAACTTAGAAAAAAATTTTTAAACATTTTTTTATTTCTTAAAAAAAAAACCCCCCCACAATTTTTTTAAAAATATAAATGTTATTTTTTTTATTTCTATCATTTTTTTTTTTTTTTTTTTTTTATTTTTTTTTTGAAAAAAAATATTTTTTTTTTTTTTTTGTTTCTCTCCCCCCCCCGGAAAAAAAGGAGGGCTTTCTCTTCTTGCTGGGTGTTTTTTTTTTTTTTTTTTTCTAGCTGTAGCTTGGGGTTTTTTTTTTTTCTCTCTCCTACCTCGGGGCCCGGGGGGCGCCCCTCCGGCGCCCGCGAAGTCCAGTCTCCATTCGAGTGGCGAGGAGGGCCCGGGATGGCTCTCGAGTCACGGCAGGGGAATCGGGCCTCAAGACGTGTTGAAGGGGGTATCTCGAGGTCTTTCTTGAGTTGCGTAAAAATCCCTAGGTTCCCCTGGTTTTTTTGTTGTCGCCTCGTGGTTTTTTTTCTTGTTTGTGGGGAGGGGGGGATATTTTGTGGTTGTGTGGGTTTTTTTTTGGCCCCCCTCTTTTTTTATATCTAAACCTCCCCCTCTCTTTTCTTTTCCTCCCCCCTTCCCTTTTTTTTTTTTCTTTTTTTTTTTTTTTTTTTTTTTTTTTATATTTTTTTTTTTTTTTTTTTTTTTTTTTTTTTTTTCTTTTTTTTTTTTTTTTTTTTTTTTTTTTTTTTTTTTTTTTTTATTTTATTTTATTCCTTTTATATCTTTTTTTTTTATTTTTTTTTTTTTTTGTTGTTGTGGCCCCTCCATTTATTATTACTTTTTCATTCCCTTCTCCTTTTCTTCTTCTGTTCTTTTTTTTTTTTTTTTTTTTTTTTTTTTTTTTTTTTTTTTTTTTTTTTTGTCTGTGTCAGCGTAGGTGGGGGTGGCTGGTTTTCAGTAATAAATAAATAAACAAACAGTTGCTCATTCGTGTCCTACTCTGCAACTCCATGGACTGCAGCACGCCAGACTTTCCTGTCCATCTCTGTCTCCCAGGACTGGCTCAAACTCATGTCCAAAGAGTCAGTGATGCCATCCAACCATCTCATCCTCTGTCATCCCTTTTTCCTCCTGCCTTCAATCTTTACCAGCAACACGGTCTTTTCTAATGAGTCAGATCTCTGCATCAGGTGGCAAAGTATTGGAGCTTTAGCATCAGTCCCTCCAATGAATATTCAGGATTGATTTCCTTTAGGATTGAGTGGTTTGATTTCCTTGCAGTCCAAGGGACTCTCAAGAGTCTTCTCCAACACCACAGTTCAAAAACATCAATTCTTAGGTGCTCAGCCGTCTTTATGATCCAACTCTCACATCCATACATGATTACTGGACAAAATCATAGCTTTTAATACATAGGCCTTGGTTGGAAAAGTAATGTCTCTGCTTTTTAATATGCTGTCTCAGTTTGTCATAGCTTTTCTTCCAAAGAGCAAACATCTTTCAATTTCATGGCGGCAGTCACCATCTGCAGTGATTTTGGAGCCCAAGAAAATAAAGTTTGTCACTGTTTTCATTGTTTCTCCATCTGTTTGCCATGAAGTGATGGAACCGGAAGCCATGATCTTAGTTTTTTGAATGTTGAGTTTTAAGCCAGCTTTTTCACTCTCCTCATTTACTTCAAGAGACTCTCTAGTTCTTCTTCACTTTCTGCCATAAGGGTGGTGTCATCTGCACATCTGAGGTTATTGATATTTCTCCCAGCAATCTTGATTCCAGCTTCTGCTTCATCTAGCTTGGCATCTCACATGAGGTACTCTGCATATAAGTTAAATAAGCAGGGTGACAATATACAGCCTTGATGTACTCCTTTCCCAATTTGGAGCCAGTCTGTTTTCCATGTCCGGTTCTAACTGTTGCTTCTTGACTTGTATTCAGGTTTGTCAGGAGGCAGTTAAGGTGGTCTGGTATTCCCATTTCTTTAAGAATTTTCCACAATTTGTTGTGATCCACACAGTCAAAAGCTTTAGCATAGTCAATAAAGCAGGAGTAGATGTTTTTCTGGAATTCTCTTGCTTTTTCTATGATCCAATGGATGTTGGCAATTTGATCTCTGATTCCTCAGCCTTTTCTAAATCTAGTTTGAACATCTGGGAGTTCACTGTTGAAGCCTACCCTGGTGAATTTTTTTCAGTATTACTTTGCTAGCATGTGAAATGAGTGCAGTTGTGCAGTAGTTTGAGCATTCTTTGCCTTTCTTTGGGACTGGAATGAAAACTGACCTTTTCCAGTCCTGTGGCCACTTCTGAGTTTTCCAAATTTGCTGGCATGTTGAGTGCAGCACTTTAACAGCATCATCCTTTAGGATTTTTTGTTAACTGCATAACAGTTCTAGTACTGACCTGACCCCATCCGTCTTGGTACCCTACCCTCCTCCCTGAGTGCCTAGTTCCATCCCCATAACATATCTGTGGCTGCTTCAGCTCAGCACACTTTATACAGACTGACTTTCTTGCTTAATTACTTCTTTCCCATGAGCCCTCACACTCAGGACACTCAAACCTCCTTGAAGCCAGCCTTCCTGACACTGTGGTCCACTGTAATTTTTCAACTTGTGAATTCAGTTTGCTGTGACCAGTAGGATGAGTTTTTGTGCCCTAGAAGGAAAAGCTATCCAACGTAACTTGTAATTATGCCCTTAAAATTATGTTCTGTAACTCTCTAATCACATAACCACACACACCATTGAATCCTCTTTTTCACATATCTGGAAGAGTAATAACTTGACACTGGTAGCCACACTTAGCTTTTCAGATCCGTCTACAATGGACACAGTAGAACTCAGGTTAAGAGAAGTAAAACATTGTTCTTAAATTCCTTGCTTTGATGAGAAGAGAGAGCGTAGGACTCAGAAATTTTATTTCTATACTTCACTTGAATGTTTTGTGCAAGAATAACTCAAAGTTCAGCTGCCTCAATCTGTGGCTCCAGAGATCACATGGGTAACATGTGAATGGAAATAAACCCTGTAGGTAAAAGAAAGAGGAATTTGGATAGAGATCAAAGATTAGCTTCATTCCATTCTTTCCTTCCACTTTTTACTATCCCATCTAAATTTGGTATTTTATGGGACTTTTTTTTATTCTCAAAGGAAAAAAGTGAACTTAAATCAGATTTGAGATTTTTCTCCCTCTCCCTGCCCCCCTTCCTTTTGAAAATCCATGTGATTTGATCTGCTCAGCAGTGACTTTAGATAATTGAATTCTCAATTGTTAGGAACCTTCAGTATGAAAGATTTGGCATACCTGCTTGATTTATTATTATATCTTTTAAAGTTATCACTGTGGCCATGGCTTAGATTACAGGAAAAGCTGTTCAGAATATTTAACAATATGGTTAGCAGAAATATTTGACTGTGAGTTTTATGAATATTTCCTCCAGAATGGAATTATTTACTATGTGCCTTGACTTAGACCAAGAGTATTTCTAAACATTAAGGATCAGAACTTTGAATTACACATTTTCTATAAGCTTACTGCTCTTTTTATAGCAGTTGGATAAAAAGGTGGAGTTTAATGTGGTCAGCCTCATTCTTAAAAGGCCTGTTGAAAAGGTTTTTCTTGGTATCATTGTGAGACCCATAGGTGTGGAAAATAATGCTTGAATGCAGTAATGCTTGGAAACAATTTACATCTAATTTTAAAACTTTTTACAATCATTTTGCCAAGTATTTAGAAAGATACAATCATTATAAAGTGAATATTTTGACTTCTATCATAATAGATTTGTATTATTCATACTTAACCTCAAGTGCTATACCAGAGCTGAAATTCTGGACAGCTCTAGTTTATTGAATGAATATTTCAGTGCATTTCCAAGGATTAAGAAGATATTATTTCATTATTCCAAAATGGAAGCAACTTAGTTTGATTTTGGGGTCTTCTTGCTTGGCAGTTTTATAGACTTTGATTTGGTTCTGCCAACTGTATTCTGAAAACTTACTTTCTTTTCACACAAAAAACCATAATATTTAAGAGAAGAACAAGGTCAGGCTTGAAAACAGCCTAGGCAGGCTTGAAGACCATGCATTTCCATATTCAAGGTAATTGTTTTAAGTTTTCATGAATATAGAAATATTGATATTATAAATATTTAAAGTATTAAACGAGGGAGAGTGAAATATACTCTTTTGTACTTTAGAATGGTTAATAAAAGAAACTAAAAATTTTAATTAATGTAAACATTGAAAAAATGAGTAGCAAAACTGTAGAAACAAGAAAGATAAGGGGTTGTTGCAAGGCAGAGAGGCGGTATGACAGGTGGAACACAGGAGATTTATAGGGCCTTGAAGCATTCTGTGTGATGTTGTAATGGTGGATACGTCACATTATGCATCTGTCAGAGCCCTTAGAGTTATACAAAAAGAGAAAAGCGCCTAGAGTTATACAAAAAGAGAAAAGCCTGGTCATGAACTTTTGTAAACAGTAATGTAAGTTATCAGTATTGGCTCATCAACTGTAACAAATGCACCACACTAATGCAGAATGTTGTTAATAGGGGAAACCGCAGCAAGGTGGGGTGGTGTATTGGACCTCTCTGTGCTTTCTGCTTAAATTTTCTTTAAACACAAAACTGCCCCCCAAAATAAGTATAGCATAATAAATTGACATATAAATCATGAAATGATTATCACAGTAAGTTTAGTGAACACCCATCATCAACAGGTACAGAATTAAAGAAATAGAAAAAGTATTTCCTTCTGATGAGAACTCTTAGGATTTACTCTCTTAGCAACTTTCATATGTGACACACAGCACTGTTAATCAGATTTATGATGCTTTACATTATTTCCATAGTACTTATTTATCTTATAACCGGAAGTATGCACCTTTTTACTGCTTTCATGTAATTCCCCCTCTCCCCCAGATCCCACCTCCGATAACCACAAATGGTATCTTTTTCTATATTTATCTGTTGAGTGCATTGAGTTTTCATGTGTCTTTTAAAGGCAAACAGCTATCTTTAGAATTATGTTTGAGTTCCTATCTCTCTTCTGTGTGTGTATCTATTATAGATTTTTGGTTTGTGATTACCATGAGGTTTATATATAGTGATTTAAATATAAATATGGGGGCTTTCCCAGGTGGCTTAGTGGTAAATAATCTGTCTGCCAATGCAGGAGATGCAGGAGACAGCGGGTTCAGTCCCTGCATCAGGAAGATCCCGTAGAGTAGGAAATGGCAACCCACTCCAGTATTCTTTCCTGGAAAAACCAATGGACAGAGGAGCCTGGTAGGCTGCAGTCCATAGGTTCGCAAAGAGACAGACAGGACTGAGCAACTGAGCATGCAGACATACAGAAATATGATTAAGTTGCTGCTCTCTTATGAATTTTAACTTCATTTCCCACATTTACTGTCTTTGACATAGCATTTTACATCGTTTTGTTTTGTGTGTCCCTTAACTACTTATTGTGGATAAGTAGTACTTATGTGGAGAAGGCAATGGCACCCCACTCCAGTACTCTTGCCTGGAAAATGCCATCGTGGATGGAGGAGCCTGGTGGGCTGCATTCCACGGGGTTGCTGAGAGTCGGACACAACTGAGCGACTTCACTTTCACTTTTCACTTTCCTGCATTGGAGAAGGAAATGGCAATCCACTCCAGTGTTCTTGCCTGGTGAATCCCAGGGATGATGGAGCCTGGTGGTCTGCCGTCTATGGGGTCGCAAAGAGTCGGACACAACTGAAGTGACTTAACAGCAGCAGTACTTATGTGGATTTTACTCCCTTGATCTTTAAACCTTCCTACTAGCTTTATATGTGGCTAATTTACTACCTTTTGTACATATGTGCCTTTACCAATGAAATATTTCCTTTTGTAATTTTCATATTTCTAGTTATGACCTTTTTCTTCACATAGAGAAGTCCTTTTAACATTTCTTATAAAGCCTTTTTTGGTTATGCTAAACTCTTAGCTTGTGCTTGTCTGTAAAGTTTTTGATCTCTCCATCAAATGTGAATGAAAGTCTTGCTGGGGAGCGTATGCTTGTTTGTAGGGTTTTTTTCCCCCTTTTATTACTCTAGGATCAGAAGGTGGGTCTGACATAGGCTCCTTTCAAATTATGACTTCTGCCCTGGGTCCTGAATTATTTAAGATTTTGTGTGTGCCTTATGACTGGGGTCTATTTCCCATTGCCCTTTGACCCTCCCAAGAGTAAGCCCCACTGGCCTTCAAAGCCAGACTTCTAGGATCTTGGCTTCCCAGTGTAGGACACCCAGACTGGGGAGCTTATAATAGGCCTCAGACCCCTCATTCCTTGGGGAGAAACTCTCTAACTCTGATTATCCTTGTGTTTGTGGTCCTCACGTGGAATATGGTTCTTGACTATACTACATCTTTACCCTTCCTACCCATGTCGTTGTGGTTCCTTCTTTATGTCTTTAGTTGTAGATCTCTGATACCCTTCTAGTCTTTCTCCTCAAAAGGTGCTCTGTAATAGTTGTAATTCCAGTGTGCCCCGGGGGACAAGGTGAGTTCAGGGTCTTCCTACTCTGAAATCTTGGCCACTTGTTTTCAACAAGTTGATTCAGGAACTTGTGAGTTGCTGAGCATTTGAGGATCTGTGAGAGGAGCCCAGATGTTACCCTGTAGCAAAACATCTATTAATTACTTAAAAAATATAATTGATTTAAAAACTAAATTTATGTTTCCTGGAAGTTCTTAAAGCAAATTAAACAATGTTGAACACATGGTTTTAAATATTTTTATTTATTCTTTTTTTTTCAATTGTTCCTAAAATTGGGCACGTTGATGAATTGTTATAATTTTTTAGACATTGAACAAGAGATTTACATTTGGCAATATGAGAGACTATATATTCTGAAATACTACTATGTGTAAATATGAAAACTACTCTTTTAAATTTATGGAGGACTTCCAAAAAGAGGAAGAAAAGCAAACAAATACTGTAGCTGTTGGCCACTCTGGGCCATCCTAAAGTATACAGTTGGCAAAAGTTTGAACATTAATAGACTCCTACATTCTCAAAAAGGGAGTCAAAGCCTTTGGTCTCCAAAGGGGACGGTTTTGATTGGAGAGCAGAATAAAGAAAGGAATGTCAAAGAGCCGACTCTAAAGAAAAGGATAAATAGGAGAAAAGGAGACACTGCTGAACAAAACAACAAATTGATCTTATCTATAACTGTCAATACAGAGAATTTCAAAGGGAATGAAAAGGGAAAAAATGTCTTTTCTATGACAATTTATAATCAAGTTTTGGGATCCGTATTTACATTGAAAAACAGCCCTTCGGTCAGGATTTAAAATTTATCCTGCTTGGTAATGTTTCAGCCATCCAGCAGAAGTAAACAAAATCCCACTCATCTTGGGTTTCAAAGGTAAATATCATATTCAAATCTGTTCTCCAAGCTTTCTCATATATAAAGTTCTGATGAATATGAACTCAAAAAATAAAATAAAATAAAAGCAAAGGAAAATTAAGCCATCATGAGGCTGAATCAGCAGAAACAAAAATAGTAAAACGAAGTCACAAAGCGGAGAAGGCGATGGCACCCCACTCCAGTACTCTTGCCTGGAAAATCCCATGGACGGAGGAGCCTGGTGGGCTGAAGTCCATGGGATCGCAAAGAGTCAGACACGACTGAGCAACTTCACTTTCACTTTTCACTTTCATGCACTGGAGAAGGAAATGGCAACCCACTCCAGTGTTCTTGCCTGGCAGGGACGAGGGAGCCTGGTCGGCTGCCATCTCTGGGATCGCATAGAGTCGGACACGACTGAAGCGACTTAGCAGCAGCAGCAGCAAGCCACAAAGACTTCAAATAGCAGATATAGAATATAAAGTAATTATGTCTAAAGAAATAAAAACTTGAAAGATTAAAGTGACTAAGAAGTTATGAAATATAACCAAACAGAACACCTAGGATTGAACAACAAATCACTGAAATGAAAATATTGATGAAAGTATAAGTAGCAGACTAGATACATCTGGAGTGAGTGAAAAAGCCTGGAAGGTAAACCTACAACAAAAATACACATAATGTCGGACAGAAAGAGATGCAAAATAAATGAAAGAAAACTTCAGAGATGTTGAGGCTGTACTAACAATGACTACATCTCATTGAGGTTCCAAAATATGATGATAAGGTAATAAACAGCTTTATTGAATACATTTGAACACAAAAGATACAAATTTCTGGGAAAATGTAACTTGGGAAGATATTGAAAGCAAGAATAGTCCCCTAATCCCTAAGAAAATTCTCAACAGATAAATGTCTTCCTCAAACAAAACAGAAGAGTCAAATGGTTTACAGAAGATTTCTACCTAACATTCTAGGGTCAAATAATAGAAAAAGAAGATCCAGCCATAATAAAATTCAAAACATTCAGTAAAATAATAGAAATTTATTGATTAACCTCTTTCATCAACATAGTGAAAAAAGCCTAAACAAAGCATTAGTCAAATAAATTCAGTGTGTATAAAAATGATAATATATCATAACCAAACTTACTTTATTCCATAAATTCAATGATGGCTAAATATTTGAAATATTAATGTAACTCACAACACTATGAAATTGTAGAGGAAAAACCATCTCATTTGGTGTAGTAAAATAATTAAATTCAACATCTGTTTATAATAAAAACTCAATTCAGAGTAGAAATAGAAAGGTTTCTCCTTATTCTGAATGAAACCACAGTGAGATGCCATTCTTTGCCACCCACATTTGGCCCATCACACCAAATGTTGGCAAGGATGAAACTGAACAGGAATTCTGATACACGCTGCTTCTCACAGTGGGCATTGATCATAGTCCTTTGGAAATGATCTGGTTCTATTTAGCAGGTTGTAAGTCACAGCAGTTTCACTCCACTCTTGCATGTGTGCACCAGAAGGCTGGTATAAGAATGTTCTTATTGGCTTTTTTTTGGTCGCTTGTGGGATCCTTGTTCCTCTAATCAGGGATTCAGCGGAGGCCCATGGTGGAGAAATCACAGAGTCCTAACCACTGGACCACCAGGAAAGTCCCATGGGGCATTTTTTTTTTTAATAACAGAAAAACATAAATATTTGTCAACAGGAGAGTGGGTAAATAAACTATATTCATTAAATGGCCTACTAGAGAGCATAAAACTGTTGTTACAGGTATCGACAGAAATGAACTAATACAAAGTGTGAAAAGAGCATGTTGTAAAAGTATAAAACCATTTTTATAAAATTCCAGAATAAGCAGGTTAAACAATGAAAAGCAAAGGAGTCATAAGCACCAACTCAGGGTCCTGATTACCCACAGTGAGGGGGAGTTATGTTATTAGAAAGTTGCATGCAGGGGGCTTCAAAAATATTTTCCTTAAATTGGGAGGTGAGTGACCACTTGTTTGTTATGTCATACATAGATATTAATTTTTGTATTCATCAGCTGCTACTGCTACTGCTAAGTAGCTTCAGTCGTATCCGACTGTGTGCAATCCCATAGATGGCAGCCCACTAGGCTCCTCCGTCCCTGGGATTCTCCAGGCAAGAATACTGGAGTGGGTTGCCATTTCTTTCTCCAATGCATGAAAGTGAAAAGTGAAAGTGAAGTCGCTTAGTCGTGTCCGACTCTTAGTGACCCCATGGTCTGGAGCCTACCAGGCTTCTCTGTCCATGGGATTTTCCAGGCAAGAGTACTGGGGTGGGGTGCCATTGCTTTCCCCATTGCTTTCATCAGCTATTTCATAGTAAAAAGAATGTCTATAAAATCTAATGTGATAGGTATGTAATACATGGAAAACTTCCTTTTATAATAAAGGCAAATGATGGAAAGAAGATATAAATATTAAGCAAATGGAGTTGCATACCTTATTAATATTAGCCAAACACTTTTCATCCAAGTGTACACAGAATGTATGGTGAAAGGCAGTAATATGCACAGTGAAGAGTGCACGTGTGACTGGTGCAAATCTTAATTGTGAGACTTCATAGCTGCAGGATCTTGGATTTTGTGATCCAAGATCTTTTATCAAATTATCAAAATTTGATAAAAATTTATCAAATTATTGTGAGTGTTGATTGAGTTAGCACGTGGGAAGTACTGAGAAAGGACATATACACAATAAATGCTCAATCAATATTAGGTTCTAGTGGTCAGTTGACTTCTAATTTATACTTTGAACTGTTCTGTTTGCATTATGGTAGGCTTTGGTCATTTGACGAAGCAGTTGATGACACTGGCTGATGGACATGTGGTGTTGGCTCTAGAAGGAGGACATGATCTCACAGCCATCTGCGATGCATCAGAAGCCTGTGTAAATGCCCTTCTAGGAAATGAGGTAAAAAACTGAAAGTACACAAGAGCAGGGGTTAAAGGACCAGAAATGTATGCATGTATATGTTTTATCTTTCTTAACATCATACATACTCAGAAAACACAATGCTGCTCTTAAAATTTACAGGAAGAAGGCAAGCTGTAGATAAGAAAAGTTTACATGTCCTCCTGTTTTATGCTGTAAGTTTTGCCCAGTTATAGAATCCATACAGTACATCCCTCGATCAGGTTATTGGTAGAGCTCAGTAAATATGTAAAAATAACCCACAGGAGGAAATGGTCTGTATATTGACTCAGCTAATGAGCACTGAAACACTGAGAAAGAATTAACTCAAAGAAAAGTTCTCAATATTTTCTGTAGGATTATGTTAGTTCAGGGAGGGAAACTTTTTAGAAATATTTTTTCAGCTTTTTAAAGTATAATTGGAATACAAAATTATAATTCATATATCTAACATATATAGGTATAATTTTTTGACAATGTAATTATTTAACAATGTGAAGACATTGTTAAATGATTTTCCTCCTTGAGTTAATTTAATACATTCATCACCCCACATAGTCACTTTTTTTGGATGAAAATACTTAAGTTCTACTCTCTTAGAAATTGTAATTATACAATAGAGTATTAGCAGTTATATTCACTGTTGTATACCTTAGATCTTAAAGCCGTACTCATCTTATTACTAAAAGTTTAAAAACTTTTACCAAACTTTCCCTCTTCCACCCCAACCCCCAGCTTCTGGCAACCACCATTGTACCCTATGATTCTATGAGTTCAACTATTTTATTTGCTTGGTTTTGGTTCTAGGTAAGTTTTATTTTCTTTCTTGTCTAGCTTATTTCATTTAGCATAACACCTTCTGTGTTCATCCATAATGTCACAAAAGACAGAATTTCCTTTAAGATCACATAATCCATTGTCTCTCTGTGTGTGTGGGTGTGTATTGGTGTGTATGTATATTACATTTTCTTTATCCATTCATCTGTTAGTGAGAGGTGCTTGCATTGTTTCCAAACCTTGACTATTGTGAATAGTGATGCAGTAAATTTGGGAGTTCAGATGTCTCTTTGAGATAAAGAAATAGTGATTTCATTTCCTTTGAATATTTACCCAGAAGGGAGACTCCTGAGTCATGTGATAGGTCTATTTTTCGTTTCTTGAGGGACCTCCTACTGTTTTCCTTAGCGACTGTACTAGTTTACTTTTCTACCAAGAATGCACAAGGGTTTCCTTTCCCCAGCATTTCTCTCTTCTCTTTTTGATAATATACATCTTAGCAGTATGTGAGGTGATATCTCATTATGGTTTGATTTACATTTTCCTGATGATTATTAATGTTGAACACCTTTTCATGTATATATTTGCCATCTGTTTGTCTTTAGAAAATACATATTCAGGTCCTTTGCTCAATTTGAATTGTGGCATTTGGTTTTGTGTATTTTGCTAGTGAGTTGTATGAACCCCTTGTATATTTTGAATACTAATTGCATATTGGGTATATGATTGTAAATATGTATTCCCATTCCATGAGTTGCCTTTTCATTTTATTGATGATTATCTTTACTGTGCAGAAGCTTTTTAGTTGCATGTAGTCCCACCTGATTTTGATTTTTGTTTTCACTTTTGTTCTCAATCCAAATAACCGTGGCCAATAGCAATGTCAAGGAGCTCACCCCCTGTGTTTTATACCAAGAGTTTTATGATTCCAAGTCTTGCATTTAAATATTTCATCAATTTTGAATTGATAGGGATACAGTTTCATTCTTTTACATATGGCTATCCAGTTTGACCAGTGCCATTTATTGAAGAGATTATTCTCCATTGAATATGTCTGGCTCCTTTGTTGAAGATTAATTGTATTTGCATGAGTTTATTTCTGGGATCTCTCTTCTATCTGTTAGCTTGTATGTCTGCTTTTAATGCCAATACCATGACTTGTAATATAACTTGTGTTGATTGCTTGTAATATAACTTGAAATTAGGAAGTGTGGTAACTCTGACATTATTCTTCTGTCTCAAGATTACATTGGCTATTTGGCATTCTTTTGTGGTTTCATTTCAATTTTAGGATTTTTTTTCTGTTGCTGTGAAAAAATGCCCTTTGATGGGTATTACATTGAATCTATAGCTCATTTGGATGTTATGGACATTTTAATTATATTAATCTTTCTGATCCATGAACCTAGGATATCTTTTCATTTATTTGTGTCTTCAGTTCCTTTTATCAGTGTCTTAAAGATTTTTGTGTATAGGTCTCTCACTTCTTTGGATACATTTATTCCAAAGTAGATTGTTTTGGGGGAGAAGGCAGTGGCAACCCACTCCAGTACTCTTGCCTGGAAAATCCCATGGATGGAGGAGCCTGGTAGGCGGCAGTCCATGGGGTCGCTAGGAGTCGGACACAACTGGATGACTTCACTTTCACTTTTCACTTTCATGCATTGGAGAAGGAAATGGCAACCCACTCCAGTGTTCTTGCCTGGAGAATCCCAGGGACGGGGGAGCCTGATGGGCTGCCATCTATGGGGTTGCACAGAGTCAGACACAACTGAAGCGACTTAGCAGCAGCAGCAGATTGTTTTTGATGCTGTTGTATATGGGATTTTGTTTTATTTTTTTTCAGATAGTTAATTGTTAGTATGTAGAATCATAACTGATTTTTCTATGTTGATTTTGTATCCTACAACTTAGTTGAATTCATGTAACAGTTTTTTTGGTGACATATATAGGGTTTTCTATATATATCATGTCATCTGCAAATAGTAACAGTTCTTTTCTGACTTGGATGCCTCATTCCTTTTCTTGTCTAATTGCTTTAGACAGTATTCATAATACTATGTTGAATAACATTTTGGCAATATTGGGTATCCTAGTCTTGTTTCTGATCTAAGAGGAAAAGTTTTCAGCTTTTCAGCATTGGCTGCGATGTTAGCTGTGAGTTTCTCATGAAAGTGAAAGTGTTAGTCACTCAATGGTGTCTGATTCTTTGAGTCCACGGACTATAGCCTGCTAGGCTCCTCTGTCCATGGAATTCTTTAAGCAAGAATACTGGAGAGGGTTGCCATGCCCTTCTCTCAGGGATCTTCCCAAACCCAGGCCTCTCGCATCATGGGCAGATTCTGTACCATTTGAGCTGCCCAGGAAGCCTATATGTTCTCAGGTATGGGACTTGATTATGTTAGGGTGTTTTCCTTCACAGATATAAAGAATCTGCCTGCAGTGCAAGAGATGTGGGTTCGATCCGTGGGTCAGAAAGATCCCCTGGAGAAGAAACTGACAACACATTCCAGTATTCTTGCCTAGGAAGCCCCATAGACAGAGGAGCCTGGCAGGCTATAGTCCAAGGGGTCACAAAAAGAGTTGGACATGATTTAATGACCAAACGACAACAAACCTTCTACCCCAAATTTATTGAAAATTTTTTTCATGAAAGGATATTGAATTTTGTCATATTCTTTGTCTGCATCTATTAATGGAGTGGCCATCATGGTCAACAAAAGAGCCCGAAATGCAGTACTTGGATGCAATCTCAAAAACGACAGAATGACCTCTGTTCGTTTCCAAGGCAAACTATTCAAAGTCACAGTAATCCAAGTCTATGCCCCAACCAGTAATGCTGAAGAAGCTGAAGTTGAATGGTTCTGTGAAGACCTACAAGACCTTTTAGAACTAACACCAAAAAAAGATGTCCTTTTCATTATAGGGGACTGCAATGCAAAAGTAGGAAGTCAAGAAACACCTGGAATAACAGGCAAATTTGGCCTTGGAATATGGAATGAAGCAGGGCAAAGACTAACAGAGTTTTGCCAAGAAAATGCACTGGTTATAGCAAATACCCTCTTCCAACAACATAAGAGAAGACTCTACACATGGACATCACCAGATGGTCAACACCGAAATCAGATCGATTATATTCTTTGCAGCCAAAGATGGAGAAGCTCTATACAATCAGCAAAAACAAGACCAGGAGCTGACTGTGGCTCGGACCATGAACTCCTTATTGCCAAATTCAGACTTAAATTGAAGAAAGTAGGGAAAGCCACTAGACCATTAAGGTATGACCTAAATCAAATCCCTTATGATTATACAGTGGAAGTGAGAAATAGATTTAAGGGCCTAGATCTGATAGATAGAGTGCCTGATGAACTATGGAATGAGGTTCGTGACATTGTACAGGAGACAGGGATCAAGACCATCCCCATGGAAAAGAAATGCAAAATGGCTGTCTGGGGAGGCCTTACAAATAGCTGTGAAAAGAAGAGAAGCGAAAAGCAAAGGAGAAAAAGAAAGATATAAACATCTGAATGCAGAGTTCCAAAGAATAGCAAGAAGAGATGAGAAAGCCTTCTTCAGCAATCAATGCAAAGAAATAGAGGAAAACAACAGAATGGGAAAGACTAGGGATCTCTTCAAGAAAATCAGAGATACCAAAGGAACATTTCATGCAAAGATGGGCTCGATAAAGGACAGAAATGGTATGGACCTAACAGAAGCAGAAGATATTAAGAAGAGGTGGCAAGAATACACAGAAGAACTGTACAAAAAAGAGCTTCACGACCCAGATAATCATGATGGTGTGATCACTGACCTAGAGCCAGACATCCTGGAATGTGAAGTCAAGTGGGCCTTAGAAAGCATCACTAGGAACAAAGCTAGTGAACAAAGCTAGTGGAGGTGATGGAATTCCAGTGGAGCTATTCCAAATCCTGAAAGATGATGCTGTGAAAGTGCTGCACTCAATATGCCAGCAAATTTGGAAAACTCAGCAGTGGCCACAAGATTGGAAAAGGTCAGTTTTCATCCCAATCCCAAAGAAAGGCAATGCCAAAGAATGCTCAAACTACCGCACAATTGCACTCATCTCACACACTAGTAAAGTAATGCTCAAAATTCTCCAAGCCAGGCTTCAGCAATATGTGAACCGTGAACTTCCTGATGTTCAAGCTGGTTTTAGAAAAGGCAGAGGAACCAGAGATCAAATTGCCAACATCCGCTGGATCGTGGAAAAAGCAAGAGAGTTCCAGAAAAACATCTATTTCTGCTTTATTGACTATGCCAAAGCCTTTGACTGTGGAGATCACAATAAACTGTGGAAAATTCTGAAGGAGATGGGAATACCAGACCACCTGATCTGCCTCTTGAGAAATCTGTATGCAGGTCAGGAAGCAACAGTTAGAACTGGTCATGGAACAACAGACTGGTTCCAAATAGGAAAAGGAGTACGTCAAGGCTGTATATTGTCACCCTGTTTATTTAACTTATATGCAGAGTACATCATGAGAAATGCTGGACTGGAAGAAACACAAGTTGGAATCAAGATTGCCGGGAGAAATATCAATAACCTCAGATATGCAGATGATACCACCCTTATGGCAGAAAGCAAAGAGGAACTCAAAAGCCTCTTGATGAAAGTGAAAGTGGAGAGAAAAGGTTGGCTTAAAGCTCAACATTCAGAAAACGAAGATCATGGCATCTGGTCCCATCACTACATGGGAAATAGATGGAGAAACAGTGGAAACAGTGTCAGACTTTATTTTTCTGGGCTCCAAAATCACTGCAGATGGTGACTGCAGCCATGAAATTAAAAGACGCTTACTCCTTGGAAGGAAAGTTATGACCAATCTAGATAGCATATTCAAAAGCAGAGACATTACTTTGCCAACAAAGGTTCGCCTAGTCTTTCCTGTGGTCATGTATGGATGTGAGAGCTGGACTGTGAAGAAGGCTGAGTGCCGAAGAATTGATGCTTTTGAACTGTGGTGTTGGAGAAGACTCTTGAGAGTCCCTTGGACTGCAAGAAGATCCAACCAGTCCATTGGGAAGGAGATCAGCCCTGGGATTTCTTTGGAAGGAATGATGCTAAAGCTGAAACTCCAGTATTTTGGCCACCTCATGCGAAGAGTTAACTCATTGGAGAAGACTCTGATGCTGGGAGGGATTGGGGGCAGGAGGAGAAGGGGACGACAGAGGATGAGATGGCTGGATGGCATCACTGACTCGATGGATGTGAGTCTGAGTGACCTCTGGGAGTTGGTGATGGACAGGGAGGCCTGGCGTGCTGCAGTTCATGGAGTCACAAAGAGTCGGACATGACTGAGCGACTGATCTGATCTGATTAAGATGATTGTGTTATCTTTATCCTTCATTTTGTTGTTGTGGCTTATTGCAGTTTTTCATTTGCAGATGTTGAACTACCTTTGCATCTGTGGAATATATCCCACATAATCATGGCATAACTTCTTTTAATGTAGTGTTAAATTCAGTTTGCTTATATTTTTTGAGGATTTTGCATTTTGAACCTTGATGCTCATCAAGGGTATTGGCCTGTAATTTCTTTTCTTTAGTGTCCTTTACTGATTTTGGTATCAGGAAAATTCAGTTTGGTTCAGTCGCTCAGTTGTGTCTGAAACTTTGCGACCCTATGGACTGCAGCACACTAGGTTTCCCTGTCCATCACCGACTCCTGGAGATCGCTCAAACTCATGCCCATCGAGTCAAGGATGCCATCCAACCATCTCATCCTCTGTCATCCCCTTCTCCTCCTGCCTTAAATCTTCCTCAGCATCAGGGTCTTTTCCCATGAGTCAATTCTTCACATCAGGTGGCCAAAGTATTGGAGTTTCAGCTTCAGCATCAGTCCTTTGAGTGAATTCATTGTAACTCATTGGATTCCTTCCAATGAATAATCAAGACTGATTTCTTTTAGGATTGACTGGTTTGATCTCCTTGCAGTCCAAGGGACTTTCAAGAGTCTTCTCCAACACCACAGTTCAGGAAAATGCTGACCTCCAAAAATGAGTTTGGACAGCTTTCCTCCTCTTAAATTTTTTGGATGAATTTGACAAAGATTGGTATTACTTCCTCTCTGATACAGTTCACCAGTGAAGCCATCTGATTCTGAACTTTTGTTTGTTGGGAGGTTTTGATTATAGATTCAGTCTCCTTACTGGTAATTTGTTAAGATTTCTCTGTGTCTTCATTATCTTGATGTGTTTTTTGTTTCTAGAAAGTTATGTTTTTTTCTAAGCAGTTTAACTTGTTGGCATATAATTGTTTATAGTAGTATCTTATGTTACTTTGTACTTGTACATTTTGAGTTGTAATGTCTCTTTTTTACTTAGTCTAGTTAAAAGTTTATCAATTTTGTTTATCTTTTCATAAATACAGCTTAGTTTTATTGATTTTCTTCTATTGTCTTTTTAATATCTATTTTATTATGTTCCACTTTGATCTTTTTTATTTTCTTCTTTCTACTAGTTGGGCCTTAGTTCATTCTTTACTTATTAGTTTTTTGAGGTTAAATTTAGGTTCTTTAGTTGAGACCATTCTTTTTTCTTAATGTAAGCATTTATCACCATAAACTCCTCTCTTAGAACTGCTTTTGCTGCATGCCATAAGTTTTGGTATTTTGTGTTACCATTCTCATTTATCTCAAGATATTTTTTCTACATTTCTTTTGATTTATTCTTTGATGTATTGATTATTCAGCAGCATGTTGCTAAATAACCATATATTTTTGAATTTTACACTGTTTTCTCATAATTGATTTCTAGTTTTTGCCTGCTCCCTCTGCAGTGATCCCTGAGGGGATAGCTATAGAGTGAAGTGCTCACATATTTAACAGCTGCTTCTTTGCTATAGTCCTGTGGGTCTCAAGAACCCAAGCCCTGTTAGCTTTCAGAGCTAGGTGCTTTGGGAGCCATTCTTATGGTGGGGGCCTTAAGCATTGGGGTGCTGGATTTGTAATCCAGACGCCTTCACTCCTCAAGAAGAGGCTGGGAGTTGAGGTTTCCTGGCAAAAGTGTACCTAAGCTTTCCCACTCATTTTGATGTGGATATTTTCTCATTGTCTCCATATGTAGGAGTCACTCAACTAGTTTCTTTCAAGGGAATTGCTCTGTTTGTAGCTATACATTCAGCAGTGCATCCATGGAAGGAGGAAAATTCAGGAATCTCCTATGTCACCCTCTTGATCTGGAGTCTTAAAAATATTTACAAATTCTTTTTTTTCTGTCACCATTTGTAAATTATCTAGGCTGAGAGATATATTCAGCATAGATACTGAACATATACTGAACAGCCTTTTCATACCATTCATGGGGTTCTCAAGGCAAAAATAGAGGTGGTTTGCCATTCCCTTCTCCAGTGGACCATGTTTTGTCAGAGCTCTCCACCATGACCCGTCATCTTGGGTGGCCCTACATGGAATGGCTCATAGTTGCATTGAGTTAGACAAGGCTGTGGTCCATGTGATCAGATTAGTTTTCTGTGATTGTGGTTTTCATTCTGCCTGCTCTCTGATGGAGAAGAATAAGAAGCATATGGAAGCTTCCTGCAGGGAGAGATTGAGGGGGAAACTGGGTCTTGTTCTGATGGGCAGGGCCATGCTCAGTAAATCTATAATCCAATTTTCTGTTGATGGGTGGAGCTGTGTTCCCTCCCTGCTATTTACCTGAGACCAAACTATGATGGAGATAATGAAGATAATGGAGACCCCCTTCAAAACGTCCCATGCACATACCACTGCATTCAGTGCTCCCAACCCTGCAGCAGGCCACCACCAACCGATGCCTCCAATCACATCCACAACTGGGTGTTGTTTTTGCTTTCACTCCATCTCTTCATTTGTTCTGGAGTTATTTCTCCACTGATCTCCAGTAACATATTGGGCACCTACTGACCTGGGGAGTTCATCGACATTTTAAGAATCAGTGAACTAAAATGGACTATAATGGGTGAATAACTCCGATGACCATTATATCTACTACCGTAGGCAAGAATACCTTAGAAGAAATGGAATAGCCATCATAGTCAGCCAAAAAGTCTGAAATGCAATACTTTGATGCAATCTCAAAAATGACAAAATGATCTCCGTTCATTTCCAAGCCAAACCATTCAATATCACAGTAATCCAAGTCCATGCCACTACCAGTAATACTGAAGAAGCTGAAGTTGAATGGTTCTATGAAGACCTATAGGACCTTCTAGTGAAGTGAAGTGAAAGTCGCTCAGTCGTGTCCGACTCTTTGCGACCCCATGGACTATACAGTCCATAGAATTCTCCAGGCCAGAATCCTGGAGTGGGTAGCCTTGCCCTTCTCCAGGGGATCTTCCCAATCCAGGGATCGAACCCAGGTCTCCCACATTGCAGAAGGATTGTTTACCAGCTGAGACACAAGGGACCTTCTAGAACGAATACCAAAAAAAAAGATGTTCTTTTCATTATAGGGGACTGGAATGCAAAAGTAGGAAGTCAAGAAATACCTGGAGTAACAGGCAAATGTGGCCTTGGAGGACAAAACGAAGCAGGTCAAAGGCTAACAGAGTATGGCCAAGATAATGCACTGGTCATAGCAAATACCCTCTTCTAACAACATAAGAGAAGACTCTACACATGGACATCACCAGATGATCAACACCAAAATCAGATTGATTATATTCTTTGCAGCCAAAGATGGAGAAGCTCTATACAGTCAGCAAAAACAAGACCAGGAGCTGACTATGGCTCAGATCATGAACTCCTAATGCCAAATTCAGACTTAAATTGAAGAAAGTAGGGAAAGCCACTAGACCATTAAGGTATGACCTAAATCAAATCCCTTATGATTATGCAGTGGAGCTGAGAAATAGATTTAAGGGACTAGATCTGATAGGCAGAGTTCCTCACGAACTATGGATGGAGGTTTGTGACATTGTACAGAAAACAGGGATCAAGACCATCCCCATGGAAAAGAAATGAAAAAAAGCAAAATGGCTGTCTGAGGAGGCCTTACAAATAGCTGTGAAAAGAAGAGAAGTGAAAAGCAAAGGAGAAAAGGAAAGATATTCCCATCGAATGCAGAGTTCCAGATGTTCAAGCTGGATTTAGAAAAGGCAGAGGAACCAGAGATCAAATTGCCAACATCCGTTGGATCATTGGAAAAGCAAGAGAGTTCCAGAAAAACAGCTACTTCTGCTTTATTAACTACGCCAAAGCCTTTGACTGTGTGGATCACAAAAAACTATGGAAAATTCTTCAAGAGATGGGAATACCAGACCACCTGACGTGCCTCTTGAGAAATCTGTATGCAGATCAAGAAGTAATAGTTAGAACTGGACATGGAACAACAGACTGGTTCCAAATCAGGAAAGGAGTATGTCAAGGCTGTATATTATCACTCTGCTTGTTGAACTTATGTGCAGATTACCTCATGAGAAATGCTGGGCTGGATGAAGAAAAAGCTGAAATCAAGATTTCTGGGAGAATTATCAATAACCTCAGATATGCAGATGAAACCACCTTTATGGCAGAAAGCGAAGAAGAATTAAAGAGCCTGTTGATGAAAGTGAAAGAGGAGAGTGAAAAAGTTGGCCTAAAACTCAACATTCAAAAAACTAAGGTCTTGGCATCCAGTCCCATCACTTCATGGCAATTAGATGGGGAAAGAATGAAACATGAGAGACTTTATGTTGGGGGGCTCCAAAGTCACTGCAGATGGTGACTGCAGCCATGAAATTAAAAGACACTTGGACCTTGAAATTAAAGCTAGGAGCAATCTAATCAGCATATTAAAAAGCAGAGATATTACTTTGCCAATGAAAGTCCATCTAGTCAAGCTATGGTTTTTCCAGTAGTCATGTATGGATGTGAGAGTTGGACTATAAAGAAAGCTGAGCGCTGAAGAATTGATGCTTTTGAACTGTGGTGTTGGCAAAGACTCTTGAGAGTCCCGTGGATTGCAAGGAGATCCAACCAGTCATTCCTAAATGAAATCAACACTGAATATTCATTGGAAGGACTGATGCTGTAGCTGAGATTCCAGTACTTTGCCTGCCTGATGCAAAAAAACTGACTCATTGGAAAACCCTGATGCTGAGAAAGATTGAAGGCAGGAGAAGGGGACAACAGAGGATGAGGTGATTGGATGGTATCACCGACTCAATGGACATGAGTTTGAGCAAGCTCCGGGAGTTGGTGATGGACAGGAAAGCCTGGTGTGCTGCATTCCATGGGGTCACAAAGAGTTGGACATGACTGAGTGACTTATTCAAAAGCAGAGATATTACTTTGCCAACAAAGGTTCGTCTAGTCAAGGCTATGGTTTTTCCTGTGGTCATGTATGGATGTGAGAGTTGGACTGTGAAGAAGGCTGAGTGCCGAAGAATTGATGCTTTTGAACTGTGCTGTTGGAGAAGACTCTTGAGAGTCCCTTGGACTGCAAGGAGATCCAACCAGTCCATTCTGAAGGAGATCAGCCCTGGGATTTCTTTGGAAGGAATGATGCTAAAGCTGAAACTCTAGTCCTTTGGCCACCTCATGCAAAGAGTTGACTCATTGGAAAAGACTGATGCTGGGAGGGATTGGGGGCAGGAGGAGAAGGGGACGACAGAGGAAGAGATGGCTGGATGGCGTCACTGACTCGATGGACGTGAGTCTGGGTGAACTCTGGGAGTTGGTGATGGACAGGGAGGCCTGGTGTGCTGGGATTCATGGGGTCACAAAGAGTTGGACACGACTGAGCGACTGAACTGAACTGAACTGAGTGACTTAACTGAGAGATATATACTATTTTTTTAATTAAATTTTATTTTGCTTAACTTTACAATATTGTATTGCTTTTGCCATACATCAAAATGGATCTGCCACAAGTATACACGTGCTCCCCATCCTGAACCCCCCTCCCTCTTCCCTCCCCACACCATCCCTCCGGGCCAACCCAGCACACCAGCCCCAGGCATCCGTCATCAGGCATCGTACCTGGACTGGCGATTCACCTCAGATATGATATTATACATATTTCAATGCTATTCTCCCAAATCATCCCACCCTCTCCCATTCCCAGAGTCCAAAAGTCCATTCTATACATCAGTGTCTCTTTTGCTGTCTCGTAAACAGGGTTATTGTTACCATTTTTCTAAATTCCATATATATGCGTTAGTATACTGTATTTGTGTTTTTGTTTCTGGCTTACTTCACTCTGTATAATAGGCTCCAGTATATATTATTTATGTCTTATGGGTGGTGATAATGTGTGTCAAAGAGGTTGGAGAAATTCATTCAAAGTCATGCAGCCAGAACTCAATAGATCAAAGATTTGAACTTAGAATTGCCAAAAGGTCATTCTTTTTTTCTTTCCACATCACATAACTGAATTACAACATATTTTCTGACTACTCTGCAGACTTCAGATCAAATTACCATTAGATTAACTTCCAGACCATGGAAATCCTTTGGACAAAGTGATTGCAATTCAACAAATATTTCAAAGTTTATGTGCATTCATTATTTTTATGTCAATACATTTTTTAATGGGCTTTCTTGAGAGCTCAATTGGTAAAGCATCTGCCTGAAATGCTGGAGACCCTGGTTCGATTCCTGGGTCTGGAAGAGCCCCTGGAGAAGGGGTTGGCTACCCACTCCAATATTCTTGGGCTTCCCCTGTGGCTCAGCTGGTAAAGAATCCACCTGCAATGCAGGAGACCTGGGTTCAATCCCTGGGTAGAGAAGATCCCCTAGAGAAGGGAAAGGCTCCCCACTCCAATATTCTCGCCTTGAGCATTCCATGGACTATACAGGCAGTGGGGTTGCAAGAGTCGGACACACTGATCAACTTGTACTTTCCTTTATTCATAGTAAATATACAGAATGCTATAACTACTTTATATATTTTGCCTTTTTATTAACTTGAAATATTACTTTGCTTATAAAATAAACATATAAATATCCTGGCTAATTCATGTTGAGTTTTGACAGAAAACAATAAAATTCTGTCAAGCAATTAACCTTCAATAAAAAATTTTTTTAAATCGTTTTAACAATCTCTCATTCATATTGTCTTTATCAGGAACTCATGTTTTCACCTGTAGTGTTTTTGAAGGGAAAACATACCTTTTATTTTGCACACCGATTGCATATATTTGATTGTCATCATTATCTTTCAAACCTATGATGCTTCAGTATTACTATTGTGCAATATTTAAGTAAATATGTACATTTTTAATTTGAAGGAAAATATGAGAAGGTAAAGACTGCTGAGTTTGTCTCTGTTGTGTAATATTAGCAGCACAGTAACTCAAAGGATGTAACTATGTGGTGATAAATGTTGTATTTAATGGACTGCTATTTCATAGCACACATAGTTCATGGTGTCTAAGATATTCTAAATATTAAACTTAAAAAATTAGTTTCTAAAAATAAATAAATAAATATTAGAATATTTCTGAGATTGCTATTAACAAATAATATCAAACAATGTTGAGGTTTTAATTTTTTTTTGTATTCTTTGTTGTTGTTGTAATAAAGGAGTGCAAAAAAGAAATACTAATTTATTATAATACCTTATCAGTTAATGTGGGCTAGTCTATTTGCCTACTAGATAACATATTTTGCATATCCACCTGTCTTCTAAAATTACTTATTTCATTTTAGATATAGAAACCCTTAAAGGAAGTAGACTGGTTTTAATATTTGCATGTAAAGACTTACACCAGATGTGCAGAAAATCACAGTATGTTGTGGATTGTGGCTCCATGGATGATTGACCTGCCCAAAAAGAAATGTTATCCAGTTGCAAAAGCCAACAACTTTTCTAACTATGTGAAAGGATGTTATGGATTTCATTGGCTCTGTTTGAGCTAATTTATTCAAATAAGATTCCATCTCTGTGCTCTTGTAATCTTTGCAGTTGGCCCACTCCCACCTTCCATAGGAGGATTTCCAATGAGGATGGAATAATTTTTCCTGTGGTCTCCACTTTAAAAGATGATGTATTTCAGAACAGATGCAAGTCAGTTGTATGGAATTACTGTTTTTCTTAATTTATTTGAATTTACTGAAAAATCAAAATGGATGTGTTTTTGTATCTGCCTTCCGTGGTATGCTAATTTGACTGGGAGGCCTTTGATAAGTTTGTTATGTGAGTTCTATACCTTGAGATCAAAGACACTGTTTTCATAGAGCCATTGCTGACACTAGAGGGTTGTCACCTAAAGTTTGAAAATTATGCCTTTTCTCTACATTTTTAGAAAGACCAGGTGTGAAATAGAGGAAGGGATAAAAGTATCATTGCCAATGTTAACATGCCCATGTGGGTGTATAAATACTAAAAGTTCCAGAAAGTGATAAACTAAATGATTCTATTTGGCCACATTGACTATTTAACCAGTTTCAGTTTTCTGGATGTCTTACGGTAAATTTTTTTTAGTTATTCAGTTCAGTTCAGTCAGTCATGTCTGACTCTTTGCGACCGCATGAACTGCAGCACACCAGGTCTCCCTGTCCATCACCAACTCCCAGAGTTCACTCAGACTGACATCCATCAAGTCAGTGATGCCATCCAGCCATCTCGTCCTCTGTCGTTCCCTCCTCCTCCTGCCCCCAATCCCTCCCAGCATCAGAGTCTTTTCCAATGAGTCAACTCGTCGCATGAGGTGGCCAAAGTACTGGAGTTTCAGCTTTAGCATCATTCCTTCCAAAGAAATCCCAGGGCTGATCTCCTTCAGAATGGACTGGTTGGATCTCTTTGTAGTCCAAGGGACTCTCAAGAGTCTTCTCCAACACCATAGTTCAAAAGCATCAATTCTTTGGCACTCAGCCTTTTTCACAGTTCAACTCTCACATCCATACATGACCACAGGAAAAAACCATAGCCTTGACTAGATGGACCTGTGTTGACAAAGTAATGTCTCTGCTTTTTAATATGCTATCTAGGTTGGTCATAACTTTTCTTCCAAGGAGTAAGCATCTTTTAATCTCATGGCTGCAGTCACCATCTGCAGTGATTTGGGAGCCCCCCAAAATAAAATCTGACATTGTTTCTACATTTACCATGAAGTGATGGGACCAGATGCCATGATCTTCGTTTTCTGAATGTTAAGCTTTAAGCTGACTTTTTCACTCTCTATTTTCACTTTCATCAAGAGGCTTTTTAGTTCCTCTTCACTTTCTGCCATAAGAGTGGTGTCATCTGCATATCTGAGGTTATTGATATTTCTCCCAGCAATCTTGATTCCAGCTTGTGCTTCTTCCTTATAATACCCTAAATACTGCCTGTTCCTTTTGTTGGATGTCTTCAACTACATAAGCACAATCTGAAATTTTTCATCTTGAACTCAAAGAGATTTAAGTAATCTATGTCTTTCTGTATTTTTTTAATTGAGAAATCTGAGGGATATAAGGAGACATATAGATTTTTCATGAAATATTTTAAGGGTAACAGATGGATTTGGTATATTGAACTCTGAAAAGTAAATTTTGATGTGTCAGATCTATCAATATACAAAGGAGACAATGCTAAGAGAAAGACAGATTTTTTAAATGACAAATGAAAGAAAAATACATATGTGTTGTGCATTAGAAGTCATTTGAAAAAAGGAAATGAAAATGTAATACTTGAAACAACTTAGGAAACAAAAGGTTCTTCTCACTTTCATTGACAATATAATTTATAATCCACGGTCTGGATTTCTGTATTTTTTTCCAGTTCAAAGGTCATCATGACTAACAGCATGACTACATTGAAGTTTTAAGTTTCATTCCTTTAGAAAAACTAACCTATAAGGCATATTGCATGTACCTCACGACTGGAAAAAATGCATACATGTTGTTTTCATAGTAGTTTTACGTGGTAGGCTGCTCTAGGTAAGAAAATAAAAAAGGATGTCTTTCAGGATACCAATTATTGCAATTTCAAATCCCATTTTCCTCCAGACTCCCCTTTCAGGTGATTAATAGGATAATTATAACTTATTATCTGGGATTTCACTTTTACAAGTAACAAAATATAGTAAAGCTTGAGTTTGAAACGTTGGCAGAACCTACTCTGGCTTCTCAACACTGAACATGCAATTGAACTCAAATTAAGAAGGTCAAGAAGGGCTTTTTTGAGAGACTCTGTACTTTGTCAGATGTATTTATTCATGTGCAGAGGATTAGAATTCATAAACATTTTGCCAGTTTTTTTTTAATGCTGTTTCTTTTCCTTGTTGTTCTTGGCTAGGCCATGTCAATACAGCAAAATGCTGCTTCATATGACTTATTATCAGCAGAATAATATGTATTACATAACCCAAAGGGATTGTAAAATCAGCAAGAACTCTTGGCTTTGCATCTCAGGGTAGATACATAAATGGGTACCACAAACAATTTTTTTTAAATTAAGTTATCTGAGTGTCACACCCCAAATAGGCATTTGTTCTTTTTAAATATGTTTTATCATGAAAGTGATCTAATTAGCAAAACATCTCTCAACTATTCTTTTGAGAAATATGCACAAGGTCAGTCAAAATAATATACTATTGGATTAAAACTAATTTGAGCATGGTACAGGAAATTCCTTGAGGCAAGTGATTTTTGAAGACATACCAGAAGTTTTTTTTTTTTTTTTCTTGGCAAAGTTCATAACTTAGGTTTATCAGTCCAATCACTGTATGATAATTATTTTTGGCCTTCTCTAATGAAGCACTTAGAAACTGAGCAGTAAGACATTAAAGTGACTGTCTAAATGTGAAGAATCGGGTTGTTTGGAATAGCATCAGAGATACTTACATGAATAGTCGTGTGGTTTCTTCGTGATAACAATAGAAACATCTGTGAAGTTCTCAGAGAAACTGATTTTAGTGACTGGCATTTGTGCTAGCTGGCCGACAGTGTCACAGTTGCTTTAAAGCCAGAGTTGCCTAGTGTCAGGCAAAGCCAATTAGCAGCAACCCAGGTTTCTGCTGCTGAAAGAAATTTTCTTAAGAGGTGAGAAAAGCTTAAGCAGTTGGCATTCCTATGGAATTTAAAATGAAAACACTGAAGAACTTAGGTAAAAAGAAGAGAGGACAAAGAGAGAACATGGCTATTAAAAGACCACCTGTCAAAACAGAATAAAGGACAGTTGTAAGCTTGTGAGGAAAAAAAGAAAACAAATTGCCATAGACATGGAAGCTGTCGAGATGATGCTACAGCTCCAGTCCTGGAGGTTCCACACTTAGCACTTGAGTCTGTAGCCTGTCTTTTCTTAATCTCCCTCACTTATTAAGGTTTGGCTTCTAGGCCTTTCTCCCTTCCCTCTCTTCCTCTCTCCCTGCTGTGTCCTGTTGACTAAGCTCAGCTGCTTGGATTTCAGCAGCAGTGGCTACATTTAGTGATTGTGTATGTTGATAATCCTCCAAGATAACTTTTTTGCTCCAAAGGTGCTGAAAAAGTCTCTTGAATTGACTTAAAAGTGTTGACAACCCCCACTGAGGTAAACTCTTGAGGTGTTGTCTGAATTGCTTATCAGGGGTGTGTTTGTATTAGATTGTGAACGAAGAAGTCATTTTACCATATTTTTCATCCTCCAGATTGTGTATGGCTGACTCCATTGGGGAACTGGTGTGAATCCGGGAAAGCTTACAAGTTCCTGAATAGTTGTAAGTCATGAGTAGAGAAAGGGAGAAGTGAATACAGGGAAAATAATCCAGAACCATCTTTTTCATGGTCCTCTCTTAGACTTTGAAACCTGTCCACACTCTGAAAGAGAGTGTATGGATAATCTAAAGAGTTAAAACGTTTTAGAAAATAGTATTTGAAGATACTCTCTATTGTAGATGTAGCATGTGGATTTGTATTTCTTACAAGCTTATGAGAAGTAGAGCGGAAGTAATTGTGGAGTTTAGTGCTTATTTAGTTTAGCAAATGCCAGTTAAAGTGGAAGTTATCTGGATAATTCAAAACTCCATCATGCAGATCTTCTGTACTGTTTGTCTTTAGGCTTTTCAGAAGGTGCTAAGGGGAATGTAGATGGGGAAACTGGACACTTCATAGGGTTCTGGTTACCAATAAAACAAAGAAAGCATTTCTTTTCAGTGGTGAAGCAAATATGACATTCATTTATCCATCTATTCATTAAATAGTCTTTTATCGAACTTAAATGTTATACCCATAAGTTCTAATACAATAAAAGTAAAAGAAATATAAACAAAGTATTTGGGGAATGTAATGTCAGACTCTTTATTTTTAACTGTGTAAGGACAGAAGAATATTTTAATAGAGGAAGTAACTTTTAACTTTGGTCTTGAATAAAAATTATAATCTGACAAGCTAAAATCTAAGCAAAGGAGTTCTCTCTTATAACAGAGATACCTAGATAAAAATGTTAGGATTTCTTGGAATTGTGGATGACTCTTTTTTGAGTTTGTTTTGATTTTGGCAGAGGAGAGACTACTTTGAGTGGAATAACAGTAAATAATGAGGGTGGATCAGTAGAATGGAATCCTGTAAGGAATTAGAATTCTTATAGAAAATGGGGAAGACTTGAACAAATGAGTTCTATTCTTGGGGGTAAAAAAAAAAAAAAAAAACAGTGTGTGATTTTTGAATAAGGCAGTCTTATACCAAAAAAGAAAAAAGTTTATTGAGGAAGTAGGTTTGATTCCTGTGTAGGGAAGATCCCCTGGAGAGGAGGGCATCACAATACATTCCAGTATTCTTGCCTGGAGAATCCTTTGGACAGAGGAACCTGGTGGGCTACAGTCCATAGGATCGCAAAGGGTCAGATACCATTGAAGCTACTTAGCATGCACCCATGCATTGAGGGAAATAATCATTAGGAACAATTTCTCTCAATTACCAACCAAAAAAATGACAGTCTATAAATGCAATGTTAGGGCTAGCTTTTTTTAAATTAATTAATTTTAATTGAAGGATAATTTTTTGACAATACTGTGGTGGTTTTTGCCATACATTGACATGAATCAGCCATGGGTGTACATGTCTCTCTGTCCTGAACCCGCTCCCTCCTCCCTCCCCACTCCATCCCTCTGGGTTGTCCCACAGCCCCGGCTTTGAGTGCTCTGCCTCTTGCATCAGACTTGCACTGGTCATCTATTTTACATATGTTTCAATGCTATTTAGAGCTTCCTCTTAATGGCTCGTGAGAGCTAAGTGTGTGTCTCTCTACTTAAATCTGAGTTCAGTGATATCACATTGTTAGCTTGAAATAAGCCCTGGTGGGACTATTTACACCATGGCAATCAGCAAATGCTATTAATAAAAATTACAGCTATTTTTGAGTCAACTGTTAAACATTTAGCACTGTACCACTGCTCATGATATGAAATGGGTCTTCTTAGCAGAAATGTCAATATTTCAAAAACAGTATAGTAAAAATACTGTTCTACTTAACAAAAAGTTAAGATAAACACATGCAAATCATCAAACTAAAGAAGAGAAAATAAAAAAGCAAGTGAGGATAAGACAAATAAGAATCACAGACAATGAACAAATGTAACTATCAGATTTAAACTTATTTTGTAAAACAGGGACTTGAAAACAAGATTTTTTGCTTATATAATGAATTAAGTTTTTGGGTTTTTTTTAATCAACTATGGATGTCTAGATTATGGACCTTATGTTAGGAAACTACACACAAAGCACTGACCACACATCCCTTAAATGTTACTGAAACTTCAGTTTAACATGCACCTTTTAATATATGTAGTATTTTCCTAACTCAACTGTGCATTTTGAAATGTTTTCTCATTATATTGCAAAGTTACACTCTAACTTCAATGTTTAAACAAAGTATCAATAGTCTGAATTATGCAACTATTTGTACTCATTATCCTCTTTCTAACAGAGGGTTATTCCTCTTCCTTTTTACCTGTAAGTTCATTTTTAATTATTTAGTTACTGTCATAGATACTTAAATATGCCACTGTGTCCAAACTTTCCAGTTAAGTATCATGGAAACTGTGGTATACTATTTGGATATGATAGTAAACAGAGGCATTTCCTTATGGTCTTCCTCCTTCCATTCACTGGCTGATATATTATATAAGCTACATGTCTCTGAGCTGCAATAGCTTTGGGCAGAACTCGAGTAACAGAGTAATAACCACTGTAATAATCTGTTAGGCTAGCCCACTTGTTCCTGTTATTTTTTAAAGGAATCCTTCAGTATCTCCTGTGAATTGAATGGCCATGAATGTACCCTTTGCCTCTTGGTCCTTCTGATATTCTCATAAGATATGTTAGGTTTATATCACGTCCCTTGGCCAGAGACGTTTCTTTATTGCTGTGTGATGTTGCCATTGTCTGTATGAAGGCAGATTCAGTCTGAATAATCTCAGTAGTCTGTCAGTATAGTAACTTGATGATCTGTAGAATCTGTTCTGATTTACTTTCCCCCCATCTGTTTGGTCAAGGATTTTAATGACTCCAAATGAGTAAAAGGAGTTATTTGGAGAATGACTCATGAATCACAATATGGATAAAATTATATCCAGATTTACTTAAGCAATCAAATTAAACGTATACAACTAATTGCAGACATGTCTAAGATAATTATTTAAATGTAGCTGGGTTTTAACCACCAATCCCTCCTCACTAGGGAATTGAAAATAGTTCATCAGCATGGAGGGTCAGGTCTATATGACAGTCTGCTGCTCTTATCCTCTTGGTCTTGATCATCATATTCTTCCAAAATTCCACAATATCTTTGGTCCTGACAACTGAACGCTTTCTCTGTTTCTTTTCTGAGTTGCTTTGCATTGTATAGGGGACTTTCAGTTCCCTTTGTAAGTGAGTTTGTGGCCTGTATTTAAGAATATAACTTGTTTTTGCTGCACAATCTATAATCTCACTTTTTTTTCTTAGATGTGCCATAATATAATAGAAAAAGCATGGACTCAAGAAGTAGAAGTAGACTTAGTTTCCCTATTCCCTCATGCTAGAAAACATATTCTCTTTTTAAATTGCTTTTAATTATTCAATATAATATTTATCCAGAAAACTGGTTTAGGCATGAATGTATAACTCAGAAATATCACAAATACAACACATATATAACCATCAATGGGGACAATAATTTCAGTACCTCAATAGTTCACATACACACTTTCCCAAGTAGTACTTCTTTTCTCTTTTCTGAAAGTAACCAGGTTTTTAGTTCTTAACATAAGATTTTAATTTACCTGTTCCTGTTTTTGAGATTTATATACATGAAATCATACTGTAGATACACATTCCTTTGTACCTAACTTCTTTTGCTCAACATTGTGGGATTAATCCATGTTATTGCAGCTAGCTATAGTTTCTTCATTTTCATTATTAGATTCTATAAAAAGAATTTCCTAGACAATGTCATGATTTATTTATCTATTCTACTTTTAATGAATATAGGGAATTTTTTTTAGTTTAGTAACAGTGCTATGATGGACATTTTATATATCTTTGGTACATTTGAACACACATTTTTGTTCAGCATATATATAAAGGTAGAATTATTGCTGGGTCATGAAATATCCATATATTTATTTTTTTGTAGAAAACACCAAACTACTTTCCATGGGGGTTATCACAATTCATACTCTATCAGCAGCATAATACCCATTTCCATTATTCTGTATCTCACCAAATCTTGGCATCAGCAGACTTTTAGACATTTTATTGGGTGTATCTGATCAGATCAAATCAGATCAGTCTCTCAGTCGTGTCTGACTCTTTGCAACCCCATGAACCGCAGCACGCCAGGCCTCCCTATCCATCACCAGCTCTCGGAGGTCACTCAGATTCACATTCATCGAGTCAGTGATGCCATCCAGCCATCTCATCCTCTGTTGTCCCCTTCTCCTCCTGCCCTCAATCCCTCCCAGCATCAGAGTCTTCTCCAATGAGTCAACTCTTCGCATGAGGTGGCCAAAATACTGGAGTTTCAGCTTGAGCATCATTCCTTCCAAAGAAATCCCAGGGCTGATCTCCTTCAGAATGGACCGGTTGGATCTCCTTGCAGTCCAAGGGACTCTCAAGAGTCTTCTCCAACACCACAGTTCAAAAGCATCAATTCTTCTAGTATATAATCGTGGCCTTGCTTTTCCAGAATACTAATGAACTTAAGCAGCTCTTCTGTTTATTATTTCTACATCCCTAGTGGCTCAGATGGTGAAGAATCTTCCTGCAATTTGGGAGACCTAGGTTTGATCTCTGGGTTGAGAAGATCCCCTGGAGAAGGGAATAGCTTTCCACTCCAGTATTCTTGCCTGGAGAATTCCAAGGATAGAGGAGCCTAGCAGGCTGTAGTCCATGCGGTTCCAAAGAGTCAGACACAACTGAGTGACTAACGCTTTCACTTTTTCACCTATTGAAGAACCTATTCAGGTTTTTTGTTTACTTTCAGACTTTTTTTTTTTTTTTTTACTGATTTAAGCAGCTCTTTGTAGAGTCTGTTGTTGGTTTCATATGTTGAAATATTTTGTCTGTCTTTTCACCTTCTTAATCGTGTACATTGGTAAATAGTACTACATTGAAAATTACTTTTATTTATCAATAATTTCCTTTAGGATTAATTCTTTTTGAATTCTTTCCATATATTCCAACTCCTGAACGTATTCTTTCATCTCTTCTTAAAGATTTTGCTTGAACATTTAAATGCACAGTTCTTCAGGAATTGAATAAGTATATAGCATAACATAGAAGTTAAGTTTTTTAAAACTTTTTCTTGTGGTATAGGTGATTTACAATGTGTTAATTTCAGGTGTACAGCCAAGTGAATCCGTTATACATGTATTCACTTTTTCTCAATTAATTTATTTTTTATTGAAGGATAATTGCTTTTATGCCATTACAGAGTATTGAGTAGAGTTCCCTGTGATATACAGCAGGTTCTTTTTAGTTATCTGTTTTATGTATAGCAGTGTGTGTGTATGTTTGTCTCAATCTCCCAATTTATCCCTTTTCCCCCACCCCCTGGTAACCATAAGTTTGTTTTCTACATCTGTGATTCTGCTTACGTTTTATAAATAATTTCATTTGTACCCTTTTTTTGGATTCCACATATAAGTGATATATGATATTTGTCTTCTTCTGACTTACTCAGTATGACAGTCTCTTCAAGTGCATCCATGTTGGTGCAAATGGCATTATTTTGTTCTTTTTTATTGCTGAGTAATATGCCATTATATAGGCTTCCTAGATAGCTCAGTGGTAATGAATCTACCTTCTAATGCAGGAGAAGCAGGTTTGATCCCTGAGTCAGGAAGATCCCCTGGGAAAGGACCACTGTAGTATTCTTGCTTGGGAAATCCCATGGACAGAGGAAACTGATAGGCTAAAGTCCATGGGGTCACAAAAGAGTCGGACATGACTTAGTGACTAAACAACAACAATGTGCCATTGTATATATGTGCCATATCTTCTTTATTCATTCCTCTGTTGATAGACATTTGGTTTGCTTCCATGTCCTGACTGTTGTGAATAGTGCTGCAATGAACATTGGGGTACATAAGGTTTTTTAATATGAATATATACTTAATCGAGTACCATATATTGAAAAGACCGTTCATTTCTTATGGGTCAGCAGTGGTGTCTTTCTACATATATACATGGAGACTCTAAACTTCTCCACAGGTCTCATTTTCTATCCTTATGACATTGTCAAACTATCTTTACTTCATAGTGGTATAGGAAATCTTGATATGTGGTAGAAGAAATCTCCCAGTTTGTTTTTCTTCAAGACAGTCTTGGTTACATTTGTCCCCTCTGTGTTTTGTATGCAATTTTAGAATAACCTTGTGCAATTTTATACAGAAGTGTTAATCGCTCAGTTGTGTCCAACTCTTTGCAACCCTGTGGACTATAGTCCACCAGTCACTTGTCCATGGCATTTTCCAGGCAAGAATACTGAAATGGGTAGCCATTCCCTTCTCCAGGGGATCCTCCCAATCCAGGGGTTAAACCTGGGTCTCCTGCATTGCAGGCAGGTTCTTTACTGTCTGAGCCACATAAATGTATGGATTTAGTTCACCATTAAAGGCAGAGATTATCACATAGTAATAAAAATGCTGTTAAAAGGCACACTTCCTGTGATATAATGACAAAGAAAGTTGGAATATAAAAAGTGAAGAAAAAGTTAAACTACAGAAATACACAAAGGAAAACTTACATGGCTACACCAGTATCAGTTAAGTGAACTTTAAGACAAAGAAAAAACAACTGGAGATAGACAGTTCACAGTACAGTTCAAATATTCTATTAACTGTAAGATAAAACATTCAAAGTTATAATTTAATAACAGAGCTTCAAAACATACCAATAAAACATTGAATGAAACAAATGGAAGGAATAATTAATACCACAATCATAGTGATAGACTTTAAGATACCTCTTTAAGTAGCTGATAAAGAAGACAGTAAAAAGGGGAGTATGTGTAAGATTTAAGCACCTCAATTAACATGCCTTAATTGAAATATATAATCGCCTATACCCAGTAACTGCAGAATATCATTCTTTTCATGGACACTTGTAAAGTTTTCAAAAATAGATTACATTTGTGGATGTAATGCAAGTTTCATTAAATTTCAATTAATTGACTTCTTGCAGAGTATAATATCATAGTGAAACTAAACTAGAATGTGTATTACATAACATAAACAAATAGAAAGATATCCCACATTCATGGATTAGAAGACTTTATATTGTAAAAATGCCCATACTGTCCAAAATGACCTAAAGATTGGATTACAATTCCTATCAAAGTCCCAATAGCATTTTTTTACAGAAATAGAAAAAAAAATTCTAAAGTTCATATGTAATCACAAAAGACCACAAATAAAAAAGCAATCTTGAGAAAGAGGAGCAAAGTTGGAAGCTTAATGTATCCTGATTTCAAAAAAATTACAAAGCTACAGTAATTAAAATAGAAATAAATCCTCACATATATGTCAACTGATCTTCAAAAGAGTGCCAGGAATTCAAAATGGAGAGAAGATAGTCTCTTGAATAATGATATTGGGGAAGCTAGATATCCACTTATAAAAGAATGAAACTGAACCTTTATTTTGCTCCATACACAAAAATAAACTGCTAAGAGTTAAATACTTTTAACATAAGACCTCAAACTATACAAATCCTAAAAAGAAAATAAGGGTTAACTTTCGTGACTTTGCTTTTAGTAGTAATTTCATGGATATGATGCCAAAAGCACTGACAACAGAACAGGAAGAGCCAGTGGGACTGCATCAAGCTAGAAAGCCTGTGTACAACAAAAAAGAGAATTAACAGAGGAAAAAGACAACCTGGGGATGGGAGAAAATACTTGCACACTGTATATCTGATAAGGTGTTCATATCCAAATTATATAAGGAACACTTAGCAGCTCAGTGCAAAAATATAATAAACCTGATTTTTAAATGGGCTAAGGATTGAATAGACATTTCTCCCAAAAAGATATGTTAATACAAATCACCATCAGTTATATGAAAAATGCTTCGCATCACTAATCAGGGAAAGGTATGTCAAAACCACAATGAGATATCACTTTCATGTGTCATAATATCAGGATGACTGTTATAAAAAATGATAACAGTGACAGACTTTATTTTCTTGGGCTGCAAAATCACTGCAGCTGGTAACTGCAGCTATGAAATTAAAAGACATTTGCTAACTGGAAGAAAATCTGTGACAAACCTAGACAGCATATTAAAAAGCAGAGACATTACGTTGACAACAAAAGTCCATATAGTCAAAGCTATGGTTTTTCCAGTGGTCACGTGTGGATGTGAGAGTTGGACCATAAAGAAGGATGAATGCCAAAGAATTGATGCTTTTGAACTATGGTGCTAGAGAAGACTCTTGAGAGTCCCTTGGACTGCAAGGAGTTCCAACCAGTCAATCCTAAAGAAATCAACCCTAAATAATCACTAGAAGGACTGACACTGAAGCTCCAGTACTTTGCCCTCCTGATATGAAGAGCCAACTCACTGGAAAAAACCCTGATGCTGGGAAAGACTGAAGGCAGGAGAAGGGCGTGACAGAGGATGGGATGGTTGGATGGCATCACTGACTCAATGGACATGAGTTTGAGCATACTCTGGAGATAGTGAAGGACAGGGAAGCCTGGCGTGCTGCAGTCTGTAGGGTTGCAAAGAGTTGGACACACCTGAGTGACTGAACAACACTATTGAGGGAAAAAAAAAAAAAAGACAGCAGGTGTTGGCAAGTACATGGAGCAAGTAGAATTTTTGCACTCTGTCAATGAAGATACAAAATGGTACAACTGCTGTGGGAAAGCGTAGAGAGGACCCTCAAAAAGTTAAATGGAGTACTACCATGTACCCACTTTTGGATATTTATTCAAAAGAACCGAAATCAGGATCTCAAAGAGATACTAGCACTATGAACATTGCAGTGCTATCCACCATAGCCAAGATATAGACACAGCTAAATGTCCATTGACCGATGACTGAATAAGTGAATGTAATAGATGCATACAATGGAATACTAGTCAGTGTTTAAAAAGAAGGAAATTCTGCACTATGCAACAACATGGATAAACCTTGAAGACATTATGTCAAGTAAAATAATCCATTTGCAAAAAGACATACATTGCATGATTCCACTTATATGGTATATAAAATAATTAAATACATAAAATCAAAGAGTGGAATGGTGGTATCAGGGGATGAGGAGAAGGGCAATTGGGGAGTTGTTAATCCATGGGCATAAGATTCCATCAAGCAAGATGAATAAGCTCTAGAGTTGTCCTCTACAACATGGTATATATAGTAAGTAATAATGTATTGCGTACTTTAAAAATATGTTAAGTAGTTAGATCTCATTTTAAGTATTCTTACAATACAATTAAAAATAAAATACTGATGACACAAAATAAAAAGATGAAGTATAAAATAAGACTAAAAAATAAAGTGGTATAATTTGAAATAAAAAGATGAATAGAAAATCTCCTATAAAAAAAAAAGAAAATCTCCTATATTTGGAGATTTCAAAATACAGTCTCTCATGTTTCAAAAAAATTATGGTAAAAATTAGTATATTGAGCTGAATGATTATGGAACTATAACCTGAATTTACAGACAAATGTAAGCTTTAAAAGCATATATTGAAAGAAAGCTTAAAATTACAGACAGAAACACAGAACTCAAGACAATATTATAAAGTAATTAGCCTCTAATAAAAATAAATAAATTTAATTTAAAAAATAATAAAAATAAAATAAAAATACAAATTAGTTAAAAAAAGAAATTAGAAAATCAAAGCACAAATTAAACATAAAGTGAGTGAGTGAAATATAAATATAAAGAAACAAAATAAAAACAAGCATACAATATATAAGATTAAAAATGTCAAATTTTAGTTATTTGAAATAGTTCTCAACATTGATAGAACTCTGGAAAGATTGGTTGAAAGAGAGATCCTACATTACCAGCTCTCTGAATGAAAAAGAGAACTTTACTAGAGATTTTAATGTATTAAAAGGATTATAAGAGAGTTGTTTTTAAAAAACCTCATGTAAAATAAAATTGAAATTCTATTTCAAATGGAAAAATCCTTGTAAGAATATAAGCTTGCAAAAACTGAATCAAAAAGACAGAAAACTTTAACACTACTATAATTAAAAAAATTGAATCTTCAATACTAAATATACCTACAGAAAACACCAGACCCATATGGCTTCATCAGTGCATTCTGCTAATAATTTATATTGTTTTAAACTAAAGGGAAAGATGGGAAAAGAATATTTCACAACTGGTTTTTTTGAAACTAGTATAATATAGATACCCAAACTGAAAAGAACTTTATAAGAAAAGAATATTACAGGAAAATTGTGCTTATAAATATAGTAATTAAAACCCTTTACAAAATATTAGTAGTTCATCATTACCTTAAAAACCCATAATTGTGTTTAGGCCACAAATGTAACATATTAACATTCAAAAATTAGTTGTTATAATTCACCACATTAAGAGGATGAAGAAGAAATGTGACCATTTCAATAGATGTTTAAAAATTAGTTGAAAAATTAAACACTGAATTACGAACTACTTTTGGTAAACTGGGAATAAAAGGCAAATTTATTAACTTGTTAAGGACTATCTACAAACATTCTATAGTATGCATCAAATTTAAAGGTGAAATCTGAGAATTTTTCTTTGAAATAAAAAACATGACAAAGGTGCCTACTCCTATGGCTTCATTTTACCATTACATTTGTGGTCCCAGACAGTGCAATAGGATAAGAAAAAGAAATTTAAAAATAGTAAGATTGGAGTGGCATAAATAAATCATTATTCATAGGATATGACTGTATATTTAGAAATCCTGTACAAAATTATGTATACATTATTAGAATTAATAAGTTTAACAAAATTGGTTAATTTAAAAATCAGTTAAAATGTCAATTAAAATCAATTATTTTGATTTAAAAATGAATCATCTTTGTTGATTTTCCTGCTCTTTTAGTCTAAAAACATGCCCTGATTATGGCAGGCAACTAAGAGGAAGAATCTGCTCCATTTAGGTCAGCTGATTTTGGAGAGCCACCTAAAGCCTATCTCCCGTGTTTTGAGGGTACCTGGTGGGTCAGACGTTAAAGAATCTGCCTTCAATGCAGAAGACCTGAGTTCCTGGGTCAGAAAGATCCCCTGCAGAAGGAGATGGGAACCCACTCCAGTATTCTTGCCTGGAGAATTCCATGGACAGAGAAGCCTGGAAGACTTCAGTCCATGGGGTTGCAGAGAGTCGGACACGACTGAGTGACTAACACTTTAACTGGTTTTCTTCTTCCCCATGTTTTCTTTCAATTAATCCTTTCTCCATTTATTCAGCTTTTTTTAAATGCCTGTTATATACTAGGCCCTATCTTTGCCTTTGTACATTGGTTACAACAAAATAGAGTATGACACACATGGCTGATTACAATACTGTGTGTTGAGTAAACCAGAGTATTTGTGTGCAAAGGGGACAAAGACATGGAAGTAATTTGCTCTATCAGAGGATTTTAGAAAAGAGTTCAGAGCAGGCATTGTTTGTGTTAGTCCTTGAATGCTTTAGTAAGGTTTCAGTTCAAGAAGGATGGGGAAAATAAAATTCAGAGGGAACAGAATAAATAAAGGTGTAAGAGTGTAAAAATACTTGGCATATTTGAGAAATGTAATATAAAGCTAAGATTAGTTAGTAGATCGTTTGCTTGGTTGATGTGTGCATCTCTCCTCACGTACTTGTTATATTTTGTAAAATCTGATTAGCTTTTTTTTCTGTTCTTTTCTGAATCATGAAAATAATAGAGATGATTTCCTTGTCTCTTAAGTACAAAGTAAGTTTCGAGCTTCTCCAAGGATACCCTTGCCTATTTCCATTACTGCCAGCAAAAATGATTTTTGATATTTTAAATGATCTGGTTCTAAAGAATCTAAAAATTATTTATTCACAACATTATAATGGCCACAACTTTTATGATGCATTAAAATATCTATAGTACTTAGAAATTACATGCTATGTGCAACTTAACAAACATCTGAATTGTATTAATACAGTATTGTAACTTTCTGTAAAAGATACAGAAAAATAAATATCCCTGTATTGAGTCTGAACATCTATGTAAAGAATTGCTGTATCTAAAGCGTAAATGTAAAGCATTTACGCTTTAGATATAGGAAATCTAGACGAGAGCTTCAGATGTCAAGAAGTTGTGTTAAAATCATCTAGTGTATCTTACAACTATTATTACTTCATGGAATTGTGCAACAAAGATGGCAGGATAGGTGTGTAATTTCCTACATCTGCATCTGTTTTATCTAGTATAAAACATGAAGAAGTTCTTGGGTTTGCATAAATTATTGCAATACTTCCTTATTTATCTTTTAATAGTTCTTACTAACATTGAGTAGCCTCATTGCCAGTATTTTTGCTACATATTATCAGCCAAACTAAATATATAATTGGAGAAGGAAATGGCAACCTACTCCAGTGTTCTTGCCTGGAGAATCCCAGGCACGGGGGAGCCTGGTGGGCTGCCGTCTCTGGGGTCGCACAGAGTCGGACACGACTGAAGCAACTTAGCAGCAGCAGCAACAACAGCAGCAAATACATAATACAGCTTTATATTCTTTTTTCTCCAATTTTATAAAATATGACTATTTAATATTTTATTACAGCTAGTTATTAGATTTTACTAATAATGACCAATACTCATAAATATTTATAAAACAGATGCTTTAGTCACATGTTTTAGTGCTTATAATTGTGAATTATTAAATCAGCAAACTCTTCTAGAGAAGATAACTCAATTCTGTGGTCCTCTAGACAAGGTTTTAATTTTATGAAAACAGAATCTAAATGTTGCTTGCCTTCTTGCCAACTGAGAGTATTGCCCATTGCCTTCCCAGCAGAGCTACTAGAGAAAAAATAAAGAACCTACATTGAGAACCCTGTGAATTCAACTCTGTCTATGTGTATACATTCAAAATGAAACAAATTGGGCAGTTTACTGAAGGTTAAATCCTCTAAATGATATTCATCTAAAACATGCAGGAAAACAGTTTGGGAGGCTTAAATTATCAATGTAATTGCCTTAATTCTCTAGGTTACTTTCCTAAATAGATACAACTTTATCGTATCTGACTGACGATTCCAAATTGGAGGTTTAGGGCTGTTTGTATTTTTACTCTTAACACCCTGAATCACCTTTATTTTCCACATAACCCAAGTCCTAAAAATAGCCCACAGACCTAAAGTGAGAGCATTGGAGAACTGGGGTTTTCACATTCAGGCTCTGCTGTAGCTCCTGTTCCAGGAGCTTGCGTCTTTCAGCGTGTCAGCATGTTCACCCTGAAGTTGCAGGAAAGCTTTTCTAAGAACCAAATATGCTAATACAACATTGTGCCTTTGTTCTTAAGTATTCAAACACAGAATGATATTTCAGAACGTTTTATTAGGAAAGTCTACCTGATTTCTATGAAACTTTTTCTCTAAGCCCCGAGACAGAAGTGAAAGGAAAGATTATTTATGAGCAAGGTAGCTCAACCCTGTCTAATTCCTGAGCAAGAGTTTTCCAAGTAACCTTCCGTTTATGATTCAGGAGTTTCTCTGAGTTAAGAGGGTGTTACTAGGGTAACATATTTTTTTAAGATACTATCTGAAATACCAAATTTTTAAAAAATGATTTTTAACCAATTTTAAGTGGTTAAAACTGCAGAACATTTCACTATTTTTTTTTTCTTTCCCCTCTGGCCAAACTATATTGCAAGTAAACCTTTTGATGTTTTAAAAGTTTTTCTTAGGCAGCTAAGAAAAACACCCTGGAAAGTTATATTTAGTGAATCTACCCACGTATAAATATCCCTGAGCTAGTCTGCTATCCTATGGCATCTGGAAGAAAGGTGCTATTGTTGTAGATTCCATGACTGAAGTATAGAATAATCAATTCAGAGAGACCCTGGGGGGAAGATTCACTCGCATATGCTGTGGAAACTTGGAATCTGGAGATTTTTATATTCTTTTTTTTTTTTCCCTACAGATGAAGGGATATAGATGAATTCATGGTTTAGCACAATGTCTAATGACATCATTTCCCATTCTTGCCTTATTAATAGTTTGGTATGTTTGAGACTACTAGCTTTAAATTTACCAACAAAGCTTTTTTGTGGTTGTCAGTCCCTTTTTTACTATTACTTTCCTTGCTTTCTGGGTCACACTAGCTAGACAGCTATTTTGTTTGCAAGTGCTCTGGCTGTGTACTTCGTCCTGCTCCACACCAAACCATATCACCAAGGTATTCCCCAGGGATGCATCATGAAATTTAGTCCTGCCAGAACACTCCATAAATTACTTAAAGCTCTTCTTCATATCTTCGAAACAATGTTTGCTGAGCTTCCCCATGAAAAATCAGTGTTATTCCGGAAGATCAGGATAGATTTGCAAGGCAGGAATTTGTCCTGTGCTTCCACGTCGGTGTCTGCGTAGATGTGAATACAGTGGAAGCCTAATGAAAGTGTACAGTTATTTTATCTTTGGTAAAATATTTGAAATTTTCTCTGCTATGCATTCAGTAGCAATTGAATAAGAGCAGCTATGTCTCATGGCTTTCTGCTGTGACACATCCAAACACATAAGGTAGTTAGATGCAAAACCACTGCGGAAGTATGAATAATAGACTTCCCACCTTCTTTCTACTTCAGCTTCCCTGAGGCTTTGTCTGTGGGGCCCAGCTGCATGTACACACATGATGGAGTTAGTTCTGTGAGGAACCTACAAAAATTATACAAGTACCTCAGATTTTTAAATACGACTAATATACAGACACACACCTGCTTCAGGGACTTCATAGATTAGTTTTGTGACCAACAGGAAAGCCCCTTGGAATTTAATTATGTTGCTACAAAACAGAAAGTAAAACTGGCTACACTTTTGGAACTGATATCAGCAAAATGTTAATCAGCTCTTAGAGCAAGCTTTTTCTAAGGTTGTTTCAGTTTGGTTTGCTTTTGTCAAACTTAAAAAGTCATAATGTCTTGCTCATGTTATCATTTGCTGTTCTTACAGCTGGAGCCACTTGCAGAAGATGTTCTCCACCAAACCCCAAATATGAATGCCGTTATTTCTCTACAGAAGATCATTGAAATTCAAAGTATGTCTTCAAATTTTTTTAATATTTCTAATAAGGGTACTCATTAAACATATATTGAGAATTGAGGACATGAAAAATATATTTGAGTTTTTCAAATATAAGGAATATATATGAAGTAATTATAATTCGCAGCTACTATGTATTCATACCTAAATGTGTTATTACCTTGCTTTTTACTGTAGCAGTCTTGCACTGATAACAAAGTTGGAAGATTCTAGATTTAGAACCTTGCTTTTCTCATATTTTCCAAGAGTGTTTGGATTTTTTCCCATTACTGCCACTAAGTATTTACACAAAACAATGAAATTAACGTAGAAATTGTGATTATATTATCCAGTGTTAACTGAGGTAAGTTATCTCCTAGTGATGTTGGAACTCACCAATAATTTACTGGTTTTAAAGAGAAAGTTCATGAGAAAGCCTACTACGAAATGCAACTGAACAAAAAGGGAGAGTTAGAGACTTTTTAAAAAACTATCCAGTTCCTTTCACTTCAGTGTTAATTTATCAGGAATTTTTCTTTTTAGATGACAACATGCATGAGCTTGCTCACACACATGTGTGTACACACACACACACTGAAAGCAGGCACAGATTAATATAAAAGTTAGTATGAATGGGAAAAAAATGGAAAGTTAAATGTGAAGGAGGATTGGAAAATCCTTAGTTTTCCCACTGTTTTGTTGTTGTTCAGTCATTCAGTCATGTCCAACTCTTTGCGACTCCATGGACTGCAAGAGTCCAGGCTTCCCTGTCCTTCACTGTCTCTTGGAGTTTGCTCAAACTCATGTCCATTGAGTTGGTGATGCCATTCAACAATCTTGTCCTCTGGTTGTCCCCTTTTCCTCCTGCCTTCAATCTTTCCTAGCATCAGGGTCTTTTACAGTGAGTCAACTCTTCATATCAAATGGCCAAAGTATTAGAGTTTCAGCTGCAGCATCAGTCCTTTCAATGAATATTTAGGGTTGATTTCCTTTAGGATTGAGTGGTTGGATCTCTTGGCAGTCCAAGGGACTCTCAAGAGTTTTCTCCAACACCACAGTTCAAAAGCATCAAGTCTTCAACTCTTTTGTTGAAGCGTTTTTTTAAACACAGGTGGAGAAGCCACCTTCCAGAGACTCTATGACTCTTGAGTCTTTGTCTTTGCTTGCTCAGTAGTAATTTGGAGATATGGTTGTGACTGGCATATTGTGTAATCCATTCATCTTGTGCTTATCCAGTCTATTCTAACACCTGACTAAGGTCATCAGTAGTATAAAAATTATCTACTTTTTACACATAGATTCTTATTTTCTGAGTATATTTTTTCTGCCATTATACACACAGATTATTAAAAATCATTGTCCCTGTATATATTATGTTCACATCACTTTCAACTGGCATCCTTAAGTACTTATTACATGTTGATACATGATAACTGGAGCACTTTATCAAGGCAAAGAACAGAATAGGAACAAGGAAGAAGTTTTAATATTAGGAAGTTTGCATTCCAGTGAGTGAGAGGCACTAAAATAGATCATTTTAATAAAAGTCACCCCACCCCAGTACTCTTGCCTGGAAAATCCCATGGATGGAGGAGCCTGGTAGGCTTCAGTCCATGGGGTCGCTAAGAATCGGACACAACTGAGCGACTTCACTTTCACTTTTCACTTTCATGCATTGGAGAAGGAAATGGCAACCCACTCCAGTGTTCTTGCCTGGAGAATCCCAGGGACAGAGGAGCCTAGTGGGCTGCTGTCTATGGGATCGCACAGAGTCGGACATGACTGAAGCGACTTAGCAGCAGCAGCAGCAGCATGCACTGAGATCATGGACAAGAAACAGTCCTTAAGCCCCTTTCAGCCAGAAGGAGAAGTACTGGAAAGTGAGGAAGGCTCAAGGAAGGTCAGAGGAAGACTTCTCGGCAGTGATAGGGCCTGAGCTTAGTCTTAAGGTCTGAACAGGATTTTGGCCAGATGAAGAAACAGGGAATGTTCTGAAGGAAATAACAGAAGCAGAGGACTCAGTTTCACATAGGTATGAAAACTCATGGTTTATATATATCTTTAGAAACTGTACTGTTGGCTTTTGCATTGCATCTAACTTCCCAGTAATGACTTTGCCCTGCGTGATGTTTTTCCCTCTCACCACTGACGTTATTGTGTGGCTTGTGGAGTCTGCTTTAGCCAAACAAACCTGTTTGACTCTTGAAAAGAATTTACTGTACTATCAGAATTCCTGTGTAAGAATTCTGCCCCTGTGGATTCTGAATCTGTGTCTTCTGCTCCAAAATGCATTGCAAATATCTAACCCTGACCACTTCCCCCATAAAAATCTCTTTCCTCCTAAACTCATATTGAGTATTCCACCAAGTTCAGTCTAGTCAATCAGTCATGTCCGACTCTTTGTGACCCCATGAACCGCAGCATGCCAAGCCTCCCTATCCATCACCAACTGCCGGAGTCCATCCAAATCCATGTCTTTTGAGTCGGTGATGCCATCTGACCATCTTATCCTCTGTTGTCCCCTTCTCCTCCTGCCCTCAATCTTTCCCAGCATCAGGGTCTTTTCAAATCAGTCAGCTCTTTGCATCAGGTGGCCAAAGTATTAGAGTTTCAGCTTCAACATCAGTCCTTTCAGTGAACACCCAGGACTGATCTCCTTTAGGATGGACTGGTTGGATCTCCTTGCAGTCCAGGGGACTCTCAAGAGTCTTCTCCAACAACACAGTTCAAAAGCATCAGTTGTTCGGTGCTCAGCTTTCTTTATAGCCCAACTCTCACATCTATACATGACTACTGGAAAAACCATAGACTTGACTAGACGGAGACCTTGTTAATCTGATACTTCTGTAAACTTCTCACACTAACATGGAAATTTTAATGAGTGATATTTTAAAATTTTTCTATTGTTTGAGTTTTCGTGTGTTTATGGTCTTTCAGTCATGGTTCCTTAATTATATGATAATCACCAGGAAGATAGAACCTATCTTCTCACCCTATTTGTACCTGCAAGCAGAGCTGGTACCAGGGACGAGGATTGAAGTACAAGGGAATTGGGAGTTGGCAGGTTCAAGGAAGAATGACTTGAATAACCTGTCAAGGCCCTAGGGAACCAAGACTTGCATCAAAGAGGGCTTCTGAAGACAGATTCCTCCTTCTGCATCATGGATTCAGTATGGTATCATGGATGCTGTTATTGGCTACTCAGTAATTATGCATTCCTCATGTCTATTCTTTGGAGAAGGCAATGGCACCCCACTCCAGTACTCTTGCCTGGAAAATCTCATGGACAGAGGAGCCTGGTGGGCTGCAGTCCGTGGGGTCACTACGAGTTGGACACAACTGAGTGACTTCACTTTCACTTTTCACTTTCATGCATTGGAGAAGGAAATGGCAACCCACTCCAGTGTTCTTGCCTGGAGAATCCCAGGGACGGGGAGCCTGCTGGGCTGCCGTCTATGGGGTCACACAGAGTCGGACATGACTGAAGCAACTTAGCAGCATGTCTATTCAGAAAAAGCCTGGTTTTACCCATGAATCCTTGCAACCAGATACCATACAACTCAGGGGAAGATGAACTTATGCCCAGCTCCAGGGGAGCTGTTCTTAGTCTAAGGCTCAACCCACTTATCAGTGATTGGTTAAGAGTGGGTGTGGGCCCCAGTTATAGCCAGAGAGAATCAAGGCTGGCTTCATGGGCTTTCGACCAGTGTAGTCAGAGGCCCCATGTTTAGAAGGCCCCTGTGCAAGGTTTAATACTGTTACTCTTGCTGCCTTGAAATTCTCACATTTTCAGACAAGGAGCCCACATTTCAGTTTGCACTGTGCCTGAAAATTATGTAGCCTGTCCTGATGAAAATCAAGGTGCTGGTGATGTAAAAAAAAAAAAAAAAATATATATATATATATATATATATATATATATATATATATACATACATACACACACACACACATATATTTACCAAAACTTGATTTAAGAGTAGCATCATCACCATAAGCAGAACTCCAGTTGTGGCTGAGAAGGCACTGAATGGTGGGTTGAGGTGGTGAAAGGAAAGACACACACACGAGGACAGTGATCTCTCACTAGTTAGGACACAAGGTGAGAATATGTACAGATAAAATGGCTCAGTCTTGTGGCTTTGACCACTGTGTGATACATTTTTGTGTGTTTCTTTGAATTGTCTGTATTTGGGGCTACTCTTCCAGGCTAAAGAAACAGAAAGGCACCGTGTAAAGTCTACAATACAGTAAAAGAAAGTGGTATTTAAGTGGTAACAAACTGAAACAAACTTAGAAATTCAAAATTGTGTGTACCTGACTTAACAAGCAATGCTATATTTCCTTAAAAACTATAAAGTTGTACTGTCAGTTTTATTTTTCTCTGTTTTGTAACACACTTCCATGTCATATTCCTGTAGAGTTCCAGGCCCTTGATTAGACACCCCATCTTACCTTTGGTGGGGAAAGTTATCAGGACTCATGAAAACTTTGTCGATCCCAGTGCAAAATGAAGATGTGTGACTGATTCCTTGTTACAAAATATTAATAATTTCCAGAAAATGCCAGCGGAGCATTGAACCAAGAATGAGAGCCCTTCTGACCATGGGGTCCTTTGCAGCTCCCCGGGCTGCCTATGTAGGAAGCTTGCTTGAAGGTAGCCTTTGTTAAACAGGGCAGCCGCCTCTTCACTTGTCTCTGAGTGTGAAACAGGGGACTCCTTTTAACTTTAAGAGATGTTCGAATTTCCACTCACTTCCCATCCCAGATTCGGAAGATTCTTCTGTGCTGAGGTTTGGGACTACAGTATCGGAAAAGCACGTAAATGTGGAGAAGCAGGACTTGAAGCATGTGGGAAGCATTCAGGCAAGTTCCTCGACTGCCTTGTCCCAAGGCAGACAGCAAGGTGCTGACAGGCGTTATGTGGTTTTCTCTTTGAGAACTGAGCCCCCCAGCTGAGGGTATGCAGGTGCTGGAGGCTGTGATTAGCATTGGCCCTTTGCCTGGCCACATGGATGTGAGTATTTTGCAGCAAAGTCATCCCTGTTGCCCTGTCCTTGTTTATACTACTTACTTAGCTGAGAAGAAAAGGCCTTACAAGGCAACAGCAGGGCAACTATTTCTCCTGACAGGTAAAGAACCACCCCTCAACCCCCACTCCCTCCCCTGACAGGTAAGGGTCGGTTTCAGCTTTAGATGGTGGGTGTATACAAAGATCAGCCGTCTCTGGTGAGAGGGAGGTATAGTCAAGCAGTTTCATGTTCGCACATGTGCTTCACTCTGCTTACCAAGTCTGCTGCTGCTGCTGCTAAGTCGCTTCAGTCGTGTCCGACTCTGCGACCCCATAGACGGAAGCTCACCAGGCTCCCCCGTCCCTGGGATTCTCCAGGCAAGAACACTGCCTCATCCCTATTCAGTTTTCAAGACTTAGCTCAAATGGTATGTCTCTGGGACGCCATCTTGAATCACCATTCATCCCTAGTCTAGATTAGGCATGTTTCCTGGGTGCTACTCATGGCAGAGATGGTTTTTGCTGATGTTCTTTGTTTTCAATTGCTGTATCCTCTGCTGTGCAGTGTCTGAAATGTAATAGGTGTTCTGCAAACATTTGTTGAATGAATGAGTCAGCTAATATGTCAGTATTTGCCACACTTTTTTTTCCTTAGCCCAGACTGACTCTTTTTTTAACTTTACAATATTGTATTGGTTTTGCCATATATCAAAATGAATCTGCCACAGGCATACATGTGTTCCCCATCCTGAACTCTCCTCCCTCCTCCCTCCCCATACCATCCCCCCGCATCATCCCAGTGCACCAGCCCCAAGCATCCAGTATCATACATCGAACCTGGACTGGCAGCTCGTTTCATATATGATATTATACATGTTTCAATGCCATTCTCCCAAATCATCCGACCCTCTCCCTCTCTCATAGAATCCAAAAGACTGTTCTACACATCAGTGTCTCTTTTACTGTCTCGTATACAGGGTTATTGTTACCATCTTTCTAAATTCAATATATATGCGTTAGTATACTGTATTGGTGTTTTTCTTTCTGGCTTACTTCACTCTGTATAATAGGCTCCAGTTTCGTCCACCTCATTAGAACTGATTTATATATATTCTTTTTAATGGCTGAGTAATACTCCATTGTGTATATGTACCACAGCTTTCTTATCCATTCATCTGCTGATGGACATCTAGGTTGCTTCCATGTCCTGGCTATTATAAACAGTGCTGCAGTGAACATTGGGGTACACATGTCTCTTTCAATTCTGGTTTCCTCAGTGTGTATGCCCAGCAGTGGGATTGCTGGATCATATGGAAATTCTATTTCCAGTTTTTCCAGACTGACTTTTTAACTAAGGTTATACTCCTTGGTTAGCTCAAGCAGAACAAGGGATTAAGAAGTGCAGGCAAAACATCCATGAGAGTTCACTTCTTCACTCTCTTTCACAACCCACAGTGATGAGTCACTTCTAAGTTAGAAAGAACATGAATTACTTGTGAGCTAACCATTTCCATTGCTAAGCTTGGAGATGGCAGTTCTAAGAGTTGACTGGCCATCTATAATCACCAACAAGCAATGCCAGGTAAAAGTCAGCCCAGAGAAGGAGAAAGGACTGTACATTTATAGCCTTTCCTGAAATCCATCCTAACAACTCGCAGTCCGTTGAACTCTTACCTTCGTCTAAATAATAAGGTGAGAAGCAAGATTCCCAGATATCATGTTTACAGCAGTCCTGGCCCATAATAACACTTTCACTGATGTTGAAAGGAAGAACCATGAAGTGAGTTTTCCATAAAACTAAATTTATATAGTTTGAAAGACTGTAATTTTAAGTTTGAGAAACATATAATGAATGATGTTGATATTGATCTGTGAAACCTCAAAATTTGGAAACCACAAGTATATAGTCATGGTTTCCTTTTATTTATTTAAATATTTGAGAAAGAAGAGTATTTCTTTTAAGTGTCAACCAACTTTGTAGACCTCCTACATGATCATAGTGGTAATCACAGTATCTTTTGATTTGTGGATCATGAAAATATATATGTACACAAGGATTTGAGGATTCTTTGAAAATTTTGCTGCAGCCCTCCAGTAGTTTGCAGCTGACAAGTTGAAAATCACTAACATAGGGGATTTAAAAATAATATGATTATCAGTATAATCCTCACCAGACATGTGACAAAAAGCTAGCCACTTAACTTTCCTACAGAATTTCCAGAGAAATTACTTGACATGTCACCACACTGCTTTTCTAAGGTGCTGCAATGTGTCCAGAAAGTGTCAAATCAGAAGCAGAGTCATAGAATTCTAGGAAGTTTTTCCCTTTTCCCCCACTTTCATCTCTCTCTCACTCTAGGAATTCTTCCCTTGTTAAGTAGATTAGGGTCTTAGAATTCCTTATTATGCCAGCCACAGCAAACTGATGACATAGGTCAGAATGAGGAAGGAACATTATTTGCAATGTCACCATATGATCTTGTCAGACTTGTGTATCAGTGGAGAAACAACATCCATGTCTCTTGCACATGAAATTTGTCAGTATGGCTAAATTTATCTGTATTTTTAAAACTCATACACAGGACACACAGCATTATTTAGGGCAATGAGAATTGAATTTATGGTCTTCTGAATTTATCCAACTTTTGAGACCAGCATGAAAAGGGATATGATTTTCCCATTGTAGGACAATATACCATGTAACTGTGTAATTGACTACAAGGTAATTGGTTATCCACATCGTTCAGGCAGCTGCAGTGGGCAGAGCACAGCCTGTCACCCATTCTGCTGCTGCTGCTAAGTCACTTCAGCTGTGTCCGACTCTGTGCGACCCCAGAGACAGCAGCCCACCAGGCTCCGCCGTCCCTGGGATTCTCCAGGCAAGAACACTGGAGTGGGTTGCCATTTCCTTCTCCATGTCACCCATTCTAGAGAAATAAAAATGGAATAAACTTTTCTCTGGGAGATCAGAGGCAGGTATAGTTGACGCTGTCTCCTCGTCAGAACTCTACTTAATTTATGTTTTTATATGTTATTGAGTGAGTCACTTACTTCTCCTCCTTCTCGTCCTGTCTGTGGTTCTTCTTTCCTTTTCCTTCTCCTCTTCCTCAACACTTTCTTTCTCTTCTCCCCCTCTTCCTTAATCTGCTCCTCTTATGTATATGTACTCTGTTCAGAAATTACCCTTAAAAGTAACAAATTATTTTGGAAACAAATGGAGGGGTATTAATTTTGATGATTTCATTTTAACTCTATTTCCATTGGCGATAACCCCTGGTAATACAAACACTCTTGGTGTTATATTAGAGTGGGTAATCAGAGAAGGTGCTATCCAATTATCTTGGTGATTAAGATATCTGAATAGTAATTAATGAAAAAAAGACTGTTAAAGGTAAAATTTGCTCTAGAGATGACAGCATCTATTCTTATATGTGAAATACCATTTTCAGCCATCTCCTCCCATTATTTTAATATGCTCTACCTACCCCCTTCCCAAGGAGAAAAGGTATATATGTAAATACCCTTTACATCAGATGATCCAGGAGAAAATCAGATTTTTTTAAGTTGAAAGGAATTTGTATACATCTTGTGTTGTGAGGAAATTGTCCAAGATTTTGACCTCCTGGGTCTATGCACACAGATTAAAGGGTTGTTTCCCCAGATTGCAACAAGCACTGCATAAATCATTTCAGAGCCCTCTAGCTTCTTGACTCCACACCCAAAAGCTAACCCACACTCAGTTTTTCTTCTCTCTTTTTGTTCCTTTTTCTTTTGATTTTCTGCATTTTTTTCCCCTTATCTCTCTGTCTTTCCCTCTCTACTCCATCTCCATCCTGTTGAGACCCAGGGGAGAATAAGACATACACCCAATGTTGAAAATGGATTTTTAACTTATAAGGATTTGTTGATTTATGTCAAGCAGAGAAGGAGCGTGATAAAACCTACATTTCAAAAGATCACTCTGCCTACCCAGTAAGGATGAAAGATAGCAGGACTTACTGTCAGATGTAAGCAATTTAATTCAGAAGTGACATTGGCTTGATATAGTATTAATAGGCATGGAGAGGATGAATGACTTCTAAGTTTCAGGTTGGACAACAGAGTAGGTAGTGGTTTTACTTCCTATGGTGGGGAACAGTAGGGGGGAAATGTTCAAAAGCAAAGCTGAATAGTAAGAAAAAGAAACTGCTGATCGGAAGGCTTGAGATTTGGGGGACCCATCTTTAATATCAGTTTTATGCACAGAGAAGTTATGGAGGGATATTGGATGAAATTATTTACACAATGCAAACCCTGTAAGCTGATAGCAAATGAATTACAATACTGAGTGTTTTCAGTGTGCCAGGCACCATTCTAAGTATTAAGTATCAATGTGTTAATTCATTTCATCTACTTCACAACTCTATGAGATAGTTACTGTTTCATTCCTCTTTTGCAGTCAAGTAAACTGAGGCACATCTAGATAAAGTACTTTGCAAGATCACACAGTTACTAAATGGCTAAAAGCAAGCTTATAAGCATTCTAGCTTCAAAGTCAGTGGTCTTTGCTATTATATTATTCTAGCTCAGAAAGATACTCATTCCTTTTGCTATTCTTGTATACACGTTTCCCCATTTCATCCAAACGTGACAGTTTTAGAAGGAAAATCAATTAAACTGAAGTTTTGGAGTTTTGGACATTCTGGTTAGTTGAGGTTTAGCCAGAGTCAGTTCTAGAAGGGCAATGCCAAATTGCGAGGAGCCATGGAGCTATGAATCCACTTTGGAGCCCCTTGTAAACTTGCAAATTACATCTAATCACAAAAAAATGCAAGGATTGGCAGAATTTCAAATCCCTGCCCTGTTGAGTTTAAAACCCTGACTGTTGTCAGGTGTGAGCTGCTATTTGTCATAGATTTTTTTGGCTGTAGACAGAGGCCTTGACGTTGCAGCCCTGGGCCAGGCCGACCTTCACTGAAGAAAAGCAGCCTTAGACATTTTCCCACTATTAACCCCGCCAGCCTTGCTTGTCTCAGAGCCAGATCAGACTTGTGCACATGGCTTTTTGAAAGTTGATTTTCAATTTCTTATTAACCATTCTCCTGAAATGTTGAGAGTTGGATTATTGTTTGGTGGAGCACTAATACTAGAATATACCAGAATTAAAAGGAAAACCTGCCATCTGCTTAGAGACTTAACTTGTCAGGAAATTTTTTTTTTTTTTTAATTCCAACTGCATCTGTAATTATGAGTTTTCTTTCACTCACGTTTCTACTAAGGCAAAACTAATCAAACCAAGAATCTAAATAAAATTATGCATCTTTCTCGGATTGCAAACTCTTTAAGGACAGAAATGCTTTCTGATTATTTTCTCAGCTGTTAGCACCCCAGTGCACTTCACACACACCTGTGATACCATTCATTGAGATAGGGTGTGCTCGAAGGTCAAGTTTGGTGAAGACCATTTGTTAGGTATTTACATATACATTATACACACATACAAGCACAAACATAGGTTTCATATGACCTCTAGTTCTCAGAGCAGTACATAATTAGTTTCCTCATCTGGTTCATGAATAAATTACGGCTTAACAAGTTTAGGTCGCTTGTTGAAAGTCTCAACTTGCAGCGCTAAAACCAACATTTGAACCCTGGTCTGGTTATGCTTTCAAAGCCCACTTTCTTTCTGTTAAAGCATATGACCTTCCTGGTCCCACCTCATTTCTCAGATAAGAACAGAGTTCCGCCAGACTTCCTATTCCCAAGTATCCCAGAATAGGCACTAGAATAGACCTGTTCAAAAATGTAATACCTTCTGCATACGTTAAAACAGACCATTTTAATCCATTAATGGGCTTGCTAGAATACAAGGGAATATGAAGGATAAAGAAAACATAAGCTGAAATTTAATAGGGAGGAGTAAACAACTGTTGTTCAGTCGCTCAGTAAGCAGTAAGTAACACGAAAAGGGAGAGCATTCCTGGGGCAGATGATGATGGCAGTGCTGTAACGGCACAAAAAAGCCCAAGGTGCGTGTAAGAATCAGTAATATGAATTTGATAGATAGTAAAGAGGTTTTATCTTCCTCCTTGGTTCTGGAGGAAGCAAATACAATTCCTTTCTGGGGGAAAGTATCCTTAATTTAGGCCCTAATTGTATGCAGAGATCAACTTCAACAAAATATGACCTCAGATAAATACATACATGCATATTTAAATAAATGAATAAAATCAAACACATAAGAACACAAGCCACTAGGGAAAGTCCCCAGAAAAGAGGAACAAAGAACAGTAAACCTTATTGTGGGGTTAAAATGGAAAAGTGAAAGTGAAGTCCCTCAATCGTGTCCAACTCTTTGCAACCCCTTAGACTGTAGCCTACCAGGCTCCTCTGTCCATGGGATTGTCCAGGCAATAGTGCTGGGGTGGGTTGCCATTTCCTTCTCCAGGGAATCTTCCCAACCCAGGGCTCGAACCCCAGTCTCCTGCATTGTAGACAGACACTTTACCGTCTGAGCCACCAGGGAAGTCCCTTGTTAAAATGGAGGATGGGCTCTAATTTTTTTTTTTAATCTATTATTATTATTACTTGAAATTAGAGTTAAAATGAAGGGGGGCTCTAATTTCAAGTAATAATAATAATAGATTAAAAATGCTCATTTCTTTCACTTCTCTATAAAACTCTACTAAAAATTAAGAGGATTTTGTTTTAAGACATACACTCATAGGGATAAATAATGCAGCAGGAAATAATATGACCCTGGAGGACAGATGGCCATCTGTTACTATCTGGTTTTTGTTCAGTCACTAAGTCATGTCCAACTCTTTGCGACTCCATGAACTGCAACACGCCAGGCTTCCCTGTCCCTGACTGTCTCCTGGAGTTTGCTCAGATTCACGTCCAGTGAGCCAGTGATGCCATTCAACCATCTCATCCTCTGTTGCCCCTTTCTCCCCTTGCCCTCAATCTTTCTCAGCATCAGGGTCTTTTCCAATGAGTCAGTACTGTCTTAGTAGACCTGAAAAAATCAAATTGTAAACCAGTACTGCAGGCATGTCTCTTCCAGAGAAGGATACATCAGACCCATAGAATTGTTGACTCACACACATAAAACTTTGTACTTTATTTCACTTATTTTAATTTTTCCTAATTCATTATCCCTTTCTTCACTTCTGTGTCCAACTTAAAAACAATAATATTTAAATTAATTTGCATATCTACCTTTAATCTGCCTAAAAAATCTTACCCTTTGACCTTACCAATCTAAGGAAATCTCATCCCTGAATATAGTCTTCAAGGGACTCTCTCTAACCTTGGAGCTAAATGAACAGGTCTGCTTAAGATTGTCATGAATCAGCAATTTGATCTCGTGTACATTTCTGATCACCAAACTCAAGTGGCCCATTATGAGCCTATTGTGTGTCTCAGGTCAGTTTTCACCACCTCTCAAACTACCTTTTCAAGCCTCACTCTCCTCAAACCTCCGTCCATCTCACCTTTGCCCTCAATCTCAGCAACAAACTTTTATTAGAATAAAATGCAGCTACCTAACTTCTTTCTTTGAACTGTTCATTCTTATCAACAATTAAACACCTTAAAATCCCTCCTCTTAAAAACATATGCCAACAACCTCACTTCTTACCATCCCATGGCTCTCAAACCCTCCAGGAGCAAATTCTTGAAAAGGTTTCTTTCAAATTATCTCCATTTTAGCAGCTACAAATCCCTGTCAGAACCACTGTATTCTCTTTGCAGTCTTGTTCTGGTCACCAGTGGCATTCCTACTGCTCACTTTAAAAAGGGATTTTATTAAGCTGTTTATTTTGAAATAACTAAGTTTACAGAAGAGTTCCAAATATAATATAGAATTCTCTTATAAGTTTCCCCTGGCTCCCCCTAAATTAACATCTTGCATAACAATAGCACTATTACATAAACTAAGAGATTAACAGTCATGTAATCCTGTTAACTAAACTATAGACTTTCTTTGTATTCAACCAGTTTTTTTTTCAATAATTTTCTTAGTCTGTTCAGGATAATAAACACGTTGCATTTCATTGCCATGCCTCAGTCTCCTCTCATCTATAACAGTTCCTCCGTCTTCTGTACCATTTTTGGCCTTGACACTTCTGAAGAGTACTGGTCAGTTGTTTTGAAAAATGTCTCTCATTATGGGTTTTTCTAAGGTTTATTCATAATTAGGTTGAGGTTATGCATTTTTGGTAAGATTGCCAGAGCCGTGATGTGATATCATTCTTAATGCATCAGATCTGCAGTGCATAATGTCAATTTGTTTTATTATTGGCAGAGTTAGCCTGGATCATTTGATTAAGGAGATCTTCAGTGTAAAGTTAGAATATCTTCGTTTAGAATTAATAAATATATTGGAAAGATACTTTAAGATTATACAGATACACTCTTTCTCCTCAGACTTTTGCTCTTTAATTTTAGCAGCCGTCAGTGGCTGTCACTTGGAAAACTGATGATTCTGTTCCAGTGCCAATTTTCTACTTCCTTTACTCTGTCTTCATTAATTACTTGGAAATTATCTGTAATGAAGAGCTCGCTTTTCTCTTTCATTTACTAATTTATTCATTATACTTTTATATCAGAATGGATCTCAGATATTTATCATATGTGTTATAATCCAGTACCATCATTATTAATTTTTTTGTTCTAATTGTTCAAGCTCTGGCTATTCAGAGATCTTTTAGACTGGCTGCTATGTCCCTTTGACTTGGCTTCAGACAAATACACTCTAACGTTCCAATCTCCCAAAGTCTTTGAATCCCTTCCTTTTCATTAAACCAAGCCGGGTTTGGCGTTTGTAAATCACTTCCTGTGGGCCACTTTTTGGTCCATGTTCGTCTAGTCAAGGCTATGGTCTTTCCTGTGGTCATGTGTGGATGTGAGAGCTGGACTGTGAAGAAGGCTGAGCGCCGAAGAATTGATGCTTTTGAACTGTGGTGTTGGAGAAGACTCTTGAGAGTCCCTTGGACTGCAAGGAGATCCAACCAGTCCATTCTGAAGGAGATCAGCCCTGGGATTTCTTTGGAAGGAATGATGCTAAAGCTGAAACTCCAGTATTTTGGCCACCTCATGCGAAGAGTTGACTCATTGGAGAAGACTCTGATGCTGGGAGGGATTGGGGGCAGGAGGAGAAGGGGACGACAGAGGATGAGATGGCTGGATGGCATCACTGACTCGATGGATGTGAATCTGAGTGACCTCCGGGAGTTGGTGATGGACAGGGAAGCCTGGCGTGCCGCAGTTCATGGGGTCGCAAAGAGTCGGACACGACTGAGCATCTGATCTGATCTGATCTGTAGTCAACCAACCAAACGAGCCGTTGGAGCCCTTCGAAACTCCTCGAGCTGCCACATTAAATGCAGAATCTCTGCTCAGTGCGCCCACGATCCTTACCTAAATGCTTTTCACACTCCGTATTCTCTTCTTGAGCATTAAGTTATTTGGATAAGTTATTTTAATCCTCTTTACTTCAGTTTTCTCAATTGTAAAATAAGGAAAATGAAATTATCTTACAAGGTGGTATTGAAATGATTACATATGGAGCACATTTTCATAGTCATATCAGTAGACACTTAGTAAATATTTCTTATCATTTTACTTAGTTATTTTCCTTCCAGACCATAGCTTCATCATCATCTCTACATGAATTACAAAAATTTAAATCTGCTCACACCTGAGTCACCCGAGTTCCAGATGTTTCCTAAACTTCTAGCTCAGCATCATCCCCTTGATACCACAAAGGCACATCTAGTCAACATGCCCAAAGCCAGTGTCACTATTCTTCCCCCAAACCTCAGCCTCTTCCAGGTTTATTAGTCCAAGTAGATGGCACCAGTATCCTTCTAGTTTTGCTAGACAGGAATCTAGGAGTTATATTACTCCTGTTGTTCTTTCCATTTCTGTTCTGTGTCCAATCCATTACCCCATCCTGCTTGCTGTCCTTCTTAAACATTTCATTTATCCAATTATTTCTATTCCAGTGGCCACCATCCCAAATCAGGCCTTTCTGCTGTACCATTTCTAGATCCTACAAAGTGGTTTACCCACAGCCACTCTTGCTTTCTCCATTTTTATTTCTCTTAAGTGATGCAAGAGTGATCGTTTACAAAACAAGGCATATTCATCTCTATACCTCCTTGCTTTAAACCAGAGGTCAGCAAATTCTTTCCTGTACAATGCTGGACAGTAACTACATAAGGCTTTGTGTTTGACCTACCTAACTCTTCCATTGTAGCAAGTCATAGCGGATGTGTAATAAGCATGGATGTGTTTCAGTGAATCTTTATTAAAAACAAAACAAAACAAAACAAAAAAAAACGGGTGTGGGACCAATTTGGTTTCTGAAAAAGGAAAAATCTGAAGCAAGTAGTATCTGGAATGGGATATTAAAATAACATGCATCAACCAAAACACCAGTTGTAAAGGACACCTAGATTTCTGATTTAGGAGATGCAGGGAGAAATAGTCAACATTTCTGCCACCTGATGCACCAGACAAGTGTGCTATAGCCACAGCTTGGACATGCCTTGAAGCCACCAATTTGTCAGAAGGTGGAGTTAGGGTGAATGTGGGGAATCAAGGGTTAAGTATGGATAAAATGTGTTCAAGAAATACCAGTGGTTAAAACTCCACACTTCCAGTGCAGAGGGTGTAGGTTTGACACCTGGTAGGGGAACTAAAATCCCACATGCTGTGTGGTACCACCAAAATATAAAAATTAACTTTTAATGTTTTATAAAAAGTAGGTCACAGACAACTAAAGAAAGAATAAAAGATGAATTATATTACTGAGAGAAATATCAATAACCTCAGATATGCAGATGACACCACCCTTATGGCAGAAAGTGAAAAGGGACTAAAAAGCCTCTTGATGAAAGTAAAAGAGGAGAGTGAAAAAGTTGGCTTAAAGCTCAACATTCAGAAAACTAAGATCATGGCATCTGGTCCCATCACTTCATGGGATATAGATGGGGAAACAGTGGAAACAGTGTCAGACTTCATTTTTGGGGCTCCAAAATCACTGCAGATGGTGACTGCAGCCATTAAATTAAAAGATGCTTGCTCCTTGGAAGGAAAGTTATGACCAACCTAGACATCATATTAAAAAGCAGAGACATTACTTTGCCAACAAAGGTCCATCTAGTCAAGGCTATGGTTTTTCTGGTAGTCATGTATGGATGTGAGAGGTGGACTATAAAGAAAGCTGAGTGTTGAAGAATTGATGCTTTTGAACTGTGGTGTTGGAGAAGACTCTTGAGAGTCCCTTGAACAACAAGGAGATCCAACCAGTCCATCCTAAAGGAGATCAGTTCTGGGTGTCCATTGGAAGGACTGATGTTGAAGCTGAGACTCCAGTACTTTGGACACCTGATGTGAAGAGCTGACTGATTTGAAAAGACCCTGATGCTGGGAAAGATTGAGGGCAGGAGGAGACGGGGACAACAGAGGATGAGATGGTTGGATGGCATCACCAACTCAGTGGACATGAGTTTGGGTGAACTCCGGGAGTTGGTGATGGATAGGGAAGCCTGGAATGCTGTGGTTCATTGGATCGCAAAGAATTGAACACAACTCAGCAACTGAACTGAAGGCCACAGGGAAAAATTCAACAAGTGCAGTTGCAGAAGGTGCTTTTAACTATTACTCATGAAGAATGAATTTTTATTTAGATAAAATGTGCTTTTAGTTTTTAATGTAGTTTTTTAATGAGTTTCCAATTTGAATTTTTTTTTCAAGCTCCAAAGTGAGATAATATTTATTTGTTTAGGTGGCTAGAAGAATATCTTGGTTGAAGATGCAGTGTCCTTAGGATACTTTAAAAAAAAAAATTAGTGAATTTTAATAATGGTTTGATATTTTTCATTCAGTTCATGGAATTAAAGTTTTTGGAGATAAATCTACCAAAACTAAAACTTAGGACATTAATATAGGTTCTGTTATAAATTACAGTGAAAATCTAACATGATAATACAATCTTTGATTTCGTATTAATACACATATTTCCATTTTGCTAGAGCATAGCTTATTTTTAAAGAACAGAAATGCATTTTAGCATTGATTACATAGTACCAAATTCCTTAAATTTTTTAAAAAACTTAATATAATTATAAATATAATATAAAAATGTATTGATAGTCTATCAGTGAAAGATTATGGTATTTTTCTCAAAATTTAAAATAACTATGTAAACACAGGGTGAAATGCAATTAAATGAAATAGAAAGATTTTAAAATACAATTGATATTGATGATAAAGAAACATTTTTAGCACAGCAGTACAAAACTTCTCTCTTTGTTGCCCATTATCAATCATGCTTTAGAAATGTTTGAGAGGACTATTCTATAATAATATTGAACATTTTATAAATTAGCTTTCTGAATTTTGATTACATTTTTCTTATTAGAATTCACTAGTCAAAATATTCAATCAGATCAGATCAGATCAGATCAGTCGCTCAGTCGTGTCCGACTCTTTGCGACCCCATGAACCGCAGCACGCCAGGCCTCCCTGTCCATCACCAGCTCCCGGAGGTCAATAAATGGACCTATAACCCCACAAATGAAATAACTACATATGCAGGAATTGCCTGTTGATCAGAAATAAAAGGAAACTGATAAAAAATATACAAATTACTTTTTTAAAATTTTATTTTACTGATGTATAGTTTATTTACAGTGTTGTGTTAATTTCTGCTGTATACAGCCCAGTGACTCAGTTATACATACACTTTTTTTCATATTCTTTTCTATTATGGTTTATCACAGGATATTGAATAGCACTTCCTGTTCTATACAGTAGGACCTTGTAGCTTATCCATTCTATATATAATAGTTTGCATCTGCTAATCCCAAACCCCTAATGCATTTCTCTCTAACCAACCCCGCCCCCCCCACAACCAAAAGTCTTTTAGATTATATCTGAGTCTGTTTCTGTTTTATACATAAGTTCAATTGTATCATATTTTAGATTCCACATATCAGTGAGATATGGATATATCTTTCTGACTTAACTTCAGTTAGTATTATAATCTCTAGGTCCATCCATGTTACGGAAGATGAAATTATTTCATTCTTTGTATGGTTGAGTAGTAGTCTGTTATATACATGTTTTGGCTATTGTGAATAGCACTGCTATGAACATAGGGATGCATGTTTTTTTTTAAAGTATAACTTTGTCAGGATGTATGCCCAGGATTGGGATTGTTGGATCATATGGCCAGTCTAGTGTTTTGAGGAACCTTCATACTATTTTCCATAGTGGCTGCACCGATTTGCATGTAGAATGTAGAATTTTCAACAATGTAGAATGCATATAGAATGTAGAATTTTGCATATACAATGTAGAATTTTCAACAATGTAGAAACAGTGTGGAAGGCTATTTGTGGAACAGTGTGGAACAGCAGACAATGAAGGCCTGTGATCCTAGCAGGAAACAAGGAAAAAGAAAGAAAATTATTCCAACTGCGTGGACTTACTAATAAGTGGCAAGTTCCAGGTGGAGCATAGGGAGAGAGAATTCAAATAGTAAGTCTAGCAGTTTTTCTAAGTTGAAGATAAAGTGATGAGAGTTTGGGGAAATTGAAGTGACTGGAATTTTTGAGGCAGAATATTTGGGATGAAGTTGCTACACAAAGAAAGAGCTCTGTGTATCTATAAGTTTCTTGAAACAGTTGTCTTATTTACCTTTCCATACATGAGCTGAAACTCCACAAGGATGGGGAACTAACCAGTGGAAAACTGGTTAAACAATTCAAGGACTTCAAACAGAACTGGAAATAGTTTTAATTCCCACTAGCTAGAGTTGGACAAGACTCAGTGACTTCACTTTCACTTTTCACTTTCATGCATTGGAGAAGGAAATGGAAACCCACTCCAGTGTTCTTGTCTGGAGAACTCCAGGGACGGGGGAGCCTCGTGGGCTGCCGTCCATGGGGTCGCACAGAGTCGGACACAACTGAAGCAACTTAGCAGCCTCAGCAGCAGCTAGAGTAGAACGATCTTGTAATATACAAGGCATCATGTAGAGATATCAAATGATTTCATCTTAGTTACAGGGCTAAACTATTTTTATACTAAAGCCTGCCCTGGAATTGGTCTAACAGAGTACAAGTACCCTCAAAAAGTTCATACTAATTTCAAGTAATTTAACTGCATGCTCAAACAAAGCCCAGTGCTTTCAAAGAAGACAACAAAATTTGACCAAAAATGTTCAAATTAACATCAAGCATCCAAATGAAAATTACCAGCCCAACAATGAAGTAGGAAAATATGACCGAGAACCAGAAGACAAATCAGTTAATAGAAACTGACTCAGTAATGCAAAGTATGATGAAATTAGCAGATGAGAATGTTACTTCCAATGTAAAGAGGAACAGTGCAGAGAAAACTGAAAAACAGGGAAAAAAAGGAAGTTTTAGAGACAATTTTTTTTAATTTGAAATTTTAAAATTCTGCAACCTAGAAGGATTATTGGTAGATTATATATTATAGAAGACAAAAGAAAAAAAGCGGGGGGCAGGGGGAGGGGTGGGTTTTGGAAACAGTGAAGTTGAAGAACAGAAAGTATCTAAAGTGAAGAATAGAGAGAAAAATACTGAAAAAGCGTATTAGTGTTATGTGGGACAATGTGACTCATTTTAATATACCTACATTTGGAGTCCCACAAAAGGCAGCATTGGGGGAAATATTTGAAGAAATAATGGGAAAACATTTCATCAGATCAGATCAGATCAGTCGCTCAGTCGTGTCCGACTCTTTGCGACCCCATGAACCGCAGCACGCCAGGCCTCCCTGTCCATCACCAGCTCCCGGAGGTCACTCAGACTCGCATCCATCGAGTCAGTGATGCCATCCAGCCATCTCATCCTCTGTCGTCCCCTTCTCCTCCTGCCTTCAATCCCTCCCAGCATCAGAGTCTTCTCCAATGAGTCAACTCTTCGCATGAGGTGGCCAAAATACTGGAGTTTTAGTTTTAGCATCATTCCTTCCAAAGAAATTCCAGGATTGATCTCCTTCAGAATGGACTGGTTGGATCTTCTTGCAGTCCAAGGGACTCTCAAGAGTCTTCTCCAACACCACAGTTCAAAAGCATCAATTCTTCGGCGTTCAGCCTTCCTCACAGTCCAGCTCTCACAAACATTTCATAAATCTGCTGAAAATTACACATCCACAAACCCAAGAAATTTGATCAGTCAGTGGCAGAATAAATATGAATAAAATCACACTGAGGAACATCAAAGAAACCAGACAAAAGAAAAAGGATATACTTACATTTAAAGAAACCGAGACAAAGATGATAAAGAAATTTTGGGGGGTGGGGAGCAGGCTATGCAGCAAGAGATCTTAGTTCCCCAACCAGGGATCAAACCCATGCCCCCTGCAGGGTAAGCAGGAGTCCTAACCACTGGGCAGCCAGGGGATTCCAATGAAGAAATCTTTTGACTCTCATAAATATTATGTTAAGTGAAAGACATTAAAGACTACATAGTATATGGTTCCATTTCTATGAAATTCTAGAAAAGACAGCAGTACAATGGCAGAATTTTAGTGATTGTTAGGGACCAAGAAGAAGAGTAAGAAATTAACTCCAAAGAGCCAAAAGACAACTTTTTGGGTTGAAGAGAATATTATATGCTTTAATTGTTATAGTGGTTATCGGACTGCATGCATCTACCAGAATGCATCATAACCTGCCCTTAAAGCTGATAAGTTTGACTATATAGAACTATACCTCAATAAAGCTGATAAGAAATAGTCATGAAGCAAAAATATAATCTTTGGAACTTTTAAAGAATTAGAATTACAGGAAACATTGTTTGCAAAAGGAAAACATTTAAATTGATCCATCAAAAAGCAAAGGAATCAATGAACCTACTAAAAAATAAGCACTCAAATCATGTACAAGATTTGATTTTGAAAATCTGTAACTAGGTTTTCAAAGATGTATATTTGTTGATAGGATCATTGATATAATTATTCTTAGTGGGGTAAATTTATTTTCTGTCCTGTAATGTAATCAAATTTGACAAGTCAAATGATTTTGCAGTATCTAAATTTGGTGAATAAAATTTGAAGTTACAAATGGAGAAAACTTTTTTGATAAGTTTGGCTTACATTAAATATTTGCCAAAGGTACTCTGAAAGGAGGAAAACGACAGTCGTGAAAATATTTGGTATGAAATACTTCAGTATTTTAAAAATTGGAAGTTAAAATATTCCACATTTAGCAGATACTTTTCTGAGCTTGACAGATAGCACTGCACTTGTAGAGACAGTATTTGTCTACCAGAAATATTACAGTCTCTCAAGAAGAATAAAGATGCCACCATTTAAAATTCTTTACTGTAATATTCTCCTTTGAAGAAAATTTCAGGCAATTTTATGAACCCAAAACATTTAGACCATGTTGAAACAAAAAATACCACCGATACTGTATCAGTAAGATATATGACCACAAAACTGATTAACATATGTGAACACTTACTAAAAGTCATAATTCGATTTGTTGTTTTCTAATGTTTAGATCATGTTTTAAGAGTTGGTTGTATGCTTTGGCATATATGAATTGTGCTATTTTTATTTTTTAGAATAAATAACTAATAGCTAGTTGTGAAAATAACTTTTGAATAGTACTTTTATATGCCCACAGATTAAAGATAAATTATTGACTAACAAGTATTTCTGCAACATATAATTTTTATTTTTAGCCCCATTTTAAATGGCAAAATTGCCCTAACATGGATGAAGAATTACCTGATCACTCTATTTATACACCAATTTCCAATATATCTCTGTTTTTTTATATATACAGTGCATTGGATCCCAGAAAAGTCCATTTAGCTAAAAAAAAAAAAAAAATCTTCCTGAACCTGAAAGACAGAGATCACAGTGTGGAACTCCTGGGCTGCCAGTGGGAGCATTTACTCATCTCTAAGGATTTAGTATTCTAAAACGGGAGCAAAGTTATCAGACATGTGTTTTATAAGGACTCTCGTGGCAGCGTGGGTGATAAATTGAATGAGGATAGACAGGAAGAATACAGAAATGAATTTCAAAAGCGTTAGCAATCTCTGAGCTCTGGAGAATCCCTGAACCTAGCCCCTTGTAAATTCTAAAGGAAATCAACCCTGAATATTCACTGAAAGGACTGATGCTGAAGCTGAAGCTCCAATACTTTGGCCACCTGATGGGAAGAGGTGATACATTGGGAAAAGCCCTCATGCTGGGAAAGATTGAAGGCAAAAGGAGAAGAGGGTGGCAGAAGAGGAGATGGTTAGATAGCATCACTGACTCAATGGACATGAATTTGAGCAAACTCCAGGAGGTAGTGCAGGACAGGGAAGCCTGGTGTGCTGCGCACCGTGGGGTCACAGAGAGTGGGACATGACTTAGCAACTGAACAACAACAACAACGATAGGCCCCTTGTAAGTTTCAGGTGTTAATCTCTAAGGTTGAAGGAGCTGGAAGAACTTTATGTCAGTGCCAGCTTCTTTTCCTATGGTAACATGGCACATAATGACAAAAGAGGTCATCATTTAAGAGGCAAGAACATATTGGAGAAGTGAGTCTAAGGCTCCCAGTGGTGATGGAAGGGTGAGATTGTGTTATCAAGAGGTTTTCAGAATCTCACAAGGCTTTGGTTGGGAAAACATCTGGTGAATGTGTTATTTCTAACGCCGACCACAGACCTTCATGTGTCAACAAGTACCTATTTTTCCAAATTAATCATTATCAAAAGTCTGGTCTATGCTGAAGTCTGATAACACAGCCCCTGCCCCCTCTCATGGCTCCTGTCTGACCCACTGACACTCCATCTGGGTCCCCCACCTCTAATTCTTGACTGTCTGCATTCTGTTATCTAGTTTTTACCTTTTAGATTCATTCTTTGCTTTACCTTTTACCAAGTAATGAGACCAAATAACTACCCCCTCAAAAAGAGCTGAACAGTGGGAAGACTAACAGAGTAGGAAAAATGAGTAAGGATAGAATATATGATCAAAGAGGGATTGTCTATGTCCAGTTTTAACAGAAAGCCTCTCTCTTTTGCCAGTTTTATTTCCTTAGGAGAACAACACACTGGTGGCTGGTTACTAATATTCTACTTTATGAACAGCTGCTACTGCTGCTGCTAAGTCGCTTCAGTCGTGTCCGACTCTGTGCGACCCCATAGACGGAAGCTCACCAGGCTCCCCTGTCCCTGGGATTCTCCAGGCAAGAACACTGGAGTGGGTTGCCATTTCCTTCTCCAGTGCATGAAAGTGAAAAGTCAAAGTGAAGTCGCTCAGTCGTGTCCGACTCTTAGCGACCCCACGGACTGGAGCCTACCAGGCTCCTCTGTCCATGGGATTTTCCAGGCAAAAGTACTGGGGTGGGGTGCCATTGCCTTCCCCGTTATGAACAGCAGCTCCTGAAAAAGCCCTAAATCTCGCTTCATTTCTCTTACGTGCTAATGGGGCTGTTATTCCCATGCCAACAGATAGGACTTTTCTAGCACATATGTTTCTGTAGGGGAAAACAAAAAAAACTACCCATCACATGAAAATATAACCCATAAATTGTGTGATTTGAACTGACTACATATTGCACAGTCTTCCTATACATACCTCCATTTTAATTATTCTTCTTTATAAAGAGATAGTCACTCATAAGTGCATTATTAATGTAGAATATTTCCCTTGTTTTTATAGGCATTGCTAAAGCTATATTTAATTTAAAGTCTGGGATTATTTCTGAGTGAAGAATTTTTTACATTTGGATAAAAGCCAAGCTTTGAATGTTTAATCTTAACTTACAGGATATTTAATACACAATAAATTTTATTGAAAATGTCTCAGCTATTTAAGATCTGACTCAGTACTCACATTCATAGAGACTAAACTTTGAAGGATCATTGTCATTTCTACTGAATAATTTTATTAAAATTGCCCTTCTGTCCTGATTGTGTTTGGGGGAAAAAGATGTCTGTTACTGAGGGAAAAATACAGTGCTTGAAAATTAAAACTCTGGGTTATTCTGATGTGTCATATTATCTAAAACAATGTGCTGACCTCTTCAAAGGTTCTTAGGCTCACAGAAATGTGAGGTTTTCTGCTGTAACAAATTTATCCTGATAATATCCAAGAGTGATATGTAACATGAAATCAGAAGAATCACAACCATTTATAATTAGAGCTGCTGCTGCTGCTACTGCTAAGTCACTTCAGTCGTGTCCGACTCTGTGCGACCCCATAGACGGCAGCCCACCAGGCTCCCCCATCCTTGGGATTCTCCAGACAAGAACACTGGAGTGGGTTGCCATTTCCTTCTCCAATGCATGAAAGTGAAAAGTGAAAGTGAAGTCACTGAGTCTTGTCCAACTCTTCGCAACCCCATGGACTGCAGCCTACCAGGCTTCTCTGTCCATGGAATTTTCCAGGCAAGAGCACTGGAGTGGGGTGCCATCACCTTCTCCGATAATTAGAGCAGGAAGAGAACTTTCATTATCACCAGTCCCACCACTATCATTTTATATGTGGACATTGTTCCCAGATGACTTCTTTGGGCTAGCATGGGGTCCTCAATCTATAAATCCTGACTTTCAATGTTCCCTTTAGAGCCCAAAATACTCAACAGAAAAATTTCACACAATTAGCTTAGTGAGAAGACCTTCCAGTGACACCAGGCAACTCTTGGCAGTAATTGCATGAAACAGGCCTCTGATTCGCTTCTCAGTTCAGTACCTGATTTGAGGAAAGCTACCCACGTGGACCGTGGGAACACTAGCAATACAGTTCTGTGACAGACAACCCTACAGGCCTCAGAAACTTGGGGTAGGCTCCACAGCTTCAAGGAGGACTGTGCCCGACAGTGCCTTCAGCCCAGTGGTAGGAAACACGGGGCTTTAAAAAGGGATACTCTTCTGTGAGCACTTGTCTCCAGTTTCATGACAGCCTCATCAATGAAGTGACTAGGCATTTTCAGTAGACTGAGAAATGAAGGTAATGAGAAATGACTCGTCTCTACATGGTTGTCTCACAAGGTGTGATAAACCCATGCCATAAAGTCAGAGAAAGGTAGATCAACTGAGTCACATATCTAAGGAAGAAAAGTAAGTTGTTATTACCAAAAACCATTTCTTTGATATAATATATAAAACTATTTTCTCAGATTTCATATACTGAGTCTATTTGTATGTTTTTATGAGTGGTGTGGATGTGACTGGTGATAGAAGCAAGGTCTGATGCTGTAAAGAGCAATATTGCATAGGAACCTGGAATGTCAGGTCCATGAATCAAGGCAAATTGGAAGGGGTCAAACAAGAGATGGCAAGAGTGAACATCGACATTCTAGGAATCAGCGAACTAAAATGGACTGGAATGGGTGAATTTAACTCAGATGACCATTTAATCTACTACTATGGGCAGGAACCCCTTAGAAGAAATGGAGTACCCATCATGGTCAACAAGAGAGTCCGAAATGCAGTACTTGGATGCAATCTCAAAAACAACAGAATCATCTCTGTTCGTTTCCAAGGCAAACCATTCAATATCACAGTAATCCAAGCCTATGCCCCAACCAGTAACGCTGAAGAAGCTGAAGTTGAACGGTTCTATGAAGACCTACAAGACCTTTTAGAACTAACACTCAAAAAAGATGTCCTTTTCATTGTAGGGGACTGGAATGCAAAAGTAGGAAGTCAAGAAACACCTGGAGTAACAGGCAAATTTGGCCTTGGAATATGGAATGAAGCAGGGCAAAGGCTAATAGGGTTTTGCCAAGAGAACACAGTGGTCATAGCAAACACCCTCTTCCAACAAAACAAGAGAAGACTGTACACATGGACATCACCAGATGGTCAACACCGAAATTAGACTGATTATATTCTTTGCAGACAAAGTTGGAGAAGCTCTATACAGTCAGCAAAAACAAGACTGGGAGCTGACTGTGGCTCAGATCATGAACTCCTTATTGCCAAATTCAGACTGAAATTGAAGATCAAAGTAGGGAAAACCACTAGACCATTCAGGTATGACTTAAATCAAATCCCTTATGAATATACAGTGGAAGTGAGAAATAGATTTAAGGGACTAGATCTGATAGAATGCCTGATGAACTATCGACGGAGGTTCGTGACATTATACAGGAGACAGGGATCAAGATCATCCCCATGGAAAAGAAATGCAAAAAAGCAAAATGGCTGTTTGGGGAGGCCTTACAAATAGCTGTGAAAAGAAGAGAAGCGAAAAGCAAAGGAGAAAAGGAAAGATATAAACATCTGAATGCAGAGTTCTAAAGAATAGCAAGAAGAGATAAGAAAGCCTTCCTCAGCAATCAATGCAAAGAAATAGAGGAAAACAACAGAATGGGAAAGACTAGAGATCTCTTCAAGAAAATTAGAGATACCAAGGGAACATTTCATGCAAAGATGGGCTCAATAAAGGACAGAAATGGTATGGACCTAACAAAAGCAGAAGATATTAAGAAGAGATGACAAGAATACACAGAAGAACTGTACAAAAAGATCTTCATGACCCAGATAATCACGAGCGTGGGATCACACACGTAGAGCCTGGAATGTGAAGTGGGCCTTAGAAAGCATTACTATGAACAAAACTAGTGGAGGTGATGGAATTCCAGCTGAGCTATTCCAAATCCTTGAAGATGATGCTGAAAGTGCTGCACTCAATATGCCAGCAAATTTGGAAAACTCAGCAGTGGCCACAGGACTGGAAAAGGTCAGTTTTCATTCCAATCCCAAAGAAAGGCAGTGCCAAAGAATGTTCAAACTACCGCACAATTGTACTCATCTCACATGCTAGTAAAGTAATGCTTAAAATTCTCCAAGCCAGGCTTTAGCAATACGTGAACCGTGAACCTCCAGATGTTCAAGCTGGTTTTAGAAAAGGCAGAGGAACCAGAGATCAAATTGCCAACAACCACTGAATCATCAAAAAAGCAAGAGAGTTTCATAAAAAATCTATTTCTGCTTTATTGACTATGCCAAATCCTTTGACTGTGTGGATCACTGTAAACTGTGGAAAATTCTGAAAGAGATGGGAATACCAGACCACCTGACCTGCCTCTTCAGAAACCTATATGCAGGTCAGGAAGCAACAGTTAGAACTGGACATGGAACAACAGACTGGTTCCAAATAGGAAAAGGAGTACATCAAGGCTGTATATTGTCACCCTGCTTATTTAACTTATATGTAGAGTACATCAGGAAAAACGCTGGGCTGGAAGAACCACAAGTTGGAATCAAGATTGCCGGGAGAAATATCATTAACCTCAGATGTGCAGAACACACCACCTTTATGGCAGAAAGTGAAGAGGAACTAAAAAGCATCTTGATGAAGATGAAAGAGAAGAGTGAAAAAATTGGCTTAAAGCTTACCATTCTGAAAATGAAAATCATGGGATCTGGTCCCATCACTTCATTGGAAATAGGTGGGCAAACAGTGGAAACAGTGTCAGACTTTCTTTTTCTGGGCTCCAAAATCACTGCAGATGGTGACTGCAGCCATGAAATTAAAAGACACTCCCTGGAAGGAAAGTTATGACCAACCTAGATAGCATATTAAAAAGCACAGACATTACTTTGTCAACAAGGTCCGTCTAGTCAGGGCTATGGTTTTTCCAGTGGTCATGTATGGATGTGAGAGTTGGACTGTAAAGAAAGGTGAGTGCCGAAGAATTGATGCTTTTGAACTGTGGTGTTGGAGAAGACTCTTGAGAGTCCCTTGGACTTCAAGGAGATCCAACCAGTCCATCCTAAATGAGACCAGTCCTGGGTGTTCATTGGAAGGAGTGATGCTGAGGCTGAAACTCCAGTACTTTGGCCACCTCATGCGAAGAGTTGACTCATTGGAAAAGACCCTGATGCTGGGAGGGATTAGCGGCAGGAAGAGAAGAGGATGACAGAGGATGGCATGGCTGGATGGCATCACCGACTTGATGCACATGAGTTTGGGTGAACTCTGGGAGTTGGTGATGGACAGGGAGGCCTGGCGTGCTATGATTCATGGGGTCACAAAGAGTCGGACACGACTGAATGACTGAAATGAACTGAACTGAACTGAAGGGAGATGATAGAGTAGGACCAAATATAGGAGGACAGCAGCTCACAGAGGAAGAAACATTCTGGACTCAGGCAGTCCTGGGTGAGAATTTCCACTCCTCTGTTTGTTAGCCATTTGTTCTTAGATAAAAAAAATTATCTAACATTGCATATTTAATTGTCATGAGGAGTAAAATTATACATGTGACAATGCTTAGCACAGTCCTTGGCACATACTGGGAGCTCAACAACATGTTTCCTATTATCTATAATATAATATAACCTCTCAAATCACCTGTTGTTTATTTGTGAGAGGTCTCATATTTGTCACTCCAGAGAAAAAGGAAGTGATGATTTCCAGAATCACCTGCTTTTTGTGAATGTCATGTGCTACAATAATGACTAATAATAGTATTTTGTGAAAGCACTTACAGATGGAATTTGACATTTCCAGGTTGGGTAACATGATAATGATATTATGATGTAGAGAAATTAGGTTCTAGGATTGGAACTGTCAATTCAGGATTATCTTTCAAAGTTGAGAGAGGTAGGAAGCTAATAAGGACAAGATACATTTCCATTGCTCACCTCCTAAGCCTCTCTTTAGTCCGTCTCTTTATTTTTGTTCTGTCCCTTATTTTTAGTTTTGACATCATATTTCCTGCCTGTATTTTTGCCAAGATGCGAAATTGGCTTTCCTGCCACCACTCTCATCATCTGCTGATCAGTTGTTCATAATCTTTCCAGAAGGGTTTTTGAGAAATTTAAACCTGATGCTCTGCCTCTTCTGTTTAACATGGCCCCTCATCACCTGCAAGTTGAAGACCAAAATCACTGACATGTTCTTTGAGATTGTGTGTTTAATTAGCCCTTGCCCACCACAGCAGTCTCTCTCATTGGGTTCCATCCTGCCTACATTCCATTTGTGCCTGGCAGTGGACTTGTTACGTAAAAAAGAGAGACTTGGGTCTCTGCACATTTCTGTACACTATTTGCTCATCTAGGAACACCTCACCACCACCATCTTCCTCCGTTTGACTAACTTCTGATGGTCTTTCAAATACTTGGTCAAGTGTTATTTTTTCTGGCAAGTTTTTGTTCATCTTCCTGGCCTCAAACGTATACATTCTTTTTATTACGGAGACGAATCTCAGGATCACTCGGGCCTTTTCCACATAGAATTGTCATGATTCATTAACTCAAAGGGCTTTCTCAACTAGACCATGAATTCCTTGCTGTTACGGAAGCATCTTTGTGTCCTTCAACATCTGGCACAACCTTGGCTTTCAAAAAATGTTACTTCATGCATGCATTCATTTAGAATGTCTATCATTTGGTCCAACTTAAAAACCTTCTGGCTTTGGTCAGACAAGGTGATCCCAACAATAAAGTTGTAGTAGAAGATAATAACTCTCAGAAGGTTCTGATGACATGAGGGGTAGATGGGGAGACTGGGTCTCCCCCACCCGCATGATGTGACATCCAGTCCTTTGTGAAGCAGTAAGGTAAGGAAAGGCCAACCATGAACAGTTAGGTATAGCTGGAAAGAATCTGAGGTTATCCCACTGTTTTTGAGAAGCGGAAATGAAGTGCCAAATGGCCCTGCCAGCATGTTAGGATGTTTAGAGGCAGAACTGGGGCGAGAACCCAGTTATCTTACCCCCCAATCCAGTAGTCACCCATTTGTGTTTTCTACCCTAGCATGACTTCTGTTTATTTATTTTGTTTTGGAAAATAAGCTACTTACTATGCCAACTTCCCACTTAATTGGTCAGGCTGCGGAGATTGTTCTTACCTGGGGAGGGGAGTCATGTCAGCACCTAGGGAGATTCTCCTGCTTTGTTTTGGGGCTATGGAACATTTCACAAAGAAAAAAAAAAATAGCGTAGGGGCTGCAAAAAGGCTGTTGACTCTATTCTTTCATATATATCCCACTGGCATGTTCTCATGAAATTGCCTCCTATTTTCCTCTCATTTTCCTTCCCCTGCCTTCCTTAAAAAAAGAAACATCCGTATAACTTATGGAAGGGCGCCAACATCAGCCAATGCATATATTAAAGTTTTAAATCAGTTATTGTTCTAGTACACACCCTGGGGTTGAGAAAGAAAGAACATCCAGGACTAACAAACCTGATTGTTCTGGCAAAGTTGCCATTCAATTCCTGCTGGCATTTCTGGGCTTTTCTTTTCATTTAATATTCCAACCTCATTAAAAAAAAAAAAAAAAGTTAATGGCTCAAGTAGCAGTTTTTCACATTACTACTTCATTCAGTTTCTCTGTAAGAGTTCTACCTCCCAGTCTCATGAGGCTTAACCAGAGGGCACAATCCCCAGAGTTTGCTTACTTAGATGCAGAGACAGCTGTCAGTCTGATGGTGAGTTCATTAGACCATGGGTTATTCCTCACTATATTAACTTCTGAGAAAGGGAGAGACTCAGGCTTGGGAATATGAACCCTTCACAACTTGGCATTCTAGGCTGAGAAAAAGACTTAATCATAAAGTTAAGAAATCAAATTACAACTGCGTATAACTTTGTGAACTTTTATTTTTATAACACTCTGAATTTTAACTTAACAACTACTCTGAGTTGAACCTATACATGTATTCTGATTAATACTGTTTGAACAAAAATTCCTATACAGTATGATGCTTTTATTTTTTAAGGCAAATACTGGAAGTCAGTAAGGATGGTGGCGATGCCAAGGGGCTGTGCTCTGGCTGGGGCTCAGCTGCAAGAGGAGACGGAGACTGTTTCTGCCCTGGCCTCCCTGACAGTGGATGTGGAACAGCCCTTTGCTCAAGAAGACAACAGGTACGAATCCAACATGGAGAGGGGGGATCATTCATTTCAGTTACATCCAAGCTCATCATTAGCACTCATGAACCTCTCTCCAGCCTCTTCTTCACCTGACTCCTCCACTTCCACCACCTGTCTTCTCAGAAGCCACAGAGGCCACAGTGCATGCTGTCAGCTATTAGGAATTGACGTGTTTCATTCTCCATGAGAAGCACAGAGCTGGAGCATGTGGCTGCAGTTCACAGAGATATAGAGGGATGAGATGGTGAGAAAAGTCACTCCTTGGTGGATAATTGTGTGCAGATCATTATGGAAAAAGCTTCTTGTGGACTTCTTTCCTTAGTTATCTCTGTTTTTCAAGATACCATTTTTCTTTCTCTCATCATTCTGAAATTACTAACAAAAGGGGAAAAGGGGAGCAGAAGCTGGAGGTATGGCTTGTCAGTTGGGTAACCTTCTATGACTGTCCATGACATACAACTATGTACCTCCCAAGGAGATAGGAATGTGTGTAAAGGAATGTGTGGACTTGGGTCTGATATTATTTTACTTTATGATAAGAAGGTGTTGATTTTAATGAGCCTTCATATGAATAGCTTTCAGGGGAAAAAAATGATGACCTAAGATTGCTTCTCCTTTTAAGAAATGTGTGTACATTTTGGTGTTCAACAGACCATGCCACATTCAGGATTTCTTTTATGTGTATGAAGACCAAAACCCCCACACATGTACGAAAAGTAATGGTGCTCTCTGTGGATGACTTCAGAGTCACATTTCTTCAGTTTAAAGATGACTAGGTGAGGCTTTACTAAAGCTCTGCCAGCCTGCACTTCTAAATTGCTTCTGAGGGTGAAATTGAACTCCCTCCGTCAATAACATCACCGTTAATTACACAGATCCTGCTACTAGTACATAGGTTGGCAGTTTTCCCAAGAATGCACAAATTCGAACAGTTTTAGCTTTCTTGCTTTTACTGGGTATTCAGAGTTTAATGGATTTAACATCTTGCTTTGTCCATAAAGAGCAGGAGATACATTGAATAATAGATTTCATTTTTGTGCAGTTGTTTTTTCTTCCTACAACCACTTAAAAAGGCATCTTCATATGGGTATCTGAAGCATAAGGGAAAACTTATTTTACATCTGATAATATGAACTAACCCCCTGCTGTTTCCAGCTAAGAACCAAACCAAGTTCATAATTCAGAGGTGTTGTAGTTATTCCCAAGGCCAAATACAGTTAGTTGTCTGTCATTTGAGGGCTGTAAAACTAAGGAAACTAACATCTGTTAGTGTTGGATGTAAAAGGAGCATAGCTATTCTTTAGAATTCATTTAATATAGAGAAGCAAAGCTAAATTCTAGCCTGAGTGAAGTGAACTGTAAGTAATTTCTCCAGTTAAATTGCAGAGCTTAGAATAGTTAAGAATAGTAAGTCCTGCTGTGAGCCCCATGTAATATACAAATCTCAGCACTTTGGAGGAATTGCTCTATAAGCATGCTTGTTTATCCTCAGGTACATAGTGTGCGTGATTCCTGATAGACCACAGGGACTTGACCCTGACTTCAGTTCCCAGTGATTTTTAAGCTTCATCTGATGGCAGAGAAAGAATGGGGGAATGTGAATGTTTTGATGTACAGGGGAACAAAGTTGAAGTTTGTGGCTTGAATTCATGTTTCTTTATCAGCTTTAAACAGATTGTATCTATTTTGATTAATTTTTCTTATGGGAAGGAAAATGGTTTTGCTTGAAATATTTTCTGTGGCTTTGAACTCACTTTTTCAGCAGTGAAAAAGAAAAATTCTTCTAGAACTGGCTTTTCCATTTCTGTTGAACCATGCATGAATTTCATCACAGAGAGTCAGGGAAAACCCTTGAAAGCCACAGAGCGTTTATTCTTTTCACAGGAATGCTATCAGAATTGTCCTCCTACTCGATATAGAAAAAAAATGGCTTTCACAATGAGGTAAAGAGGTAGAAATGTTCTTGGGCCTTTGTTATGAATGCAATGTTATAAGTACACAGGAAATTGAAAAATTAGAAAAATCAGAGAGCTAAATGGATGGAAAAGGGTGAAGGCAGGATTCTTTTTATAGGAAATTCTTGCCAGTTATTTTGGAGAATATATTGGTGTTTGGAGTGAGATGACTCACTTTGCACTAAGATTTTGGGTAAAGCAGCTCTTTTCCTGGCCAACTCATATCTGACTCATTTACCACTAGTGAATAAAGGATAAAATGCTCCTGGCTAGGAACCATTGTAAGTATTTTTTGTTCATTTTTTTTTGGGGGGGGGCGGGGAGGGCAAGAGGAGGTGGGTGAGATGACAGCACAGTAGAAAGTCATTTCATTTTTATAACTCATTGATGGATCATGAGTAATTATTAGAAAAAGGGTGGGGAGTCATTTGGGGGATGGTTGAAGTATAGTTTTCAAAACATAATTTTCAGGTGGCAAAGGACTTGAGCAGGAAGGAAATGACTGGTGGTGGGTCAGCAAAAAAGCAACAGGACAAAAGGAAAAGACAAAGCCAACTGGACCAACGTGTATGTTCCAAGAATGTGAACTGGGACTGGTCACGTAGAGCATGTCGTTTGGAAGAGAGGACCGTGATCTTAGTTTGTCTCATGTTTGTCGGGAGAGCACACCTGTAAAAGACGATGGTCTGCACTGGTCAGGCGTGTCTCAGACGCTTCTACTTTGGGAAGGCCAGTGCAGTGCTGAGGTTTATTCTCGGATACCAGTTCAGGCCCTGCTTAAAATCAAGAACAATTTCTCTCTGGCAACCAGGAGTTCAGAATGATCAACCCCTAAGTTATTGGGAGCATATTTACACTCTGGATTTTCTGACTGTTTTTTAAAAGTTAGGTTTTCAAATGTCAGTTTATTGATTATAGTGTCAGTCACACGCTGAGCTACCAGGGAAGCCCATTCAGTCACACTGGAACTTCATCATTTCAACTTCAACTTCTGTCAATTTTTCTCATGAAAGATAGAATCTCAAGTCATTATACATAAGCATGGAAAAATGTGTCATTTTGAATCTTGTCATTCTGGTTTTTGAATAACTATCTCATCTATGTATATTTTTTAAAAGTATAATAAGCTGGAGATTTCTAAGTATCTGCTTTGGTTTCAGTAGCTTATCAGTAATGTCAAGGACTTGATAACCCCATTTTCCTATATCTGGAGATTTATATAGAAATAGAGACCTATTAAATACCCACTTATGTCTAACAGAAATACAATTTGGTTTTCCATGTTTGGGGATTGTCTCTTACGGGTTTCTGGAAGCTAAATGTTGTGGCAATTATTCAGGTTTCTAATTTTTCTCTATGATACCATTATTTTGAGCACTTGATTTATCTAGCCAGGCAAACATTCCAGTATGCATTTTATTCTTAATTTTCATCCAGGGTCAGCAATTCGTTAGTTGAAAAGTGGGCTGAGATTAGGAAGCTCCTAGTAAGGGAAAGGACAGTATGTCCCTTCCTACCTTCCTATCCTCCTCCTGGGCCCATCATTTTTCTCTGTGTTCAGTGCCTGAAGTGTGTTCTTGGGATGTGTGTGAACTCTTAGGGAATAAATCCAGTGTGTTTAAGTTTGTTTACAAATAAGTGTTTAATTTGAAAAAAAGAAACAACATGCTTCTTCACTGTTATCTTACCACTGCAGAGGAAGAGTAGAGTGTGGCTCTGGAATGAGCTTTGTGAGTGCTCAGTGACTTTAGCTGTGTCTGACTTTGCAACCCCATGGACTGTAGCTTGCCAGGCTCCTCTGTCCCATGTGGTTCTTGAGGCAAGAATACTGGAGTTGGTCACCATGCCCTCCTTCAGGGGATCTTCCCTAAGTTCAAATCCCATCTCCAAATTAAGCAGCAAGTGCCTGATTAACAGTTATTATCTCTCTGGGCTTTACTTTCCTTATTTTTAAAATGAAGGGGAAATTTCATAGGGTTTTGAGGGTGAAATGAGATAATTCATCTTAAGAACTTGACAACATGGTAAGTACTCAATATGAAGGTTGGCTTTTATTTTCTATCATTTTCCTGCAGCTTCAGTTTGCTTTATTGTTTTCCCTCCCTTAATATATTGTTCATCATCTAGTGACCTACAATATTAGAAATAGATTGTACCTGGGCATCTGTATGTTTAACATTTAATATGTTCATAGGTTAAATCAGTCATTAAAAATAAGAGATTGATAATCACTAAGCAATGCTGCTGCTGCTGCTGCTAAGTCGCTTCAGTCGTGTCCGACTCTGTGCGACCCCATAGACAGAAGCTCACCAGGCTCCCCCGTCCCTGGGATTCTCCAGGCAAGAACACTGGAGTGGGTTGCCATTTCCTTCTCCAATGCATGAAAGTGAAAAGTGAAAGTGAAGTCGCTCAGTCGTGTCCGACTCTTAGCGACCCCATGGACTGCAGCCTACCAGGCTCCTCCGTCCATGGGATTTTCCAGGCAAAAGTACTGGGGTGGGGTGCCATTGCCTTGATTCAATTAACTAATCTTGTGATCGGCTGATGAGAACTGTTACAGTGCCCAATACATTGTAGGTAATAAGTACTTCGTAATGAGTTCAAGCCAGATGACAAAACATTGTTACAATGGTAATGGCAATTTGTAGTACTATGTGAGCTTTCTTTGTCTTACTGTCTCTATTTACTATTTTCTGAGGGAATCAATGTTTTTATCTTTCTATAAGTTTTCAAACTGTGTTTTACATTTTTCTTCCATAGTACCATTGACAGTATCCATTTTTCAGATATGCTGGCCGACCAGAATCCATAGTACTCATACCATAGAGATGGATTAACTGAAGAAACATGATAGAGACAGGAAGGGCAAGCACAGTGTCTGAATGGAGAAAGGGATTGTCTTCAGTGAGATGAACGGGGATATGGGAATGATGCTGACAGATGCCAGGATTATTCTGTGAGCTGCAGTAGGAGGCAATGGCACCCCACCCCAGTACTCTTGCCTGGAAAATCCCATGAACGGAGGAGCCTGGTGGGCTGCAGTCCATGGGGTCGCGAAGAGTCGGACATGACTGAATGACTTTACTTTCACTTTTTACTTTCGTGCACTAGAGAAGGAAATGGCAACCCACTTCAGTGTTCTTGCCTGGAGAGTCCCGGGAACGGGGGAGCCTGGTGGGCTGTCGTCTGTGGGGTCGCACAGAGTCGGACACGACTGGGGCAACTTGGCGGCTGCGGTGGCAGGAGGCGGGAGAACATCTGGTCCATTTAAACATTTTCTGATTATTTTCTACATGCCAGACAGTTTTGAGAGTGAGGGTCACAGAGTTTCCATGGAGTCTTCAAAATTTTCACATATTCAGAGATTGTATTCATTTTCTCTTACTATCTTAAAGAAAATATTACTACAGACCTAATGGCTCAAAATGACAAAAAGGTCAGAAGAGTGACAAGTTTCTGGGTTAAAGTATAGAGGTTGGCCAAGTCTTGTTCCATGCTAGAGGCTCTAAGGGAAGAGACTGTTTCCTTGCCTTTCCCACTTTCTAGAGGCTCCTGCATTCCTTGGTTCATGACCCCCTTCCTCTGTCTTCAAAGCCAGCAATTTCACATCTCTGACCTTTGTGCAATCATCATCTCTGACTGAAGGAGGAAAAAAGCTGGCTCAAAAACAGGGAAGTCTCTCTGCTTGTTAGATCCTACAGTGGTCCCACCAGGATCATCTGTCTGTCTCAAGGTCCTTAATCTTATATTTACTAAGTCGGTGTTGCTATGCAAGGAAACATATCCACAATTTCCAGGGACTAGGACATCTTGGTGGGGGGCTATCATTCTTTCTACCACAGGATCAAACGTAAACTACCAACTATAGTAAATGATAAGTCATTTGATAGACTGAGCTACAGGATAAAAGAAGACTTAACATAGGCCAAGAACTGGGAAACAAACCACAGAGGCAGGACAACTGAGCTGGGTAGAAAAATGGAGGATTTCACCTAGTAAATAAGAACAGAGGCATCCAAGATAGGAACAATAGCTTGAGCAAGCTATCTAGTTTTTAAAATTTTTATTTTATATTGGACTATGGTTGACTCACAATGTTGTGTTAATTTCAGGTGCAGGGCAGAGTATACATGTATCTATTCTTTTTCAAGTTCTTTTCTCATTTAGCTTATTACAGACTACTGAGCAGAGTTCCCTATGCTATACAGTAGGTTCTTATTATCTATTTTAAATATAGCAGTGTATACATGTGGATCCCAAAGAGTTTTACAGTACTTTGTCTTACATTTAGGTCTTTAATCCATTTTGTGTTTATTTTGTATGTGGTGTTATGGAGTACTTTAATTTCATTCTTTAACATGTACCTGTCTAGTTTTCCCAGCATCACTTATTGAAGAGACTGTCTTTCCTCCATTGTAGGATCTTGCCACCTTTGAAATAGATTAAATATCTGGTTTTGATTTGCATCTCCCTGATAATTAGTGATGTTGAACATCTTTTCAGGTACCTGTTGGTCATCTATTAAATATGTATCTTCTTTGGAAAAATATCTCTTCAGATCTTCTGCCAATTAGGGACTGTTGTGAATAAAGCTGCTGTGAAGTTGTTTTGTTAATATGGAAAAAACACATAACATTTACTATATGAACCATTTTAAGTATACAGTACAGTAGTATTAACTGTATGCCCATATCTCTAGAACTTTTATCTTGCAAAACTAAAAAACTATACCTATTAAACAACTTTCCTTTTCCCCTTAGCCTAGTTCCTGGTAACCACCATTCTAAGAATTTGATGACTTTAGATGTATCATATATGTGAATCATGCAGTATTTGTGACTGGCTTACTTTACTTAGCATAAAGTTGTCCAGGTTTATTATCCCTGTTGTAGCATATGACAAAATTTCTACCTTTTTTATGGCTGAATAATAACTCATTATAGGTACATACCACATTTCCTTTATCTATTCATCTGGCAATGGGCATTTAGGTTGCTTCCACCTCTGGCTACTGTAATAATTCTTCAATGAATATAAGTATAGAGTCTATTTCTTCAAGATCTGATATTGAATTATTTTTACCATATATCCACAAGTGGAATTCCTGGATCATATGGTAATTGTTTTTAATTCTTTGAGAAACCTAAGTCTTTATAAAAGTTTTGTACAGGTTTTTACTTTGTGCCATTTTTCTTTCCAACCAGCAATGAAAGACAGTTACATTTGTCTTATATCCTCACTTGCACTTGTAAAACGGGTCCTTATTATTTTAGCCTTTCTGGTGGGTATGTAGTGAAAGCACAATACACTATCTAGTTTTCTCACAAAAGCTATATTCATGTCCATATCAGGCCTTCTTGGCACACACCCTCCCTTCTGATTGGAATACTTAGCTTGTCTTCTCACTGACCCCTCACTCGCTTTCACATTGTCCTCCAGCTTACCTTTTAGAACTCAGATCAAATACCACTTCCTCTTCCTGGAGAATTTTCACTGACTGTTAATACCCAAATTAGATCAGGTCCTTCTGCTCTATCAGTACTGTGTCTCCTCTATACCTCTCGTACATAGAACAGAGCCAGGGGTGTGTCATAGATACTCTAAATATAATTATTTCTTTAATCACTGAAAATTTCCGTAGCCTGAGGAGTGTGCCAGTGTTGGTGGAGATGTGAGGCTTTGGAGCTCTCACAGTAAACTATGGCAGCATTCTGGAAAGCAGTTCACTACCATCTTAGTCAACACAAAGCAAATAACCTGGTAATCTTGCTCCTAGAAATGTATACTGAAGACATTCTCATCCAGGGTAATTACAGTACGTGTACTAAGAAGTTCACTGCAGCTTCTTCATGAAAGGTAAGAAGGGAATCATCAAACCCAGTGTCCATTATCGGAAGAACGAAGGTCAAAATGCGAAGGTTACACCATCAAGGAGATGCCATGTATTATTTGGCTGCTACAGACTAGATAATGATAACTGTATATAGTGGTGTTTATATAATGAATGGAGTACTCAGTGAGAAAATTACACAACAGAAATGATAAAATTTATATAAAATGAAAATATATGTCCATAAAACAATAATATATAACTTTAATGAGTCCTATGAACAGAACAATGTACTTAACAAGAATTAGATTGCTTACCTTGGAGGAGGAAGAGGAAAGTACAGGGATTAAATCAATAAACCAAGAGGAAATGTGTCTTAAAAATAATATTAACGTAAATTAACAAATTCTGCTTTAAAAATCATAGGAAACTAAATACCCCTTTAAGGAAAAATACAAGAATTTAATTGTATGCTATATCTTGTCTCAAATTCTTTCTGCTTTTTTATTTTTGTAAATTAACTATTATGATTGCTGGACTAAACTGATCCTTCACTTAATGTATGAAATCTTTGGCCTTCATCAATAGAGGACTGTCTCTGTTCACTTCTACTTATTGTTGTAGAAGTTTATGTCTTTCAGCCAGTTGAACTATTATACAAAAATTTATCTTTGAAGGTTTTATTTTACAGTTATTCATGACTTTTCTGTATCTCCACCTGACCTAATTGCAAATGGAATTAAATCCATATACTGAAGAAATCTCTCCCTTTCACCCATCTCTTACCACAACTGTGTTTCTGTTATAAACCTGGTATCTGTCCATAGACGATTAAAGTGGAGAGCCCCCACATTTCCAGAGTACCAAAAGCAGACACTTAGGGGTCATCTCTAACCAGTTCACTTTCTAAGTGTTTAATGAAGATGATTTGTTAACTTAAAAGAATATGTTGACATGTAACAGGGGTTAAGTAATGATAATCCTGTGTCTACCGAGAGCTATGGATAGATTATTGTTTCAGTTTTAAAGAGCAGATTATTGTTTCAGTTTTAAAGAGACCATGACTTACAGGTAAATTTTACAAAGTGGCAGAGCTGGGACCTCAACACATGGCATCTGCCTTGAAATCCAGGATATTTTCCAACTACTGTGTTTTAAGACACAGAGATTTGGCTGGTTGTGTGTATTCATTTCATTAGAATGTAAATTAACTATTTTCCCAAAAGCGGTTAATATAAAATGACTTTGGAGAGAGGATAGTGAAGAGAAGTATCTTGATGGCAAGCTTTTTATATTGTACTTCAAAGCCTTCATGTTTTAACAGAAGCAGCTTCATTCTGCAGTGAATAGTTTGTGCTGAAGACACTTTGCTTACCTCCTCAGAGTCTAGGATAAATGCCTGGAGAACTCAACACATCTTCCACCCAAGGCAGATATGTGCTCTGTACTTTTTTGACCCCTGAGACATTCTCTACTCACCACAGTCTCTGAAATTCCTGCTATAGTTAAGTAGATGCTAGATGCAGGGGAATGATCATGTTGGTTTGGCTTTGGGTTAGAAGTAGGAAAATTCAGATGGAGGGAGTATTGTCACTAAGATGACAGAAAAACTGAGTCTCTGCCCGCCCACCGCCCCCACCCCCCCGCACACACACACCAGAGATCAATAATTAGACTGCTCTCCATGAACAGAAACAGCCCTGGGAGAGCTTAGGTGTCCACCTTAGAAACACCTGCAACAGAGCAGAACAAAAAACCTGAGAATAACTGGAAAAAAGAGCTTCATTTTGTCTGTATCATCCCATCCTCCAGGCTGGCACTGCTCAGCGCCAGGAAGGAGAAGGTTCCCTCACCAACAAAGGGAGAACAGCATGACTGGCTTCCCTAGCTTTCTGGGACACTGCAGGAAAGACCCACTTCAGCCTCACTTTACCCAGAGATCGGCAACGCTCAGATAGAGGAGATGACTAGGGACAGGGAAGGAGGGCAGCGGCACTACCGGCAGCAGTCCTGCACTGGGAGCAACCATCGTTCCCAGGGACTTGCTCTACAAGGAGCCCAGCTTCCACCATGGAAGAAACCAGTGCCAAGTACAGCCACTTTCAACTCCCTTCAGATTTCTCCACTGAGGTTTGCCCCTCGCTGGTTTTCACCTCCACGGTCATCAATTGCCTGAGTTTCTCCTTGCTCCCTCCCCACCACACACATAGCCTGGCACCCTTACCAGTGGCCAGCCCCAGCCTGTGTGGCTGTGCGAGTGCAGGGTGCCAGCCTGTGCACGTCCACGCTGTCAGCCCCATTACTAGCCTTCACTGCCGCGTGTGCAGATGCGAGACTTGCAACCAAGGACGTCCGTGCTGACAGCCAAGGCCCCCACAGATGCCTCTGGGCTTTCCGCATTCAGCCCTGTCTCTTGTTACTGGCCTGAATCTCAACTTCTGCTCGCTCCTCCAGCTGTGTACCTGCACATCCCAGCCTGGCTTGCATCACAAACCTCTAATGCCATGCTCACCCCTGTGGTGAGACCCTTCATCCATGGGAGTGAGTGGGATGATGTATCCAAAGTGCTGAAAGAAAAAAAAAAACAAACAAACAAAAACTGCCAACCAGAAGACTTTACCTGCCAAAGTTGTCAATAGAAATTAAGGGGAGATAGACTTTCCCGAACAAAAAGAAGAAAGCTGATATAGTTCATCACCACAAGACTTTTCTTTCAAGAAGTGCTGAAAAAGACTTCTTCACACTGAAAACATAGTACAATAATTACTAACATGAAAACATATGAAAATATACACTGGTTAAGCTAAGTATATAGTCAGTTACAGAATACTACTATAATATGGTGATGTGTTAAACACAACTCTGTTTAAAGGCTAAAGTACAAAAATATTTTAAATAGCTATCAGTTCTGTTCAGACGCTCAGTTGTGTCCAACTCTTTGTGACCCGATGAATCACAGCATGCCAGGCCTCCCTGTCCATCACAAACACCTGGAGTTCACTCAGACTCACGTCCATCGAGTTGGTGATGCCATCCAGCCATCTCATCCTCTGTCGTCCCCTTCTCCTTCCTGCCCCCAATCCCTCCCAGCATCAGGGTCTTTTCCAATGAGTCAGCTCTTCACATGAGGTGGCCAAAGTATTGGAGTTTCAGCTTTAGCATCACTCCTTCCAAAGAACACCCAGGGCTGATCTCCTTCAGAATGGACTGGTTGGATCTCCTTGCAGTCCAAGGGACTCTCAAGAGTCTTCTCCAACACCACAGTTCAAAAGCATCCATTCTTCAGCACTCAGCTTTCTTCACAGTCCAACTCTCGCATCCATACATGACCACTGGAAAAACTACAGCTTTGACTAGACGGACCTTTGTTGGCAAAGTAATGTCTCTGCTTTTCAATATGATATCTAGGTTGGCCATAACTTTTCTTCCAAGGAGTAAGTGTCTTTTAATTTCATGGCTGCAGTCACCATCTGCAGTGATTTTGGGGCCCCCCAAAATAAAGTCTGACACTGTTTCTACTGTTTCCCAATCTATTAAATAGCTATAGTAATTTATTAATGGATACACAATATCAAAAAAGTATAAATCATGACATCAAAAAAAACGAGAGGAGAGAAAGTATATGTTTTACATGCGATCAAAGTTAATAACAGTCCTGTTATTATTTATAAAATGTTTCAAGTAAGCCTCAGGTTAACTGCAATGCAAGAACCTATAGTAGATAAAGAGAAAGGAATTAAAGCATACCACTACGGAAAAATCATCAATTTTAAAGGAAGGTATCAAGAGAGGAAAAAAATAAAGTACAAAACAGCAAGAAAACTATATGGTGGTAGTCAATTATTGACTAGGAGAGATAAGAAAGCCTTTTTCAGCAATCAATGCAAAGAAATAGAGGAAAACAACAGAATGGGAAAGACTAGAGATCTCTTCAAGAAAATTAGAGATACTAAGGTAACATTTCATGTAATGATGGGCTTGATAAAGGAGAGAAATGGTATGGACCTAACAGAAGCAGAAGATATTAAGAGGTGGCAAGAATACACAGAAGAACTGTACAAAAAGATCTTCATGACCCAGATTATCACAATGGTGTGATCACTCACCTAAAGCCAGACATCCTGGAATGTGAAGTCAAGTGGGCCTTAGAAAGCATTACTATGAACAAAACTAGTGGAGGTGATGGAATTCCAGTTGAGCTATTCCCAAATCCTTGAAGATGATGCTCAAAGTGCTGCACTCAATATGCCAGCAAATTTGGAAAACTCAGCAGTGGCCACAGGACTGGAAAAGGTCAGTTTTCATTCCAATCCCAAAGAAAGGCAGTGCCAAAGAATGTTAAACTACCGCACAATTGCACTCATCTCACACGCTAGTAAAGTAATGCTCACAATTCTCCAAGCCAGGCTTCAGCAATATGTGAACCGTGAACATCCAGATGTTCAAGCTGGTTTTAGAAAAGGCAGAGGAACCAGAGATCAGATTGCCAACATCCGCTGGATCTTTGAAAAAGCAAGAGAGTTGCAGAAAAATATCTATTTCTGCTTTATTGACTATGCCAAAGCCTTTGACTGTGTGGATCACAATAAACTGTGGAAAATTCTGAAAGAGATGCTAATACCAGACCATTTGACCTGCATCTTGAGAAACCTGTATGCCGGTCAGGAAGCAACAGTTAGAAGTGGACATGGAACAACAGACTGGTTCCAAATAGGAAAAGGAGTACGTCATGGCTGTATATTGGCACCCTGCTTATTTAACTTCTATGCAGAGTTCATCATGAGAAATGCTGGGCTGGAAGAAGCACAAGCTGGAATCAAGATTGCTGGGAGAAATATCAATAACCTCGAATATGCAGATGACACCACCCTTATGGCAGAAAGAGAAGAGGAACTCAAAAGCCTCTTGATGAAAGTGAAAGAGGAGAGTGAAAAAGTTGGCTTAAAGCTCACCATTCAGAAAATGAAGATCATGGTGTCTGGTCCCATCACTTCATAGGAAATAGATGGGGAAACAGTGGAAACAGTGTCAGTCTTTATTTTGGGGGGCTCCAAAATCACTGCAGATGGTGACTGCAGCCATGAAATTAAAAGACACTTACTCCTTGGAAGAAAAGTTATGGCCAACCTAGATATCATATTGAAAAGCAGAGACATTACTTTGCCAACAAAGGTCCGTCTAGTCAAAGCTGTAGTTTTTCCAGTGGTCATGTATGGATGCGAGAGTTGGACTGTGAAGAAAGCTGAGTGCCGAAGAATTGATGCTTTTGAACTGTGGTGTTGGAGAAGACTCTTGAGAGTCCCTTGGACTGCAAGGAGATCCAACCAGTCCATTCTGAAGGAGATCAGCCCTGGGTGTTCTTTGGAAGGAGTGATGCTAAAGCTGAAACTCCAATACTTTGGCCACCTCATGTGAAGAGCTGACTCATTGGAAAAGACCCTGATGCTGGGAGGGATTGGGGGCAGGAGGAGAAGGGGACGACAGAGGATGAGATGGCTGGATGGCATCACCAACTCGATGGACGTGAGTCTGAGTGAACTCCAGGTGTTTGTGATGGACAGGGAGGCCTGGCATGCTGTGATTCATCGGGTCGCAAAGAGTTGGACACGACTGAGCGACTGAAGTTATTTACTATGAATAATTATTTTAAATGTAAATGGCTCAAAGTGAAAGGACCTCTGTACTCGAATGTTCATTGCAGGGTTATTTAAAATAGCCAAGAAAAGAAAATGTGGTGTATACATAAAATAGAATATTATTCAGCCATAAAAAATGGTTCAACATGGGTGAAACTTGAGAGCATTATGCTAAGTCATGTAAGACAGAGAAAAATAAGTGGTGTACGATCTCACCTATATATGAAATAAAAAGAACACTGAACTCTGTATGAGGTGATGGATATTACCTTAACTACTGTGGTAATAATTTCACCATATATGTCAATCAAACTATCGTGCTGTACACCTTAAACTTACACAGTGAGGTATGTCAATTATGTTTCAATAAAACTGGAAGAAAATGTTAAACTCATAGAAATAATAGACTGAAAGTTACCAAGAGCTGGGACATAAGGGAAATGTGACAATGCTGGTCAGAATGTGGAAGCTTCCAGTTATAAGATGTCTAACTGCTAGGGATCTGATATACAGCATGACGACTTACAGCTAACAATGCTATATTGTACACTCACAATTTGCTATGAGAATCTTAAATGTTCTCACCATAGCAACAAAAAAGGTAATTATAGGAAGTGAAGGCTGTATTATTATGGTAAACATTTCATAATATGTGTATCAAATCATCACATTGCCTTTAACTTGTAATCAACAAACTGTATGTCAATGAAACTTGGAAATAATACAAAAGTTCAGTCTCTATTAAAGTATCTGATTTGAGGATTATATATCTATATAACATATATTCTCACATGTAAATATGTTCACATGTTTGTGAATATATTAGCTTACTTACCTGTTTTCCTTTTCTTCTGGGAATGCTGCTAATTTTACTTTGGAAAGATTTTACTATAGGATGACTTATGACTCATTTAAAAACCCTTTACATTATATAGCAGCTCTAAACACTTTCTCACAACCGCCTTATCCAGTATACTCTTGGACAGGCTATAACTTCTCTAAGAATTTTTCTAAGTGTTCCACATAGACTCATTTGGATATCCTTTTTAAATAATAATGAATACATAACATTTCTCATTCTTTTGTGGATGCATTAAAATCTTTTACTAAAAAAAATAAAAATAAAATCTTTTACTGTTCCATGGATAAAATATTTCAATGTTTTAAATTTATTTTAAAAATGCTATATTAAAGTGGCAGCTACTTTACTGATACATATAGAAAGCTTTTTTCTTTATATGTATAAAACAACACACCTATATTCATTTGCCTTCATTAACAAACATTCTAATATGAAAGTAATGCATTACAGAATATTGGCAATTAGATAAACAGTATGAAAAAGAAAATTAAAACCACCTACCTGTTATTCCACCATCGAGAGAGAGCTGTCATCCAATTATTGTGTTTCCTTATGGCAGCATAGGTGTAACTCTATACCGTTCAACACAGTTTTATGCTTATGTTAGATGATGAAGGGACAAATCCAAAGTATTAAGTAACTACTGTCTCATAGTGTATATTGTTTAGAAGTCAATTTTACTTCATTTTTTAACCTTCACTAATTTTGTAAGGAACATTTTTTCTCAGGGTTTTAAACGAAACCACAGCCTCACAGAAGTATAGTTACAACATTAGCGGTTGCAGTATTAGCAAATTGCAGAGCTCAGACTCATACTCGGTTCTCCCGACATCTCAGACCCCAACATTCTTCCCGCAGCAACCCAGCTCCCTCCATGTATTTGGATTCCAGCTACAGTTTGTCCTTTTGACTAAATTAAAAATCATTCTAAAAGTTTGCCTTGAAACACCCTCAGAGTGTTAGTAAATTAAGGCTAAATCTCAAATATAAATTTTCAAGCAATTAGTTTTGGTTTTGCCGGAGCAGAACACCCCACAGATGATGCCGAATAAAAACTATTTACACACTACGATAGTGCATTTCTTGTAAAAATGTTGGGTCTGTAGCAGCGATTTGCTAATCAAATTCAGAATTTGATTTGAAATGCCTCCGGCAGGCAGCCAATCCAGTTATGAAAGAACAGAAGCAAAAACCAGAACCCTGGTGAGTCTCCCTCAGAAGCTAGCTAGGTCCTTTGCTCTCGTTAGCAGACTGGTTCCATAGGAAATCACTGCAATTGCTCCTAAAATAAAATACCGTTAATTTTTTCAATAAATTATTGGACTGTATGAGACACAAAACATGTACATTTTGCAATCTAGAGTTATAAAATATTCTGACATGTTTTAATATAAACAGGAACATTTCCAATGATTGCTTGGATCGAAAATGTTTTTCCACTTGACATTTGTTTATACTTCCTAGGAAAGAAACTCTATTTATGGATAACTGAATAACACAAATAAACATCAGAGAGAGCTGAAAAATCAGCTTTGATTATGCATGAAAATCTACAATGTCATTGTGTACTCTTATGCTGTATTCTGATTGCCTGTTTATTTTTACAGAACTGCTGGTGAGCCTATGGAAGAGGAGCCAGCCTTGTGAAGTGCCAAGTCCTCCCCAGCCCCCCACCCCCGATATTTCCTGTGTGTGACATCATTGTGTCTCCCCCCACCACCCAGCACCTTCAGACATGTCTTGTCTGCTGCCTGGGTGGCACAGATTCGATGGAACATAAACACTGGGCACAAAATTCTGAACAGCAGCTTCACTTGTTCTTTGGATGGACTTGAAAGGGCATTAAAGATTCCTTAAAAGTAACCGCTGTGATTCTAAAGTTACAGTAAACCACGATTGGAAGAAACTGCTTCCAGCATGCTTTTAATATGCTGGGTAACCCACTCCCAGGCCCAAAGTATGAACTAGAAACATGCAACACAGCATTAGATACTGTTAATTACAGATGCTACGACAGCCAGTGAAATTTTGGGCAAAACCTGAGAAATACTCATTCCTGACATTCTCATCAGTTTTTTATGGGGTAATTTTTTGTCAGACAGTCTTAAATTGTTTACAGGATTTGCTTTCACCTATGAACGGATAGTAATTCCTGACAGATCACGGGGTTTGTTTTGTTTTGTTCTGTTCTGTTTGTTTTTGGCCTTTGTTTTAACACATGGTTCAACTCTTGCTAGTAAGAGTCCAACATGGAGGAACTGAGATGAGGCTTTTTTCAGGGGAATAAAACACACAGTATCTCAAAGTCCAGTGGCAAAGGCACGTCACATATCGTATGTAATTTTTTGAGAAGTCATGCCGCTTGCCTAACATCCCTCCCTCTCTGTGTTCTGACACAGGAACTTTGCAGTTCATTCGGGATGATGGCTCCCTCCTGCCCATCCCCCTCCCCCTGCCCCCTCCCCTCAGTGTACATCTCTTGCTCTGAGGACAGTAGCTCTGAGCATATGTTCCATGGAGTATTTTAACTGGCTTTGAAAAAGTGTGTGTCTTTTCAAAGGCCATCTTTTGTTCCAAATCTATCAAGAACTTCTCTTTTATTTTAGTCTTCCATCACTTCCCTTCTTCTTGCCTTTCATCCTTCCTTCCAAAAAAAAAAAAAGGTGAAGATTACCCACAATCTCCCCAATTACTCAGGAGCTTTGTGAACTTAGTTTATTTCTTTTTTACTTCCCAGGTTAACACAGTTGCTTAGTCTGATGTATTCTTTGAGCTGTAAAACCACTGAGGGTAAATATGGTCTAAGCAGTGTTACTGAATTTTCCAGATCTCTGAAATGTGTTAATGAAGGCATTGCCTATTTGAAGTCACCTAGAATTGAGTTAACCTTGAAATTGTGCCTTCATGTGAAAAAAACACAACACAAGCTTAACCTTTACACATGTTGCCTTAGTGTCAAAGGCAAAAAATAAAGGACATTTATTTCCAAGATTAAAAGCAACTTATTAAATATAAGTAGGTTATCCCCCTACCTCCCCTTATTCTATTTCAATGTATAACTCAAACACCTAAAGACATTGATGTAGAATACCTCACAGTATTTAATATCTGACGATGCTTTCAAAGAGTTGATGTTTCTTTTTATATATTTTCCTAACTCAAAGGATATATTAAAGCCATAAGTGAAGATTGTCATGCTTTTATTCAAAAATCTGAAAGAAACCTTAATTAAAACAAGGTTTTAGGGAAGGCCATGATATGAAAGATATGGAACAATATGGTTTTAGTTAAAGAGGACTCCAACCTGTAAATCAAAGATGAAAGATTTCACTCAAGTAGAATTATATAACTCCCTTTTGTTATACAGTCAGACCATATTTTTCATGCATTTGGTTTTCTTAGGATTACCATTTTAATTTTAAAGACTTTTATTACATATACAAAAATGGCTCGATACTTGGTTTAACATCTTAGAAATTTGAGACACTCTTTGAAATAGGAAATCTGAAATGGAATGTAACAGTATTAGTTAAAAATTACTTTCATTGCATAAGGGTAAGGTCAATCTAGATTCACAATAGTAATGAATTTTTTTTTCATGATATTTTTAGAGAAATTCATGCCAATCATATTTGCTAGCTCTTGCTATTTTTGCTGTAATTGCTTAAGGAGATTTACTTAAAGAAACCAAAGGCTTAAAAAAAAAAAAAAGCACATCCCCCCTCCCTTTAAAAAGGAAAGCTATATCATATTGTAATTGGAAACATAATTGTGACTTTTTAAAATCAACTTTGTAATTACAAATCTCTATTATTCCTCTCAGTCCTGCCAGATATTTTTTTTAGACTTTGAATAAGAAAATGAAACAGCATAATGCAAACATACTAATTTACTGAAGTTTCCTACAATAATTTTACCTTAAACATTACGCACAGCCATCAGTATGATAAAGCCAAATCACTAGCACATCGCCATGGTTTTTAAGATTTAAAACCTTAAACATTAATGAGTTAATCACACATCCTTCCACATGATACAGGACCCAGTTGGTTGCAGTTAGAGTCTTTAGGATACACAGAGAGCAGATAAACGATGGAGAGGATTAATCCCAGCTGAATGTAGTTGTAAGAACCGAATGCCAGTGCTTCTTGATTGTACCGTTACAAGATGGCGTGCAGCCCTCAGGAACAGAATGGAGGCTTTTGGAGAATATCAGTACTTCTTTCGAAATAGAACAGCATTTTTTAAAACAGGTAGTTTCACTTGGTATAGTTTCCTTCACTTACACATTTCATTTTTATTGCTCACAAGAATTCCCAGTAAGAGGCTGCTAGAAAAACTCTTCTGTAAGGATTATCAATAATATGTCTCTTTCTATTCCCTGCTTCAAAGGGTAATTACATAGGCTTTCTCACAATCTTATAACAACTCATATATGAGGGATAAAAATAAATGTGTTTGTGAAATCTACTAGTAAACAATACAAGGAGTGTAATAAGATTTGATAATAGGTACAAAATGAAAATGTCAGAAAATCTTCTCAATTGTATAATCTGGGGTTATATATTAAATTTAAATCCAGTTTTATTAAATAATAAGCAGAATTAAATGGAACTCAAATGATAATAGAGGCTATTTAATCATTGCTTAGTAGGTGAAAACATTTTGAGATGAAATATTTTTAAATATTTTAACAAATTTACAACATCAATACTTTGGCCGCCTGATGTGAAGAGCTGACTCACTGGAAAAGACCCTTATGCTGGGAAAGACCGACAGGTGGAGAAGGGAAAACAGCATGAGATGGTTGGATGGGATCACTGGATCAATGGATATCAGTTTGAGCAAACTCTGGGAGAGAGGGAAGGACACAGAAGCATGGCAGGCTGCAGTCCATGGGATCACAGTCAGACATGACCTAGCAACTGAACAACAATGACATCAGTATTGGAGACAAAAGTCAGCTTTTGGAGAAAACAGATACTTATGAAAAAACTACTTAAAATCACAGTTCCATGATCAATTGTAGAAACTGAAATCATACCTTCGGTTTTGACTATAAACCTTTGCAAAATTCTCCCACACCTCTCACTGGCAACATGGTAGATTGAAAGCAGGACAGCTCCTCACGGAAAGATTTCAGAAACTAAAAGACTGGTCTTCCCCAACAATTCAGTACCATTTTATTTCAGAAGGATTTCCCCAAAGCTCTGTGGATTTACTAGGATTCTTTGAAGATTCCATATGGATATAAAATGATCATGTGGAAGTTCTGGGAGAAAATTTCTCTCCAATCAGCATTTTCATACTTATTTTTTATCCTGGCATTTATGTTTAGGACAATTTAAATATTTTTTTTTTTACTATTTATCTTTAGAAAGTTTACTCTGTCTCAGTGGAAGTATTAAATGCCTAATAGCCACAAAACAAATAAGCCAAAGGTTCCTGTCTTAAAAGTGATTCATTCTGAGCTTGAAATAATCACTGTCATGAGTTTGACATTGTCATTTCTAGCAGCATCTATCTTCTTGTCCTGATGCAGGGATGAAATCACTTCACTTACTGAGTAAATTTTTCTTAAAAGTAGTAGTAGGAAACAACACACCTGCTGAGCCATTCCACAGGAGGGCATTTTCATCTCCAAAAGAAATGAAAACCAGATGGTGTACGCTAAGAAATGAAGGCATTTTGTTGTCTTCAAAACTGATCATCAGCATGGTCATGATCATCAAATATGTCCTGTGTTCCCAAGGGACACAATTATATTTTGGTTTCCAGCACTATTTTGTACTTTTTACTGCCTTTTAAATGAGGTATTATGAGTACTACATCACTTTCATCAACACCCTCACTAAAAATACACACGTGCCTACATGTGGCTTCTTTTCCTGGTCATATTTACATTGAAAATCTTACCTTTTGCCTCCTAACAGCTTGTTTTTACTCCATCAAATGCTTTGTGAAGCACAGCATGATTGTCTTGTGACCAGAGTATAAAGTTTTTAGATGAACATGGTATCCTCACAAAGGCCTATAGAACTTGATTTCTCCAAATCAACTGCAGTTTGTTTTTCCTGTGGTACACCTGGCAGGTTCTATGTAATGGTTTGTGCAACAACTGAGTCCAAGTTACTGATATTCTGGAAATAGCTGGGTCAGACAACTGAACCTTACACTTTTGATCTGGGGCTGCTTCTGCTTGACCTCAATGATAGGGTAACAGGGTTGTAATAATTTCTCAAACCATCTTAATTCTCAAACTGGAACATTTAGCCAATATGTGGTAAATTCACCATACAGTGCCAATCTTTCTAACCAATAATTTCCTTTCCACCCCTCCCCTCCTTCCCTTGTCTAACTGCCAATACCAAATTGCCATATCAAAACTATCAGAATAATTTCTTATATGTTTCCTCAGTAGACGCAACCTTGGCAACTTATTTCCTATGACATCATTAGGTATTGCCATTTTATAATATATAAACACTCTAGTACATACTCCTTTTTATCTTTCTCTTCAAGAACCACTTGACTTATTGCTATTCTCAATAGATAAATCAAGTTATTGTGTTTTGATCTACAGCTTTGGACCTGTCTATTTGTTTCATTAACACAGAATTTTTCTTTTTGTCTCAAATGCAGTTTTCCACTGTTCTTGGTACTACCTAATTGTGTTGTGCTAGTTATCATGCCCAAGAAGGCAATGGCACCCCACTCCAGTACTCTTGCCTGGAAAATCCCATGGATGGAGGAGCCTGGTAGGCTGCAGTCCATGGGGTCGCAAAGAGTCAGACACGACTGAGCGACTTCACTTTCACTTTTCACTTTCATGCATTGGAGAAGGAAATGGCAACCCACTCCAGTGTTCTTGCCTGGAGAATCCCAGGGACGGGGGAGCCTGGTGGGCTGCTGTCTACGGGGTCGCACAGAGTCGGACACGACTGAAGTGATTAGCAGCAACAGTTATCAGGCAGAGAAGATTGTATATAGACTTTTCTTGTCTTTTAGATGATGTTTTATGAGTCAAACCCACAAGCATAAACTCCAACCTGAAGGAAAAAAATGGCAAAGGAGAAATTTTAAATCAATATAATTTGGAAGTAAGATATTTACAGACTATTCAAAGAAATCCAGAGTTCTTTTATTTCTGTTTGGGCCTTAGGCATGTTAGAAGCAAATGTTGCAACATCAAGGAAGGAGGGTCAAATGTTTTGTGGGACATTGTAGTCATGCCCTTTAGGCTTCAACGTGGTGCCCTTTTTTGGAGTTGGCATTTTATGACATTTGGTTAGAGATCTTGCAACAATTTTTGACTACTGCTTTTATTAAAACTGAGTAGAATAGTTTTTTTGTTATTTGTGTGCTTTTTTTTTTTTAAATATAGGAATTAAGAACTCTAAAATCTGAGGAGGAATGGCACTTCCTTGGATATGCAAAGACCGTTTTCAGATTAAAAATCTTCATATGCTCTTCCTAAACTGTAAGATTCCTAAACTCTTTCTGGGTAAGCAGTGTCAATGTCTAGCTCCACAGTTGGGTGATATGTAATTGTCTTTTCAGTGGCGACTGGGAATAAACAGACATGCTGTTAACAGTGAGTGGTCATTCTGTAGATTATAGCCTCAGCAGTTTGTGTCATTTGAAAGCAAATATCCTGATATTTTTAAATAAGGGGGGCAGAGCAGGCAGGAAATCAATAACTTGTCACTCTCATGATTAAACATGGACCAGGCTTGTTGATGTGTATGCCAATCTATCTGGAGTTTCTGGCTTGGTGTAAAATTAAAATGTCTTTTATATTGTGGTCTGCTATCTGTTTCTGTAATAAGATCAGTTTGTTGTCTTCTGTGCACCAGTGGTTTTGCCCTTAATTTTTTTGGCCAGCATTCACTAAAATCTGTCATCCAGAACTGCTGAGAAAAATACATGTTGCCAAACTTTTCTTAAAATTGTGCTGCCAGTGATGTTTTCCCAGATGTGAAAAATAATTATCTAATAAAGGATTAATACCTAATTACAATACCATTGTTGAATATGCTCATGGACTATTCACCTTCTGATTCATTTTCTTTTGTATTTGAAAATACTAAATGGAAAAGCCAATGTGGTGTGTTCCAGATTATTGTTGATGATGTTAACGTCATGATTCTCCTTCAAAGAATATGAAAGCTCTCCTTTTTGTCTTGTGTTTTCTACTGAACTAGACCTTCCTCTAGTTGTAGAGTGAATAAAACCTATTTGAAATAAAAGTGTTCTTATTTTTCTACCTCTATAGTGCCTACAATTAAACTCTGAAAATATTACTAAATAACTGTGCCATATAGCTGCTCCACTTTCAAAAAGCTAAAATGTTATTTGCAAGTAAATGCCCTTTATAATAATGTGAGAATTCACCAAAGAAGAAAAAATAAATTAAAACGGAGTTGCTGTTTGAATGTAAGTTTCTGGTCAGGGTAAATAGTAATATTGATAGCTAACAGTGATTAAGCACCAACTGTGTGCCTGCTGGCTTCCCCATTGGCTCAGTCATTAAAGAATCCCCCTACAATACAGGAGACCACCTGTAATAGAGGAATCGTGGGTTCAATGCCTGGGTTAGGAAGCTCCCCTGGAGAAGGAAATGGCAACCCATTCCAGTATTCTTGCCTGGGAAATCCCATGGACAGAGGAGCCTGACGGGCTACAGTCCATGGGGTCACAAGCGTTGGACCCAATTTAGCAACTAAACTACTACTACTATGTGCCTGTTACCCTACTGAGCACTGTACCAAAATTCCATTATCCATCACATGACCTCTACATCATGTATTACTCCCATTTACAGATGAGAGCATGGAGCAAGGAAAGGCTACTTGTTTACTTGTTCATTGACAATAAGAAGATTAAATCCTTAGTGGTGTCTGTTCAGCTCTAAAGCCTGTCCTCCCTCCACACAGCAAATATGGTATGTCAAAGATGGCATACTGAAAGCATTCTTTAAGTATAAAGCTATAAGTAACCTTCAGAATAGACTGCTCATTCTCTGCTAAACTTATGATTTTATTAAATTATCATTTTAAATGGATCTAGTAATTGCAACTAGGTAAGTATAAGTTACAAAACATTTTTTCCCCTCCCTATCACAACATCTTTCTTTAATCTGGTCAAGAACCCTAAGATGACTTTGGAATACATGTTCCAAAAACTCTTGAAATCCATTCCAACACCAATACTTATTTTTGTATTTTATAATCCCCTGCAATGTTTAACAGCCTAAAACATAACTGTTTCCAGTGGACAATGGTTTGGGTTCCTTCTGGGAAAAGATGGTAATATTTTGTCTAACAGAAAGTAAACTTGAGATGGAGTAGGTGGGTAGAGTCAGTTTCAATGATAAATACCTTTGGTTTAATCAGATTTGTCAAATGGCAAATGTTACTTCATGGTTCTTTGCTTTAAGTTTTTACAGTGAAATGATAGCAATTGAAAAAGTGGAGTATAAGTAAAATATAAGAATAAATGTTGTAGTTTGTTTTAAGTGATTTATTTGTAAATAAAACTAGAAGTCTAAATTTCTTCTCCTACCTAACACTTTTAGAGTTAGGTCAAAATACTTCCAAATATTATAATTACTGCTTAGCTTTGTATATTAATGTTAATATCAACTTCTGTGATTCTCCCAGGTGATCACAAATGGATGATTCACCACATATCCTAATAAGTACTTAAGAGAAAATGGATAGCTCTTCTTTCAGATGTCCTAAAAATAGGGAAACAAGAGTCAGGGAAGGAGATGAATGAATTCCCTTTTTAAAATCTTTTTAAAAACTGGAAATAAATCTTGCATTTATGTTAGATCAACTCAAATGTAAAGTTCTTAGTATATCTAGAAAAGCCACTATTAATTCTGTATTCAAAACATATATAGTACATTTAAATTTTTATATAGTCCCACATATATTGTTTTTCCTCCAAAAAGATTTAAAATTTTAAAATGTGATAGTGTATATCAATTTAATTAGTAAAAATACTGTTAATTATATATTTATGAATATTTATTCTTAATTGTATATGAAGACTTTATATCCATGTTAAATGTGTTTGTTTCTTTCAAGAATGTGTATTTTTAGTACATTATTTTTTCTTTTTGCTAAACATTTGTCTTAGTTGTTTTATTTATTCTTAAAGAAATAGTATTTATTAAAAACTTACCCTGTGTTCCTATTTAAATCTCAAAACATTCTTGTGAGTGGAGTAAATTAATAGATGAGGAAACTGAGAATCACATGCCAGAAAAAAGCCCATTTACTTTACTGCTGCCCAAACTGTTTTATCCAGTGTAATCAACATTCACTGAATGCTTACTGTGTCAAATATATTCAGTGTTCTTCTTGTAATAGCATTAAGAGCAAGAAAATTGGTGATACAACTATATAAAAGAAATGAAAATTTCATTAAGTCTCCATCCCATATAACTGCAAAAGCAATTTTACCAGAGGTTTCAGTTTAGAATTGTATGATATGAAGGCTTTAAAAAGTGTGACCTGTTTTTCTTTTTTCCTCCATAGAATTGTAACACAGAGGCAGACATAGAACACATACAAGAAGTATTTGTTGTCTAAATTACATATAATTATATTCACAGGAAGATTTGGACAAAAATCTATCAAGAGAGTAGGTATCATTTCAGGTGTTTGTTATTGTCCCTTTCATCACTCATGTCTACTATCCTTAATGTCAACATTCAATTAAAAGTACCTAATGTTGAGAATTACAAAGTAGATTAAATTTTTAGACATCCTAAAAATCCCCTTAGAAATTGCTCTCTGAATTGCAGCCATTTGCATTTCTCTCATTATTTCTTTTTTTAAAAAAATCAGTTAATTATAATTTCTGGTACATCAAGTTCCAGATAATCGAGTTCTTCAATAACCATTTCTGCTTTATTTCATTTACCCTTTAATGAAACATAATTTTCAACCTCTTTTACTTTCAAAGCACTGATCTTAAGCAGTAGTTTCAGTTCTTTCATCAGAACCCAAACTCTGATAGACTATAACATCCTCACCAGACAGAATGTATTTATAAGGGGTTTCTGTGCCATTAAAATTATTCTGCCATTTTGAAGTTATAATTTCCCCAGTTTAAAATTCAGCCCATGCTTAACTAAATGCATTCTAACTTCGTTTTATGATTATACATATGTTCATCTCTTCCAAGAAACTATTAGATTAAACCCAGCAGTTCCACACAGCCATACACACTGCTTTGCAATTGGGGAGTATTTATAAAAGAGTTGCTAGATGCTATGAGATAGTTCCTTCTTGTCACTACTCTTTTTAAGCACAATGGAAAGTGAATGGAAAGTATATGGAACTCTAGACTATAATCTGTGTTGCAAAATCATTGTCCTCTCTGTTGAGATCAAGTTGAGTCAGGTGTTCAGAGCTTTAAGGAACAGACCTTTAAATGCAGGCAAATATATAAATATTGTTTACAGAAATTCAAACTGGGTTGATGTATTTCCAGAGTATTCCCAGAGAAAATAATGGAAATGTTTCTATGTTTAATGGTCTACTTCTGTTCTTTCAGGGAAGCTATGCATAATTTCTATTATTTAGTGATTACTCACATTATTGACTTGACTTAAACTGAATTATCTTAGTCATACATCTCTATTTTCCCTTTTCAGAATGAGTCTTAAATTACATTGATTCTTATATACTCTACTTTATGCCTCATTATTGTCTAGTATTTAGTTTCACCTTGTTTTAACATTATATTTATTTAAAACAATTGTTATATATCAGTGATTAGTATTTTCCATTTATAACAATAATAGTCAGTAGTGTTTCACCATGTTGGCCAACTTCTTTGCACAATAGTTTTGCTTGCACCCAATTTCTTTCTTCTTTCAGGTTTGCAGTGGTTAACTTCCCCTTTCCCTGTTTAAAATGTTTTCTTTTAGCTTCACTCTTAAATGATATGTTGGCTAGATATAGTATTCTGTGTTGCATGGTGACAGCATCATTTTATTCTATTCCTGCCCCTACTTTCACTATCAGTATGTCTTGAATTGCCTAATTATCATTCCTTTGAAAGGAATCTATTTTTTCTCTCTAGATCTTTTAAGATCTTCTCTACGAGTAGGTATGAGTTTTGTGTTTATGCTACAAAGGTACTTATGATGTTTTTTAAATCTGAAAATAAAAATCTTTCATCTATTTGGGGTATTCTAAGTTATTTATAATTGGTAACAGCTCTCCCTATCTTCTATTGCCTTCTTCATTCTTGTTTAATGTAACTCTTAATAGATATATTAATAGCCCTCAATCTATACTTTTTGTCCATGAACTTGCCTTTTACATTTTCCATTGCATTTTCTTTTTATTCTCCCTTCTGCATAATTTGCTCAAATCTTTTCAGGTCTAATTTAATGCATTTCTATACTATGAATTTTAATTTACAAAGACTACACTACTCATTTTCTAAAATGTATTCACTTCTTTTTCAATATTCCTCTATTGGTGTCTTATTTTCTTATTGCTTTATACTTCTTGTTTTACATTTTAATAATCTTCTACACATTTAGTTTATGGTGTCTCTCAGAGTTCTCTATGGGCTTGAGTACTCAAGCATTGCTTATATAGTTTATTTACTCTTATGAAAAAAAATCATGCGACTTCATTTTCGGTAGACTTTTACCTGTGGGAATTCCATATTATCTGAATTGAGGACGTACTAATTTTGAGCATTATTTTCTTCTGGCAGGGATCCCATAAGTTTTACTACTTAGGACTACTTTGCTGCTAATTTTGCTACTTATGGGTTCTTTGATCATCTAACTGATGTCACCTTAAATCACGAATCTATGTGCAGGCTTACCACTTCTCAGGATAAACTTTCTTTGCCATCCAGGATCCACAAAAGGTTACCAGCTTCCTTGTCATTCTGTTGTCAATGGGCAGATTTTTCTTGTTCTTATTTCAGTCTTCCCTGCCACTTGGGGGCAGTCTTTCAAGGATCTTAGATTAATTGTAAACATGGTGTACAGGATAGGTTTCACAATTCCAACTCTCTACCTCAGGAAGTTCCAAATATTCATCTCCTATCTCTACATAGGTATTAAAACACAAACCTTTGGGTTTCCTGTTCTGACAACTTCTCACAACCCCACCCCAAGCAAATGGCAGCATTAACTCTCCCCCTTTATGAGAGATGTGTGGCAGCCTAACTGGGCCTTCACACTGACAGCATTAGAAGTGGTGTCATGCTCGTTCTATGAAATGAGAGCATCAGATACCTAATCTGTGTGGTTCCCATTAGCTCTGATATTCTGTGAATTATTCATATGCCTGAAATTTATACTTTAGTTTGTGAAACTGTTGGTCATTCCACTGCTTAAGAGAACTCTTCACTCTGGGTAATGAATAGCTATTACCGTAAGAGTTTTTCACAAACCAAAATCATGAAAGGGTTTGCCAGCTGCTTCGAGAAAGAAAAGAAAGATGCATATAGGCCATTGGCAGAGATGTGACTACTCAGTCATTTGATGTTTCTTGTATCCTCTGAAAACTACCTCTGACAATGCAGTGCTGGTAGTTCTTTTTTGGGGCGTGTATGCTTAATCTCACTGTTGCCAACAAATGAAAAGAGGAAGAAAGACTAGTGAGTTCCACTTGTTTAAGTCTTAGAAATGAGGATAGGGTTACATGGGCATTATTTTCTTCTCTCTTCAAACATGACAGGGAAACAGATACCCATCAAATGTCAGCGACTGAAGGATTTGGGCTAATGCTTGGCAGGAACATACATAGCTGAGGTTTCATTGCTTTGCTCTCTAGTATGTACTGTGGCCATGTTAAAGTTCAGGCTTCACATTCCTTTCTGGTGAAAAAGAGATTTAATGAATATGCTACATGTTCCTCTAGATGCTAAATGGCATGCATCTTCCTCTCGTTCCCTTTTTTGAATACCTTGGGTATCCTATCCATGGGTATCTTTCCAACTAAAAAGTACTTACTGAGAATTAAGAGAAATCACTGCTGTGGGACAAAAACATTTTCCCTCAAAAAAGAATGTACAAGCACACAAAAAAGATGTGGGATTTTTATGAATCATATCCTGTAATTTTTCACTTTTTTCCAGCTACCTCCTTCTTAGAACAGAATCCAAGAAAACCAAAGAAAACTATTTGTGCTGTGAGCAAAAATTTTGCCAAATTGAATTACATAATTCATCCAGCAGATTTGATGAGTTCCTGGATGCAATTTGCAAATTTGCATTTTGGGCACAGGAAAATAATGTATTTGTTATATATTAAAAAAATATACTTGTTATAATACTATATTTTGTAACTGCTCAAGAATGTCTCTGTATATAGGTATAGTATATATACTTAAGCATGAAATGGCTATTTATCACATGTGCTTCAGGATATTTGACAGTGAACATAGTGAACTATGGAATCAAGTTCATGAATTATTAGAAATTTAGAGTTTTTATCAAATTATGATATTAAAATATTAAATATATTTATTAAATATGATTGATCAACTTTCAAAACACCCATGTAAACCAATATACTTACTTTGACATATTGTACTTGGATTCACTATACGTTATCCCTTATTTTTCAAAATAAACATTCTCTGTAAAGATATAATGGAGAAGGAAATGGCAACCCACTCCAGTAGTCTTGCCTGGAGAATCCCATAGACAGAGAAGCCTGGCAGGCTACAGTCTATGGGGTCTCAAGAGTTGGACACAACTGGGCGACTAAGAACAGCACACAGCACACAAAGATGTAAGGACTAGGAAGCTTCAGGCCCTCATTTCCCTACAGAATTTCCAAATAAATAATCACATGCTGATTAAGGTAACTTCGTAGGAGCTTTGGAAACTAGCTAAAAATCTATAGCTGCCAAGAAAAAGCCACATTCAAGATGGTAGGAAATTTCCTGGGGCTTTTTCTCACCTTTGCCCTATTCTCTCTACGTCCTTGCACCAAGGACAGAAGGAAGTGACTTGTCTTTGTTTGCTTAGGCTTCTAAAAAAAAAAAAAAAAAAGAATACCATGGACTACTTGACTTAGAAAACAGACATTTATCTTTCACAGATCTGGAGGCTGGGACCTCTGATGCATCAGGTTATCAGCATGGCTGGGTTTTGGTGAAGGCCATCTTTCTGACTTGAAGATGGCTGCTGTAGTCTCACATGGTGGATAAAGGAAGTACTGATGTCTCTTCCTTGTCTTATAATGGAATTTATGCTATCATGGGCACCCACCATATGATATCATGTAAACTTAACTATATCCCAAAGGGCCTACCCTCTAATACCATCACAGTAGGGGATAAGGATTTCAACGTTTGAATTGAGTGGAAGGGAAGCCTACACAAGACCCTGGACCAACATCACCCACCAGGGGCAGACATAGAAGCAAAAGGAACTGCTCCCCTAAAGCATGCAGAAAAGAGACCACAAACACAGTAATTTAGACAAAATGAGGTGACAAGAGAAATATGTTGCAGATGAAGGACCAAGGTAAAAAGCCACAGATCAAATACATGGGGAAATAGACAATCTACCTGAAAAAGAATTCAGTGATGATAGTAAAGATGATCCAAGATCTCAGAAACACAATGTAAGCACAGATTGACAAAATATAAGAAGTGCTTAACAAAGACCTAAAAGAATTAAAGAATAAACTGTGATAACAAAATAATAACTGAAATTAAGAATACACTGGGAAAAAATCAATAACAGAACCTAAGGCAGAAGAACTGGTAAGTAGACAGGAAGATAGAATGGTAGAAATGAGGACAGTCTCAGAGACTTTTGGGACAACATTAAATGCACCAACATTCAAATTATAGGGGTCCAGAAAAAGAGAAAGGGTCTGAGAAAATATTTGAAGTGATTATAATTTAAAAGTTTCCTAATATGGGAAAGGAAATAATCACCCAAATCCAGGAAGCACAGGAAATCCCATATAGGATAAACTCAAGGATAAACACACCAAGACACACACTAATCAAACTAACAAAAATTAAATACAAAGAAAAAATGAAAGCAGCAAGGGAAAAGCAAAAAATAACATACAAGGGAATCTTCATTAGGTTATAGCTGATCTTGTTTAGCAGAAACTCTACAGGCCTGAAGGGAATGGTAAGATATATAGAAGTAATGAAAGGGGAAAACGTACAAACAAAAGCACTCTACCCAACAAGAATCTCATTCAGATCCTATGAACAAATCAAAAGTTTTACACACAAGCCAGAACTAAGATAATTCAGCACCATCAAACTAGCTTTACAACAAATGCTAAAGGAACCCCTCTAATCAGAAGAAAAAAAAAAAAAAGACCTACAAAAACAAACCCAAAACAATTTTTAAATGGCAATAGGAATGTACATATTAATAATTACTTTAGATGTAAATGGATTAAATGCTCCTACCAAAGGACATGGATTAGATGAATAGATTAAAAAAAAAAAAAAAAAAAACCCAAGACCCATATATATACATGAGATCCACTTCAGACCTAGGAATACACAGAGACTGAAAGTGAGGGGATGGAAAAAGATCTTCCATGCAAACAGAAATCAAAAGAAAGCTGGAATAGCAACAGTCATAAAATAGAATCAAATTTAAAATAAAGACTATTACAAGATATAGGAAATATACTACATAATACTCAAGGAATAAATCTGAGAAAAAGACATAACAATTGTAAATACTTTAGCACCCAACATAGCTGTACCTCAATATATGTGACTAATGCTAACAGCAATAAATGGGGAAATAGACAGTAACATGATAATAGTGAGGGGACTTTAACACCCGCCTTTATACCAATGGATAGATCATCCAGAAAGAAAATTAATAAGGAGAGCCAAGCCTTAAATGACACATTAGACCGGGTAGACTTAATTGATATTTATCAGATATTTCATCCAAAAGCAGTAGAATACACTTTATTCTAAAGTGTATACAGAACATTCTCTAAGATAGATCATATCTTGGATAACAAATCAAGCCTTAGTAAACTGAAGAAAATTGAAATCATATCAACTTTCCTGACCACAACACTATGAGATCAGAGGTCAGTTACAGGGGGAAAAACTGTAAAAAAAAAAAAAAAAAAAAAAAACAAGCACATGGAAACTAAACAATATGTTACTAAATAACCAATGCATCACTGAAGAAATTAAAAAAAATACTTAGAGACAAATGATAATAAAACCAAGAAAACCCAAAACCTTTGGGATGCAGGAAAAGCAGTTCTAAGAAATAAGTTTATAGCAAAATAATCCTACCTCAAGCAACAAAACAAAACAAAAAAATCTCAATCTATTCTTACACTAAAAGAAAATAGAGAAAAAAAAAGAACACAAAGTTAACAGAAGGAAAGAATTCATAAAGATCAGACCATACAACATAAATGAAGACAACAATACAAAGATCAATAAAACTAAATTTACTTCATTGAGAAGATAAACAAAATTGATAAATCTTTAGCCAATTCACCAAGTAAAAAAGGAGAGAATTCCAATCAGTAAAATTAGAAATGAAAAAGGAGAAATTAAAACTGACACTGCAGAAATAAAAAGGATCGTAAGAGATTACTACAAGCAACTGTATAGCAATAAAATGGACAACCTGGAAGAAATGGACAAATTCTTAGAAAGGTACAACCTAAGTCTGAACCAGGAAGAAATAGAAAATAAAAATAGATCAATTACAAGTAATGAAATTGAAACTGAATTAAAACTCTTCTGACAAAAGTCTAGGACCAGATGTTTTCACAGATGAATTCTACCAAACGTCTAGAGAAGAGCTGACAACTATCCTCAAATTATTTTTAAAAAAATTGCAAAGGGGAAGAAATGCCCAAACTTTTTCCACAAGACCACCATCACCCTGATACCAAAATGAGACAATATCACAAAAAAAGAAAATTTCAGACCATTATCACTGATGAACATTGATTTTAAAGTCCTCAACAAAATATTAGTAAACCAAATACAACAACATATTAAAAAGGATTATACACTATGGGCAATTGGGACTTATTACAGGGCTGCATGGATTCTCAATATATGGAAATTGGTCAATGTGATATCCAACATTAACAGACTGATGCAGAAAAAGCTTTTAATAATGTTCAACACCTATCTATGATAAAATATCTCCAGAAATGGGCTTACAGGGAACCTATCTCAACATAATAAAGGCCATATACTCACATTGAAATATCATTCTCAGTGGAAAAAAACTGAAAGCCATTTCCTCTACAATCAAGAACAAGACAATACGTCCACTACTGCCGTCATTACTCAATATAGTTTACAAAGTCCTAACCACAGTACAGAGAAGAAAAAGAAATAAAAGGAATCCAAATGGGCAAGCAAGAAGTAAAACTGACTCTGCTTGGAGATGGCAAGATACTATACATAGAAAGTCCTGAACAGGCCATCAGAAAACTATTGATCCTAATCAATGCATTTGGTAGCTACAGGATAAAAAAAAAAAAAAAAAAAAATTAGCAGAGAAAACTCTCGCACTCCTATACACAAACAACAAAAGACCAGAAAGAGAAATCAAGGAAACAATACCATTTACCAGTGCATCAAAAAGAATAAAATATCTAGGAATAAACCTACCTAAGGAGAAAAAAGACTTGTACTCAGGAAATTATTAAGACACTGATGAAAGAAATAAAAGATGACACAAATGAAGAGATATATGGTACTCTTGGATGAAATAATTAATAGTATAAAAATGACTATAATACCCAAAGCAACCTACAGATTCAATGCAATCCTTATCAAATTACAAAGGGCATTTTTCACAGAATTAGAACAAAAAATTTTTTTTTCAATTTCTATGGAAGCATTAAAGACCATGAATAGCTAAAGCAATCTTGAAAAAGAAAAATGGAGCTTCAGAAATCAGGTGCCCTGAAAGAATGCTCAAACTACCACACAATTGCACTCATCTCACACGCTAGTAAAGTAATGCTCAAAATTCTCCAAGCCAAGCTTCAGCAGTACATGAACCGTGAACATCCAGATGTTCAAGCTGGTTTTAGGAAAGGCAGAGGAACCAGAGATCAAATTGCCAACATCCCCCACCCCAGTACTTTTGCCTGGAAAATCCCATGGACGGAGGATCCTGGTAGGCTCCAGTCCATGGGGTTGCTAGGAGTCGGACATGACTGAGCGACTTCACTTTCACTTTTCACTTTCCTGCATTGGGGAAGGAAATGGCAACCCACTCCAGTATTCTTGCCTGGAGAATCCCAGGGACGGGGGAGCCTGGTGGGCTTCCGTCTATGGGGTTGCACAGAGTTGGACACGACTGAAGTGACTTAGCAGCACCTGGATCATCAAAAAAGCAAGAGAGTTCCAGAAAAACATCTATTTCTGCTTTATTGACTATGCCAAATCCTTTGACTGTGTGGATCACAATCAACTGTGGAAAATTCTGAAAGAGATGGGAATACCAGACCACCTGATCTGCCTCTTGAGAAACCTGCATGCAGGTCAGGAATCAACAGTTAAAAGTGGACATGGAACAACACACTGGTTCCAAATAGGAAAAGGAGTACGTCAAGGCTGTATATTGGCACCCTGCTTATTTAACATATATCCAGAGTCCACCATGAGAAACGCTGGGCTGGAAGAAGCACAAGCTGGAATCAAGATTGCCGGGAGAAATATCAACAACCTCAGATATGCAGATGACACCACCCTTATGGCAGAAAATGAAGAGGAACTAAAAAGCCTCTTGATGAAAGTGAAAGAGGAGAGTGAAAAAGTTGGCTTAAAGCTCAACATTCAGAAAACGAAGATCATGGCATCTGGTCCCATCACTTCATGGGAAATAGATGGGGAAACAGTGGAAACAGTGTCAGGATTTATTTTGGGGGGCTCCAAAATCACTGCAGATGGTGATTGCAGCCATGAAATTAAAAGATGCTTACTCCTTGGAAGGAAAGTTATGACCAACCTAGGTAGCATATTCAAAAGCAGAGATATTACTTTACCAGAAAAGGTCTTTCTACTCAAGGCTATGGTTCTTCCAGTGGTCACGTATGGATGTGAGAGTTGGACTGTGAAGAAGGCTGAGCGCCAAAGACTTGATGCTTTTGAACTGTGGTGTTGGAGAAGACTCTTGCAAGTCCCTTGTACTGCAAGGAGATCCAACCAGTCTATCCTAAAGGAGACCAGTCCTGGGTGTTCACTGGAAGGACTGATGCTGAGGCTGAAACTCCAGTACTCTGGCCACCTCATGCGAAGAGTTGACTCATTGGAAAAGACCCTGATGCTAGGAGGGATTGGGGCAGGAGGAGAAGGGGATGACAGAGGATGAGATGGCTGGATGGCATCACCAACTCAATGCACATGAGTTTGGGTGAACTCTGGGAGTTGATGATGGACAGGGAGGCTTGGCATGCTGTGATTCATGAGGTCGCAAAGAGTTGGACATGACTGAGCAACTGAACTGAACTGACTTCAGACTATAATATAAAGCTACAGTCATCAAAACAGTGTCATACTGGCACAGAAACAGGAGTATAGATCAATGAAACAGGGTAGAAAGCCCAGAGATAAGCCCACACAACTATCACCATCTATTCTATGACAAGGAAGGCAAGAAAATACAATGGAAAAAACAGATTCTCCAATAAGTGGTGCTGGCAACACTGAATATCCACATGTAAAAGAATGAAATTAGTAGACTCCATAACATGACACAAAAATAAACTCAAAATTGACTAAAGTCCTAAATGTAAGGCCAGACACTATAAAACTCTTTGAGGAAAACAGGAAAAATACCCTTTGAAATAAATTACAGCAAGATTTTTTTGATCCACCTCCTAGAATAAGGAAAATAAAAACAAACAAATGAGACCTAATTAAGTTTAAAAGCTTTTGTGCAGCAAAGGAAACCATAAACGAGATAAAAAGAAAACTCTCAAAATGGGAGAAAATATCTGTAAACAAAGCAACTGACAAAAGATTAATTTCAAAAATACATGAAAAACTCATGCAGCTCAATATCAAAACAAACAAACAACCCAATCAAAAAATAAGCAAATCTAAATAGACATTTCTCCAAAGAAGACACACAGATGGCCAAGAGGTACAGGAAATGATGCTCAATATAACAATTATTAGAAAAATGCAAATCAAAACTCTAATGCAATATACCCTCACGCTAGTCAGAATGGCCATCATCAAAAAAATCTACAACAATAATTGTTGGAAAGATAGTGGAGGAAAGGGAACCCTCTTGAACTTCTGGATGGAAATTAAAATGATACAGCCACTAAGGAGAACAGTATGGAGGGTCCTTAAAAAACCAAAAATAGAACTATGATATGACCCAGCTATCTCAGTCCTAGGCATATATATGGGAAAAAACATAACAAAAAAGTTACATGTAACCTATGTCCACTGCAGCACTATTTATGATAGCCAGATAATGGAAAAAATCTAAATGTCCACTGACAGATGAATGGGAAAAGATGTGGTACATATATATATATATATATAACAGAATATTTCTCAGCCATATAAAAGAACAAAATAATGCTATTTACAGCAATACATATGGACCTAGAAGTTGTCATACTGAGTGAAGAAAGTCAGAGAAAGACCAATATCATATGATATTGCTTATATATCAATATATATCTACAAGACCTTCTAGAACTAACACCAAAAAAAAAAAGACATCCCTTTCATCATAGGTGACTGGAATGCAAAAGTAGGGAATCAAGAGGTAACTGGAGTAACAGGCAAGTTTGGCCTTGGAATACAAAATGAAGCAGGACAAAGGCTAACAGAGTTGTGCCAAGAGAATGCAAATACCCTCTTCCAACAAAACAAAAGATGATTCTACATGTGGACATCATCAGACCATCAATACTGAAATCAGATTGATTATATTCTTTGGAGTCTAAGATGGAGAAGCTCTATACAGTCAGCAAAAACAAGACCTGGAGCTGACCATGGCTCAGATCATGAACTCCTAATTCCAAAATACAGACTTGAATTGAAGAAAGTAGGGAAAACCACTAGGCCATTCAGGTATGACCTAAATCAAATTCCTTATACAGTGGAATTAACAAATAGATTCATGAGATTAGATCTGATAGACAATGCTTGAAGAACTATGGATAGAGGTTCAAAACACTGAACAAGAGGCAGTGATCAAAACACACCCAAGAAAAAGAAATGCAACAAGGCAAAATGGTTGGCTGAAGAGGCCTTACAAATAGCTGAGAAAAGAAAAGTGAAAGGCAAAGGACAGAAGAAAAGATTCACCCATCTGAATGAAGAGTTCCAAAGAATAGCAAGGAAAGATAAGAAAGTCTTCTAAAGTGAATAATGCAAACAAATAGAGGAAAACAATAGAATGGAAAAGACTAGTGTTCTTTTCAAGAAAATTAGAGATACCAAGGGAACATTTCATGCAAAGATGGCACAATAAAGGACAGAAATGGAATGCACCTAACAGAAGCACAAGATACTAAGAAGAGGTAGCAAGAATACACAGAAGAACTCTACATAAAGGTCTTAATGACCTGGACAACCGTGATGGTGTAGTCACTCACCTAGAGCCAGACATCCTGGAGTGCAAAGTCAAGTGGGCCTTCAGAAGCATCACTACAAACAAAGCTAGTGGAGGTGATGGAATTTCAGCTGAGCTACTTCAGATTTTAAAAGATGATGCTGTTAAGGTGCTGCACTCAATATACCAGCAAATTTGGAAAACTCAGCGGTGGACACAGGACTGGAAAAGATCAGTTTTCATTCCAATCCCAAAGAAGGGCAATGTCAAAGAATGTTCAAACTACTGCACAACTGCACTCATTTCACATGCTAACAAAGTAATGCTCAAAATCCTTCAAGCTAGGCTTTAATAGTACGTGAACTGAGAACTTCCAGATGTTCAAGCTGGATCTAGAAAGGCAGAGGAGCCACAGAGAAAATTGCCAACATTTGTTGGATCAAAATCGGGGAAGGCAATGGCACTCCACCCCAGTACTCTTGCCTGGAGAGTCCCATGGATGGAGGAGCCTGGTAGGCTCCAGTCCACGGGGTCGCTGAGAGTCGGACACGACTGAGTGACTTCACTTTGACTTTTCACTTTCATGCATTGGAGAAGGAAATGGCAACCCACTCCAGTATTCTTGCCTGGAGAATCCCAGGGACAAAGGAGCCTAGTGGGCTGCTGTCTATGGGATGGCACAGAGTCGGACACGACTGAAGTGACTTAGCAGCAGTTGGATCAAAGAAAAAGCAAGAGAATTCCAGAAAAACATCTATTTCTGCTTTACTGACTATGCTTAAGCTTTTGACTGTGTGGATCACAACACACTCTGGAAAATACTTCAAGAGATGGAAATACCAGACCACTTTACCTGCCTCCTGTATGCAGATCAAGAAGCAACAGCTAGAACTGGACATGGAAAAACAGACTGGTTCCAAGTTGGGAAAGGAGTATGTCAAGGGTGTATATTGTCAGCCTGCCTTTTTAACTTATAATCAGAGCACATCATGTGAAATGCTGGGCTGGATGAACTAGAAGCTGTAATCAAGACTGCCGGGAGAAATATCAATAACCGCAGGTATGCAGATGACACCACCCTAATGACAGAAAGCAAAGAGGAACTAAAGAGCCTCTTGATGAAGGTAAAAGAGGACAGTGAAAACGCTGGTTTAAAACTCAACATTCAAAAAACTAAGATCATGGCATCTGGTCCCATCACTTCAAGGCAAATAGATGGGGAAAAAAATGGAAACACTGACAAACCTTATTTTTTTGGTTTTCAAAATCACTGTGGATGGCAGATGGTGACTCTGGTTATGAAATTAAAAGACGCTTACTCTTTGGAAGAAAAGCTATAACAATCCTAGAGCGTATCAAAAAGCAGAGGCACCATTTTGTAGACAATGGTCCATATAGTCAAATCTATGGTTTTTCCTCTAGTCGTGCACAGATGTGAAAGTTGGACCATAAAGAAAGTTGAGCACCGAAAAATTAATGCTTTCGAATTGTAGTGCTGAGAAGACTCAATCTGTTGGACAGCAAGGAGATCAAACCAGTCAATCACAAAGGAAATCAACCCTGACTATTCATTGGAAGGACTGATGCTGAACCTCTAGTACTTTGGCCACCTGAAAGGAAGAGCCAACTCATTGAAAAAGATTCTGATGCTGGGAAAGGTTGAAGGCAGAGGAGAAGGGGAAGACAGAGGATGAGATGGTTGGATGGCATCACCAACTCAATGGACATGAGTTTGAGCAAACTCCAGGGGATTGTGAAGGACAGAGAAGCCTAGAGTGCGCAGTTCATGGGGTTGGCAAAGGGTTGGAAGTGACTGAGCAACTGAACAACAACACTGCTTATACGGTAATGTAAAGAAATAGTACATATGTACTTATTTACAAAACAGAAATAGTGCCACAGATGCAGAAAACATTCTTATGGTTACAGGGAGCCACCATGAGGGTGGGGGGAGTTGGGAGGGTGAAAGGAGGAGGGATAACTTGAGAGATTGGAATTGACATATATATACTACTATATATAAAATAATTAATGAGAACCTACTGTATAGCACAGGGAACTCTACTCAACACTATGTAATGCCCTGTATGGGAAAACAGTCTAAAAAAGAGTGTGTATATATATACACACTATATATATATATATATAGTTGATTTACCTTGCCATCAACTGAAACATTATAAATCAAATATACTCCAATAATTTTTTTTTTAAATCCTAAAAGACTTACCAGGGGACTCAGAATCATATATATTTCCAAACTGCCTTTTCCCTGATTTTGGAAATCACTATAAGTTTTCAAAAGGATATTAAAGGTTTATTTTTTAAACAGCAGTAGGACATTTCCTTCCAAAAAGTAATACTGAACTTGATAGAAAAATATTCCAACATCTGAAAAGTGTCACTTTAGCCCTATTACTGAGAAGCATTAGACAATCACAAATAACTTTGTCCAATATACATTTTCCTGTCTATATATTTCTATATTCCTAAAAGGATTCTTCTCTAGAGAATATTCTGTGTCTGTGCCATTAATTTTGATATAAAAATGAAAGTTGATCAGTCATGTCTGACACTTAGCAACCCCATGGAATTCTCCAGGCAGAATACTTCAGTGCGTAGCTGTTCCCTTCTCCAGGGGATCTTTCTAATCCAGGGATCGAACCCAGGTCTCCTGCATTGCAGGCAGATTCTCTACCAGCTGAGCCACCAGGGAAGACCAAGAATACTAGAGTGGGTAGCCTATTCTTTTTCCAGCAGATCTTCTTGACCCAGGAATGAAACTGGGGTCTCCTGTATGGCAGGCAGATTCTTTACCAGCTCAATTTTGATGTATAAACCTCTACTAATCAAAATAATAATTTATAAATGCAGCTAACATTTATTGGATACCTACTATGTACTGAGAGCCAATAATTACAATATGGAGATTGCTTTTATAGTAAGTATTCAATTATTGATTTAGAGAGTGCTGGGCACAAAGCTTTTTCATACTATTCACGGGGTTCTCAGGGCAAGAATTGAGTTCTTCAAGGCTGATCGCCAAAGAATTGATGCTTTTGAACTGTGGTGTTGGAGAAGACTCTTGAGAGTCCCTTGGACTACAAGGAGATCCAACCAGTCCATTCTGAAGGAGACCAGCCCTGGGATTTCTTTGGAGGGAATGATGCTAAAGCTGAAACTCCAGTATTTTGGCCACCTCATGCGAAGAGTTGACTCATTGGAGAAGACTCTGATGCTGGGAGGGATTGGGGGCAGGAGGAGAAGGGGACAACAGAGGATGAGATGGCTGGATGGCATCACTGACTCGATGGATGTGAGTCTGAGTGACCTCCGGGAGTTGGCGATGGACAGGGAGGCCTGGCGTGCTGCGATTCATGGGGTCACAAAGAGTTGGACACGACTGAGCAACTGATCTGATCTGATCTGATCTGCACACATAGCTGTTCAATGGATACTTAAAGCATTGCATCCACATTTAGGCTTATCACTGAACAGGTTCTATTTAAGAATCTATGGGATTTGTCATTTATTTATTTGCTTGTATTTAAACAAAAAATTTATCTAAATACCACTTCAACCTATGTTTCATATACATTTAATTTATAACTAGATGGTAGACACAATCTATTCATAAATGAATAACTATATTTAATTGTGAACTATTAACAGGTTTGTCTTAGCTTGAGCTGCCACAAAAAATACATAGATTGGGTGGCTTAAATAACAGAAATGTATTTCTTATAGTTCTGTTGAGTAGAAATCCAAGGTCAATGTGCCAACAAATCCAATTTCTGGTTTATTTCTTTTCCCAGCTTGCAGATGGTGGCCTTCTATGTCCTGACACAGCCTTTCCTTAGTGAGTGCACATGGAGACAGACACGTCTCTTTTGCTCTTCTTATAAGGCCACCAACCCTGCTAAATTAGAACCCCATACTTATAACCTCATTTAACCTTAATTGCCTCCTAAAAGCCCTATAAAATTCAGTCACATCAGGGGTTAGGGTTCTAACACACTGATTTGAAAAGTAAAAGTATTAGTTGCTCAGTCATGTCTGACTCTTTGCAACCTCATGGACTGTAGATTACCAGGTGGCTCTATCCATCCTTTCTCCTATCATTGCTTCTCTAGATGACAGTTCAAAGAGACTCTTTCTACCTACAACACCCAGGCTTTAGGGCTTGCTGACCTAGGCTGTACAGATATGATGACAGGAAGAAAAAGCCAGAAGCCATCCTTTGTGATCATGAGATACTGGAGAAAGGCCACTCAAAGAGGTGTGACAGAAGCACATGGCTATAATGCCATCAGACAAAACAGATTTTCAGTCAGAAACTCGCACAGGACAAAGAAGGCCACTATATAATAAAACAGCCAATTGACCTGGAAGTTATAGCAGTTATAAATACATATGCAAGGAATATGAGAGTACCTAAATATATAAAGGAGTGCAACATATGGAAACCATTGGATACAGTGAAAGCAGGGCCAAGAGGGAAATTTACATCTTCAATAGTTACATTAAAAAGTGAGAAAGATCTTAAATCAATAATCTAACTATATCTTGAGAAACAATAATTAAAAGAAATATAGTAAATCCAAAGCTATCAGAGGAAGGAAATAATGAAGATAAGAGGAGGGATAAATAAAACAGGGAATATAAAACAAACAGAGAACATCTACATAATCAAGAGTTGATTCTTTGTAAAGGTCAACACAATTGATAATCCTTTAGAGACTGACAAAGGAATAAAAGAGAGAATACCCGAGTAACTAAAATCAGAAATGAAAGAGGGTATAATACTACAGATTTTATAGAAATAAAAAGGAGTATAATAGGGTATTGTGAACAATTGTACTCCAACAAACTGGATAATCTGAATGTAATATATTAGGTTTCAAAAACACATGTAGATATAGAAAATCTGAATAGGCCAATAATTAGTTCAGTTCAGTTAAGTCCCTCAGTCATGTCCGACTCTTTGCAACCCCATGGACTACAGCACGCCAGGCTTCCCTGTCCAACACCAACTCCCGGAGCTTACTCAAACTCATGTCTATCAAGTCGGTGATGCCATGTAATCATCTCATCCTCTGTTGTCCCCTTCTCTGCCTGCCTTCAATCTTTCCCAGTATCAGGGTCTTTTCCAATGAATCAGTTATTTGCATAAGATGGCCAAAGTATTGGAGTTTCTGCTTCAATGTCAGTTCTTCCAATGAATATTCAGTTCTGATTTCCTTTAGGATGGACTGGTTGTATGTGCTTGCTATCCAAGGGACTCTCAAGAGTCTCCTCCAACACCACAGTTCAAAAGCATCAATTCTTCGGCACTCAGCTTTCTTCATAGTTCAGCTCTCACATCCATATATGACTACTAGAAAAACCATAGCTTTGACTAGATGGATATTTGTTGGCAAAATAATGTCTCTGCTTTTTAATATGTTGTCTAGGTTGATCATAGCTTTTCTTCCAAAGAGTAAGCATCTTTTAATTTCATGGCTGTAGTCACTATCTGCAGTGATTTTGGAGCCAAGGAAAATAAAATCTCTCACCATTTCCATTGTTTCCCCATCTATTTGCCATGAAGTGATGAGACCAGATGCCACAATCCTAGTTTTTGGAATGCTGAGTTTTAAGTCAGTTTCTTCACTCTCCTCTTTCACTTTGATCAAGAGGTTCTTCAGTTCCTCCTCACATTCTGTCATAACAGTAGTGTCATCTGCATTTCTAAGGCTATGGATATTTCACCTGGCAATCTTGATTCCAGCTTGTGCTTCATCTAGCCTGGCATTCTGTATGCTATACTCTGCATATAAGTTAAATAAGAAGGGTAACAATATACAACCTTGACGTACTCCTTTCCCAATTTGGAACCAGTCTGTTGTTTCATGTGCAGTTCTAACTGTTGCTTCTTGATCTGCATACAGATTTCTCAGGAGGCAGGATAGGTGGGCTGGTATTCCCGTCTCTTGAAGAATTTTCCATATTTTGTTATGCTCTACACAGTCAAAGGCTTTGCTGTAATCAATAAAGCAGAAGTAGATGTTTTTCTGGAATTCTCTTGCTTTTTCTATGATCCATTGGATGTTGGCAATTTGATCTCTGGTTCTTCTGCATTTTCTAAATCCAGCTTGAACATCTGGAGGTTCACGGTTCATGTACTGTTGCAGCCTGGCTTGGAGAATTTTGAGCATTACTTTGCTAGCATGTGAGATGTGTGCAATTGTGCAGTAGTTTGAACATTCTTTGGCACTGCCCTTCTTTGGGACTGGAATGAAAACTTTATATATTTATAATTCTGACCTTTATATAATTCTGTTAGTTATAATTGGTAGGGAGAATAAACAATCAAAGACCTTTTAACATAAATGTTTTCTACCAAAGAACAAATGCTATACTCATGAATTTGACCAAATATTTATAAAGAATATTTACCCTTCCCCATCTCTTCTAAAAAAAAAAAACAAAACCAAATGTGAGGGAGCACTTCCTAACTCATCCTAAGAGGTCAGCATTACCCTTCCATTAAAACCAAAGATTTGCTAAAAGAAAGGCAAATATAGGCAAATATCCTCTCTGGTTTGTTGTTGTTTAGTTGCAAAGTTGTGTCTGACTCTGTAACCCCATGGACTATAACCCACCAGGCTCCACTGTCCATGGGATTTTTCAGGCAAGAATACTAGACAGGGTTGCCATTTCCTTCTCCAGGAGATCTTCCCGACTCAGGGATCAAACGCATGTCTCCTGCATTGTCAGGCAGAATTTTTTTTTTTTTTTTTTACTGCTGAGCCACCAGAGAAGCCCTCCTCTGAATAGTGGTGTAAATATTTCAACAAAATATTAGCAAACAGAATTCAATGTAACATAAAAAGAATTATATACCATGATCAAATAGGATTTATTCCTATAAAACAAGGATGGTTCAACATACAAAAATGAAACAGTGTAATATACTACATTAGCACAATGATGTGGAGAAGGCAATGGCACCCCACTCCAGTACTCGTCTGGAAAATCCCATGGACAGAGGAGCCTGGTGGGCTTCCGTCTATGGAGTTGCACAGAGTCGGACACGACTGAAGCAATTTAGCAGCAACTGCAGTCCATGGGGTCGCTAAGAGTCGGATACGACTGAGCAACTTCCCTTTCACTTTTCACTTTCATGCATTGGAGAAGGAAATGGCAACCCACTCCAGTCTTCTTGCCTGGAGAATCCTAGGGACAGGGGAGCCTGGTGGGCTTCCGTCTATGGGGTCACACAGAGTCGGACACGACTGAAGAAATTTAGCAGCAGCAGCAGCACAATGATGAGAAAAACCCTGCACGACCATCTCCATTTATAACAGAAAAAGTCACAGTAGCGGGAGGAGGGTGTGGGACGAATTGAGAGAATAGCACTAAAATTATACACTACCATGTGTAAAATAGTGGAAGCTGCTATATAACACAGGGTGCTTAACCCAGTGTTCTGTGACTGGGTTAAGAGATGTGGGATGGTGAGGTGAGGGAGGTTCCGAGGGAGGAGATATATGTATATTTATGGCTGATTCACACTGTTGTATGGCAGAAACCAACACAACATCGTAAAGCAATTATCCTTCAATTAAAAAGAGATTTGAAATATGAATAATAGACTGATTTGAAACACAATTTACATAACTTTTACCTTAACCACAGCATATATAACAAGCTGCCAATCATACATATATAGAGAGAGACACAGGCTGAGAGAGACAGAAAAAGCAGTTTACAAAATCCAACACACTTCACAATAGAATTTAAACAGACTAGGAATAGAAGGAAAATACCTCAGTATAATAAAGGCTGTATATGAAAATCCACAGCCACCACCCTACTTGCATTATTCAGGGTTCTTCAGAGAAACTGACCCAAAAGGAGATATATGTATGTATGTATTAGGGAGTTAGAATAGGAAAAATGAGTCCAGAATGACAGTGGCTAAAAGACAAAGCAGGGGAAAGCCCACAAAAATAGAACAAAGGAAGGTGTGAGGACCAGAGTGAGGACCTCAGGTAGAACAAAGAGCCCTCTTGGCTAGCCCAGCTTACACAGGGCAGGCACAGGGGGAAGGGAGGAGGAGCCAAAATCGAGGGGGCGGGGCTTCTCTTCTCTCTGTCTTTTGGGTCGACCCCCCACCTCCGCCACAACTCGAGGATGTGTTTTCCTTTGTTTTCTAAATAAAACTGAGCTATAACACGGAGCTCTAACACTGGTCCGTCCATCACTTCAAATTTTTGCTGTGACGAGACAGAACTGAGGAAATCACACACTATCCTGACGAATATGGTGCCTTGACTCGGATTTAACCTCACTGAAACAATCTTAGCTGGGCCCCTGTGAGGCAAAAGCCAAGCACAGCAGAAGCCCAACTCAGCAAAAGCTTCCATGGTGGATGCTGAACGCAAAGAAAACCCAATGCAGGGGAAGCGACAAGAAGCCCAGCATGCTGGAAACCGGGACAAGAAAAACAAACTCAGCAGAAAGCTCACACGGCTCAGTCTCAGATTCCAGAAGACCTCCGGTTAAGGTAGGAAGTCCTCACTCCTATGGCTGGAAGGACATATGGCTAACAAAATCTTAATTCCTTTGCAATCTCTTGTTTCTTGTTTCCTCAAACCACCCATGAACAGGCGAGAGGCAGTGGGTGCAATTGAGGGACTCTGTTAGGGGCTACTTAGTAGCCGTTGCCCAAGCAGGTGGGGGTTCTTCTGCCCTTAATCTTCTTTGTGCCAAGGATCAGGCCAATGAAAACTGTGAGCACAGGTCAGGTATTCAGCAGATCTTCTGGCAGATTATGAAGGGGATTCCTCAGCACATTTTCCCCACTGCTTTCTCCTCCCGTCCTTCAGCTCCTCCCTCCTGGGACTTGAGCCCAGACAAAACCTATGGTGCCTGACTTCAGGACCTAATGAAGCTCAGGCTCTTGATGTCTCATAACAAAAATTCAGTGAGAGACAGAGAGATAGGTTAAGAGGTGGATTTGTTCGGATTCAGAGAGAAGCACACTCCAAGAAAGTGGGCCATCACAAAGGGGAGTGGCCATGGAATGTGATGTGGTTAGTTTTCACAGGGCTGGGTGATTTAATATGCTAATAAGTGGGAGGACCATTCCAACAACTGGGGAACCACCCATCCTCAGTCTCTTGACGGTGACTTGGAACTGTCCTGGCACCTCTGCATGTGTCATTTAGTTTGCAGATTGAGGATCAAGGTTTAGTTGAATTTGACTTGTCATCTTGGATCCACCTGATTTTAATCAGTTTGTGTTATGCCTTTAAGCTATGTTTTTTTTTTTCCCAAAAATTGTGCCCTGCCCCCTTCCCTCCTGTTTCATGCTCTTTTCCTGAGCCTTATTTGGGGCTCCACAGTGTTGCCTCTACAATCTTCTGGAGGGACAACCAGGAAATAGCTGGCCTTTGGGAGAAAAATGCTGTATAATATCCAATCTCTCTAGATATTCAGGCCTTCATCTTCCACGTTTCCTACAACACGTGCAACAACAGCATCTCTCAGTGTACCCGCTAGGCCAGGTGACAGACACAGAATGCATGTTAGAAGTTCATCTACTGGTGGCATCCCTTAAAGGGCAACTGGGCTCCCAGGGATAATGCTTGCCACTTTGGGAGTTAGCCTGTCAGGCTGTTTGGGCCCAAACCCTTACCACCCTTCTCCTAAAATTACAAACATACCCCTGGATCAAATCTCCACTCCACTTTTATGGAACATCTGGTCTGTTGCCTCTTATCAATTTGTTCTTAAGCCACTTACTAACTCCTACAACCAGGACCCTGCTCCCTTGTAGGCAACATCGCTCTACCCTGTTTATTATTATTATTATTAAAATACTCCTGGTGGGAGGGGAGGAGCTAAGATGGTGGATGAGTAAGACGGGGAGAATACTTTCTCCTCCACAAATCCATTAAAAGAACATTTGAATGCTGAATAAATTCCATCAAACAACTTCTGAATGCCGGCAGAGGACATCAGGCACTTAGAAAGACAACTCATTGTCTTCAAAACGAGAAAACGAGCCCTGCGGTAACTCCTTTTGCGGAGAAGTGGCGCGGACACCAGCATTTGCTATTGGCAAGCAGGGGCTGGGCTAGGAGGAGTGGCGAGGCCTGCATTGCTTTGAGAAAGGATTTGGCCTGGCTATCTCGGGCGCTATCTGAGTGAAATAACCAGACTGTCGGTTATCTACTACATCAAAAGCCAGCCCTAACTTAAGACACCACCAGGACTACCTACGGAACAAAGGGCTGCACAGAGTTGGCCGGCTGCAGGCCGTCCCACTCCGGTGACAGGCAGCCAGGGCCGGAAGTGGGCAATCACAGCCCTAGAGAGACACTGTCTAACGGAACTGTGAGTAGGTTTCTGTGCTGACTCACACTTCTTGGGGCTCTGGATGGTCAACATCTGCCTGAGAAAGTGCGCTGTTTGTATACCCACAAAACTGAGCGGCGGAGAGGCGATAAGTCGCAGCAGCTGCGCTCGCTGAACATTTCATCACCTGCGCTACTGGGATCTGGGAAGGGCATAAAACGCAGACTCGACCAAGTCTGTGCTTCTGAGGATTATCCGAGTGCCTGAACCTGGTCGGTTTAGATTTGGGTATTCATCTCTGCCCCCTTTGTAACAGGGCAGAGATCAGATATTGAAAAGACCTGTAAACTGCCTCAATAAAGAGAATTCAACAAACTACCAGAATATAGTAAGGACACTCTAAACTTGGCAATTTTAACAAGATGAAGAGACAAAAGAATACCCAGCAGCTAAAGGAACAGGATAGATGCCCACCAAACCAAACCAAAGAGGAAGAGATAGGGAATCTACCTGATAAAGAATTTCGAATAATGATAGCAAAATTAATTCAAAATCTCGAAATCAAAATGGAATCACAGTTAAAGAGTCTGGAGACAAGGACTGAGAAGATGCAAGAAAGGTTTAACAAGGACCTAGAAGAAATAAAAAAGAGTCAACACATAATGAATAATGCAATAAATGAGATCCAAAACACCCTGGAGGCAACAAATAGTAGAATAACAGAGGCAGAAGATAGGATTAGTGAATTAGAAGATAGAATCCTAGAAATAAATGAATCAGAGGAGAAAAAAGAAAAACGAATCAAAAGAAATGAGGACAATTTCGGAAACCTCCAGGATAACATCAAACGCTACAACATTCGAATCATAGGATTTCCAGAAGAAGAAGATAAAAAGAAAGATCATGAGGAAATACTTGAGGAGATAATAGTTGAAAACTTCCCTAAAATGGAGAAGGAAATTACCACTCAAGTTCAAGAAATCCAGAGAGTCCCTAACAGGATAAACCCAAGGCGAAACACCCCAAGACACATATTAATCAAATTAACAAAGATTAACTATAAAGAACAAATATTAAAAGCAGCAAGGGAAAAACATCAAATAACTCACAAGGGAATTCCCATAAGGATAACAGCTGATCTTTCAATAGAAACTCTCCAAGCCAGGAGGGAATGGCAAGACGTAATTAAAGTGATGAAAGAAAATAACTTACAGCCTAGATTATTGTATCCAGCAAGGATCTCATTCAAATATGAAGGAGAAATCAAAAGCTTCACAGATAAGCAAAAGTTGAGAGAATTTTGCACCACTAAACCATTTCTCCAACAAAAACTAAAGGACATTCTCTAGACAGGAATCACTAAAAAGGTGTATAAATTCGAACCTAAAACAATAAAGTAAATCTTATTTATCAATAATTGCTTTAAACGTTTATGGGCTGAATGCCCTAATCAACAGACAAAGACTGGCCGAATCGATACACAAACAAGACCCCTACATACCTTGTCCACAAGAGACAACCAAAAGACTAAAATGGGTCAAATGGATACAAAAATTAGACCCCTATATATGTTGTCTACAAGAGAACCACCTTAAAATATGGGATATATACTGACTGAAAATGAAGGCCTGGAAAAAGATTTTCTATGCAAATATGGACCATAAGAAAACAGGAGTAGCAATACTTATATCAGATAAAATGGACTTTAAAGATCCTGAAAAGGAGACAATGAAGGTTACACATAACGACTTAAAGGAACAATCCAAAAAGAAGTTATAACAATTATAAATATATATGCACCCAACATTGGAGCATTGATATATCTAAGACAAACATTAATTAATATGATAGAAGAAATATGCAGCAATACAGTAATAGTGGGAGACTTTAATACCCCACTCATATAATCTGGCTGTAATAGACAAAGTAAAGAGCAAAACATATTCACTTATGAGCCTCAAAAAATTCAGTTTACTCAGGAGAGTATAAAAAAAAAAAAAAAAGACTTATTTGTTCATTCTGTAAAGGTTTATTGACTATTTTATGGGTTTGGTACCACTTTGGGTAGTAGGGAGGAAGAGGTGACAAATGTGATCCTGTCCTAAATAATATATTGTGGTAAAGATAGACCTACCAATACAAAATACCAAGATGTGCCTAAGATGAGGACACCCAAACTGGACTTTTGGTTTCCTGAACTTTTCATTTCGAGAACAAACCTCCTAATATAGGATGAATTCAACATGATTTTTTTTAAGTGTTCTTTGTGATTAAAAACAGAAAGCCACTGATTAAGAAATTACATATACTCCTCCCCACCATCACTCCCCTTCTTTCTTCCCATTTCCCTCCCACCCTCATCGATCCTTTCCTTTGTCCATTTTCCCCTGCAAAAAAATAAATAAATAAAATAAAATAAAATAAAATAAAATAAAATAAAATACTTCTAACACCCCTAACATGGAGAAGGCAATGGGACGCCACTCCAGTACTCTTGCCTGGAAAATCCCATGGATGGAGGAGCCTGGAAGGCCACAGTCCATGGGGTCTCTGAGGGTCGGACATGACTAAGCAACTTCACTTTCACTTTTCACTTTCATGCACTGGAGAAGGAAATGGCAACCCACTCCAGTGTTCTTGCCTGGAGAGTCCCAGGGACGGGGGAGCCTGGTGGGCTGTCGTCTGTGGGGTCGCACAGAGTCAGACACGACTGAAGCAACTTAGCAGCAGCAACACCCCTAACAAGACCAGATAACCCACTCCTTTGTCATTACTTCTGTTATTACCTGAAGTGGGTCTGTGACAATGAAATGTTTACCATTGCAAACAGCCTGAGCTGTTATTATGAAGGACTATGGGAGGAAATCAGTGACTTACATTTCCTCAGAACAGTAAGAGGATAAGCCTTATGGCTGTTTCACCAGGTTCCCAGTCTCAGGGCACAGACTTAGACTGCTTTACATCATGATATCTATTCCCATCCACAGTAGACAAACCAGCAATGAGTTACAACCCCTTAATCCTACCCAGCACTGGTCATGCTGGAGACCTTGGGGATGTCCAACTCTAGTCTGGGGATCCCAGGAGGTTGGCCTGCTTCGACCTGTCTAGAAATTTGGTCCTCAAAAAGTTGTCATGCCTCAACTTGCTCAGGGATCCTCCAGTCCCGGGGTCCCAGGAAGTCTATATGACTCAACCTGCCTGGGGACCCAATTCCTGGGAGGCCTACCTGCCTCAACCTGCCTGGGGACTCAATCTCCAGGAGGCTGTCATGCCTCACACTGCCTGGGGATCTGCACCCTGACCTGGGGACATCTGGCTCTCAGGTTGCAACAGTACTGGGTAGGATAAACGTCAAAAAGACTTACCCCTAAGGAAGTCCCACCAAGGAAGTAGAAGGAGGCCTATTAGTTTTTTTCTTTTCCTCTCTGTCATCACTGTCTTTCAGATGGGAAATAACCAATCCACTTCCCAACAGACGCCCTTGAGATGCATCGTTGATAACTGGAAGTTGTTCGATCCTCTAATTCAAAGGAGAAGCCACTTAAAATTCTTTTGTGCCACTGCATGGCCACTGTATCCTCTGGGTGACAAGGAACACTGGTCTGAGGATGGGAGTTTAAATTACAATACGATCCTGCAGTTAGACCTATTCTGCAAAAGACAAGGAAAATGGACAGAGATTCCCTATGTCCAAATTTTCTTCTGACTAAGGGATATGAAGGAACTCTGTCTTAAGCATGGGGTTGTTGTATGCCCTAGAAGTGAGCCTACTAGGCAAATGGTGTTAGGCACAGACAACCAAGAGAAAGAAGCCCCCATGAAGGCTCACCTCCCATGGCTCCCGAGTTGCCTGGTGCTCCTTCCTTGTATCCAAATATGCTCCCATATAAGGGAACACTCCATCCACAAAAGCCAACTCAAGTATGTCCTTTAGTTTAAAGTGGAGGAGAATTCGGACCAACCTGAGTTCATAAGCCCTTCTCCCTCTTAGAATTAAAATCAAACAAAACCTGGGACTAAAATCAAACAAAACCTGGGAAGCTATAAAGATGAACCAGGCAAATATATAGATATATTCCAACACATTACCTTCGCCTTTGACTTGACGTGGAAGGACATCATGGTCATATTTAGTCAAACTTTATCTGACCCTGAGCATGCTAGGGTCTTAAAGGAAGCCTGAAGGTATGCTACAGGACTTCACATGTCAAGCAATAAATACCCAGTAGGGGAAACTGTCGGGGAAGGCAATGGCACCCCACCCCAGTACTCTTACTTGGAAAATCCCATGGATGGAGGAGCCTGGTAGGCTCTAGTCCATGGGGTCGCTAAGAGTTGGACACGACTGAGCGACTTTACTTTCACTTTTCATTTTCATGCATTGGAGAAGGAAATGGCAACCCACTCCAGTACTCTTGCCTGGAGAATCCCAGGGACGGAGGAGCCTGGTGGGCTGCCATCTATGGGGTCGCACAGAGTCGGACACGACTGAAGGGACTTAGCAGCTTAGCAGGGGAAACTGTGGTCCCCTCCTCAGATCCTAATCGGAATTATAATGAGCACACCTGGGAAAGGGATCATTTTCTGATCTGTGTAAAGACAGGAATGAAAGCAGCTCAGCAAAAAGTAATCAGCTATGCCCAGGTCTCACCAATAACTCAGGAGCTCAACCAGAACCCCATTTCCTTTTTTGGAAAAACTAATAGAGGCCCTCCAAAAGTTTACCAATCTGGACTTAGACACTTACAAGGGACAGGCGATTTTAAAGGACAAATTCCTGCCCTAATGTGCATCAGACATCAGGATAAAGTTACAACAGCTACAGCAGCAGGACCCTGCTGCCTCTTTAGATGAGACGGTCCAGACAGCCACCAATACTGTTTATAACAGAGAACAGGAGAGGAAGGCCAAGGCCCAGGAAAGGGAGAAAAGGAAAGAGACAAGGAATGCCCAGATGCTGGCCGCCCTGCAGGGAAGCCCTATGGCAAACCCCGAGTCCTTGAAGAACAAGGCATGAGGCAAATGCCTAATCTGCAGACAGGCAGGACACTGGGCCAAAGACTGTCCAAACCATGACAAGTCTCCAAAACACCTTGCTACAAATGCCATCAATTGGGACATTGGTAACACTCTGCCGTGGGGACCCAAGAGCCTCAAGGTCAAGTGCCAAGCCTTCCCTCATGATGGTTCAACAGGACTGAAGTGGCCCACTCTAGCCAGCCCGCCTGCCACAGATAACCATCATGGGGCTAGAGCCAAGGGTGCAACTGGATGTGGCAGGTAGGTCCGAGAATTTCTTGATTGACACAGGGGCTACCTACTCTGTCCTGACCTCCTACTCCAGAGACTTCTCCTCCCAAACCTGTACCATTTGTGGTGCTACAGGAAAAACAATTACAAAGATTCATTTGAGCACTTTTTTGTTGCTGGGATGGACAAGTATTTCCCCACCAGTTTCTGGTGATCCCTGAGTATCTTACTCCTTTATTGGGAAGAGATATACTCACTAAACTGGGGACCACCCTTGTGATGGGAAGCTTTTCAGCCCCTAGAGCCCTATAGCTCCTGGTTACTACTGAGGAACCCATTACACCCTCTCCAATAGGGAGGGACCAAAATCTATGGGAGGACAAAATTAACCCCCAGGTGTGGGACCTGAGGACTCCTGGACGAGCCCAGCAAGCTGAACCGGTTGTCATTGTCCTCCGAGATCCCACTCGGTTTCCAAACCGGAAATGATACACCCTCAGAAAAGAAGCTCAGGAAGGACTATGGCCTCTAATAAACAAATTCCTTGCCTGTGGGCTATTGGTCCCTACCAATTCACCATATAACACACTGATCTTCTCTGTAAATAAAAAGGACAGGACCTGGCAAATGGTTCAAGATCTCCAGATCATAAATGAAACTGTAGTCCCTCTACATCCCATAGTAACCAATCTCTACGTAATCTTGGGAGAAATCCCACCCAGTGCCAAGTGGTTTACAGTCTTGGATCTCAAAGATGCATACTTTTGCATACCACTGGCTAAAGAATCCCAGTATCTTTTTGCCTTCAAGTGGGAGTCTTCAGGAGAAAAATACCAACAGATGACTTGGACAGTATTACCTCAGGGGTTCAAAGATAGCCCCCACCTGTTTGGGCAGGCTCTTAGCCAGGATCTCCTAGATCTGGACCTGGGACCTAATGGGAAAATATTACAATACATAGATGACCTACTAATCTGCTCTCCAGATGAGAAAAATGCCCCAAAACATACAATTCAGATTCTAAACTTTTTGTCAGAGAGGCAATATACAGTCTCCCATGCTAATGCACAGACGGTTGAGACAAAGGTCACTTACCTGGGAGTTCAGATTACACATGGGTCCAGGAGACTGTCCTCTGATTGAGTACAAGGAATTCTCCAGTTGCCCTCCCCTATGACTCAAAAACAACTGAGAGCTTTCCTGGGGCTAACCAGATATTGTGGAATCTGGATACACAGCTATGGTCTACTTGCCCGGTCCTTATATGAAAGCTTGAAAGGATAGGATGATTTAATCTCACTGTTGTGGGGAACTCCCTGAAAGAAGGCAGAGACTACACGAAAACCAGCCTTAACTCAAGAACCTGTCTTGAGGTTGCCAGACCCAGAAAAAGCATTCCAACTTTATGTCCACAAAGAAGAAGTAATAGCCTTGGCAGTGTTAACTCAAAGGTTGGGACCTGAGCCCCAGCCTGTAGCTTACTTATCCAAGAGGCTCAACCCATCTGCCCGAGGCTAGCCTCCTTGCCTTCGAAATCTTGCAGCTATTGCAATCCTGATAGAAGATGCTTTAAAACTTTTTTGGGGGCAAATTAACTATATTTTTACCAGCCACGAAGTAAAATAACTCCTAAGTGAGAGAAGCCATTTATGGATGTCTGATCAAAGAATCCTCAGATATCAAGTAATGCTGATGGAAAATCCAGGCCTCACTATATCCCCTTGTGAGGTTCTTAACCCTGCCACCCTCCTATCTACCCCCAAGGGCTCTCTCCCTTTTCACGCTTGCCTACAAACTTTGGGCCACTGAACAAAATCCCGAGAGGGATTCTCAGAAGATCCTCTGACCAATCCTGAGGAAATCTGGTACACTGATGGAAGCAGCTTTGTCTTGGATGGAAAAAGAGCTGGCTATGCAGCAGTCTCCAATTTTGAGACCACAGAGGCTAAGCCTCTGCCACCAGGTACTTCAGCCCAATTAGCTGAGCTCATAGCCATGACTCGAGCTTTAGAGCTGGGAAAAGGAAAAGAGTAGCCATTTACACTGACTCCAAGTATGCCTTTCTGGTGCTACATGCACATGCTGCTGTTTGAAAAGAAAGAGGCCACTTGATCACCTGAAGGTCCCCAATCAAATATGGTGATCAGATCCTTAGACTCTTGGAGGCAGTCCATCAGCCCACTGAGGTTTCAGTCTCCCACTGTAAAGGACACCAAAAAGGGAGCATGGAAGTGACAAGAGGGAAAGAAGCAGCCGTACAGGCAGCTAAGAGAGCATTACAGAACAATAACCTAATAGGGGTTGCTACCTTAGTTCCACAGACTAATTTGCCAGAAACTCCTTCATATACTGAAGGTGAGACTCTTAAAGCTAAGAGTGAGGGCTTTCAAGAAGATCATATGGGGTGGTTCCAAAAGGAGGGACTCCTTTTTCTGCCTAGGAATCTCCAATGGAAGTTGGTTAACTTGTGACATGCTACCACTCATTTAGGGGAGACGGCCCTCCAAAGATTAGTAGAAAGGTCCTTCAGAGGAACAGGCCTCCAAATGACTATAAGGCAAGTAATCCCCTCTTGTCCCACTTGCCAATTAAACAACCCCCAAGGAGCTCAAAGACCCCAGCTGGCCCAGCCCATCCAACAGCATGGCCAGGAGAGGACTGGCAGGTGGACTTCACCCAGATGCCAGTTTCTCAAGGGCATAAATAACTATAAGTCATGACAGATACATTCACAGGATGGACTGAAGGCTTTCCCACCTGGACTGAGAAGGCTAAGGGGGTAGTAAAAAAACTGCTCCATGAAATCATTCTGAGATTTGTTCTGCCCAGGTCACTACAAAGTGACAATGGGACATCATTTACTTCTAAGGTCACCCAAGGGGTCTCTAAAGCATTGGGCATTACTTATTATCTCCATTGTGCCTGAAGGCCTCAGTCTTCAGGAAAAGTAGAAAGAGCCAACCGATTCTTAAAATCAGCAATAAAAAAGATAACCCAGGATACCTCCCTGAGATGGAAGGAGGCTTTACCAATAGCTCTCCTTCGTACCCGTACTGCCCCTAAGGAACAGGTTGGTCTTAGTCCTTATGAGATGCTATATGGGAGACCTTTTGTTTATGTCAATGACTTCTTCTTCGATCCAGAGGTTCAGTGGCTCTGGTCTTATACCATGGCCATTGGGCAATTCTAATAGAATACACAATCGTGGGGTGTCAACCGGGACCTAAAAGATTCTAAAGAGCCACCACTATATGCTCCAGGGACTCAAGTCCTAATTAAAGTCTGGAAAGATGGGCCCCCAAAGGCTCAACTCCAGCCCACCCTGTAATACTTTCTATACCCACAGCCATCAAGGTACCAGGACATGACTCCTGGATTTACTACTCACAAGTCAAGCCATGGAAGGAAACAGAAGATGATGCTCGATACACCTGTGAGCCCCTGGGAGCTCTCAGACACCTATTCAGAACTACAAATGAGTGCCATTCTAATGGACACCCCCAAAATTAAGTTTCTAGGGATAAGATTTCTCAGGATAATGTTAAAGAGCCAACACAGCTTGGTAGGAGTTGTACTCCAGAACAGACAGGAGATAGGTCTCCTGATCCCTGAGCAAGGAGGGACTTGAGCCATCTTAAATGAGACGTGTTGTTTCTGGGTAAATACCTCCTGCTAAGTTCTGGAAAAGACTCTTGAGAGTCCCTGGGACTGCAAGGAGATCCAACCAGTCCATTCTAAAGGAGATCAGTCCTGGGTGTTCTTTGGAAGGAATGATGCTAAAGCTGAAACTCCAGTACTTTGGCCACGTCATGCGAAGAGTTGACTCATTGGAGAAGACTCTGATGCTGGAAGGGATTGAGGGCAGGAGGAGAAGGGAACGACAAAGGATGAGATGGCTGGATGGCATCACTGACTAGATGGACATGAGTTGTTTTTTGCCTTTTTGTTTTTTTTTTTTTGCAGGGGAAAATGGACAAAGCAAAGGATCAATGAGGGTGGGAGGGAAATGGGAAGAAAGAAGGGGAGTGATGGTGGGGAGGAGTATATGTAATTTCTTAACTATGGCTTTCTGTTTTTAATCACAAAGAACAATTTAAAAAAATCATGTTGAATTCATCCTATATTAGGAGGTTTGATCTGGAAATGAAAAGTTCAGGAAACTAAAAGTCCAGTTTGGGTGTCCTCATCTTAGGCACATCTTGGTATTTTGTATTGGTAGGTCTATCTTTACCACAATATATTATTTAGGACAGGATCACATTTGTCACTTCTTCCTCCCTACTACCCAAAGTGGTACCAGACCCATAAAATAGTCAATAAACATTTACAGAGTGAACAAATAAGTCTATTTTTTTTTTAACTCTCCTGAGTGAACTGAATTTTTTGAGGCTCATAAGTGAATATGTTTTCCTCTTTACTTTGTCTATTACAGCCAGATTATATAAGTATGAGTGGGGTATTAAAGTCTCCCACTATTATTGTATTGTTGCATATTTCTTCTATCATACTAATTAATGTTTGTCTTAGATATATCAATGCTCCAGTGTTGGGTGCATATATATTTATAATTATTATAACTTCTTTTTTGATTGTTCCTTTAAATCGTTACGTATAACCTTGATTATCTCCTTTTCAGGATCTTTAAAGTCAATTTGCGGAGAAGGCAATGGCACCCCACTCCAGTACTTCTGCCTGGAAAATCCCACGGACAGAGGAGCCTGGTAGGCTGCAGTCCATGGGATCGCTGAGGGTCGGACACGACTGAGCGACTTCACTTTCACTTTTCACTTTCATGCATTGGAGAAGGAAATGGCAACCCACTCCAGTTTTCTTGCCTGGAGAATCCCAGGGATGGGGGAGCCTGGTGGGCTGCCATCTATGGGGTCACACAGAGTCGGACACGACTGAAGTGACTTAGCAGCAGCAGCAGCAAAGTCAATTTTATCTGATATGAGTATTGCTACTCCTGTTTTCTTTTGGTCCATATTTACATAGAAAATCTTTTTCCAGCCCTTCATTTTCAGTCACTATATATCCCCTATTTTAAGGTGGTTCTCTTGTAGACAACATATATAGGGGTCTAGTTTTTGTATCCATTTGATCCGTTTTAGTCTTTTGGTTGTCTCTTGTAGACAAGATATGTAGGGGTCTTGTTTTTGTATCAATTCGGCCAGTCTTTGTTGATTAGGGCATTCAGCCCATTAACGTTTAAAGCAATTATTGATAAATAGGATTTACTTTATTGTTTTGGGTTCGAATTTATACACCCTTTCAGTGATTCCTATCTAGAGAATGTCCTTTAGTTTTTGTTGGAGAAACGGTTTAGTGGTGCTAAATTCTCTCAACTTTTGCTTATCTATGAAGCTTTTGATTTCTCCTTCATATTTGAATGAGATCCTTGCTGGATACAATAATCTAGGCTGTAAGTTATTTTCTTTCATCACTTTAATTATGTCTTGCTATTCCCTCCTGGCTTGGAGAGTTTCTATTGAAAGATCAGCTGTTATCCTTATGGGAATTCCCTTGTGAGTTATTTGATGTTTTTCCCTTGCTGCTTTTATTATTTGTTCTTTATTTTTAATCTTTGTTAATTTGATTAATATGTGTCTTGGGGTGTTTCGCCTTGGGTTTATCCTGTTAGGGACTCTCTGGATTTCTTGAACTTGAGTGGTTATTTCCTTCTCCATTTTAGGGAAGTTTTCAACTATTATCTCCTCAAGTATTTCCTCATGATCTTTCTTTTTATCTTCTTCTTCTGGAACTCCTATGATTCGAATGTTGTAGCGTTTGATGTTATCCTGGAGGTTTCCGAAATTGTCCTCATTTCTTTTGATTCGTTTTTCTTTTTTCTCCTCTGATTCATTTATTTCTAGGATTCTATCTTCTAATTCACTAATCCTATCTTCTGCCTCTGTTATTCTACTATTTGTTGCCTCCAGGGTGTTTTGGATCTCGTTTATTGCATTATTCATTATGTGTTGACTCTTTTTTATTTCTTCTAGGTCCTTGTTAAACCTTTCTTGCATCTTCTCAATCCTTGTCTCCAGACTCTTTAACTGTGATTCCATTTTGATTTCAATATTTTGGATTAATTTCACTATCATTATTCGGAATTCTTTATCAGGTAGATTCCCGATCTCTTCCTCTTTGGTTTGGTTTGGTGGGCATCTATCCTGTTCCTTTAGCTGCTGGGTATTCTTTTGTCTCTTCATTTTATTAAAATTGCCAAGTTTAGAGTATCCTTACTATATTCTGGTAGTTTGTTGGACATGAGTTTGAATGAACTCGAGGAGTTGGTGATGGACAGGGAGGCCTGGCATGCTGCAATTCATGGGGTCTCAAAGAGTCAGACATGACTGAGCGACTAAACTGAACTGAAGTTCAAGAAAGCCTAAAAACCTTCAGATCCTACAGGGTCTCAAAGAATGATCTGGAGAGTCCTCAGGTGGCTACAAACTCTCTTTGGGGGAATCCTTATCCTGGTGAGAGGGAATCTGGAGTTGGCTAACGCCCCTACTAATCCCTGTTATCACCATATTGATGCTGCTTATGATTGCTCCATGTATTATCAATTGTCTAACCCGTTTTGTCTCTGCCTAGGTTAACAAGCTACAACATGCAGTGCCAGTTCAACAGGGATATATAAAACTATAGCCAGCCACAGAAAACATCACTCACCCTTAGATGAACACTGCTATAAGGACTCTGAGGCTTGAGACTAGCGAGAGGGGAGGCCCAATGCCCCTCACCATCCCAGTTCAGCAGGAAGTAGCCAGACAGACCTTGACGTCCCTATTCCCAAAGAATCAGGCCTCCCATCTCTTGGGGGGGAATGTTAGGTAGTTAGAACAGGAAAAAGGAGTCCAGAATGGTGGGGCTAAAGATGAAGAAGGGAAAAGCCCGAGAAAATAGAACAAATGAAGGTCCAAGGACCAGAGTGAGATCTCAGGTAAAACAAACAGCCCTCCTGGCTAGCCCAATTTACACAGGGCAGGGGGAGGAGAAAAAAACATATAAAAAGAGGAGCCAAAATTGAGCAGGGCGGGGCGGGGGGCGGTGCAGTTCTCCTCTCCTCCAGTCTTTTGTCTTTTGGGTCGACCCACCCTCATGCCTCCAAGATGTGTTTTCCTTTGCTCTCTAAATAAAACTAAGCTGTAACACAGAGCTGTAACACTGGTCTGTCCATTGCTTCAAATTTTTGCTGTGATGAGAAGAACCAAGGAAATTACACACATCCACAACATAAGTATGTGTATTATTATTATTATTACTTGGAATTGAGTAAAATGGAAGGTGACAAGTCCCAAGATCTGTGGTTGGTAAGGTGGAGTCCTAGGAGAAATGAGGGTGTAGTTCCAGCCTGAGGGGTAGTAGACTCAAGACTTGGAAAAAGCCATTGCTTCAGCTCAAGTTCTTTACAGACTGAGGGGGAAAAAAAAATGATACTCCCACTCGAAAGCACTCAGAGAGAAGAAATGCCCCTTACTCATGGGTGGGTCAGCCATTTTGTTCTATTCATTCCTTCAGCTAATTTGATGATGTCCACTCACACTAGAAAGGGCAATCAGCTCTCCTCAGTCTACCGACTTGTGTGAATCTCATCCAGAAATACCCATAACCACACCCAGAATGACTGACCAAATGTCTGGGTACCTCAGAGCCCAGTCAAGTTGACATATAAGAGTAATAATCCGAATGCTCAATGGTTAAAGACTGAAAGCTCTTGCACTGAAGTCAGGAATAAGGTTGTCCACTTCCATTACTATTATTCAACAGAGTAGTGAAAGTTCTAGCCAGAGCAATTAGGCAAGAGAAAGAAATAAAAGAGAAAAATAAAAGAGATCCAAATTGAAAAGGAAAACAAATTATCTCTGGTCACTGATGACACTGTCTTATAGGTAGAAAACTAAAGATTCCACAGAATCTGCCAGGCCTAATGAATGAATTGAGCAGAGTTGCAGGATACAAATAAACACACAAAAGTTAGTTGTATCCTATGTATCAATACTAACAATGAACAATGTAAGAGGAAATTAAGGAACTATTTCACTTAATGAGAGCATTAAAAAGAATAAGATACATATGAAAGCCTTGTAAACTGGAAATTATCCTTTCTGAAAGAAATTAATAAACACACAAAAAAAGAAAAAAGATCCAATGAACTGGAAAACTTAATGTTGAGAAGAAGTTGGTATATGAAAAACCCAAAGTTTTTTTCTTTTTAAAGCAAAGGAAAATCTATTATAAAATTATTATAAAATTTCAAGGGATCTTGACTAGTCAAAAACAAACCTTGAAAAGGAAAAAAGTTAGAGGTCTCACACTTCCTTATTTTAAAACCTAAGGTAATCAAAGCAGTGTGGTACTGGCATAATACAGACATCTAGATCAATGGAAAAGATTAGACTGCCTAGAAATAAATCCTCACAAAATTTGGATGATTGATTTTCTACAGGGTAAGAAACCATTCAATGGGGAATAGACAATCATTCCAAGAAATGGTGTTAGGAAAACTGGATATCCACAAGCAAAAAATAAAAATTAAAAATAACTGAAGTTGGACCCTTAATTTACATCATATGTGAAAATGAACTCAAAATGGATAAAAATATAAACTTAAAAGCTTAGACTACCAAAGCCTCAGAAAGAAACAAGGGAGAGAAACAAAGAACACTCTATGACATTGAATTTGGCAATGATTTCCTTGGATATGGTATTTAAAGCACAGGCAATGCAGGAAAAAATAGGTAAGTTAAATTTCACCAAAATTAAAAACTTTTGTGCACCAAACGCCACTATCAACATCAAGAGTGAAAATGCAAACATATGCAATGAGAGAAAGTATTCACAAATCATCTATTTGATATGGAATTGATCCTCAGAATATATAAAGAATCCTAAAACTCAACAGCAACAAAGAACTGATTTAACAGTGGGCAAGAGACTTGAATATGTATTTCTCCAAGGATATACATATGGTCAATAAACAAATGGAAACATGTTCAACATCACTAGTCATCAGAGAAGTGTAAATCAAAACTACAATGATACCACTTCATACAAATTAGGATGGCTATCATTAAAAACAAAACAAAAAACAGGAAATAAGTGTTGGCAACAATGAGGAGAAACTGGAATCCCTATGCATTGCTAGTCGGAATATAAAATGGTGCAACCACTGTGGAGGACTATGGTGATTCCTCAAAGAGTTAAACACAGAATTACCATATATAATTACCAATAATTCCACTTCTGGATATATACTCAAAAGGATTCAAGAAGGGTATCAAAGAGATATTGGTACACCCATGTTCATAGCAGCATTATTCACAATAGCCAAAAGGTGGAAGAAACTCATTGACAGATGAATGGATAAGCAAAATGTTTTGTAAACATTCAGTGGACTCTAGCCTTTAAAATAAATGAAATTTTGACATAACGCTACAATATGTATGAAACTTGAAGACATTACGCTAAGAGAAATAAGCCAGTCACAAAAAGACAAATGTATGACCCCATTTATATGAAGTTTCTAGAGTAGTCAAAATCTTAAGAGACAGAAAGTAGAATGGTAATTACCAGGGGCTGGAGGAAGGGAGAAGGTATCATTTAATGGGTTACGGGTTTCATTTGGAGATGGACAGTAGTGACGGCTGCATAATAGGAGCAGACTTAATACCACAGAACTGTACACTTAAAATGTGTGAAAGTCGTAAATTTTATATTGTGTATTTTTACCCCAATTTTTAAAAATTCTCAATTTTTCCTAAAACCCTTGGAAGATGTTCAGAGCTAGAGAACTCTTAAGGTGAATGAGAAACTAGATGATCAGACTGGAAAGAACACTGGCAGGGTGTTCTCATTGATATAATACTCATTTAACTTCCGACTTCAGTCTTCCAAGTGAATTTAATGTCCAAATGTAGATGCTGGACTAAGTTCTGAAGGTAATAGTACAAATATATTGTTTCCAATATTCACACAATTTGCAATATTTTAATAAAAATATTGTTTATTGCACTGTTATTTTGATATATATATATATATATATCACAAAGACCTCTATAAATAATGGATGAGAATAAATACAACAAATATTCTTGTAGTATAAACACCTGACATTAAGCTTTTTGGTTGTAATCAGTGCCTGACTTGAGCTTTTAATTGCTGAGGCATCCATTTCAAAAGATATCCATCATAAATAAACACATTGCCAGCTGTATAAAATAACCACTAACAGTCAAATAAAGAATGAAGCCACCCCACCCATACAGTTTTGTCTTTTTATAAAGCCCAGAATCACCTAGACCATTTGAATGGCCCCACTTCTCCTTTTGTGCACTGTAATTCCTGCCCTGATGTCTTAAATTAGCCAATAAAGAAGAAACTTCCAAAACCTAAGCCATCACAACCTTGTACCCTAAGAAAGGTCTGTTCAGTCCACCCATGACTTCTGTGTGTGCCCTCAGGCATGCAGTGTACCCCCCAGGACCTGTGAGTAATAAATCACTTTCCTCAAAGCTCCTGATGGTTTTTGCTGAAGTGTATCCTGTGATCACTTTGCCTTTTCATACTGTTCATACAAGATAGCCGGAGAAATATCAATAACCTCAGATATGCAGATGACACCACCCTTATGGCAAAAGGTGAAGAGGAACTAAAAAGCCTCTTGATGAAAGTGAAAGTGGAGAGTGAAAAGGTTGGCTTAAGGCTCAACATTCAGAAGACGAAGATCATGGCATCCGGTCCCATCACTTCATGGGAAATAGATGGGAAAACAGTGGAAACAGTGTCAGACTTTATTTTTCTGGGCTCCAAAATCACTGCAGATGGTGACTGCAGCCATGAAATTAATAGACGCTTACTCCTTGGGAGGCAAGTTATGACCAACCTAGATAGCATATTCAAAAGCAGAGACATCACTTTGCCAACAAAGGTTCGCCTAGTCAAGGCTATGGTCTTTCCAGTGGTCATGTATGGATGTGAGAGCTGGCCTGTGAAGAAGGCTGAGCGCCGAAGAATTGATGCTTTTGAACTGTGGTGTTGGAGAAGACTCTTGAGAGTCCCTTGGACTGTAAGGAGATCCAACCGGTCCATTCTGAAGGAGATCAGCCCTGGGATTTCTTTGGAAGGAATAATGCTAAAGCTGAAACTCCAGTATTTTGGCCACCTCATGTGAAGAGTTGACTCACTGGAGAAGACTCTGATGCTGGGAGGGATTGGGGACAAGAGGAGAAGGGGATGACAGAGGATGAGATGGCTGGATGGCAACTGACTCGATGGACGTGAGTCTCGGTAAACTCCGGGAGTTGGTGATGGACAGGGAGGCCTGGCGTGCTGCGATTCATGGGGTCGCAAAGAGTCGGACACGACTGAGCGACTGATCTGATCTGATCTGATCACAGTAAGAACCACAACGGCCAGTTCAGCCACAACTTAGGAGAAATGTCTGTGGGGGCTTCCTACAGGTAATAGTGGTCAGGGGGTAGTGTCCCAGGCATTCCAAGCTGAAAGCATGTCTATCAATAGTCTAGGATCCACACAAGAATCCTTATCAGAGTTATTTGCATATCTGGTTGGAAGGACTAAGATTTATTTTCTATTTTCAAATACAGCTGCTACTGCTACATCACTTCAGTCGTGTCCGACTCTGTGTGATCCCATAGACGGCAGCCCACCAGGCTCCCCTATCCCTGGGATTCTCCAGGCAAGAACACTGGAGTGGATTGCCATTTTGTTCTCCAATGCATGAAAGTGAAAAGTCAAAGTGAAGTCGCTCAGTCAGTGTCTGACCCTCAGCAACCCTATGGACTGCAGCTTACCAGGCTCGTCTGTCCATGGGATTTTCCAGGCAAGAGTACTTGAATGGGGTGCCACTGCCTTCTCCGCTCAAATACAGCACTACATTTTAAAACTTTGTGCTTTGCTTCAGTATTATTCTGAACCAAATTTCCACATTAGAGGCTATTGTGAGAATCTCCTGGGCAAGTCTGATAAATTTTTATATAGGACTCCATGACAAAGCAATTCCTAAACTACATCATCAGAGCCATTCAGTCCTCTTCCCTGAATGATCACCTTCCCAGTCATAAAGCAGACATGCAATTAAACCTGAGGAAAATTATTAACTTCATAAGGAATAGTACTAATACCATTAGGGAAAATCATGCATTAAATTTTAAACTCCTTTATCTATAGGGTAGCATTTTCAAGCAGAACCAAGAAGGTAGAGATACCTTAAATATTTGAAGGAAAAGAAATATGAGAGCAGCAGTTTTAGAAAACAGAAACTAAGAACAAACTTCTACTTTAAACCATCATTGTAAAAAAAACTCTTAAAAATGGGAGTTGTATAGTACCCTGTGGTACTGGAGAAGACACTTGAGAGTCCCTTGGACAGCAAGGAGATCAGTCAATCAAGAAAATCAACCCAGAATATTCACTGGAAGGAATGATGCTGAAGCTCCAAAACTTTGGCCACCTGATGGGAAGATCTGATTCATTGGAAAAGACCGTGATGCTGGGAAAGATTGAGGGTAGAAGGAGAAGGGGGCAACAAAAGATGAGATGGTTGGATGGCATCAGTGACTCAATGGACACGAGTTTGAGCAAACTCTGGGAGACAGTGAAGGACAGGGAGGCCTGGTGTACTGCAGTCCATTGGGTTGCCAAGAGTCAGACATGACCTAGTGGCTGAACAATACAACAATGTAGTACCCTTTTGATGTGATTAATAATTTTTCTTTTAGTAAAAAACAAATCCCTATCCTTCCTGCTCATCTGTACTCAATCAAGAATTTTTAGTAGAAAAAAATTCCTTATATTCAGAGAAAAAAAGTCTATGGTCTATTGAATGATTTAATTTGAAACCAACCACACTGAAAAGAAACAGTCTTGCTTCCCAAGGCTCTAAGAAGTTGTGAAGCTTGTGCAGATTAATATATGACAGATAAAACACCACTGCATATTAGCTGGGTATAACAAAGACCTTCTCTCCTTGGCAGTTGATATAGTGGGGTTTTCCTGACATTAGAAGGAAGTACTGTCCGGAATGTTAATTCAATAACTATAACAGTTGCAAGCCAAATCATATCAAGGGGCAGTTTAACTGGGCAGCTGCTTTGGAAGCCAACTATAAAATGTACTAAAATATCACTGTGGAAAAAAAAATAGTAATATGATGCCAGCTAGCACAGATTTCCACATGGGACTTCTTACATAACTGGCAAGAGGTCAATTGGCCCTGATTTCCCTGAAACAGATAGCATCCAGAGTGGAAATAACAAACACTCATCACCCTCACTGGCCTGTCTCTATTGAAAATCTTTGCCACACATGTGTGTAGGCTGTGCAGTGCCACTCTAGGTCTTCATTCTGAGGATCAACAAAGCCACAGTTTTCCAGCAGTTGGCAGCCTCAGGGCAGGTGACCAGGAACAAGTGATTTAAATTTTCATTTAAAAGTGGAAACCATTTAATTGTCTCCAAAGAATATATTTCGTTCAGAAAAATCATGAAAGAAAAACAAAGGAGAAAAAAATCAGAAATACCTTGCCTGTGCAGAAGCTGAAAGTAGAGCAGATACTAGGGAAAAAAATACAAATTTTATCTCTATCTTTAGTGAGTATGAATGACTGATGCTTTATGATAATGAGCAATGAGAAGTTTGTGAAACAAAAATAAGCCAAAATAATTTGAAATGATATGTTGTATTCTGTCCAAGTAATATATTCCTAATTATGAAGATAAAAAGTATTAATATAAAACTGACTTATCTTTAACTCTAATAAAGAAATGTTTTAAAATATTTAAATACTGGAATAAACCTACCTTAAATAAACCTACCTAAGAGACAAAGACCTATATGCAGAAAAGTGTAAGACACTGATGAAAGAAATCAAAGGTGAGACAAACAGATGGAGAAATATACCATGCTCCTGGATTAGGAGAATAAATATTGTTAAAACGACTACACTACCCAAAGTAATCTACAGATTCAGTGCAATCCCTATCAAATTACCAATGGCATTTTTCACAGAACTAGAACAAAGGAAAATTCACACTTTGTATGGAAACACCAAAGACACCAAATAGCCAAAGCAATCTTGAGAAAGAAAAGTGAAGCTGGAAGTCAGGAAGCAATTGGCTCCCTGACTTAGATTATACTACAAAGCTCCAGTAATCAAGCAGTGTGATATTGGCATAAAACTTAAAATATAGATCAAAAGAATAGATAGAAAGCCTAGAGATAAACCAGAGACTACAGCCACCTAATCTTTGACAAAAGAGGCAAGAATATACAATGGCGAAAAAACAGTCTCTTCAATAAGTGATGCCAGGAAAACTGGACAGCTACATGTAAAAGAATGAAATTAAGACACATCCTAACACCATGCACAACAATACACTCAATATGGATTAAAGACATGAATGTAAAGTCAGACACTGTAAAACTCTTAGAGGAAAACATAGGCAGAACATGCTTTGACATAAATCACATCACAGATCTTTTTTGAGCCATCTCCTTGTCTAATGAAAATAAAAACAAAAATTAACAAATAGGACCTTATTAAACTTAGCTTTTCCACAGCAAAGTAAATCATAAATAAGACAGACAAACCAGAATGGGAGAAAATATCTGCAAGTGAAGCAACTGACAAAAGATTAGTTTCCAAAATATACAAAACCTTACACAGCTCAACATCAGAAAAACAAGTCAATCAAAAAATGGGTGGGGGGCTTCCCTGAAGGCTCAGTGGTAGAGTCCACCTGCCAATGCAGGAGACACGAGTTAGATCCCTGACCCAGGAAGACCCCACATGCCACAAAGTGACTAAACCTGTGTGCCACAACTACTGAGACTGTGCTCCAGAGCCCGGGTGCAACTACTGAGCCCATGTGCGCCAAGTGCTGAAGCCTGCTCGCCCGAGAGCCTGTGCTCCAGAGCCCGGGTGCAACTACTGAGCCCATGTGCACCAAGCGCTGAAGCCTGCTCGCCCTAGAGCCTGTGCTCCACAACAAGAGAAAATACTGCAATGCGAAGCCTACTCACTGCAACTAGAGAATAGCCTGCATAGCAGTGATGACCCAGCACAGCCAAAAATAAATAATTTTTTTAAACGGGCAGAAGACTTAAATAGACATCTCTCCAAAGACATACAGATGGCCAATAAACACGTGAAAAGATGCTCAACATTGCTCATTATTAGAGAAATGCAAATCAAAACTAAAATGAGGCATCATCCCACACCAGTCAAAATGGCCATCATCAAAAAATCTACAAGCAGTAAATGCTAGAGATGGTGTCAAAAAAAAGAAACATTCTTGCACTGTTGGTGAGAAAGTAAACCTATCCAGCCACTATTGAGAAAAGTATGGAGGTTACTGAAACAAACTAAAAATAGAACTAGGGTATGAGCCAGCAATCCCATTACTGGGCATATACCTGGAGAAAACCATAATTCAAAAAGACACATGCACCTCAGGGGTTACTGTAGCACCATTTACAATAGCCAGGATGTGGAAGCCACCTAAATGTTCATTGACAGATAGATGGATAAAGAAGATGTGGTACATATATACAATGGAGTATTACTCAGCACTAAAAAGAAAGATATTTGGGTCATTTGTAGTGATGTGGATGGACCTAGAGTCTGTCATACAGAGTGAAGTCAGAGGAAAACAAATATCGTATATTAATTCCTATGTACCGAATCTAGAAAAATTTTATAGATGAGCCTGTTTGCAGGGCAGCGATAGAGATGCAGACATAAAGAACAGACATATGGACAGAGCGGGAAGGGGAGGCTGAGACAAATGGGAGAACAGGAACGGCACATGTACACTACCAGGTGTATAACAGCCAGCTAACGGGGCGCCACGGTCGAGCACAGGGGGCCCAGTGTGGTACCCCGGGATGGCCTAGAGGGCTGAGAAGTGGGAGGGAGGTTCAGGAGGGAGGGGATATATGTATACGTACAGCTGAGTCACTTGGTTGTTCAGCAGAAGTTAACACAACATTGTAAAGTGATTATATTTAAATAAAATATACAAAATTAAATAAATCATATAAAATATTTGAATAAAATATTGAAACATTTTAACTCATTTTGAAGTGACCCTCAATAATTCTTCTAGGACACCCACAATGTCAGTCTACCCCTAGTTGTGAGAATTGATGTTATAAAACACCTTTATTAAATGCATGTTAATGCAAAAATGGCTGAAACTATTAAAATATGAGTAGAAAACAGCTAAATAATCCATATCCTTCTTGAATATTGACTTTGCTGTTCTTCTAGAGATTTTTGAGATGGGATTGTAAGTTTTGGCCACCAAAGTATCACTTACCCTACTCCCATTTCAAAATTGAATGTTTTCCTAAGCATCCAGCACATAAATAATTTATGTTTCAGCAATGGCCAATCAATAAAAGGAAAATGAAAACAAATTACATAAACCTCATATATGGAAAACAAGAAAAAATAAGCTACAGTTTATGACTCTGTCAATAAGAATTCAGCAAATTATGTACTACTTAATAAGATGTAAGTACTTCCTCATTAGGGAGTTACTCCCCAGGTTGGATGATAAGGGCAGAGACACAGTCTCTATACAACCATTGTAAATATCTTTGGGGTTAGCTCAGAATAAAAAAACTTATGCTGCTATTATGGGAAGTCTTTTCTAATATGTTCCCATTAGACCTTCAGGCTTTGAGTTCCTTAGTATTAAAGATAGATTTTTGAGGTACTGGTTGTTATTACTGATCAGGAAGAAAAGGAAAAAAAAAAAGATGTTGTCGTATGATTATAGAAAGGGAAGGAAAGAAAGCAGGATGGTGGACAGGCATGGGTGGCAAGAATTGGTTGGTCATTCAGGGTGCTGTGTGAAGAAGGCAGTAACTGTTAGATGTGGAAGGGTTTAGAAGACCAGCTTTTGACTAGAGTAAGCCCAAATTGTCATCACTCTTTACATCAAAAGGATTCACTAACTGTGGGTTTAGAGAGGCCAAACTGGAAGGACGACACTATCACAGAAAGTAATCAATTTTCTTGACATAATAAACACTAGTAAAACTAAACAAATAACTGGATTCTGAACTGGAGAACTTTTCATCCAGAATGATGGCGACAGGTTGGAAGATTTACATACTGGAGACATAGATATTATATCAACATTAGGGAAAATAATCAAAATGATCAAATTTTATATGAAACTCTAAGTAATGGATATAAAGAAGTCTTGTCATATTCCCACATGTCTTCTCCCACATGTAGAAATGAGATTTCTCAAGTTTTAGAGAGAATCACAGCAAGCTATTTTTCACCCCTCAAAATGTTCATTGGCTTCACATGTTTTCCTGTTTTAATCCCTTGGAAAAATCATATGTATTAAGCTATAACACATTTTACATCTTAGCATCAAAAAGAGAATGTAATTACTTAGAAGTTTCAAGCATTAACTTTAAAAAATGACCAAAAATAAAACTTACCCTCCACAACCATTGCCTAGTGACTTATATATAATGTTAATAGATGTTCAAAAAAGCCTGTTGAATAAACAGTCTCTTGGTTGTCTTAGCTCTTCACTGAATAATGTTTCGTGGCATGGAGTGAAACCCCTGTGGCATGGCATGTTTAGTCAGAGAGCTATTTTAACATAAAATCAGGCTATGTAGGCTTGTACCTCCCCAGGTAACTCACTTTAAATGACTACCATTCTCTCTGAATCTCTGTGCTTCATATGTCTTTTTGCTCTTTGAAGAGTTTTATTTTTCTTTTTATCTCATACCTGTTGTCAGTTTATGTGATTTGATATTATGAAGGATGAACAGTCCTAATTTCTGCAACGCTAAACTTACAAATGAAATTATCAGTTAACTTATTTTAATGGGCTGAGGGTGGGGTCTGCTCTGTATTTAACAGGACAGCTTTTAAAATATCATTAAAAATGGAATCTGTCTTTGCTGTAGCCACTATGGAAAACAGTAATGGAGGTTCCTTAAAAAACTAGAGTTATCATATGATCTAACAATCCTACTCCTGGGCATATATCCATAAAAGATGAAAATCTTAATTTGAAAATATACATGTACCCCAATATTCACAGGAGAAGGCAATGGCACCCCACTCCAGTACTCTTGCCTGGAAAATCCCATGGTTGGAGGAGCCTGATAGGCTGCAGTCCATGGGGTCGATGAGGGTCGGACACGACTGAGCGACTTCACTTTCACTTTTCACTTTCCTGCATTGGAGAAGGAAATGGCAACCCACTCCAGTGTTCTTGTCTGGAGAATCCCATGGACGGGGGAGCCTGGTGGGCTGCCGTCTATGGGGTCGCACAGAGTCGGACACGACTGAAGTGACTTAGCAGCAGCAGCAATATTCACAGAAGCAATATACAGAATGGCCAATACATGAAAGCAACCTAAGTGTCCATGAACAGATTAATGAAAAAGAAAATGTGGCATATATAAACAGGAGAATAATACTTGGTCATAAAAAACAGTGAAATAATGCCATGGACCTAGAGATTATCACACTGAGTGAAATAAGCCAGAGAAGGACAAATATTACATGATATTACTTATATGTGCAATTTAAAAAGGAATAAAAATGCACTAATTTACAAAGAACAAATAGACTCAGACATAGGAAACAAATTTATGTTTACCAAAGAAAAGCTGGGGTGAGGGATAAAAGCACAGGATTAACAATTATACACCACCATATGAAAAATGGGTAAGCAATAAGGATTTTTATAGCACACAGACCTATATTCAATATCTTATAATAACCTATAATGGAAAAGAATCAGGGCCAAGACAGCAGCAGGTTACCTCTGGCAGCCCTGGACCGGAAGCCCCCATCCCCAGCAGCAGAAGGATGGTGCTGAAGTGGATCCAGAAGAAATTAACTGGCTTGCTGAGGGACCCTCCTGCCCATTGCTCTGCAGGACCTGTGGGAGATGATTTGTTCCACTGGCAGGCCACCTTCATGGGCCTGAAGGACAGTCCCTACCAAGGAGGCATTTTCTTCTTGACCATCCATTTGCCTACAGATTATCCTTTCAAGCCCCCAAACGTTGCTTTCACAACCAAAGTTTAACACCCCAACATCAACAGCAGCAGCAGCATCTGCCTTGATACCCTGTGGTCCCAATGGTCTCTAGCACTGAGAGTGTCAAAAGTTTTCTTCTTCATCTGTTTCCTGCTCTGTGACCCAACCCTGATGACCCTCCAGTGCCAGAGACAGCCCACACCTACAAGGTTGACAGAAAGATTATAACACACTAGCGAGAATGGACACAGAAATATGCTATGCAAGTAACTCAGAGGTTTTATGGGAAACACTGTCCAAGAGAAGCTTAGCTGAGCTATTGGCTGAGCCACTCACAGAGTGTCATCTCTTCTGCAAACAAATGCTGGTTGCCCACTTTCTCCAACCACAGCATATTGGTACCACTCTCAGCCATTGTGGTTTTGACACAGTCATGTTACTGATGCCAGATCAGTAGCCACTGTTTTTGATCTGCAGCCTTCCTGACTACATTGGAATCGGTCCCTCCACTCTGGCTCACTGCTCACCTCTTAAGGGAACCTGTGAGCCCTCCTGCCTGGCCTCACTCAGGCAGCATCGCTTGCAGAGGCGCCTCAGCCTGGACCCTTACCACATGCTCTTTGCCTTTAAAACTCAGTGCCAGCCTGGGGTCCAGGACAGAGCGGGCAGGCTTTCCTCACATGCTATCTGCCACAAACCACATCCTGAAGAGGCTCAACTCATCTCAGGAGTTCCTGGTAATAGTGTCACTGGGAAGTGGAGGCCTTGCCCCACAGATCCCACCAGTCTTCCTTGTCTGTACCACATGCTGGTGCTCTCCCCTCACACTGAGAAGCAGTAAATAGATGTCAGGAATTCTATTTAGTATAATTTTTTTTTAATAAAACACCATGTGATAATTGTTCTTTTAGGAGACCAAAATTATGAAACCTGGGATGATTTGGGTTATGCTTCTCTGTCTGATGAGGTTTCTCACTACCTCAACCTCCTCCTATTCAGAGCCTATATGAAGTCCAAGTGTGAGCCATTCACTTTCCAGAGCACAGCGGGGAGGGCACTGCTAAATGTAAATAAAAGTATAATTCATTCATAATCCTTAAAAAAATCAGAAAAAGTGTGTGTGTGTGTGTGTGTGTGTACATGTGTGTGCGTGCTAAGTCACTTCAGTCATATCTGACTCTGTGTGACCCTATGGACTGTAGCCTGCCAGGCTCTTCTGTCTGTGGGATTCTCCAGGCAAGAATACTGGAGTGGGTTGCCATGCCGTCCTCCAGGGCATATTCCCAACCCAGGGGTCAAACCCGAGCCTCATATCTCCTGCATTGTCAGGCAGGTTCCTTACCACTAGCACCACCTGGGAAGCCTCCTATAATATACATACATACACACACACACACACACGTATAACTGAATCATTCTACTGTACACCTGAAACACACAATATTGTGAATCAGCTATATACATCAATTATAAAAAAAAATTCTGTCTTTGTAGACAATAGCTCAGAATTTGTTGGTTGTTGTTTATTTGTTTGTAAACTAGGTTTTAAAATGCAGCTACATTGCCATTGCTTTGACGGAGTATCTAAAAAAAAATCCCACTTCTGTCTAGTCTTCCAAAAACTCCTGGAGCAGGCTTAATTTGTTGGGATTATGTGTTTATTTAATACTAACTTTTTAGTATTTATTTAGTGTGATAGTAACTAAATTTATTTGTGTTCACCTAACTAAAGTGAGGCCAGAATTTCTCAACGTATTATAGCTGTGTCCCTCTCTCCCACTTTTTATACTACTCAATGAAGAGTAAATTGAGGTCACTTTTAATAATTCAATAAGTCATGGATATAGGAATAGTAATAAGTGTGCAATCTCAATTGCAAACATTTATAGGTAACTTTGCAATTGAGATTGCACAAACATTTGAGATTGCAAACATTTATAGGTAACTTTGGAGGAAGCAATGGCAACCCACTCCAGTACTCTTGCCTGGAGAATCCCATGGACGGAGGAGCCTGGTAGGCTGCAGTCCACAGGGTCGCTAGGACTCGGACATGACTGAGCGATTTCACTTTTACTTTTCACTTTCACACATTGGAGAGGGATGTGGCAACCCACTCCAGTGTTCTTGACTTGAGAATCTCAGGGACGGGGGAGCCTGGTGGGCTGCCGTCTCTGGGGTCGCACAGAGTCGGACATGACTGAAGCAACTTGGCAGCAGCAGCGGCAGCAGTCTTTATCTTGGAGAAGGAAGTGGCAACCCACTCCAGTATTCTTGCCTGGAGAATCCTGTGGACAGAGGAGCCTGGTGGGCTGCTGTCCATGGGGTCGCACAGAGTCGGACACGACTGAAGCAACTTAGCAGTAGGAGCAGCAGCATAGGTAACTTACAGAATGCCACAAAAATGTTAGTTGCTCAGTCGTGTCTGACTCTTTGCAACCCTATGGACTATAGTCTGCCAGGCTCCTCTGTCCACAGGATTATCCAGGCAAGAATACTGGAGTGGGTAGCCATTACCTTATCCAGGGGATCTTCCCAACTCAGGTGGCACTAGTGGTAAAGAACCTACCTGCCAATGCAGGAGACATAAGAGATGTGGGTTCGATTCCTGGGTTGGGAAGATCCCCTGGAGAAACAAATGGCAACCCACACCAGTATTCTTGTCTGGAAAATCCCATGGCCCACAGTCCACAGGGTCACAAAGAGTCAGGCATGACTGAAGCAACTTAGCATACATTATAGAATGTCATAATGTGTGCTAAGAATTTAACCCTTACAACCACATTATAGCATACATCCCCAAAATAAATAACATTTATGTTTTACAAATGAGAACATAGATTTAATTAACATACCTCAAAGGGTCCTAAATACCAGAATCTAAATTAAGTTCTCGAGTATTATAATTTATTTATACCATGGGTCTGAAGCACATTAATAAATCAAGTTATTAATAGGAAGTCTGAATGTATTTAGAACCCTTCATACCTAAAACCTAGGTAGCACATGAAAATGGAGGCCAAAACATGTTCTCAATCAACTACTCCTATATTTTACACTTTTGTTTTATGTGCTATTTACTAATACTAGTGATTTACTTTTAAGAAGAGTGAGATACACTGTGGATATGAAAGCACCTTTACATTGTCTGTAATATCCAATAATCTTTCCTTACTGACAGAGGGAAAGTTTAGATTGTTCAGATGGTGCCTGTGGTACCTTGATCTCAGAGATTTTGATTCTTACCACAGTCCAAGGAGTAAATCTCCCTTAGTCTAAACAACTGTAGTTATCTGATCCTCTTGGATCGGTTCTTAGTTTGGAAGTAGTCATGTGAGCTTACTTCCAGCCAATAAAATATAAGAGGAAGTCTACTGAGCTGAGCTTCTGGCAAGCCTTGTTCTTCCTCAATAAAAAAGGAACACAGTGGGGACTTTCAAGATAGCAGAAGAATAAGACATGGAGATCCCCCTCATCCCCACAAATAATACAAAAAACACACCTACACATGGAATAACTCCTACAGAACACCTTCTGAATGCTGTCATGAGATCCCAGACATCCAGAAAGGCAAGCTACCCTCCATATAACAGGGTTGGGCAAAAAATATAAGAAAAAAATGAACTGGGATGGGACCTGCACCTCTAGGAGGGACCTGTGAAAGAGGAAAAGTTTCAAATCCCCTTAAGGGTGGGGACAGAGGGGAGCTTCGAAACCTCAGACGGGAGTGCAATGACAGGTGTGTGAAAGGCAAAGTGGAGAGAATTCACCACAGAGATCAGTGCCAACTAGAACTTACCAGTCTGAAATCCTTGTTTCCATGCACACTGTGTCAAGTGAGGGCTGGGTAACAAGGCACAGGCTTCAGACACCAGGGAAAGGACAGGGGTTGACTGCCCTGAGGATACTCTAAGGGGGCTAGTATGCAGAGCAAGGTAAACTCCCAAACTTATTTAAGGGACCAACATCACCCTGATACCAAAACCAGACAAAGATACCAGAAAAAAAAAAAAAAAAAAAACAATTACAGGCCAATATCACCAATGAACATAGATGGAAAAATTCTCAACAGAATTCTAGCAAACAAACTCCAACGACACATTAAAAAGATCATACATCATGATTAATTGGGGTTTATCCAAGTGATGCAGGGATTCTTCAATATACACAAATCAATGTGATTCCATATTGACAAAATAAATGAAAAAAAAAAAAACTATATGATCATCTCAATAGATGCAGGGAAAGCTTTTATTTTTATCATAAATAAACACCCATTTATGATCAAAATTCTCCAGAAAATCAGCATAGAAGGAACCTATCTCATCTTAATACAGGCCATACACAACAAACCCACAGAAAATATTATCCTCAATGGTGTAAAACTGAAAGCACTTCCTTTAAAATCAGGAACAAAACAAGGGTGCCCACGCTTGTCACTATTATTAAACATAATTTTGGAAATCATAGGCACAGCAATCAAAGAAAAAGAAATAAAAGGAATCTGGATAGGAAAAGAAGAAGTAAAATTCTGTTTGCAGATGACATGATACTATACATAGAAAACCCTAAAGATTCCACCAGAAAATCACTACAGCTAATCAATGAACTTAGTAAAGCCCCAGGATATAAAATTAATACAGAAAAATCCCTTGCATTCCTATACAATAGCAAAGAGAAACCAGAAAAAGAAACTAAGGAAATAATCCCATTCACCACTGAAACAAAAAGAATAAAATACCTAGGAATAAACCTGCCTGAAAGACAAATGATCTGTTTGCTGAACACTCTAAGACACCGATTAAAAAAATCAAAGATCACACAAACAGATGGAGAGATATACCATGTTCTGGGACTGGAAAAAATCAATATTGTGAAAATGACTATACTTACCCAAAGCAATCTGCAGACTCAATGCAATCTCTATCAAACTACCAATGGTATTTTACACAGAATTAGAAAAAAAAAGAAAATTCACAACTTGTATGGAAACACAAAAGACCTTGAATAGTCACAGCAATTTTGAGAAAGAAAAAATGGAAATGGAGGAATGAACCTTCCTGACATCAGACTATACTACAAAGATACAATCATCAAGATAGTATGTTACTGGCCCCAAAACAGAAATATAGACCAATAAAACAAGATAGAAAGCTCAGAGATAAATCCACACACTTATGGGCACCTTATCTTTGACAAAGGAGGCAAGAATATATAATGGGACAAAGAGTCTCTTCAATAAGTGGGGTGGGAAAACTAGACGGCTAGATGTAAAAGCTGAAATTAGAACATTCCCTAACACCATACAAGAAAACAAACTCAAAATGGATTAAAGACTTAAGTATAAGGTCATAAAGAATAAAACTCCTAGAGGAAAACATAGACAGTACACCCTTTGACATAAATCAGAGGAAGATCCGCTTTGACACATTTCCTAGAGTAATGGACATAAAAATAAAAATAAACAAATGGGATATAATTAAACTTAAAAGCTTTTGCACAGCAAAGGAAACCATAAATAAGATGAAAAGACAATCCTCAGAATGGGAGAAAATAACTGCAAATGAAGAAACCCGCAAAGGATTAATCTCCAAAACAGATTAGCAGCTCATACAGCTCAAGTATCAGAAAAACAAACAGCCCAACCAAAAAATGGGCAGAAGACCTAAACAGACATTTCTCCAAAGAAGACATACAGATGGCAAACAAATACATGAAAAGATGCTCAACATCACTCATTATTATAGAAATGCAAAACAAAACTACAGTGAGGTATCAACTCATACTCATCCAAATGGCCATCATCAAAAACAAACAAACAAAAAACACTACAGACTATAAGTACAGAGAGGATGGGGAGAAAAGGGAACACTCCTGCACTGTTGGTGAGAATGTCAACTGACACAGCTTCTACGGAGAACAGTATGGAGATTCTCAATAAACTAAAAATAAAACTTTCATATGACCCAGTAATCCCACTACTGGGCATATACCCTGAGAAAACCACAATTCAAAAAGGCACAGGTACCCCCATGTTCACTGCATCACTATTTACAATAGCCAGGACATGGAAGCAATCTAGATGTCCATTGACGGGTGAATGGATAGATGATGTGGTACAGATACACAGTGGGATATTAGCCATAAAAAGGAACAAATCTGAGTCACTTGTAGTGAGGTGGACGAGTGTAGAGCCTGTTATACCAAGAAAGTCAGAAGGAGAAAAACAAATATCGTATATAAACTCATATGGTAAAGAATCTGCCTGCAATGTTAGACCTGGGTTCAGTCCCTGAGTTGTGAAGATACACTGGAGCAGGGCATGGGAACCCACTCCAGCATTCTTGTCTGGGGTCACAAAGAGTTGGACACAACCGAGCGACTAAGAACAAGCACACATGGAGTCTAGAACAACAGTACTGATGAAACTCTCTTGAGAGGAAAGGAATGGAGAGGCAGATGTAAAGAACAGACTTGCAGACACAGCAGGGGAAGGAGAGGGTAGGACGAATTGAGAAAATAGTATTGACGTATGGCACCCACCCCAGTACTTTTGCTTGGAAAATCCCATGGACGGAGGATCCTGGTAGGCTCCAGTCCATGGGGTCGCTAAGAGTCGGACACGACTGAGCGACTTCACTTTCACTTTTCCCTTTCATGCATTGGAGAAGGAAGTGGCAGCCCACTCCAGTATTCTTGCTTGGAGAATCCCAGGGACGGGGGAGCCTGGTGAGCTTCCGTCTATGGGGTCGCACAGAGTCGGACACGACTGAAGCGACTTAGCAGCATATACACTATCACGCATAACATAGATAATGAGGGCGGAGCGGTTATACATACAGGGAGCCTGGCCTGGCACTCTCCAACAATCTAGAAGGGTAGGATGGGAGTGCAGAGGGAGGGAAGCTCAACAGCGAGGTGGTATATAAAATTATGACTGATTTGAGTTGATGTAGAGCAGAAACCAACAGAACATTGTAAAGCAATTATTCTCTAATTAAAAATAAATAAAAATACAAGTGCTACAGCAAGTATCATTTCAAACTAGCACAAACAGCACACGGCTCATCCAAAGCAGACAGCCCTTGGCAAAGGCCTAACAGGCTGTACAGGCCCCCTAGACTCTTTCCAGCACATGGTGTTGTGGACAGGTTTTATTGTGACTCAAGATTCCTACCTCCAAGTACTCGTGTGCTAGTATTCTCACCTCCTCTTTTGTGTTTGTGGGATCCATGACTTGCTTCCAATCAATAGAATATGGTAAAGGTGATGAGAATATCATTCCCATGGTTATGTTACATCACAGGAGACTTTGTCTTGCTAGCAGACTCTCCTCTCCGTTGCAGCTATATAAAGCAAGTGGCCACAAATACTACAGACACAAGGACCTGAATGCTGCAGACAATCCATAAGCTGAGAAACACATTCTTCCTACTTGAGCCTTCAGATGAGAACTCAGTCCTGGCCAACACCTTGATTACAGCCTCGTGAGATTCTAAGTACAAGGTCCAGCTAAACTGTCCATAGACTTCATACTCACAGAAACTGAGATTGTAAATGTGTGCTGCTTTAAGCTAAGCTTTGGCTATTGTTTAGGCAGCAACAGAAAACTAATACACATGGAAAGCAAGCTTGGACTGAGGGTTGCTGGGCACACAGTGGCTTGTAATTTAGGGGCTGCTGCTGCTAAGTCACTTCAATTGTGTCTGACTCTGTGTGACCCCATAGACGGCAGCCCACCAGGCTCCCCCGTCCCTGGGATTTTCCAGGCAAGAACACTGGAGTGGGTTGCCATTTCCTTCTCCAATGTAAAAAGTGAAAAGGAAGTCGCTCAGTCGTGTCCGACTCCTAGCGACCCCATGGACTGCAGCCTACCAGGCTCCTCCGTCCATGGGATTTTCTAGGCAAAAGTACTGGAGTGGGGTGCCATTGCCTTCTCTGAATTTAGGGGCAGTGCCTCCTCAAATATTTGTAAAGGTATAAGGAAGAGGCAGGAATGCTCAAGTAAGTTGGAAGACCCTTAGCTGCTCAAAGTTATAATCATATTGTCATGAGATAGCTCTTGCTCTATAAAGTCAGCAAAAACAAGACATAGAACTCACTGTGACTTAGATCATGAGCTCCATATGGCAAAATTCAGATTTATATTGAAGAAAGTAGGGAAAACCACTGTGTCATTCAGGTATGACCTAAATCAAATCCCTTATGACTATACACTGGAAAATGTCAGTCTCATTCCAATCCCAAAGAAAGGCAATGCCAAAGAATGTTCAAACTACTGCATAATTGCACTCATCTCACACACTAGAAAAGTAATACTCAAAATTCTCCAAGCTAGGCTTTAACAGTATGTGAACCAAGAATTTCCAGATGTTCAAGCTGGATTTAGAAAAGGCAGAGGAATCAACGATCAAATGGCCAACATCCACTGGATCATAGAAAAATCAAGAGAGTTTCATAAAAACATTGACTTCTGCCTTATTGACTACACCAAAGCCTTTGACTGTGTGGATCACAACAAACTGTGGAAAATTCTTCAAGAGATGGGAATACCAGACCACCTCACCTGCCTCCTGAGAACTCTGTACGCAGGTCAAGAAGCAACAGATAGAAACAGACATGGAACAATGGCCGGGTCCAAATTTGGAAAAGATATGTCAAAGCTATATATTGTCACCCTGGTTATTTAACTTACATGATGTTAAAGTACACCATACGAAATACCAGGCTGGATGAACACAAGCTGAAATCAAGATTGTTGGAAAGATAACCTCAGATATGCAGATGACACCACCCTTATAGCAGAAAGTGAGGAGGTACTAAAGAGCCTCTTGATGAAAGCAAAACAGGAGAGTGAAAAATCCGGCTTAAAACTCAACATTTAAAAACTAACAGCATGGCATCTGCTCCCATCACTTCATGGAAAATAGATGGGGAAGTCATGGAAACTGTGACAGATTTTATTTTCTTGGGCTGAATATTCATTGCAAGTCCTGAATATTCATTGGAAGGACTGATGCTGAAGCTGAAGCTCCAATCCTTTGGCCACCTGATGTGAATACCTGACTCACTGGAAAAGACCTTGACTGGGAAACATTGAAGGCAGGAGCAGAAGGAGACAACAGAGGATGAGATGGCTGGATGGCATCACTGACTCGATGGACGTGAGTCTGAGCAAGCTGCAGGAGTTGGTGATGCACAGGGAAGCCTGGAGTGCTACAGTCCATGGGGACACAAAGAGTTTGACTCAACTGAGCGACTGAACTGAACTGTGATTATACCGTGGAAGTAACAAATAGATTCAAGGGTGAGATCTTATAGACTGAATGCCTGAAGAACTATGGACAGAGGTTTGTAACATGTACAGGAGGTGGTGATCAAAACCATCCCAAAAGGAAAAGAAATGCAAAAAGGCAATATGGTTGTCTGAAGAGGCCTACAAATAGCAAAGTAAAGACGTGAAAGACAAAGGAGAAAAGGAAAGATATACCCATCTGAATGCAGAGTTCCAAAAACTAACAGTGAGAGATAAGAAGCCTTCCTATGTAAACAATGCGAAGAAATAGAGGAAAACAATAGAAAAGGAAAGATGAGACTTCTCTTCAAGAAAATTAGAGATACCAAGAGAACAGATCATGTAAAGATGGGCACAATAAAGAAGAGAAATGGTATTGACCTAATAGAAGCAGAAGATATTAAGAAGAGGCAGCAAGAATACACAGAAAAACTGTACAAAAAAAGTCTCAATGACACAGACAACCACGATGGTGTGGTCACTCACCTAGAGCCACACATCCTAGAGTGTGAAGTTAAGAAAGCCTTTGGAAGCCTCACTAAAAACGAAGCTAGTGGATGGAATTCCAGCTGAGCTATTTCAAATCCTAAAAGATAATACAGCTAAAGTGCTGCGGTCAATATGCCAGCAAATTTGGAAAACAGCAGTGGCCACAGGACTCGAACAGGTCCATTTTCATTCCAATCCCAATGAAGGGCAATGCTAAAGAATGTTAAAACTACCTCAGAATTGCACTCATCTCACATGCTAGCAAGGTAAAACTCAAAATCCTTCAAGCTAGGCTTCAACAGTACATGAACCAAGAACTTCCAGATATACAAGCTGGATTTAGAAAAGACAGAGGAATCAGAGATCAAATTGTCAACATACACTGGATCACAGAAAAAGCAAGGGAATTACAGAAAAACATCTACTTCTGTTTCACTGACTATGCTAAAGCCTTTGGCGGGGTAGATCACGACAAACTGTGGAAAATTCTTCAAGGGACAGGAATACCAGACCACCTTACCTGCCTCCTGAGAAATCTTTATGCAGGTCAAGAAGCAACAGTTAGAACTGGACATGGAACAATGGACTGGTTCCAAACTGGGAAAAGAGTACATCAAGGCTGTATATTGTCACCCTGTTTATTTAACTTATATGCAGAGTTCAGTTCTGTTCAGTTGCTCAGTCATGTCCAGCTCTTTGCCACCCCATGGACTGCTGCATGCCAGGCTTCCCTGTCCATCACCAACTTCAAGAGCCTGTTCAAACTCATGTCCATTGAGTCGATGACACCATCCAACCAGCTCTTCCTCTGTCGTCCCCTTCTCCTCCTGCTTTCAATCTTTTCTAGCATTAGGGTCTTTTCCAATGAGTTAGTTCCTCACATCAGGTGGCCAAAGTACTGGAGTTTCAACTTCAGCATCAGTCCTTCCAATGAATATTCCAGTGAATATTCAGTACTGATTTCCTTTAGGATTGACTAGTTTGATCTCCTTGCTGTCCAATGGACTCTCAAGAGTCTTTTCCAACACCACAGTTCAAAAGCATCAATTCTTCAGCACTCAGATTTCTTTATAGTCCAGCTCTTACATCCATACATGACTACTGGCAAAACCATAGCTTTGACTAGATGGACCTTTGTTGGCAAAGTAACATCTCTGCTTTTTAATAAGCTGTCCATGTTGGTCATAACTTTTCTCCCAAGGAGCAAGTGTCTTTTAATTTCATTGCTGTAGTCACCATCTGCAGTGATTTTGGAGCCTCCCAAAATAAAATCTCTCACTGTTTCCATTGTTTCCCCATCTATTTGCCAGGAAGTGATGGGACCAGATGCCATGATCTTAGTTTTCTGAATGTTGAGTTTTAAGCCAACTTTTTCTCTCTCCTCTTTCACTTTCATCAAGAGGCTCTTTAGCCCCTCTTCACTTTCTGTCATAAGGGTGGTATCATTTGCATATCTGAGGTTATTGATATTTCTCCCAGCCATCTTGATCCCAGCTTGTGCTTCATCCAGCCCAGCATTTTGCAGGATGTACTCTGCATATAAGTTAAATAAGCAGGATGACAATATACATCCTTGACATACTCCTTTCCCAATTTGTAACCAGTCTGTTGCTCCATGTCCGGTTCTAACAGTTGCTTCTTGACCTGCATACATGTATGTAGAGTGCATCATGCAAAATGCTGGGCTTGATGAAGTTCAAGCTGGAATCAAGATTTCTGGGAGAAATATCAACAACTCAGACATACAGATGTCACCATCCTAAGGGCAGAAAGTGAAGAGAAATTAAAGAGCCTCTTGATGAAGGTGAAAGAGGACGGTGAAATGTTGCCTTAAAACTGAACATTCAAAAAACTAAGATCATGGCATCCAGTCCTGTCACACTATGGAAAATAGAAGGGGGAAAATGGAAATAGTGACAAACTTTATTTTTTGGGCTCCAAAATCACTGCAGGTGGTGATTGCAGCCATGAAATTAAATGATGCTTGCTCCTTGGAAGAAAAGTTATGACAAACCTAAACAACGTATTAAAAAACAGAGACATCACTTTGCCAACCAAGTTCCGTATAGTCAAAGCTATTCCAGTATTCATGTATGGATGTGAGAGCTGGACCATAAAGAAAGCTGAGCAGCAAATAATTTATGCTTTCCAACTGTCATACTGGAGAACTCTTGAGAATCCCTTGGAAAGCAAGGAGATCAAACCGGTAAATCCTAAATGAACTCAATCCTGAATATTCATTGGAATGACTGATTTTGATCCTGAAGCTCCAATATTTGGCCACTTGATGTGAAGAGATGACTCACTGGAATAGACCCTGATGCTAAGAATGACTGCGTGCAGGAGAAGAAGGGGCAACAGAGGATGAGATGGCTGGATGGCATCATTGACTCAACGGACATGAATTTGAGCAAACTCCAGGAGACAGTGTAGGACAGGGAAGCCTGGGGTGCTGCAGTCTGTGGAGTCACAAGGAGTCAGACACAACTGAGCGACTGAACATCAAAGACTCAGTTGATAGCTGCTTGGAAAGCTTGCCTATTGGCATCAGTTTCAGCTGGGTATTTTGAAGTCCTTGCTGTTGGACCACCTTAAGGAATACCACCAGTCATCTAATGTACCAACTGCTATGTCTCTCCACCTTATTTTTATTTTCATTTCTTTGTACACATATGGAATTATGTAAACAGTATAATTCTTGGTAAAAATTCTGGGTCAAAACATATCCATATTTAAAATTTGTAGACATTGGCTAATTGTCCTAACAAAAAATTGTACCAATTGATATCATTAGTACTATAAACAATGTGTGAGAGTACTGCTTGTCACACCCTTCCTCTCTTTTTAAACTTTTTGATATTTGTCAATGTGAAAGTTAAAGAATGGTATATAAGTATGATGAGATCTTAATTCTTTTATTCTGGAAAAGGTGGATTTCTTTTCACATAGTTAAGAACTATTTATATTTCATTTATAAGGTATCTATAGCATGCGTTCACTGAGTTACACAAGGCTGTGGTCCATGTGATTAGATTGGTTAGTTTTCTGTGATTGTGGTTTCAGTCTGTCTGCCCTCTGATGCCCTCTCTCAAATAGATTGGGAAACAGTGGAAACAGGAGCAGACTGTTTTTTGGGGGCTCCAAAATCACTGCAAATGGTTACTGTAGCCATGAAATTAAAAGATGCTTGCTCCTTGGAAGAAAAGTTATGACCAACCTAGACAGCATATTAAAAAGCAGACACATTACCTTGCTAACAAATGTCCATCTAGTCAAGGCTTTGGTTTTTCCAGTAGTCATGTATGGATGGGAAAGTTGGACTATAAAGAAAGCTAAGCACAGAAGAATTGATGCTTTTGAACTGTGGTGCTGGAGAAGACTCTTGAGAGTCCCTTGGACTGCAAGGAGATCCAACCAGTCCATCCTAAAGGAGATCAGTCCTGAGTGTTCATCAGAAGGACTGATGTTGAAGCTGAGACTCCAATACTTTGGCCACCTAATGCGCATAGCTGACTCATTTCAAAAGACCCTGATGCTGGGAAAGATTGGGGGCAGGAGGAGAGGGGGATGACAGAGGATGAGATGGTTGAATGGCATCACTGACTCAATGGAGACGAGCTTGAGTAAACTCCAGGAGTTGGTGATGGACAGGGAGGCCTGGCATGCTGCAGTCCATCGGGTCGCTAAGAATCAGACACGACTGAGCAACTGAACTGAACTGATGGCATGTGTTCATTTTCCTGTTACTTTGATGTTTTTCTTTAGTCATTAAAGTTTATCCGTAAAGAGATTTTTACCTATTACTTATCTTCATTTATATTGCAAATATTTCCCAAGCTTTCTTTTGTCAATTTATTGTTTTTCATATAATTTCTTTAATGTAAAAGAAAAATAAAGGAACATACAAGGCCAGCACAAATTTTTGGTCTTTTCCTTTCCCCTAGCCTGGACTGTGGACAACCTTGTTGGTACACAGGTTGTGTTGTGAACAAGAAATGACAAGCATGAGGGCAAAGGCAATATGCTAGGCACAGCAATGCACAAAGAATGAAGGAAGAGCCTAGATCGCTGACATTTGCTATTGAGTGTCTGCATCCACCTTGAGCAGCTTAACATTGACATTCATGTTATAAGGTAGGAAAACACCTCTAGCTTTTTAAGCTGTCATATTTTCACTTATCTATAGCAGAATATATTGTGAACGGATTTTAAAAAAGACTCAAAACATGACCCCCACAACATGTAACTGGCAGGCAACTTTTATTGTTATATTTATCAAACTTAAAATCATAACCTCCCAAATTTTGCTGATCCTACCCCTGGGTACTAGCAAACTCTTTCCCATCCTGAGCTAGCCTGGGTGCCTTTAGATTCAGAGGAAAGAGGGGCTACAGAGGGCCTGTAGTAATCCTGGGGTATTCAATTAGGTCAAGAAATATCACAGACTTCAGACTAGCAGGTTCCTTTAAGATTTTGTGATAAACTTTAGAAGATTGAATACTTAGAATTTTAAAAATGGTCCATATTAATCCTGGAAGAAATGACTGGGTAATCTGAAAAAGAACTTAAGAGTGGCAGAATACTGTGAGCAGGAAACTTTTTGAATAGAGGTCTGATTATCAATTGTCAATGTTAGATTTATGGGGAGAATTCACTGCTTTAGTATCTTCATCATAAAACATTTCAACTTTATTTCTGATATGCAATCTGATTTGCATGAATCCCTTCCTACACCAACGTTTACTCAATTAATCAGTAATGTTCCCCCACAGACATTGTAATAAGCAAAATAAACAATTTGGGGAGCTTCTATACTTTTAGAAAAGTTAAACACTTTCTGAGAAACATATTCAAGATTCTTGAAAAGCATGTTAGGTATTGAATTTCAAAGTGCCTGGAAACAAGAGTAAGGTATATTTACAGAGATTCACCTTTTTGGTTTGATATACTTTTGAATAAAACTCCTGGCTTATAGAAACTATTATTTTTTAAATATATGAATGTAAAGCTTAATATACACAAAAATCATTTATTTTTCTGACCTTGAAGACACTATTATGTCAACACAAAGCATATTAACTTGATATGTTTATTTTACCATTTTATTATTTGTAGCTAGATAAATGTAATTATTTAAGTAGGTATAATTCTATACACACACACATACATATATATACATATACGTGTGTGTGTGTGTGTGTGTGTGTGTGTGTATAATAAGGGGATTCCCAGATGGCACAATGGTAAAGAACTTGCTGCTAATGAAGGAGACACAACTATGAGGGTTTGATCTCTGGGTCAGGACGATCACCTAGAGAAGGAAATGGCAACCCACTGCATTATTCTTGCCTTGAAAATTCCATGGACAGAGGAGCCTGGCAGGCTACAGTCCATGGGTTTGCACAGAGTTGAACATGACTGAGGACCTAAGCATGCATGCACATATAAAATATGATACATAGACATACATGTAAGGTACTAAGTGGCATGTGCCATTAGAAAGAGAAAAAGAAAAAGAGTGGGATACGGCCTGTAAGGATTTAAAGAAAAACATAAAAATTGCAAATTTAAAAAGGGTGATCAAGTTAGGCCTTATTTCCACAGGATAAATACTCCCTCTATGGTCAATTTCAAGCTACCAAAGGTTTGAAACTGGCTTGTAAAATTTCTGAATATTTAATAATTGGCTCTCATGAACTGGTAAAAGCTGGCTCTAGGAGAAAATCTGTGTAAAGACTTGAAGACATTGCAGGTTCCAGCCACACTTACATCTGGGGAAAGAGCAAAGCCTACATTGTGGGGAGCAGCTAGGGTAAGGCATAATCCAGAGGACTTAAGGAATATCAAGTAGGTGTGTATGATGGAGCACAGGAAAGAAGTGACCAGGGGGAGGGATCAGATTCTGCAGGGCCTTGTAAGCTTTCCAAGGACTTTGATTTTCAGCCTGTGTGAAAAGAGAATTCACGGCAGGGATCTGAGGAGAAGAGTGACATGATCTCATTTCCAAAGGATCATTTTAACTTCTTTGTTGAGAACCGATTTTAGGAGAACAATGAGGAGCAGGGAGCAGCTAAGCCATCAATCCAGATGGTGATGTTAATATTTTGAAGACAGAACTAATCGACTTCACTAACGGAAATCATGTAGGGCATTAGAAAAACAAAAAATCTAGGATGACTCCAAAGTTTGGCATCTGAGAACTAGAAAGATGGAGATGTCCATGAATTAGATGGAGAAAGCTGAAGGTGGAGTAGATTCCATAGAAAAGACCAGTAAATCAGTTTTTAACATCTTTCCTTTGAGATGTCTTTTGAACAAGCAAGTAATGATACCAGGTAGAGAGCTTCAAACATAAATCTGGACTTTGGAAGAGGGGTCTGGGTTATGGACAATAAAATTTAAAGTAACCAAAATACACATTCTATTTAAAGCAATTCTAAAGGAAATCAATGCTGAATATGCATTCGAAGGACTGATCCGGAAGCTGAAGCTCCAATACTTTGACCACCCAATGCAAAGTGCTAACTCACTGGAAAAATTGAAGGAGAAGGGAGATTGGAGGAGAAGGGGGCAAAAGATGATGAGATGGCTGGATGGCATCATGACTCAATGGACATGAGGTTGCACAATCTCCAGGAGATGGTGAAGGACAAGGAAACATGGCATGCTGAAGTCCCTGAGATAGCAAAGAGTCAGACACAACTTAGTGACTGAACAACAACATTTAGAAGAAAAACATTAAGAGGGTATATATACATAAGAATCAAAGAATAAACCTACAACCAAGATTACTTTATCCAGCAAGGATCTCATTCAGATTCAATGAAGCAATCAAAAGCTTTACAGACAAGTAAAGGCTAAGAGAATTCAGCACCATCATACCAGCTTTGTAACAACTGCTAAGGAAAATTATCTAGGCGGAAAAAACAAGAAAGAAGACTTACCAAAAAAAATAATCCAAAATAATTAATAAAATGATAATAGGAACATACATACCAATAATTACCTTAAATTAAATGGATTAAATTCCCCAACCAAAAGACAGACTGCCTGAATGGATACAAAAATAAGACCCGTATATATGCTGTCCACAAGAGACCCATTTGAGGGGGAGGAGCAAAGATGGCGGACGAGTAGGATGGGGAGTATACTTTCTCCTCCACAAATCCATTAAAAGAACATTTGAATGCTGAATAAATTCTACAAAACAACTTCTGAATGCCGGCAGAGGACATCAGGTACTTAGAAAGACAATTCATTGTCTTCAAAAGGAGATTACGAGCCCTGCGGTAACTCCTTTTGTGGAGAAGCAGCACGGACACCAGCATTTGCTATTAGCGAGCGGGGGCTGGGCTAGGGAGGAGCAGCGCGGCCTGCATCACATTGAGAAAGGATTTGGCCTAGCTATCTGGAATGCTATCTGAGCGAAATAACCAGACTGTTGGTTATCTACTACATCAAAAGCCAGCCCTAACTTAAGACACCACCAGGACTACTTATGGAACAAAGGACTGCATAGAGATGGCCGGCTGCAGGCTGTCCCACTCCAGTGACAGGCAGCCAGGGCAGGAGGCGGGCAATCACAGCCCTAGAGAGACACTGTCTACAGAACTGTAAGTAGGTTTCTGTGCTGACTCACGCTTCTTGGGGCTCTGAACGGTCAACATCTGCCTGAGAAAGTGCGCCTGTTGTATACCCAGAAAACTGAGCGGCGGGGAGGCAATAAGTTGCAGCAGCTGTGCTCGCTAAACACTTCATCACCTGTGCTACTCAGACCTGGGAAGGGCATAAAATGCAGACTCAACCGAGTCTGTGCTTCTGAGGATTGTCCGAGTGCCTGAACCTGGCCGGCTTAGATTTGGGTGTTCATTTCCACCCCCTCTGTAACAGGGCAGAGATCAGATATTGAAAAGACCAGTAAACTGCCTCAATAAAGAGAATTCAACAATCTACCAGAATATAGTAAGGACACTCTAAACTTGGCAATTTTAATAAAATGAAGAGACAAAAGAATACCCAGCAGCTAAAGGAACAGGATAGATGCCCACCAAACCAAACCAAAGAGGAAGAGATCAGGAATCTACCTGATAAAGAATTCCAAATAATGATAGTGAAATTAATCCAAAATATTGAAATCAAAATGGAATCACAGTTAAAGAGTCTGGAGACAAGGATTGAGAAGATGCAAGAAAGGTTTAACAAGGACCTAGAAGAAACAAAAAAGAATCAACACAATGAATAATGCAATAAATGAGATCCAAAACACCCTGGAGGCAACAAATAGTAGAATAACAGAGGCAGAAGATAGGATTAGTGAATTAGAAGATAGAATCCTAGAAATAAATGAATCAGAGGAGAAAAAAGAAAAACAAATCAAAAGAAATGAGGACAATCTCAGAGACCTCCAGGATAACATTAAACGCTACAACATTCGAATCCTAGGAGTTCCAGAAGAAGAAGATAAAAAGAAAGATCATGAGGAAATACTTGAGGAGATAATAGTTGAAAACTTCCCTAAAATGGAGAAGGAAATAACCACTCAAGTTCAAGAAATCCAGAGAGTTTCTAACAGGATAAACCCAAGGCGAAACACCCCAAGACACATATTAATCAAATTAACAAAGATTAAATATAAAGAACAAATATTAAAAGCAGCAAGGGAAAAACATCAAATAACTTACAAGGGAATTCCCATAAGGATAACAGCTGATCTTTCAATAGAAACTCTCCAAGCCAGGAGGGAATGGCAAGACATAATTAAAGTGATGAAAGAAAATAACTTACAGCCTAGATTATTGTATCCAGCAAGGATCTCATTTAAATATGAAGGAGAAATCAAAAGCTTCATAGATAAGCAAAAGTTGAGAGAATTTAGCACCACTAAACCATTTCTCCAACAAAAACTAAAGGACATTCTCTAGATAGGAATCACTAAAAGGGTGTATAAATGTATAAATTCGAACCCAAAACAATAAAGTAAATCCTATTTATCAATAATTGCTTTAAACGTTAATGGGCTGAATGCCCTAATCAACAGACAAAGACTGGCCGAATACAAAAACAAGACCCCTACATACCTTGTCTACAAGAGACAACCAAAAGACTAAAATGGGTCAAATAGATACAAAAACTAGACCCCTATATATGTGGTCTACAAGAGAACCACCTTAAAATACGGGATATATACTGACTGAAAATGAAGGGCTGGAAAAAAATTTTCTATGCAAATATGGACAAAAATAAAACAGGAGTAGCAATACTCATATCAGATAAAATTGACTTTAAAGATCCTGAAAAGGAGACAATCAAGGTTATACATAATGACTTAAAGGAACAATCCAAAAAGAAGTTATAACAATTATAAATATATATGCACACAACATTGGAGCATTGATATATCTAAGACAAACATTAATTAGTATGATAGAAGAAATATGCAACAATACAATAATAGTGGGAGACTTTAATACCCCACTCATACTTATACAATCTGGCTGTAATAGACAAAGTAAAGAGGAAAACATATTCACTTATGAGCCTCAAAAAATTCAGTTCACCCAGGAGAGTTAAAAAAAAAAATAGACTTATTTGTTCACTCTGTAAAGGTTTATTGACTATTTTATGGGTCTGGTACCACTTTGGGTAGTAGGGAGGAAGAAGTGACAAAGCTGATCCTGTCCTAAATAATATACTGTGGTAAAGATAGACTTACCAATACAAAATACCAAGATGTGCCTAAGATGAGGACACCCAAAGTGACTTTTAGTTTCCTGAACTTTTCATTTCCAGATCAAACCTCCTAATATAGGATGAATTCAACATGATTTTTTTAAGTGTTCTTTGTGATTAAAAACAGAAAGCCATAGTTAAGAAATTACATATACTCCTCCCCACCATCACTCACCTTCTTTCTTCCCATTTCCCTCCCACCCTCATTGATCCTTTCCTTGGTCCATTTTCCCCTGCAAAAAAAAAAAAAAAAAAAGATATACCAAACTAAAACAAAGACCATAAATAACAATTCATACACACACACACACACACACACACACACACACACAAAAAGAGACCCATTTGAGATCTAGGACACATGGAGACTGAAAGGGGGTGACAGAAAAAGATATTCCATGCAAATGGAAATCAAAACAAAGATGAAGTAGAAATACTAATATCAGACAAAACAGGCTTTAAAATAAACACTGTTAAAAAGAGACAAGGAAGGATACTACACTATGATCAAGAGATCAATCCAAGAAGATAAAACATTATAAATATTTATTCACCCAATGTAGGAGCACCTCAATAACATATGGCTAATGCAAATAGCCATAAAAGGAGAAATGTGGGGACTTTTTTCACAAATGGACAAACCATTCAGACATAAAATTAATAAGGAAACACAAGCCAGAAATTAGATACTTATAGGACATTCCATTCAAAAGCAGAACACTTTCTTCAAGTGCACATGGAACATTCTTCAGGGTAAACCACGTCTTGGGTCAAAATCAAGCCTTGGTAAATTTAAGAAAACTGAAATCAAATCAAGCATGTTTGCCAATGAAAATGTTATGAGATTAGAAATCAATTATACGAGGAAAAAACTGTAAAAAAAAAATACAAACCCATGGAGGCTAAACAAAATGTTACTAAATAATCAATGGGTCACTGAAGATCTGGAAGAGGATATCAGAAAACAAATGACAATGAAAACACAATGACCCAAAACCTATGGGTTGCAGCAAAAGCAGATCTAAGAGGGAAGTTTAGAACAGTACAGTCCACCTCAAGAAACAGGTCACATCAGATTAAATGAAATACAGATGAAGACAATAATTGCAAAAATTAACAAAAATAAAAGTTGGTTCTTTGACGAGATAAACAAAATTGATAAACTTTTAGCTAGACTCATCAAGAAAATACGGAAGAAGTTTCAAAACAAAATGAGAAATGAAAAAAGAGAAGTTACAACTGACATCACAGAAATATAAAAGATCATAAGAGACTACCACGGAGAAGGCAATGGCACTCCACTTCAGTACTCTTGCCTGGAAAATCCCATGGATGGAGGAGCCTGGTAGGCTGCAGTCCATGGGGTCGATAAGAGTCGGACACAACTGAGCGACTTCACTTTCACTTTTCACTTCCACGCACTGGAGAAGGAAATGGCAGCCCACTCCAGTATTCTTGCCTAGAGAATCCCAGGGACAGGGGAGCCTGGTGGGCTGCCATCTATGGGGTCGCAGAGAGTCGGACACAACTGAAACAACTTAGCAGAAGCAGCAAGAGACTACCACAAACATATAGACACCAATAAAATGGACAACCTGGAAAAAATGGACAAATTTGTAGGAAAGTACACTTCAAGACTGAACCAAGAAGAAATAAAAAACATAAACAGATCAATCACAAGTAATGAAATTGAAACTATGATAAAAAAATCTTCCAATAGAGAGAGCAAGATGGCAGAGGAGTAGGTGGACGTTGAGTACATCTCTCTCCACTGACATATCAGGAATACACCTTCAGACACAGAAGCACATGCACAACGCCAGAGCAGACAGGAGTATCTGACCAGCAGAAAAGAATATACAGTACCATGCAAAACTCGGTAGATGAAGGAACTAGGGGAAAAAACAGGAGTGTTACTAGGACTGAACCTTCCCTCAGCAGGTGGGGGAACTGAAGCAGATGTCCGATCCCCACATTGGGGCAATCTTCTGAGTCAGAAGAGAAACATTTAAGGTTGAGAGTGAAACAGCTCATCTGTGGCGGTCTGAATGGAATGAGCATCAGACAGCCCTTGCCACAGCCATACCAACCCCCGCGCAGGGATGCAGGTCCCCTAGAAGGTGCAGCAGCTGGGGCTGGAGCTTAGGGATTGTGCAGCAATCCCAGGGTGAGGGCTGCTGTTTACTGTGGAGAGACAGACCTAGGAGATGTGAGAGAGGAGACTGTGGTGGGAAATGCCTGTGGAGGAAAGCTAGGCAGCCATGGAAGTAAGGCAGTACTGCTGAGTCACGCATAGGGGTGGAGCTATCTCCATAGCCTCTCTCCCCCCACACAGCTAGCTAGCATCCGCAGCTGAACAATACAGAGGCTGGCCCATCAAATGCCTGATGCACGCAACTACAGAGTAGGACTCCACCCAGGGTGCCCCTTTAAGTTTCTGATGCACTAACCTACACAATAGGACCCCAGCCAGGGAGGCCCCTCTATGTGCCTTATGTGCCATACATCAGTGAAGGACCCAGGGAAGGGAGTCCTCTGAGTGCCTGAATGGGTGGAGCTACAGAGAAAAACTAGCCAAAGAGGCCTTCTGATTGCCAGCTACCAGAGGCTCAAAAAAAAAAAAAAAAAAAAGACTCTGATAGGGCCGTAACTCCTGCAGCAGAGGTAGTCCACGTCCCTGCACACTTGGTATCACCAAGGTACCCGCAACCCAAGCAGCTGTGCCACCTTCGTGCTCAACCTTCACTAGGGCGTGGCTGCTACAGGCCAAAAAAAAAAAAAAAGTCTTGCATCTATGCACGCAGGGTCACTTCGGTCATTTCCAACTCTTTGCAACCCAGTGGATTATGGCCTACCAGGCTTCTCTGTCAGGCGGGTTCTCCAGGCAAGAATACTGGACTGTACTGGCCAATACTGGTTGCTGTACCCTTCTAGAGCACTATATTTCCTGCTGCCCTAGCCGCCAATTTCCCCAAGTACCTGGTGCTGCCAGAACCCCTGCCACCCAAGCAGCTGCACCACCTCCGCACCTGGCCCTCACCAGGGCAGACCCAAGTCCTCCAGGGACGCCTCAGGAGTAAACCCCAGTGAATGACCCACATGCAGAGGTGGAAATGAAACCATAATTGAAACCCAGGAGCAGTGCGGCTAAGGAAGAAGACCCAAAATTTTCCCACCAGCTGAACAAGCTGCAGATTAAATCCACACGATCAACTGGGCAGACTCTGTCTTTGGAATATATAAAAGGACATTGAGAGCTCCCACAAAAGAAAACGCACTAGTTCTGATCGCTGTGGACATTGGAGGCAAGAACACACAGGACTAGGACCAGATTAGAATCTGAACTGACCTCACAGCAGGTCCAGAGACCAACACAGTGTTGCAGGGCACCATAGAGAGGTGAGGTGGACTGTGAATGCCAGCAAGGGAAAGGATCCTGACAGAAGTTACTCAAGAAAAATATTTATTATTCTTATGTTTTGACTTGTTCTGTAGTTTCTTTTGGATTTGTTTTTCTTTTACTTTTTTCCTTTTGTTTTTTTCCTTCCCCCTGCCCTCTGTTGTAGTTGTCAATTTTATTGGCACTATGAAATTTAATTAAGCTTTTGTTTTTAATCACATTTTTTATTTTTATAAAACTCTGCCTCTATATTAGGCTTTTGCATTTCTGTGGACTTTTCCTTTTCTTTTTCTTTCATCTTCCTATTTTTCTTTTTTTTTTAATTTTAAATTTTTAATGTATTACTTATTTTTCTACATGTATTCCTTTGTTTGCCTTTCCCACTGTTCTTTTCCCCTTGCAGTTAAATTTTAATGTAAATAAATCTTCTTCATCTATTTCTATTGAACTTTGAGTATCTACTCCTTATTTCTTTTCTTTCTTTCCTTTCCTATCAACATATTTGTTAGTTAGATCCCTATCAAATTACCAATGGCATTTTTCACAGAACTAGAACAAAAAATTTCACAATTCAGACGGAAACACAAAAGACCCCAAATAGCCAAAGCAGTCTTGAGAAAGAAGAATGGAGCTGGAAGAATCAAGCTTCCTGACTTCAGATTATACTACAAAGCTACGGTCATCAAGACAGTATGGTCCTGGCACAAAAACAGAAATATAGACCAATGGAACAAGATAGAAAGCCCCAAAATAAACCCATGCACCTAGGGTACCTTATTTTTGACAAAGCAAGGCAAGAATATGCAATGGGGCAAAGTCAGCCTCTTCAATAAATGGTGCTGGGAAAACTGGACAGCTACATGTAAAAGAAAGAAATTAGACCACTACCTAACACCATTAGAGATCAGATCAGTCGCTCAGTCGTGTCCGGCTCTTTGCGACCCCATGAATCGCAGCACGCCAGGCCTCCCTGTCCATCACCAACTCCCAGAGGTCACTCAGACTCATGTCCATTGAGTCAGTGATGCCATCCAGCCATCTCATCCTCCGTCCTCCCTTCTCCTCTTGCCCCCAATCCCTCCCAGCATCAGAGTCTTTTCCAATGAGTCAACGAGTCAACTCTTCGCATGAGGTGGCCAAAGTACTGGAGTTTCAGCTTTAGCATCATTCCTTCCAAAGAAATCCCAGGGCTGATCTCCTTCAGAATGGACTGGTTGGATCTCCTTGCAGTCCAAGGGACTCTCAAGAGTCTTCTCCAACACCACAGTTCAAAAGCATCAATTCTTCAGTGCTCAGCCTTCTTCACAGTCCAGCTCTCACATCCATACATGACCACTGGAAAAACCATAGCCTTGACTAGACGGACCTTTGTTGGCAAAGTAATGTCTCTGCTTTTGAATATGCTATCTAGGTTGGTCATAACTTTTCTTCCAAGGAGTAAGCGTCTCTTAATTTCATGGCTGCAGTCACCATCTGCAGTGATTTTGGAGCCCAGAAAAATAAAGTCTGACACTGTTTCCACTGTTTCCCCATCTATTTCCCATGTAGTGATGGGACCAGATGCCATGATCTTCGTTTTCTGAATGTTGAGCTTTAAGCCAACTTTTTCACTCTCCATTTTCACTTTCTTCAAGAGGCTTTTGAGTTCCTCTTCACTTTCTGCCATAAGGGTGGTGTCATCTGCATATCTGAAGTTATTGATATTTCTACTGCCAATCTTGACTCCAGCTTGTGTTTCTTCCAGTCCAGCATTTCTCATGATGGACTCTGCATATAAGTTAAATAAACAGGGTGACAATATACAGCCTTGACGAACTCCTTTTCCTATTTCGAACCAGTCTGTTGTTCCATCCAGTTCTAACTGTTGCTTCCTGACCTGCATACAGATTTCTCAAGAGGCAGATCAGGTGGTCTGGTATTCCCATCTCTTGAAGAATTTTCCACAGTTTATCGTGATCCACACAGTCAAAGGCTTTGGCAAAATCAATAACGGAGAAATAGATGTTTTTCTGGAACTCTCTTGCTTTTTCGATGATCCAGCGGATGTTGGCAATTTGATCTCTGGTTCCTCTGCCTTTTCTAAAACCAGCTTGAACATCAGGAAGTTCACGGTTCAAATATTGCTGAAGCCTGGCTTGGAGAATTTTGAGCATTACTTTACTAGCATGTGAGATGAGTGCAATTGTGTGGTAGTTTGAGCATTCTTTGGGATTGCCTTTCTTTGGGATTGGAATGAAAACTGACCTTTTCCAGTCCTGTGGCCACTGCTGAGTTTTCCAAATTTGCTGGCATATTGAGTGCAGCACTTTCACAGCATCATCTTTTAGAATTTGGAATTGCTCAACTGGAATTCCATCACCTCCACTAGCTTTGTTTGTAGTGATGCTTTCTAAGGCCTACTTGACTTCACATTCCAGGATGTCTGGCTCTAGGTCAGTGATCACACCATCATGATTATCTGGGTCGTGAAGATCTTTTTTGTACAGTTCTTCTGTGTATTCTTGCCATCTCTTCTTAATATCTTCTGCTTCTGTTAGGTCCATCCCATTTCTGTCCTTTAGCGAACCCATCTTTGCATGAAATGTTCCCTTGGTATCTCAGATTTTATTGAAGAGATCCCTAGTCTTTCTCATTCTGCTGTTTTCCTCTATTTCTTTGCATTGATCACTGAAGAAGGCTTTCTTATCTCTTCTTGCTATTCTTTGGAACTCTGCATTCAGATGTTTATATCTTTCCTTTTCTCCTTTGCTTTTCGCTTCTCTTCTTTTCACAGCTATTTGTAAGGCCTTCCCTGACAGCCATTTTGCTTTTTTGCATTTCTTTGCCATGGGGATGATCTTGATCCCTGTCTCCTGTACAATATCACAAACCTCATTCCATAGTTCGTCAGGCACTCTATCTATCAGATCTAGGCCCTTATATCTATTTCTCACTTCCACTGTATAATCATAAGGGATTTGATTTAGGTCATACCTGAATGGTCTAGTGGTTTTCCCTACTTTCTTCAATTTAAGTCTGAATTGAAGGATAAACTCAAAATGGATTAAAGACCTAAATGTAAAACCACAAATGATAAAACTCTTAGAGGAAAACAGAGGCAGGACACTCAATGAAAATTAAAGCAAGATCCTCTATGACCCACCTCCTAGAGTAATGGAAATAAAAACAAATGTAAACAAGTGGGACCTGATTAAACTCAAAAGCTTTTGTACAGCAAACAAACTATAAGAAAGGTGAAAAGACAACCCTCAGAATGGGAGAGCATAATAGCAGATGAAACAACTGACAAAGGATTAATTTCCAAAATATACAAATAGCTCATACAATTCAATACCAGAAAAACAACAACCCAATCAAAAAGTGGGGAAAAGACCTAAACAGACATTTCTCCAAAGAAGACATACAGATGGCTAACAAACACATGAGAAGATGCTCAACATCCGTCATTATTAGAGAACTGCAAATCAAACCTTCAATGAGATATCATCTCACACTGGTCAGAATGGCCACCAGCAAAAAGTCTACAAACAATAAATGCTGGAGAGGGTGTGGAGAAAAGGGAATGCTCCTGCACTGTTGGTGGGAATGTTAACTGATACAGCCACCATGGAAGACGGTATGGAGAATCCTTAAAAAACTAGGAATAAAACCATCATATAACCCAGCAATCCCACTCCTAGGCATATACCCTGAGGAAATCTAAATTGAAAAAGACACGTGTAACCCATTGTTCACTTCAGCACTATTTACAATAGCTAGAACATGGAAGCAACCTAGATGAATGGATAAAGAAGTTGTGGTAAATACTCATGATGGAATATTACTCAGCCATAAAAAGGAACACCTTTGAGTCAGTTCTAATGAGGCGGATGAACCTAGAACCTATTATACAGAGTGAAGTAAGTCAGAAAGAGAAAGATAAATATCGTATTCTAATGCACATATACAGATTCTAGGAAAATGGTACTGAAGAATTTATTTACAGGGCTGCAGTGAGAAACAGACATAGAGAATAGACTTAAGCAAATGGGGAGCGGGGAGGAGAGGGTGAGATGGATAGAAAGAGTAACATGGAAACTTATATTACCATATGTAAAATAAATAGCTAATGGGAATTTGCTTTATGGCTCAGGAAACTCAAACAGGGGCTCTGTATCACCTAGAGGGGTGGGATGGGGAGGGAGATGGGAAGGAGGTTCAAAAGGGAGGGGATATATGAATACCTGTGGCTGAGGTTTGACAGAAAACAACAAAATTCTGTAAAGCAATTATCCTTCAGTTAAAAAATACATTAAAAAAACTTTTAAAAGGTATAGGAAAGGCCAAAAGAAAAAAAATCTTCCAACAAACAAAAGTTCAGGACAAGATGGTTTCATAGGCTAACTCTATCAATCACTTAGAAAAAAGCTAATACCTATCTATCTTAAACTCTTCCAAAAAATAGCAGAGGAAGGAACACTCCCTGACTTATTCTATAGGACCACCAGCACTCTGCTAACAAAACCAAAGATATCGCACACACAAAAAAATAAAATTATGGGCCAATATCAGTGATGGACTTTGATGTAAAAATCTTCATCAAAATACTATCAAACCAAATCCAACACCACATTAAAAGCATCATACACCATGAACAAGTGGGATTTATACCAGTGATGCAAGGGTTCTTCAATATACACAAATCAACATGACAATAACATATTAACAAACTCTTCAAACCCCATGATCATTTCAATAGATGAGAAAAAGCATTTGACAAAATTAAACACCCATTTATGATGAAAACTCTTCAAAAAGTGGTCACAGAGTAAAAATACCTCAACATAATAAAGTCCATATATGACCAACCCACATTCTCAATGTGGAAATACATTCTGAATGGTGGAAAACTGAAAGCATTTCCTCTAAGATTGGGAACAAGACAACGGTCTTCACTCTCACCACTTTTATTCAACATAGCTTTGGAAGCCTTAGCCATGTATAGTATCATTTCATCAGAGATGAAAAAGGAGTAAAATGAATCCAAGTTGGAAAAGAAATAAAACTCTCACTGCTTGCAAATGAAATGATACTATACGTAAAAATTTCTAAAGATGCCACCAGAAAACTACTAGAGCTAATTGATGAACTTAATAAAGTCACAGGATACAAAATTAAGGCAATAATCCATTTTCTCCCTACAACAAAAATAATCAAGTACCTAGGAATAAAACTAACCAAAGGTAAATGATCTCTATGCAAATAAATAAATAAGACTGATTAAAGAAATCAAAGATGACACAAGAAGATGGAAAGATATACCATGTTTGTGGATTAGAAGACCAATATTGTGAAAATGACTATTTTACCCGAAGCACTTTGCAGACTTAATGCAATCCCTACCAAATTACCAATGGCATTTCTCAGAGAACTCAAACAGAAAAATTTTACAATTAGTATGGAAACACCAATGACCCAAATAGCCAAAGGAATAATGAGAAGGAAATATGTTACTGGAGAAATCAGGCTCACTCACTCCAGACAATTCTACAAAGATACAGTAAGACCCATATGGTACTGGCCCCAAAACAGAAATACAAACCAATGCAACAAGATAGAAAGCTCAGAGATAAGCACACACACCTATGGTTACCTACCAATGACAAAGGTAGCAAGAATACACCGTGGAGAAAAGTCAGCCTCTTCAATAAGTGGTGCTGGGAAAACTGGACAGCTATATGTAAAAGAATGAAATTAGAACACTCCCTAATATCACACACAAGAATGAACTTAAAATTGATTAAAGACCTGAATGTAAGGCCAAACACTATAAAACTCTTAGAAGAAAAGAGAGGCACAACAGTCTTTGACATAAATCACAGCAGGGTCTTATTTGAGCTACCTCCTACAGCAATAAAAAGAAAAAGAAAAATTAACACATGGGAGTTTTAATTAAATTTTTTTGCACAGCGAAAGAAACTATAAACAAGATAAAAAGACAACCCTCAGAATAGAAGAAAATGCTTGCAAATGAAGCAACTAACAAAGGATCAACATCCAAAATATATAAAGAGCTCATGCAACTTAGTATTAAAAAAAATAACCCAATCAAAAAGTGGCTAGAAGACCTAAATAGACATTCCTCCAGAGAAGACATACAGATGGCCAAAGGCACATGAAAAGGTGCTCAACATTACTAATTATTGAGAAATGCAAATGAAAATTTTAATGAGGTATCACATCATACCAGTCAAAATAGCCATTATCAAAAAATCTACAGGCAATAAATTCTGGAGAGGATTTTGAGAAAAGAGAACCCACCTGCACTGCTGGTGGAACTGTAAATTGATACAGCCACTATTGACAACAGTATGGAGGTTACTTAAAAAACTAAAAATAGAACTACCATATGACTCAGCAATGCCATTACTGTGCATTTACCCAGAGAAAACCATCATTCAAAACAATGCATGTACTCCAGTGTTCACTGGGGCACTGTTTACAATAGCCAGGACATGGAAACAGCCTAAATGTCTGCCAGCAGAGGAGTAAAGAAGACATGGAACCTAAATACAGTGGAATATTACTCAGCAAAAAAGGAAAAAAGTTGAGTCATTTCTAGTGAGATGGATGAACCTAGATGTTGTTATATACAGTGAAGTAAGTCAGAATGCATATATGTGGAATCTAGAAAAATAGTATAGATGATTTTATTTACAAAAGAAAAACAGGAGAAAAGATGTAGAGAACAAGAAGGAGAGCGGTGAGATAAACTGGGAGATTACACTTGACATATACACAATACCGATATGATATATAAAATAGATAACTAATGAGAACCTACTGGATAGCTCATGGAACTCTAATCAGTGGTCTTTGGTAACTGAAACTGGAAGGAAATCCAGAAGAGAGGGGATATATGTATATAAGTATAGCTAACTCACTTTGCTGTTCATTAGAAACTAACACTGTAAAGCAACTATACTCCAATAAAAGTTAATTAAAGAAAAAAACACCACCACAAAGAACAAAGGACTGAATCATGGAGCATTTCAACCAATTCTCTCAGGTTGAGGAGAAGAGAAGGGATCATAAAGGGAATGTGAAGAAGAGTAAAAATGTGGACAAATATTATGGGAGTGCAGTAACCTAGAATCCAAGTGAAGAAAATGTATCAAATAGAGATTCATTATCTTTTCCTATTGAGGTGCATTTTGTTAGAATGATGTTTTTTCCCACCATAAATATGTGGCATCTAGAATTTAAAACTATATACTAATTAAATGATGTTTAGATGGAGTTATGCAGAGTTTCAAAGAATAGCAAGGTGAGATAAAAAAGACTTAAGTGAACAATGCAAAGAAGAATAGAGGAAGATAATATAGAATGGAAAAGACTAGAGATCTCTTTAAGAAAATAAGATGCCAAGAGACTATTTCATGCAAAAGATGGGCACAATAAAGGACAGAAACAATATGTACCTAACAGAAGGTGGCAAGAATACACAGAAGAAGTATACAAAAAAGATCTCAATGACCCAGATAACCACAAAGATGTAATCACTCACCTAGAGCCAGACATCCTGGAATGTGAAGTCAAGTGGGCCTTAGGAAGCATCACTACGAACAAAGCTAATGGAGGTGATGGAATTTCAACTGAGCTATTTCGAGTTTTAAAAGGTGATGCTGTTAAAGTCTGAGAGGGCAATGGCACCCCACTCCAGTACTCTTGCCTGGAAAACCCCATGGACGGAGGAGCCTGGTAGTCTGCAGTCCATGGGGTCGCTAAGTCAGACACGACTGAGCAACTTCACTTTGACTTTTCACTTTCATGCATTGGAGAAGGAAATGGCAACCCACTCCGGTGTTCTTGCCTGGAGAATCCCAGGGACGTGGAAGCCTGGTGGGCTGCCGTCTTTGGGGTCGCACAGAGTCGGACACAACTGAAGTGACTTAGCAGCAGCAGTAGCAGCTGTTAAAGTACTATATTTCATATGCCAGCATATTTGGAAAACTCAGTAGTGGCCACAGGACTGGAAGAGGTAAGTTTCCATTCCAATCCCAAAGAAGGGGAATGCCAAAGAATGTCCAAACTACTGCCCAATAACACTTATCTCACTGGCTAGCAAGGTAATACTCAAAATCCCTCAAGGCAGGCTTCAGCAGTATGTGAACCGAGAACTTCCAGACATACAAGCTGGATTTAGAAAAGGCAGAGGAACCAGAGATCAAACTGCCAACATCTGCTGGATCAAAGAAAAAACAAGGGAGTTCCAGAAAAACATCTACTTCTGCTTCATTGACTATGCTAAAGCCTTTGTGTAGATTACAACAAACTGGAAAATTCTTAAAGAGATGGGAATGCCAGACCACCTTACCTGCCTCCTGAGAAACCTGCATGCAGGTCAAGAAGCAACAGGTAGCACTGGATATCAAACAACAGACTGGTTCCAAATTGGGAAAGAAGTATGTCAAGGGTGTATATGTCACCCTGCTTATTTAATTATAATCAGAGCACATTATGTGAAATGCTGGGCTGGATGAAGCTCAAGCTAGAATCAAGATTGCCAGGAGAAATATCAACAACCTCAGATATGCAGATGTCACCACCTCAATGGCAGAAAGCAAAGAGGAACTAAAGAGCCTCTTGAAGGTGAGAGAGGACAGTGAAAAAGCTGGCTTAAAACTCAACATTCAAAACACAAAGATCATGGCATCCAGTTGCATGACTTCATGGCAAATAGATGGGGAAACAATGGAAACAGTGACAGATTTCATTTTCTCAGACTTCAAAATCATTATGGATGAAATTAAACCATGAAAATTAAAAGACCTTTGTTCCTTGGAAAGAAAGCTATGACAAATCTAGACAATGTAGTAAAATGAAGAGACATTACTTTGCTGACAAAGGTCAATATCATCAAAGCTCTATTTTTTCCAGTAGTCACATATGGGTGTCCGAGTTGGACCATAAAGAAAGCTGAGCACTGAAGAACTGATGGTTTTAAACTGTGGTGTTGGAAAAGACTTTTGAGAGTCCCTTGAAAAGCAAGGAGATCAAACCAGTCAATCCTAAAGGAAATCAATCCTGAATATTCATTGGAAGGACTGATGCTGAACTTGAAGCTTCAATACTTTGGCCACCTGATGGGAAGAAGTGACTCATGAGCAAAGACCCTGATACTGCGAAAGATTGAGGGCAGGGGGATAATGGGGTGACAGACGATGAGATGGTTGGATGGCATCACCGACTCAATGGGCATGAGTTTGAGCAAACTCCAGGAGATAGTGAAAGACAGGGAAGCCTGGCATTCTGCATTCCATGGGCTTGCAAAGAGTTGGATACAACTGAGCAACTGAACAACTACAAGATGGAGGTAACACTCACTCACTGCAATAATGATAAAAAAATAGTATATATTTTAGAAATTTTCATTTGAATTTAGTTCCAAAAGGAATGTGAGATGTTACTAGGAATTCCACTATTAAGTCAGAATTTTATTTTCATTTTTGTATGTTTGGGGTTATTCAAAATTGAACTAATCATAATCCTTTTGTATGAGCTTAGTTGCTCAGTTGTGTCCAAATCTTGCAATCCCACAGACAGTAGCCCACAAGGCTCCTCTCTCCATGGGATTCTCCAGGCAACAATACCAGAGTGGGTTGCCATTTCCTTCCCCAGGGGATCTTCCCGACCCAGGAATTGAACCCAGGTCTCCTGCATTGCAGATAGACTCTTTACCGACTGAGATACAAGAGAAGCCCCATCATAATCCTTTAGTTCATAACCAACTTTTAGCATTGCATGGTCTGCTTTCCTTTATATAGTTATTTATATGTTTGTATTTATCATTCATAAGCCCCAACCTTAAATTCAGCAAACAAAACAAAAGTCAGGACTTTGAAAATTACTTAAACCTGACAATACTGCTTGCCTACCATTCCATTCTTTTGACTTTTCCCCAAGATAGTCATTCTCTTGAACTTTATGTTTATCATCCTTCCCATGCATTACTTTTTCACAGATTTAATACCTATGTAAGTATTCTTTTGAAAGTATATCATATTTTAGCTCTTTTCAATTTATCAAAAGGATAAAATGTTTATTATTTTTAGGCTTTTTCATATCAAATCATATTGATCATATTATCATAAAATCATAATTCACACACATTGTTTTATATTTGTGCAGTTTATTTTGACTGCTGTATAGTATTCCATTTTGTCAATGAATTCCATTTATCCATTACTGATTGATGAACCCTTGCACTTTTTCTAGATTTTTGCTAGTGTGAAAAATACTCTTACGGATATTTTTGTACATTTCTCCTATTGTATATAAATCTGTTCCACTGGGATATTGTTTCTGCTGCTAACGCTACTAAGTTGCTGCAGTTGTGTCCAACTCTTTGCAACTCTATGGACTGCAGCCTACTGGGCTCCTCTGTCCAGGAGACTCTCCAGACAAGAATAATGGAGTGGGCTGCCATGCCCTCCTCCAAGGGATTTTCCTGACCCAGGGATTGCGCCCATGTCTCTTTACATCTCCTGCATTGGCAGGTGGGTTCTTTACCACTAGCACCACCTGGGGAGCCTGGTTTTTTTCTAGCCCTGTACAAATATTATACTACCTTAATTACCAGAACTTGATGATAACTTTATCTTATGAAGCAAGTTGTACCAAGCTGCCCTTCAGTTGTCCTAGCCTTTCTTAGTCATTTGTTTTTTCATGTAAATTTTACTATCAACTCGTTGAGTTTTACAAAAAAATTTTTGACATTTTTATTAATGAATACTAAATTAGGTGGGAATAACAATTGGTTAGCTCACTTATAGGGGCTGGCAAGTCTAAAATATGCAGTTGATGCCCCAGTTCAAGTCTGAGTCTGAAGGCTGACAGATTGCTGTATAAGCAGGAAAAGGCTATGTCTCAGTTTGAAGGCCACCAGGCAGAGAATTCTTATCAAGGGAAAGCCAGGCTTTTGTCTTATTCATGCCTTTAACATGTTGGATGAAGCCCACAGAATTATGAAGAACAATTTTCTTTATTTAGCCTTCTGATTTAAATGTGAACTCCTTACAAAAACACCCAGAATAATGTTTGACCAAATATCTGGACACTCCATGGCCCAGTCAAATTAGCATGTAAAATTAACCATTACATTCATCTACTGAGGTGATCCCATGAGTTTCTCTGGTCATGTATTAATAAGATGGCTAGTAATTAATTTCCTAATGAGTTTTATTTCATGAGTTTTTGTATACATGACTTGAGGGGTTTTTAACTATCATTTTATCAAATTTTTGCATTTGTCTAAGTGAGATTTACCTATTATTTCCTTTCTTGTACTCTTATCTACATTTGAAAATATAGTTATTTAAGCCACTTAAGATAAATAAGGAGTGTTTTCTATTTTTCTCCTCTCTGGAGTAATTTGTATAGTATCAACTTCTTTTTGTTTCTTAGGTGTTGTAAGAACTTGCCTGTGAAAACAAATTGGACCTAATGTTTTCTATTTGGGAAAATGCAACTCAATACAAGAAAAACAAACAACCCAAATAGTGGGCAGAAGACCTAAACAGATATTTCTCCAAAGAAGACATACAGATGGCTAAAAAACACATGAAAAATTCTCAACACTGATCATTATTAGCGGGGAAGGCAATGGCACCCCACCCCAGTACTCTTGCCTGGAAAATCCCATGGATGGAGGACCCTAGTGGGCCACAGTCCATGGGGTCGCTAAGAGTTGGATACGACTGAGCGACTTCACTTTCACTTTTCACTTTTATGCATTGGAGAAGGAAATGGCAACCCACTCCAGTGTTCTTGCCTGGAGAATCTCAGGGATGGAGGAGCCTGATGGGCTGCCGTCTATGGGGTCGCACAGAGTCGGACATGACTGAAGTAACTTAGCAGCAGCAGCAGCAGCTCATTATTAGAGAAAGACAAGTCAAAACTACAATGAGATATCACCTCACACCACTCAGAATGGCCATCAGCAAAAGGTCTACAAACAATAAATGCTGGAGAGGGTGTGAATGAAAAGGAACCCTCTTGCACTGTTGGGAATTTAAATTGACACAGCCACTATGGAGGACAGTAAAGAGATTCCTTAAAAACTAGGAATAAAACCACCATATGACCCAACAATCCCACTACTGGGCATATACTCTGAGAAAACCATAATTGAAAAAGACATATGTACTTCAGTGTTCATTGCAGCCCTATTTACAATGGCTTGGTCATGCGAAGAGTTGACTCACTGGAGAAGACTCTGATGCTGGGAGGGATTGGGGGCAGGAGGAGAAGGGGACGACAGAGGATGAGATGGCTGGATGGCATCACTGACTCGATGAATATGAGTCTGAGTGACCTCCGAGGGCTGGTGATGGATAGGGAGGCCTGGTGTGCTGCAGTTCATGGGGTCGCAAAGAGTCAGACACGACTGAGCGACTGATCTGATCTGATCTGGACATGGAGGCAACCTAGATGTCAATCAAGTGATGAGTGGATAAACAAGCAGTGACATATATACAATGAACTATTACTCAGCCATAAAAAGGAACACATTTGAGTCGATTCTAATGAGGTGGATGAACCTAGAGCCTATTACACAGAGTGAAGTCAGAAAGAAAAACAAATATCATATATTAACGCATGTATATAGAATCTAGAAAGATGGTACTGATGAACCTCATAGAGAACACACTTATGGACATGGGCAGTGGAGGTGGGAAGGCGAGGGTGGGACAAATGCAGAGAATAGTATGGAAACATCAATACACTTACCATATGTAAAATAGGTAGCCAGTGGGAATTTGCTGTATGACTCATGCAGTGCAAATCAGTGATCTGTGACAACCTATAGAAGTGGGATGGCGCTGGAGGTGGGAGGGACGTTCAAGAGGAAGAGGACATATGTACATCTACAGCTGATTCATCTTCATGTATGACAGGAACCAACACAATACTGTAAAACAATTATCCTCCAATGAAAATACATTTAAAAATATTTAACTACTAATTTGGTGACTTTTACATCGTTATCGAGATAATTCATATGTCTTACATTTTAGTAATTTTAGTTATAGCTTCCTGGGAATTTGACCTCTGCTGCCAAGTTTTCAAGTGTAATGATATACATTTCTTTATAATTTTCTCTTACTATATTAGATTATGCCCCTTTTATTATTTCTAATAATGATTATTTATGCCTTCTGTAATTTTCTTAGTCTCGCCAAAATTTTGTCTATTTATAAGTCTTTTCTGAGATTAAACTTTTATGCTTTCATTTCCCTGAATCGGTTGTTTTCTCTTTCTGTCAAGGCCATATAGTAAATATTTTTAACTGTGTTTTATAGAGATCATATGGTTACCATAACAGCTACTCAATCCTTACATTGTGGCATGAAAGTGGCATGGTCAATACTGAATGAACTGACATAAATGTGTTTCAATAAAACTTTATTTACAAAATAGCCATCAGGGCTAAAGGCTACAGTTTGCTTTCCTCTGCTTTATTTCATTAATTTTTGCTCTTAACCTTTGACTGTGTAGATCACAATAAACTGTGGAAAATTCTGAAAGAGATGGGAATACCAGACCACCTGATCTGCCTCTTGAGAAATTTGTATGCAGGTCAGGAAGCAACAGTTAGAATTGGACATGGAACAACAGACTGGTTCCAAATAGGAAAAGGAGTACGTCAAGGCTGTATATTGTCACCATGTTTATTTAACTTATATGCAGAGTACATCATGAGAAATGCTGGACTGGAGGAAACACAAGCTGGAATCAAGATTGCTGGGAGAAATATCAATAACCTCAGATATGCAGATGACACCACCCTTATGGCAGAAAGTGAAGAGGGACTAAAAAGCCTCTTGATGAAAGTGAAAGTGGAGAGTGAAAAGGTTGGCTTAAAGCTCAACATTCAGAAAACGAAGATCATGGCATCTGGTCCCATCACTTCATGGGAAATAGATGGAGAAACAGTGGAAACAGTGTCAGACTTTATTTTTCTGGGCTCCAAAATCACTGCAGATGGTGACTGCAGCCATGAAATTAAAAGACGCTTACTCCTTGGAAGGAAAGTTATGACCAACCTAGACGGCATATTCAAAAGCAGAGACATCACTTTGACAACAAAGGTTCGCCTAGTCAAGGCTATGGTCTTTCCTGTGGTCATGTATGGATGTGAGAGCTGGACTGTGAAGAAGGCTGAGTGCCGAAGAATTGATGCTTTTGAACTGTGGTGTTGGAGAAGACTCTTGAGGGTCCCTTGGACTGCAAGGAGATCCAACCAATCCATTCTGAAGGAGATCAGCCCTGGGATTTCTCTGGAAGGAATGATGCTAAAGCTGAAACTCCAGTATTTTGGCCACCTCATGCGAATAGTTGACTCATTGGAGAAGACTCTGATGCTGCGAGGGATTGGGGGCAGGAGGAGAAGGGGACGACAGAGGATGAGATGGCTGGATGGCATCACTGACTCGATGAATGTGAGTCTGAGTGACCTCCAGGAGTTGGTGATGGACAGGGAGACCTGGCGTGCTGCAGTTCATGGGGTCACAAAGAGTCGGACACGACTGAGCAACTGATCTGATCTGATCTGATTGATTCTATGGGACTTTTTTGTTATTTCCCTAGGTCACCCAGCTGAATGCTTAACTCATTAATTTTTGACTCTCCTTGGTACATAAAAATTTACCCCTTAAATAAGTGCAGTTAAGTCCCTCTCTTTAAAAAGTAAGTTAAGTAACTTTGTAGATAACGTTTTCATCAGTAGCAAATACACACAGATCCTACTGCATGCAGTTTTTGATAATAGCTCTGTAGATTTATCACAAAGAATGCCTAGCCTTAGAACACAGGGTTTCCTAGATCATTCAAAGAGGACAGATATCTTCAGGCCAAACAGACCCTGAGAATTAAGGTATTATCTAACAGAAGCCATTAGACACAAAACAAACAAACAATCAAAGAAAAGGAGCAAATAGAGATACGGAAACCCAGAAAGCCAACAAGCCTGTATTGTGCTTATTGCAGGTTAGGGTCTCTGGGAGCAGAGGCTGAGACGAAGTTTTCAGGAATTAATACCACTGGAAGGGAAAGAGGCGAAGTAGAAAGGGCCAGAGGGAATTCAGCTTGGGAATGTAAACCCTACAAAGCCTCTGCCAACACCACAAGGAGGTCTGGAATTAGAATAGCTCTTCAGAGATATCTAGCACTGAGCTGAAATGGTCAAGGTTCTATGTCACCCTGCGGCTAGTCACTGGATATGAGTTGCTTCTGGAATATTGTGCCTAGGGCCCAGACAATGCTCTGCAGCTGAGGAAACCCTGAAGGGGCTGACAACGCAAGTCTGCCTGCTGACAGTCAGGATTAAACATCATCCCATGAAATGAGGTCTGGGCCCACAAGCCCTTGTCCACCAGAGAGCTCCATCTTTATTTCTGACATCATGTTAGTCTCTATGAAAGGTGCCCTAGGCCATTTGAGGAAGATGGACACATAAGTTTTGGTTCAATTTTTAATATCCCTAAAGCTTCCACTACAATGCATCACCTTGATTGCCAAGATTCAGCCTTATCTAGAGACTGAAATTCTCAATTCCTTGGAAATTGGACCTCTCTTATGACAAATTTTGCAGGGTTGTTCATGATTTAGGTTCTTCTTATCAAGTGTGTGTGTGTGTGTGTGTGTATTCTCCCAAAGAAAGAATGTCAATAAAGAATCACCATCACCTTGTCAATTAGAAAAGGTTCCATTTTCAAATGAGAAAAAAAAAAATTTTCTCACATTTCTTAACTCTGAAAAATGACATCTGCTTTTTAAAAAAATTACATAAAACATATGAATATTTATCACAAGCATTTTAAGGATTCATTCATTTCCCAGCCCATGCAGCCACAACGCTGGAAAAGGAAATGACAAACCCTCTCCAGTATTCTTGCCTGAAAAATCCCATGGACAGAGAAGCCAGGCAGACCCCTTATAGTCCATGGGGTCACAAGAGTTGGACACGACCTGCAACAAAACCACCATAAACAAAGCCAAGTAGTAGACTGAGCTTGTCAGGGATAAGGAGGATTGTTAAGAATACCATTGTTACATGTAATTTGAATATACTCCTTTTAATCATGTAAAACCTAGGTTTATGGTTACATAATAAATGACTTTTTAAAAATTTTTGCCCTATTTTCCACTCCTGGCTCTGTGCCGATATTTAAAAGATGCAAATATCCTATGATTTTCTAGACTACCTGGCAAAACTACATTAATAATGTCCTTGGGAAATGTTCTCCCCTTATATTTTTCTGTTGTGTATGGTGTGTGTGTCCTGAAGAGCAAGATGTGTTTGCCTTCTGTGACTTCTTCCCAGATAAGAAATAGCTTGAGGTAGCATAAGTGGAATGAAATATCAGGTCTTAGATTCATCCAAAGTGTTTAGCTTATACATTTGTAATCTATAAATTTTGTAAACCAAATCCCAGGATTCCAGTGACTTAAGAATCACCAGTATGTGCAAAAGTTAGTGGCATAGTCGTAGCCAAGGAGTGCTGAACATCCTCTATGCGATGGCCACATTTTTCAATGTCCCGATGCTGCAAAATATTTTCTGCTGCATACAGTATTATTATCTGTGAATGCACCATTCTTCTATAAAGGGTTCTTCTTTGCAGCTAGTTCATAACCTCAGCATTTATATGTTATAAATTGCATCAAACCTTAATAATAATAATATGGTAGATAATCTAACAATTGTCAGATTTTGACTCGAGTTTTGTTGATATTTCTCTATGCATTATTTTGTCTCAAAATGTATATCATACTGTAACTCAGAATGCAGTTGTCTTCATGTTTTGCAGCCAGACTGACAAAAACCACGATGGTCATGGCAAATTTTCCCATTTCCACTTTATGGAGTGTTAACTGAGAAACATAATTTTGACGTTTTAAAGACTGGGACTTAGGTATTTTTCCCAAACCGCACTATCTGAGGGAAAGGAAGCAATTCCTATTAACCTATAGGACACTTAATTGGGAGGACTGTCTAACTGAGACATCTTCCAGATACTCCATTTAAACATAATGATGTATAATGGCAGTAACTGCCACTTAATTAGGAGAGCAATTCTGCTACATCTGAAAGTAACCAAACCATTGAAGAGTGTTGCTTTCCTATTAAAAGTTTTCCTATTGGCTCAGATATTATATTTTTACTTTTCTAAACTCTCAATTCCTGATACTGGGGCTATTTCCTAGTTATTTTAGACCCACTGCCATTCTTAATTTCCAATGATTATGGGATGATGAACTTAATTAAAACAATTTTTACTTGGAATATTATCTTGGGAAATGTAAGGGAAGAAAATGAAAATTATAAAATGTCTGTTATCTCAGGGGCCATATTACATATTTAAACATATAATAGCTCCTTTGATATTCACGAGATATTATTACTCATGTTTTAAAAATGGAGATCCTGAAGCTCAAAGAAGTTAACTGTTGTGAGATTACAACAACTGCCCCCCCAAAAAAAGGCCAAGTGACTTGTAAACCTCAATCTATTTTATTCTTCTTTGTAGTTATGGGTTCTTTGGATTTTAACAAGTGTTAATATGATTTTATTATGATTAATAATATGATTGTTAATATGCAGAGTACATCATGAGAAATGCTGGACTGGAAGAAACACAAGCTGGAATCAAGATTGCCGGGAGAAATATCAATCACCTCAGATATGCAGATGACACCACGCTTATGGCAGAAAGTGAAGAGGAACTAAAAAGCCTCTTGATGAAAGTGAAAGTGGAGAGTGCAAAAATTGGCTTAAAGCTCAACATTCAGAAAATGAAGATCATGGCATCTGGTCCCATCACTTCATGGGAAATAGATGGGGAAACGGTGGAAACAGTGTCAGACTTTATATTTTGGGGCTCCAAAATCACTGCAGACAGTGATTGCAGCCATGAAATTAAAAGATGCTTACTCCTTGGAAGGAAAGTTATGACCCACCTAGATAGCATATTGAAAAGCAGAGACATTACTTTGCCAACAAAGGTCCGTCTAGTCAAGGCTATGGTTTTTCCTGTGGTCATGTATGGATGTGAGAGTTGAACTGTGAAGAAGGCTGAGCATCGAAGAATTGATGCTTTTGAACTGTGGTGTTGGAGAAGAATCTTGAGGGTCCCTTGGACTGCAAGGAGATCCAACCAGTCCATTCTGAAGGAGATCAGTCCTGGGATTTCTTTGGAAGGATGACGCTAAAGCTGAAACTCCAGTACTTTGGCCACCTCATGTGAAGAGTTGACTCACTGGAAAAGACTCTGATGCTGGGAGGGATTGGGGGCGGGAGGAGAAGGGGACGACAGAGGATGAGATGGCTGGATGGCATCACTGACTTGATGGACGTGTGTCTGAATGAACTCCGGGAGTTGGTGATGGACAGAGTGGCCTGGCGTGCTGCGATTCATAGGGTCGCAAAGAGTCGGACACGACTGAGTGACTGAACTGAATATGATTTTAACAAGTTTTATCAGAATCCACATTTTTTGAACACCCATGAAGAATAAAGAATAACAAGTTTATAAGCAGGGACAGAGCAGCCTAGTGGGCTGCCGTCTATGGGATCACACAAAGTCGGACACGACTGAAGCGACTTAGCAAGCTATTCCAACAGTATTTTACTTGTCTGTTCAAAGTCTATTTAATGATTCATTTATTTGCAGAAACAGTTCACATTTTTTCACATTCAACTGAATTCTGGTAGGTGAAAATGAAGCTGGAAGAATATAACAATTAGGTTGAGAATTATACTGCTGCCACCACTAGAAGTTTATTTTCTAAGAAAGACAAGCTAGAGTAAAAAATATTATATACCTGAAGGCACAATTCTAACCTAGGATGTATTTTTAGGTTTTACTGAAGCCAGCAATCTTTCTCCTTGCCTAGTTTTCTGAACACAAGAAATAATACCCTAGAAAGTCTTTATGTTGGCTTCCGGAGAACTTCACACACACACACACACACACACACACACAGAACTTCACACACACACAACTTCACACACACACACAGACAGAACTTCACACACACACACACACAGAACTTCACACACACACACACACAGAACTTCACACACACACACAGACAGAACTTCACACACACACACAGACAGAACTTCACACACACACACACAGAACTTCACACACACACACACACAGAACTTCACACACACAGAACTTCACACACACACATAGAACTTCACACACATACACACAGAACTTCACACACACACAGAACTTCACACACACACACACAGAACTTCACACACACACACAGAACTTCACACACACACACAGAACTTCACACACACACACAGAACTTCACACACACACACACACACACAGAACTTCACACATACACACAGAACTTCACACACACACACAGAACACACACACACACACAGAACTTCACACACACACACAGAACTTCACACACACAGAACTTCACACACACACACACAGAACTTCACACACACACACACAGAACTTCACACACACACACAGAACTTCACACACACACACAGAACTTACACACACACACACACACACAACCACTCTCTACACTCCATTCTCCCAAAGCAATAGTGGCTGCTAGATATTCATGATCGTCCATCTATCAGAATTAGGTAAAAAGAGTGGAGGCAGTTTTCCAAATTGGACCTCCAAATCTTCTGCTTAGGAAAACAAAAATCGGTTTCCCTTTCTGCAGTGATAAAATACCCTTGTTAAGTGCTTAAGTGCTTGCTTAGTTCTATGTTTTGCTATACCCATACAGAGATATCTAGAATAAAGCCAATAACAGGATAATGTTTATAAAAAGTCTGAAACTAAGTCAGTGTAGTTTTTATAAATTTAAATCAAATAAAGGACACAAACTGGTTCATTATATTTTTCAACTATCCCAACTCATGAGTATTGGGATATTTTAGCTTGTTTCTCATTACCAAGTGATCATTTCTTCTGATATTTCTTTTTTGATAAAAAAAACAAAAAAAATGAAACAGGGCTTCCCGGGTGGCTCAGTGGTAGAGAATGTGCCTGCTGGTATAAGGGACACAGGTTTGGTCCCTAGTCCAGAAGATTCCTCATCCCATGGAGCAGCTAAGCCCATGTACCACAACTATCGAGCCTGTGCTCTGGAGCCCACGAGGGGCAGCTACTGAGCCCAGTGCCAAGACTGTGTTCTTCAACAAGAGAAGCCACGGCCAAAGGGAACCCAGCACACCCACAACTAGAGAGCAGCCCCTGCTCGCCCCAGCTAGAGAAAAGCCTGGGCAGCAACCAACATCCAGCACAGCCAGAAGTAACCTAATAAAACTATAAAGTGAAATAATAAAAATTAAAAATAATATGAAATAAACCCTAAGATTTTGCTGGAGTTATAAGACTTAAATGATAGGAAGTAAACTTCTATAATGCTGAACATGAATATGTCATGGTCATTCTTGAGGCGTATTTATTTTTATAATGGAGAACTTTTAATATAGTATAAATTATCATTAAAGTAGTAGTATAAAGCTAAATCTATTTATCTAAAATTAGAAAACCTTTAAATAGAAGGCAGTAGAATTTCTCTTGATCTTCCCTGGATTTTTTTTTTTTTACTGACTATATTTGACACATAACATTGTGTAAATTTAGGGTGTATAATGTGTTAATTTGATACATTTGTGTATTGCAATATGATTGCTGTTGTCATGGTATCTCACAGCTCTGTTGTCTTACATAATTACCTTTCTTCTAGTGGTTGGGGTAATTTTTAGTCTCAGAAAACTTGAGATATATTAAGAATTTAAGAAAATGCAAGGTCTTACAGGAAACAGATTTTTCTTATCAATTTAACTCCCTTAAATAAATGTTGCTTAAAAACAATAATATGTATATAAAACAGACTCACCCATGTCCATCAAGGTACACTAAACAGATGATAGGTAACTTTCAGAATTGGACACTCTAGCATCGGGGGAAAGGACAACTGCCTAACTTGATCTGGTATATCAGTGATATCACAATACTACACAATATTTATTAAAAACTACATACTGAATATTTGTTTTGTGACAACCTCTGTGTAAGACCATTGGCATAAGAACACTCTTTCTTGCTGATAAGTATCCTGAGCAAGAAAGGAGATAGAAAGGGCAATTGGGGTCATTTTTTTACTTGAAAGAATGACTGCCAGACAAACTGGCTCTTTGGCCTTGGATATTTACCAGCTATTTTCCTGAAAGTTTACCAAAATGGGCTTGTCACTCTAAAATAATTTTTCAATTTCACATTTGTTGCCAATGATAAAATTCAATCTTTCAAAGACATTTTTTCAGTTCTGGAAAACTTGCATTAACCATTCTGAATCTGACAGCTTCCCAATACTTTAAAATTTCTGGATGAGATTGATGATATTAATGAACGTGAGGGTTTTTTTGTATAGTAAAATGTGTCCACATTTAGAAGTTCTGCATAACTTGTTGAACCAATATTTTCCAAATGATCAATATATAATGTTACAAAATCACACAGTGGTAAAAGATCTATTCAAAGTACAAGGTAGACTAATAGATTTTAATTTAACAGAGATGAAAAGTGCACTGTTGTGGTTTCAAATCCCAAATTTAAACTAATCTTTAAGTTACCACTATTGTTGAGTTTTGGTATAGTATCAAAGAATAACGTTGCTAATTATCTACAAAGGCCAGTGAAATACACCTCCTTTGCCCAACTACGTATCTTTGTGAAACCAGATTTTTACCACATATGCCAATCAAAACACAACGTAGCAGACTGAATGTAGAAGCAATATGTAGCTCTGTTTTTCCTTAAATCAGACACCAAGAGATGTGCAAAACTTGTAACATCATGTCACTCTTTTCACTAAACTTCTTAGAAAATACAGTTATTCTTTAGGAAATTATGTTCTAAGTTTTTATATCTAATAAAGTAAATATTAATGCATATAACCCAGATAAACAAAAAAATCTTTGGGGAGCTCGATAATTTCTAAGGAGGGTTCCTGAGACTTAGAGTTTAAGAAATCTTTTCAAGAATGTTTCTAGTTTTCAAGAGAGATTCTGACTATCCATTAAAGACCATAAAGGGAATCTGATTTCCCACTGGTGAATATGTGAAATAGATCGCCAGTCCAGGTTTAATGCATGAGACAGGGTACTCAGGGCTGGTGCACTGGGATGACCCTGTGGGATGGGATGGGGAGGGAGGTGAAAGAGAGGTTCAGGATGGGGAACACATGTACACCCATGGCTGATTCATGTGAATGTATGGCCAAAACCACCACAATATTGTAAAGTAATTAGCCTGCAATTAAAGTAAATTTTAAAAAAAAAGAAGAAATGATGGAAGTCAATGTGGATCATTCATGAGATAGTTACCTCTTCAATTGTTAAGATTCTGCCATACTTATTTTCAGTCCCAATGTTTCAGAGGCAGAAGTGGCTGAAAATGAACCTCTTACCTTTGTACTGTTTCAGGGAGGAAAGCAAAGCAGTCATATTATGCTTTGCTGAGACAGAGTAAGAGCAAACACTAACAGTGGAAGGTACAAAAGAGAAAAGAGGCCTGAAGGAAAAGAAATGAGGTCTCCTATTGCCCCGAGTGGGGGCTTCCCTGGTAGCTCAGTTGGTAAAGAATCCACCTGCAATTCCTGGGTGAGGAAGATCCACCAGTGAAGGGATAGGCTACCCACTCCAGTATTCACGGACTTCCCTGGTGGCTCAGACAGCAAGATTCTACCAGCAATGCGGGAGACCTGGGTTTGATCCCTGGGTTGGCAATATCCTCTGGAGAAGGGCATGGCAACCCACTCCAGTATTCTTACCTGGAGAATCCCCATGGACAGAGAAGCCTGGCAGGCTACAGTCCATGGGGTCACAAAAGTCATACATGACTGAATGACTAAGCACAGCCCGTTGTTCCAAGTGAAGCCCTCAATAAACCCTGATAATAAAAAAAAGATGGAGTGGAGTGAACTCAAGGAGGAAATACATTCCATTCAGAGGAATATAAAAGATGGCTCTGAAATTTCTGGCTTAATATCCGAGTACATTGTTTAAGTATCATTGATAAAAAAAATCCTATATTACCATTAAGCTCCAGCTTTCTGCTTTCATGTGATTCTTAAGATTTCTACCAAGAGGCCTTTGATGTTCTGTGATTAAAACAGAGCACAGCAAAAATATCAAAAAACATCTGCTTGAGTAAACTTTTTTAATACAGATGAAGAAACCAAAATCTCGAGTGGTGAAATTATTTTTCTCCATTGAACCAGAGCTACACTAGGATCTATGTTTTCTCACTTTTGAATCTTCAGTTTTTATGAATATTAAGAAAAGCTACACCTTTACATTTTTATCCCAGAGATTCACTTCATCCTAAATTATCGAAATAACTTTGACCAATGTAAATATTCTGCAATCTAGATTTGAATTCACTGGGTATGTCAAAGCTATATTAACCAGAACAGACCAGGCTTTCCATATGAGATGTTTTAGAGAGGAATGTCAAACATCGTCTACATGTGCAACCTAAATCTATTCCATTAATTCCATCTGCAGGCACTTTTGATTTTTCCTATATGGTATAAGTCAATTTTTTCTCCCTTCCATGTACTGCATACATCCCTGTTACAATGTGGCAGTACTATCTCTTCTGTATGATTGTGCTAGTCCCTTTCCATGCCCCAATTAATAAGTCACAATAATGGTACAACATGCAAGCCAGAAAACACTAGATTCTCCACGTTAAAAGACAGAAACAGGGGGTGGATAATTCAAAATGGTGACTAATCCAAAAGATATTTAAATTTTTAATATACCTTGTGCTAACATTAAATGTGGACATCGTTATATTTTGAAAATTCTCTTCAAACAAATGAAGTCACTTTCTAAATGTCTTTTTTCCTTGTTCTTGCTGTTTAATTATCCATACTTTATCTCATATCCTTCCTTTGGTATACTTCATGATAGTTATGTCTAAAATCCTGAAAAGAATCCTTATTTTAGAAATAGGAATAACCTGATGAATTACATAGTTGAGATACAGCAAATATTTACTTCAAATGTAGTTATTTTCTTATCTGTAACGCTTTTTGTAGTATCCCTTCATGTCAAGTCTCACATTTTTATTTTATTTTATTTTTTATTTCTTTTTTCTTTTTTTTTTTTTTTTTTTTTTTTTTTTTGCTTAACTTTACAATGTTGTATTGCTTTTACTATACATCGGGCTGGATCCGCCACCAGTATACACGTGTTCCCCATCCTGACCCCTCCTCCCTCCCCCCTTCCCACACCCTCCCTCCAGGTCATCCCAGTGCTCTAATCCCAGGCATCTGTTATAGGGCATCATACCTGGACTAACTCATTTCAGGTATGATATTATACATATTTCAATGCTGTTCTCCCCAATCATCCCACCCTCTCCCGGTCCCAGAGTCCAAAAGTCTGTTCTATACATCAGTGTCTCTTTTGCTGTCTCATAAATAGGGTTATTTTTACCATCTTTCTAAATTCCATATATATGTGTCAGTATACTGTATTTGTGTTTTTGTTTCTGGCTTACTTCACTCTGTATAATAGGCTCCAGTTCCATCCACCTCCTTAGAACTGATTCAAATGTATTCTTTTTAATGGCTGAGTAATACTCACATTTTTAGATTTAACATGAGTTAATGGAGTTACCTCAGTTAACAAGAGCTATATGAGTGTGTGTAACATAACTGCTTGGAGAAGGAAATGGCAACCCACTCCAGTGTTTTTGCCTGGAGAATCCCAGGGACAAGGGAGCCTGGTGGGCTGCTGTCTATGGAGTCACACAGAGTCGGACACGACTGAAGTGACTTAGCAGTAGCAGCAGCAACAATATAACTGCTACATGTTAAAATTACAGTAAGATTTGATTTTAAAAATTTATAGTAAGGATAATTAATTAACCTATATTGTTTATCATAAATCATTCTTAATTTGCCCATGCTTTCATATTTTCAAATATTATAAAAACTGCTGCTGCTGCTGCTGCTGCTAAGCCGCTTCAGTCGTGTCCGACTCTGTGCGACCCCACAGACGGCAGCCCGCCAGGCTCAGCCATCCCTGGGATTCTCCAGGCAAGAACACCGGAGTGGGTTGCCATTTCCTTCTCCAATGCATGAAAGTGAAAGGTGAAAGTGAAGTATTGCAAATAATTTTTCATTTATGTAATATATTTTAATATTAAAAGACTTCAAACCTGTTTAAAACCCAGACTCAATTATCACTCCCGCATATATGTCTATTTGAACTATACTGTTGGATGCAGCAAAAGCTGGCTAACTGGTCATCAAATCTGTTTCCTCTTTCTCCGGAGCACACAGCTAAGTCAGTGCTACTCAAAGTGCTAGTTCACGACTAGAAGTTTATACCAAAATGTACATCAATAAATGGCTTCTTTCATCAAGATTAGTTGTAACTATACTCAACAGTGTCCTTAGTGACATACATAATTAATCTACATCCAAAACAAGTTTCTGATCTTACCAAAGATCAGTAACAAATAGTTTTATAGATGGGCAGCCAGTGCATGGACCACAAATTGAATACCACTGACCTACACTGTAGTCTCCCTGATAGTAAGTTCTAACCACTAGAATGTGGTTGGAAATATGGTCCATCATTTCCAAGGCTGCAGACTTAAATCTCTCATGTTCTTCTCCATTATCTAGTGACTTTTGGAAGCTATGTGGTTGAAGATGATATACTTAGGCAAAGGGTCTGCATGTGTCCTTAGTCACTCAGTTGTGTCTGACTCTTTGCCACCTCTTGGACTGTAGCCTGTCAGACTCCTCTGTGCATGGGATTCTTCAGGCAAGCATACTGGAGTGGGCTGTTATTCCCTTCTCCAGGGGATCTTCCCAACTCGGGGATCAAACTCGGGTCTCCTGCATTTCAGGTAGATTCTTTACCATCTGAGCCACCAGGGAACCACCAGGCAAAAAGCCTAGATCCCTCTAATAACTGACATGGACACTTATATGGACCTTTCTGTGTGCAAAATATAAATTACTACTATGTTAAATTATGGGTGTCTCTGGTAGCTCAGCTGGTAAAGAATCCACCTGCAATGCAGGAGACTCTAGTTCAATTCCTGGGTCAGGAAGATCCACTGGAGAAGGGATAGGCTATCCACTCCAGTATTCTTGGGCTTCCCTGGTGGCTCAAGTGGTAAAGAATCCACCTGCAATGCAGGAGACCGGGCTTTGATCCCTGGGTTGGGAAGATCCCCTGGAGAAGGGAACTGCTACCCACTCCAGTATTCTGGCCTGGAGAATTCCATGGGTCGCACAGTCAGACACAACTGAGCTATTGTCAATTTCACTATGTTAAATTACTGAAATTGAGCAGATTTCCTATCATAACAACTAGTATGGCATTAACTACTGAATGCCCAATATACCATGTTTAGATGTCAAGATTTTCAATCAGAAATAATTCACTTTACAACTGAATTGTCCTTATATTTTTTAATGATTATCTCATTTTCAAAAAATTAATTCAGGGTTCAGTCAATTAAGTTTAAATTTTAAACATTTTCGTATTCATGGATGCCACATTTTACATCATTGTTTTTAAGCCCTAAAGTAAGGTTTTCATTTTTCTCAAGCAGGTCTTTCCTGTCACTTTGAAATGAGAATAAGCCAATTAAAATAGCCTGATTCAGGTATATGCCCACATTACTTTTATTCAGTGTAAAGAGACTGAATCTATCTCTACCACCTAGCATAGACTAGGCTCTGGATAACAATTTGTTGACTGAACAATGAAATTAATGTTGTCAGTTTTTACACACACATTATCAGCACACCCTTCCATACTGAGAAAATTGTCTTTTAACTGTAAGATACATATTTTTACTTTTTATGATTAGAACTGCATTTGCATGTGTGCCTCTTTGCTCATATAATGCATTACATCTTTTCTTAGTGTGAGAACTCCACGCAGAGCAGATAAAGGCCCTCTTTATTCTATAAATAGTACCTATAACTCATAGTATACAAAATAATAATAGTTCAGATTTATTGTGTCAGATGGGTACTTTCAAAATAGTGTCACTATTCCTCATAATAACTCTTCAACAGGCATTATGAGGCCATGCTACAATGAAAAGCTAAAGATTTCTGAGAGTACCTTATTCAAACAATGAGTTTTAAAGAACAACTGTGATTTATACTCCAAAGGCCATTATTGGTCTACCATTTCATCCCATGAAGCACATGACTGACATAATTTGTACACATCTACATGGCCTTAAAGTGATTTTGCTGCACATATTATTTGTGATCAACACCACTTAATTCCACTATTCAACAGCCAGTGGGACAGCTAGTATCAGGAGGTTTTCTGATGAATACTTCCTGTTCTTCCTGAGAACTCTGTTTGTTCTAAGACCTCACTATAGGGATCCTGCTTGCCAGTTGGGATATGATACTAGAAAACTTACTGGATGAACCAGTGATTCTGTTTGTGATAAGTCCAACCTCTGACAAAAAATAGCAAAGCACTGGGCGGTTTCTAGGCTTTCAGCTTGCTTCCCAATCTCTTAACACAGTTTGGTAATTTTGAGTGTGGGCTCTGAGGCCAGGCAGAGTCAGATTCCAGACTCAAATATTCCATTTACCAGCCATATGACCTTACACTAGTTTCATAACCTCTGCGGTCATCAGTTTCTTCAACAGTCTGTTTCATGAAAATGATTTAATATCAAATAAATGAATCCATATAAACCAGTTAACACACTGACAAGCAAGTGTAACTGTTTAAATAAATAAATACCAATTAAATAAATACCAATTCTTACTGGTCTAGATTTCAATTTCTAGTTTTGCATGTTTGACTCTCTCACTGGAAACATCCCTGTTCCACAGGAAGAAGTTCATGGTAGTATTTTTCCTGTTTGAGTAAATTTACATGGGACACAGAACTAAAATCCAATGATCAAAAAAAATGAGGGGAGAAACCTAGTTAGAGAAAAATACTGAAGAAATGTGATAGGGATCCCACAGAGTGATTTAAATAGCATGTGAATTGACATACACATCTTAAATATCTACCATTTCTAGTGAATATGAAAAGGTATGCATATTGATAATTAGTTTTTTAAATGTTTTATATATGAATGACAGTATTTATGGGCCTTTGGCACAGAAGTAACTCAAAGGAAAGAGGATCCATCATCTAACATGGTATCTTTCAAACGCCCTACTTTTTGAAAAAACTATATTTTTATTTGTCTTTCTTTTACAAGAATACCTAAAGATGTGATGAGACTGATATTTTAATCCTTTTTATCAGTTATCCTGAATGTTTTCAGAAATTAGAAAACAGTATTATTTAAAATCACTCTTGCTAAGGACATTTTAGGGAATGCTCTCAACCTGCTGCAACTCCATGAAAACTCAAGAGAAACTGTTATTCCAACTGACTAGACAATGATAAAACAAACACAAGAAACAAAGCACTGTCAAAAACTGACAATTGGCAAGGTGTCAGCATTTAAATAGTATCCACCTAAGGAAATATTTTATTAAAAAATAATTTTAAACAATAAACTCTGTCATCTTGAGAAGATAATTTCAGAGTTTCCTATCTCCTCCACATTTTAGGGCTTTGTGTTCTTCAGTGCAGGAGGAAAGAGTCAAACAGGAATTTGTTTTTATAATGTTAAGTACATCTAAATACAAACCAAATTTTTTTAAAGTAGCATGAAAAATTATTGGAATTCTTCAACTAACAAGGTATTTAATATATTCATGAAATTCATCCTTTTTATAAGCCTCAAATGGAGCAAATTATACAAATCATCTAAAATGTTTTTATAATATACTAACTCTAGATTTGATGGTCATTGTAAAATAATTTTATGTAGAGCATATTTTGTATTGCTATAAAAATAACACTGCAATGCAAAGAAATATTGTTGGAATAACAAAAAATTATGAAAAAATAATACCATAATCATGCCCATATTTTTAGCCTTTTTGTATGAATACTTTAAAAGTCAGAATTAAGAATACATATATTTTGCACAGCAAAGGAAACCATGAACAAGATGAAAAGACAACTCTCAGAATGGGAGAAAATAGTTTCAAATGAGGCAAATGACAAAGGATTAGTCTCCAAAATGCACAAGCAATTCATGCAGCTCAAAAGCAGAAAAACAAAGAATCAAAAAATGGGAAGAAGACCTAAATAGACATTTCTCCAAAGAAGACATACAGATGGCCAACACACACATGAAAAGATGCTCAACATCACTAATTATTAGCAAAATCCAAATCAAAATTACAATGAGGTATCACCTCATGCCAGTCAGAATGGCCATCAACAAAAACTCTATAAACAATAAGTGCTGGAGAGGGTGTGGAGAAAAGGGAAACACTGTTGGGAGGAATGTAAATTGATACAGCCACTAAGGAGAACAGTGTGGAGGTTCTTTAAAAAACTAAAAATAGAATAGCATGACCCAACAATCCTACTACTGGCATACACTTGGAGAAAATCATCATTCAAAAAGACATACACACCCCAACGTTAATTGTAGCATCATCTACAATAGCCAGGACATAGAAACAACCTAGGTGTTCATCAACAGAGGAATGGATAAAGAAGATGTGGTACATATATACAATGGACTATTACTCAGCCATAAAAAGGAATGAAATTGGTCATTTATAGAGATCTGAATAGACCTAGAGACTGTCATACAGAGTGAAGTAAATAAAAAAGTGAAAAACAAATATAATATATTAATGCATATATGTATTATAAAATCTAAAACTCATGGTAAAAATGATTTCATTTGCAAAGCAGAAATAGAAAACAATGTATGGATACCAAGGGGGAAAGGGTGGGGGTGAATTAGGACATTGGAATTGACATATATACACTACTGATACTGCATAAAATACATAACTAATGAGAAAGTACAGTATAGTTCAGGGAACTAGATTCACTGTGGTGACCTAAATGGGAAGGAAATACAGAAAAGGGGATACATGTGTATGCACAGCTGATTCACTTTGCTGTATGGTAGAAACTAACACAACATTGTAAAACAACTATAATCCAATAAAAATTAATTTAAAAAATAAATATTATACATAATAAAAGTTTTGCATTCTGCTTGTTCCATTTATTATAACTAATTTCAATATCATTAAATATTCTTTCTAAAAAAATTTAATTTTTATATGCCATTTTAACATAGGACTGGGTGTTAATTTATTCTCTAATATAGAACAATAAAATCCTTCTATTCCTTATAATTAATTCTATTTCAAATATCAAATGTGTAAATTTTAATTCACATTTCTTGGGAAAAAAGCTCTCATAACTAACATTACTGACCCAAAAGGGAATGAGTGAACATCACTGACATGCCCTTCCGTAATATTTAACAATCAGGATAGCTTTCTTAATCTGAGACATGAGCATTTGAAGTTTTTAAAATTTGCATTCCCTTTATTATAAGTGGGGTTGAATTTTTTTAACATCAGCTATATTTATTTTATCAACAATTCACTGCTTATGACCTTGATTTCCTTTTCCTTTCAAGTGGTGTCAACTTTAAAATACTTATATATACAGAGTAAGAAACTCAGGACAATCTGTGTGATTCTTTACTTAGAAGTTCTGCTACTCAAGTCAAGAATATGTTTAGATTTTCTTAAATGCTCCCAAATCACCTGGTTTCTAAAGGCTAAATCTTGTTATTAATTGTTCATTAACTTATTTGTTCTTATAAAGTTACAAAATCTACAAATGTTTAACAATATTTATATACCTAGGAATAAATTTACTTAAAGAAACAAAAGACCTATATATACAGAAAACTACAAAACACTGATGAAAGTCAAAGATGACACAAATAGATGGAGAAATAGACCATATTCATGGATTAGAAGAATCAACACAGTGAAAATGAGTATACTACCCAAAATAATATATAGATTCAGCACAATCCCTACCAAGTTACGAACGGTATTTTGCACAGAACTAGAACAAATAATTTCAACATTCATATGAAAACACAAAAAAAACTCAAATAGGCAAAGCAATCTTGAGAAAGAAGAATGGAACAGGAAGAATCAACCTGCCTGACTTCAGACTATACTACAAAGCTACAGTCATGAGGACAATATGATACTGGCACAAAGACAGAAATATAGATCAATGGAACAAAATAGAAAACCCAGAGATAAATCCACGCACCTATAGACCCCTTATCTTTGACAAAGGAGGCCAAAATATGCAATGGAGAAAAGACAATCTCTTTAATAAGTGGTGCTGGGAAAACTGGTCAACCATCTGTAAAAGAACAAAACTCGAACACTTTCTAACATCATACACAAAAATAAACTAAAATGTATTAAATATCTAAATGGAAGACCCAAAACAATAAAACTCCTAGAGGAAAACATAGGCAGAACACTATCTGACATAAATCACAGCAAGATCCTCTGTGATCCACCTCCCAAAGTAATGGAAATAAAAGCAAAAATAAACAAATGGGACCTAATTAAACTTAAAAGCTTTTGCACAATGAAGGAAACCACAAGCAAGGTGAAAAGTCAGCCTTCAGAATGGGAGAAAATAATAGCAAACAAAGCAACTGACAAAGAATTAATCTCCAAAATATATGAGTAACCCGGGTAGCTAAATACCAGAAAAATAGATGACCCAATCAAAAAATGGGCCAAAGAACTAAAGAGACATTTCTCCACTCCAAAGAAGACATACAGATGGCTAACAAACACACAAAAAGATGCTCAACATCACTCATTATCGGAGAAGTGCAAATCAAAACCACAATGAGGTACCCTCTCACACCAGTCAGAATGGCTGCCATCAAAAAGTCTACAAACAATAAATGCTGGAGACGGTGTGGAGAAAAGGGAACCCTATTATACTGTTGGTGGGAATGCAAACTAGTACAGCTACTATGGATAATAATGTGAAGATTACTTCAAAAACCGGAAATAGAATTGCCATATGACCCAGCAATCCCACTGCTGGGCTTACACACTAAGGAAACCAGACCTGAAAGAGACACATGTACCATAATGTTCACTGCAGCACTGTTTACAATAGCTAGGACATGGAAGCAACCTAGATGTCCATTGGCAGATGAATGGTTTAATTGAGGTACATATACACAATGGAATATTACTCAGTTATAAAAAAATAACACATTTGAGTCAGTTCTAACGAGGTGGATGAAACTGGAGCCTATTATACAGAGTGAAGTAAGCCAGAAAAAGAAATACTAATGCAGTATATTAAAGTATATATATGGTATTTAGAAAGATGGTAAAGATGACCCTATGTGCAAGACAGCAAAAGAGACACAGATGTAAAGAACAGATTTTTGGACTCTGTGGGAGAAGCCAAGGGTAAGACAATATGAGAGATTAGCATTAAAACATGTATATTATCATATGTAAAACAGATGACCAGTGCAAATTCAATGCATGAAGCAAGGCACCCAAAGCTGGTGCTCTGGGAAAACCCAGAGAGATGGGTTGTTGTGGTCCTTTAATGGACCAGAACCTGGTGGTCTGGAGTTGACGATAAGAAAGCAAAAGAGAGGGAGAGGCTAGTATTTCCTGGGTTATGCAGAGAACCAATAAAGCCCTAGGACAGGGCTTGTACTGCTTACGGAGGCATAGGGGGTCCTCTCGAAGAGGTCTTGAAAGCCCGGGCAGGAAAGTGAGCTCGGCAGGTTTCTACAAGTCTCTAGTGAAACAAGGGTGTTTTATTAGCAAAAATGCAGGCTTATATATCTTTAGTAAAATGATTACTCAGCCATTACAAAGGATGAAATCCCATCAATTGCAACAAAATGGATAGTCTAATACATACAAAGTCACTGACGCTGAAAAGAGTCATTAAAAGGAGCCACTGAGAGGAATCCAGGCAGGTACCCTTTCTCATGTTCTCAGTCCTGAGAACTGCATGCAGCTCTACTCATTCCTGGAATAGGAACTGATAAGGAACAGAGAATTCTTGAGAAATGGCACACAAAGGAAGAAAAGTGCAACACATTGGATTCCTTAAAGTTGAACTTCCCCTGACAATGGGTTGGGACCTATGTTCAGGATGGTGGGACCTATGTACACCCATGATTTATGTTGATGTATGGCAAAAACCACCACAATATTGTAATGTAATTAGCCTCCAATTAAATTTTTAAAAAAGAACAGAGTTATAAAGGTAGCTTGGAAAGTTATAGAAGAATAACTTTTAAGGCAAAAAAAACATATAGTAAGACCCTCAAGACTATGTCATATTTGCTAAAGATATTTCCCAAATTTTGTTTCCTGATGTTACTTTTATTTCAGACATACATTTTATATAAATGTTAGTGACATTTTCCTTTGTAATTACTTTCATTAAGAAACTCTTTAGAGATCAGATATTCATATTCCTTTACTTCTTTTTATCATTTATTTTCTTAATCTTTAAAATAAACTTTTGGATATGGTATGAGGTAAGCAACTAACTTTTTAAAGTATATATTCATTTTTTCTGATATTAGATTAACAATAAATCCATTAGTGGCTTTTAGTTGTACCTTTTTATAGTAAACTCATATATATATGTCAATGTCAATAAGAGGAGATAAAAATATATTTGCTATAATTTTCCATTCCACATCTATTTTTTTCCCATGAAATCATGCTACTTTAATAATTATAGCTTTATGGTATATTTTAATATCATCCTTTTGTCCTCCTCCCTTTTTTCAGAATTTTCTTAGACATTTTTATAATTTTTGCCAAGTGAAAGATAAGAGTAAATATCCTAGAAATGTTATGAATAGATATGTGCAAAGCTTGTTTTTGCTAGTTTGTCCATCTTTATAACACTTACTTTTACCATCCCAGAAAATGGTTTCTTAATCTACTCATTAAAGTCTCTTAAATTAATTTGAATAATCATTTATACATTCACGTAAAATGTTCTATTAATATGTATCATCTCTATTAATGTATTCACAAAAATCCATACAATTAATATGTATCCTCTATATTTTCCCATTTTAATCCTTAGAAAACTGAGGCTCAAAAAGTGCATTGTTAATGATTACTATGTAGTCAGCATGTGACACAGATATGATTTTTCACCTACATATGGCTCTACCTTCTTTCTATATAAACAATTCCTTTGAGTCCTGAAAGTTCTTATATAGGTTCCACCATTTTGTTGTTGATGATTTTGTGTATATATATTTTTTGCATCAATTTATCATTACTTTGCCAACAAAGGTTCGCCTAGTCAAGGCTATGGTCTTTCCTGTGGTCATGTATGGATGTGAGAGCTGGACTGTGAAGAAGGCTGAGCGCCGAAGAATTGATGCTTTTGAACTGTGGTGTTGGAGAAGACTCTTGAGAGTCCCTTGGACTGCAAGGAGATCCAACCAGTCCATTCTGAAGGAGATCAGCCCTGGGATTTCTGTGGAAGGAATGATGCTAAAGCTGAAACTCCAGTATTTTGGCCACCTCATGCGAAGAGTTGACTCATTGGAGAAGACTCTGATGCTGGGAGGGATTGAGGGCAGGAGAAGAAGGGGACGACAGAGGATGAGATGGCTGGATGGCATCACTGACTCGATGGATGCGAGTCCGAGTGACCTCCGGGAGCTGGTGATGGACAGGGAGGCCTGGCGTGCTGCGGTTCATGGGGTCGCAAAGAGTCGGACACGACTGAGCGACTGATCTGATCTGATCTGATCTGATCATTAATCCTCAATCTGACATTCTTCCACACTTAAAATGAAGTGTACATTGTTGCATACTGTTACACATTCTCAGGGAAATTTAAGAAAATAATATACAACAATCCCAAAACCGAATCCCTTATAATTGGAAATTTGGGTATTTGTGTTATTTCAGTTTTTATCCCTTCTGTAAACATTGGTTATATATTCTTGAACAGAATTAACTGCATATACACCAAATTAATTTTGCATACACATTCCCAGAGATGATGTTGGACTAATTTATACACACTTTAAAGGGATTTTTATCTGCAGTAGAATCAAAAAGAATGTAATAATTTATATTTCTAGCAATTGTGCATGAAAGTAACTCCCTATATTCTTGTTAAAAGAAAAAAGCTAATATTTAACAATGTCTTATTTCTTCCCAGACTCTGTTCTAAGCATTGTAGTATGTTTACACATTTAGTTTTCTTAATAACTCAAGAGATACTACTATGTGATCTAATTGCTGAAGTAGAAAAAAAGGGACAGATAGATAAAGTAATTTGCCCAAATTAATCTAACTAGTAACTACTTTCACCATTTAAATTCAAGGACTTTGAGTCATACTATTTTTTTAGGTTTTATCTCTTCACACATATACACACAATTGCCTTTATAATTTGCAAGACTGAACACTTTTCATTTGTTTATGTATCATTTTCAGGGAGCACTTATCCGACGTGCTCCAGGAAGTCTCATGTGAATTATATCTTCTACTGGAAAAGGTCAGTTTTCATTGCAATCTCAAAGAAAGGCAATGCCAAAGAATGCTCAAACTACTGCACAATTGCATTCATCTCACACACTAGTAAAGTAATGCTCAAAATTCTCCAAGCCAGGCTTCAGCAATATGTGGACCGTGAACTTCCTGATGTTCAAGCTGGTTTTAGAAAAGGCAGAGGAACCAGAGATCAAATTGCCAACATCTGCTGGATCATGGAAAAAGCAAGAGTTCCAGAAATACATCTATTTCTGCTTTATTGACTATGCCAAAGTCTTTGAGTGTGTGGATCACAACAAACTGTGGACAATTCTGAAAGAGATGGAATACCAGACCACCTGATCTGCCTCTTCAGAAACCTATATGCAAGTCAGGAAGCAACAGTTAGAACTGGACATGGAACAGACTGGTTCCAAATAGGAAAAGGAGTACGTCAAGGCTGTATATTGTCACCCTGTTTATTTAACTTATATGCAGAGTACATCATGAGAAACGCTCAGCTTGAAGAAGCACAAGCTGGAATCAAGACTGCTGGGAGAAATATCAATAACCTCAGATATGCAGATGACATCACCCTTATGACAGAAAGTGAAGAGGAACTAAAAAGCCTCTTGATGAAAGTGAAAGTAGAGAGTGAAAAAGTTGGCTTAAAGCTCAACATTCAGAAAACAAAGATCATGGCATCTGGTCCCATCGCTTCATGGGAAATAGATGGGGAAACAGTGGAAACAGTGTCAGACTTTTGGGGAGGGGGCTCCAAAATCACTGCAGATGGTGACTGCAGCCATGAAATTAAAAGACACTTACTTCTTGGAAGAAAAGTTATGACCAACCTAGATAGCATATTGAAAAGCAGAGACATTACTTTGCCAACAAAGGTCCGTCTAGTCAAGGCTTTGGTTTTTCTAGTGGTCGTGTACAGATGCGAGAGTTGGACTATGAAGAAGGCTGAGCACCGAAGAGTTGATGCTTTTGAACTGTGGTGTTGGAGAAGACTCTTGAGAGTCCCTTGGACTGCAAGGAGATCCAACCAGTCCATTCTGAAGGAGATCAGCCCTGGGATTTCTATGGAAGGAATGATGCTAAAGCTGAAACTCCAGTCCTTTGGCCACCTCATGCAAAGAGCTGACTCATTGGAGAAGACTCTGATGCTGGGAGGGATTGGGGGCGGGAGGAGAAAGGGACGACAGAGGATGAGGTGGCTGGATGGCATCACCAACTCAATGAACATGAGTTTGAGTGAACTCCGGGAGATGGTGATGGACAGGGAGGCCTGGCGTGCTGCAATTCATGGGGTTGCAAAGAGTTGGACATGACTCAGTGACTGAACTGAACTTCTTCATGTGTGTGGCATTATCAGTTTCAACCCCTGAACTCAATTTTGTATAAGCGGTCCACCTTCTTGATGAAAATTTCTAAGATAGGTTTCTTTGGAAGGAGGTCATTTTGAATAAAGTTGCTATTAAAATTTACATTTAAAACTCTGGGTTTATATATGCTTTGACATTCTCAGGAAAAAAATAATAATACAGAAATAAAATTGATGAATCATGTAATAGGAGAACAGTGAACTCTAAAAGAATATCCAAAATATTTTCTAAAGTATAACAGTTGTGCTCTCAATTACAGTTTATGAGATTTCTAGTTGTGCCATATTTTTACCCACACTTTGCACTGCCATTCTTTTTAGTTTTAGCATTCTAGTGAGTGAACAGGGTGTCTTTTTGGAGTTTTAATTTGCATTTCTTTCATAACAAGTCAAGTTCAGTATCTTTATATTTTTCATTTGTAATTTTTTGCGAAGTACTCATTTAAATCTTTTGCCCATTTTTTTCAGGTTGATTTTTCTTATCACTGATTTGTGTAAGTTTTTAACATATGTTAAATACAAAGTGCTCTGTGGGTTATATGTAAAGTGAATGTTCTCTCTCAGTCTGTGACTTGCTTTTTAATTTTCTTGGTGGTGTTTATTCTAATTGGTATGTGGTTTTTTTTTTTCTTGCTTTGCCAAAATATCTAAGACATCCAGTATAACATTAAATAGAATTGGTGAGAACAGAAAGTATTCAGTCATTGAATAGCAAGTATGGGATTAGCTATACCTTTGTAAAAGATGTCCTTTATTAGAATTAAGAAGCTCCTGACCAGTTCTTGTTTTCTCAAGTTTTGGTGGTGTTGAATTCAATGGTGTTGAATTTTTTTCAAATGAATTTTTTACATATTTTGAGACAATCATTCTTTTTCTTATAGTTACATATATAATACAGTGAGTTACATTAATTTTTCAAATGTTGTTTTCCCTGTATATTATATCTTCTATATACTGCTTTCCTAAATTTCCCAAATTGCTTAGGATTTTATAAAAGATTTTTGCATCTATGTTCAAAAGGAATATTATCTATAGTTTTCTTTTCCTAAAATACCTTTGTGTGTTTCTGGTCTTAAGGTATTAGGTGGTGCTAGTGATAAAGAATCCACCTGCCATGAAGGAGAGGAAACACAAAAGAAGCTGGTTCAGTCCCTGGGTTGGGAAGATCCCCTGGAGGAGGGTATGGTAACCCTAGTTACCATATCCAGTATTCTTGCGTAGAGAATCCCATGGAGAGAGGAGCCTGGTGGGCTATTGTCTATATGCAAACAGTTGGACACAACTGAAGCAACTTAGCACACATTAAGGTATTACAGGTCTCATAAAAATTTTATGTTTGTTTGTTTTTAGGAATGTAATAAATACACTTTTCCTCACACCAAGAACCATTTATTAAAAGCCTGCATGTTATATATAAAACATAAGAAGGTGGAGAGAGGGCAGGCCAATTGATGATGTTAGGACTCAAGGAATGGCCAGAGTGATACAAGCTGAGATCTACTGGGCAATCCCCTGCCGCTGTACATTGCTATCAATGGAAGCCAAGTGAAGAATTTAGACTTCCACTGCCATCTGGTAGCAATGATGTGGCATCCTTCATCACTCAGTGGAGTGGTGTCAGGGAAGCTCTGCTAAAATGCCAGATTTAAACAAGGTACAGTATAATATAGCACCCAAAATGTCCAGATTTCAATCAAAACTCTTGTCATGTAAAGAATCAGGAACATCTCAAATTGAATGAGCAAAGAATTCAACAGAAGCCAACGCCAGATGACACAAATGCTGGAATTATCTGACAAGAATTTTCAAGCAGCCATCATTACAATGTTTAATGAGTAATTACAAATACACCTGAAATAAATGAAATACAGAAAGTCTCAAAAGTAGAATATATAAATATAAAGAACCAAATGGAAATTTTAGAAATTAAAAATGAAAATAACCAAAGTAAAAAAAAAAAAAAAAAACTCAGTGGATGGATTTGGTTTCATATCCAAAATGTAATTAGTCTGGAAGTCATCACTCCCACTCTTAAAAAAAGAACAAACAAATTGAAAACCAATGACTTTTCTTGGACTCTGAGAAATGAGTTCTCAAAATAAATCACCACCCTGAATCTGATGAGAATCAGATAAATCCAGAACGATACAGCTGAGATCTACTTACCTGAAGCAGAATCAGGTGGAGCCATTAACTGGTGGTAACACTGATTGACAATTTTGGTGAATTGTTAGAGGCTGAGTAAGGACTAGTGTGAGAATGAGAAACTCTTGGGGACTTCAGTCTTTGGGGGAGATCTCTCATACTTCTATGAGCTTACGTCCAAGAATCCCACAAAGTTCTCATGGTTAAGAGCAGAGAAAGATACCTTTGTGGCTTTGGCAGAGAAGGTGAAAGATAATCGTTGTGAAATATACTCTCAGTGTTCTCCGTAAGAAAGGTCTGCTGTCCCTACTCTCCAAGGGAACAAGACTTTACCAGAACCAGATCTCACCTGAGGGAAGAGCATTTCTCCCACTTCAGCCCCCTCTGCTGCTGCTAAGTCGCTTGAGTCGTGTCCGACTCTGTGCGACCCCATAGACGGCAGCCCACCAGGCTCCACCGGAGAGTGGAACAGCTAAGAAATGCTTGTGAAGATAATAAGGCTTACTGTCACTGGCCCAGTAGCAGATGGATTTAATCAATCAATTTAGAACATTTTCCCTCCTATCTACATCTTGCCACCATAAAACAGGGCTTCAGTATGATAGCAGATTACAACTGAATAAGCAGCAAAACAGACTATCTGAGGAGGAATACTTCAGGACACCCAAAATCAACAAGGAAGAAAAAAGGACAATGCCTAGTTGGGCTGTGTTTATTGTTAACATGAAACCTCACGCTAAAAGCCTATTTACCCTAGTTCCTATTACCACGTATATCATACTCAGGTTTCAGCAACAACAACAACAGAAAAACACAGGGCATGCTAAAAGGCTAAATATCCACAGTCTGAAGAGACAAATCAAGTATCAGAACCCAACTCAGAGATGACATGGAGTTTGAATTATAAAACAGCACAGATAATTCAAGAAAGTATCAAAGAAAATACTAAAAATCAAAAACCCTATGCATTTTTAGCTCATTGATTTCCTCCATATTGTTAACACCTGTTCGTTCCTAATTTTTTTCTTAATTTGTAGTTTGCATTTCTTTGTCTTCTTTAGATCAATGTTTGGACCATGGATTTTAGACCTTGCTTCTTCATTAAAGTAAGGATTTAAAAATAAGATTTCCCTCTAAACACTACTTAAACACAAATTTTGCATGTGTTTTCATTGTTATTCAATTCATAGTATATTTCTAATTTCTCTAGTCTTCTACTCTTTGACCCATGGGGTTATTTAGAAGAGGGCTATTTAATTTTCAGATATTTAGGTATTTCAAAGTAACTTTCTGTTATTCATTTCCAATTTAGTTCCATTGTGGTAAGAATTCACTACACAATCTATATGATTTCAGTTCCCTTACATTTTTGAGACTTGCTATATGGCTAGGATGTGAGAGCTGGACTGTGAAGAAGGCTGAGCACCGAAGAATTGATGCTTTTGAACTGTGGTGTTGGAGAAGACTCTTGAGAGTCCCTTGGACTGCAAGGAGATCCAACCAGTCCATTCTGAAGGAGCTCAATCCTGGAATTTCTTTAGAAGGAATGATGCTAAAGCTGAAACTCCAGTATTTTGGCCACCTCATGCGAAGAGTTGACTCATTGGAGAAGACTCTGATGCTGGGAGGGATTGAGGGCAGGAGGAGAAGGGGACGACAGAGGATGAGATGGCTGGATGGCATCACTGACTTGATGGGTGTGAGTCTGAGTGACCTCCGGGAGCTGGTGATGGACAGGGAGGCCTGGTGTGCTGTGGTTCACGGGGTCGCAAAGAGTCGGACACGACTGAGCGACTGATCTGATCTGATCTGATATGGCTAGGAATAAGGTCTATCTTGGTGAATGCCCCATATCCTGGAACAGAATGTGTATTCTGCTGTTGTAAGGTTTTTCAATCATCAGTTAGTTGATAGTGCTTTTCAAGTTTTCTATATCCTTATTGATTTCCTGTGTAGTTTTCTCTTAATAACTGACATTTTCAACTATAACTGGATTTGTGTGTTTCCCTTTGGTGTTTGATCAGTACTTTAAGTTGTGACTTTAGATGCAAATATTTTGAATTTTTATGTTTTATTTATGTTTAACCCTTTTGTTATTAAGAGCAACTCTTTATTCCTAATATTCGTCATTAACTCTACATTGTTAAATATACACAACTAGTTTGTAATTGCATTGTCTATCTTTTCCCATCATTTCTTTTAACATCTAATGTATAGTATATACAATAATATTAATACACATATTTTATTTTCAGGTATCATAAGACATCTCTTAAGGACTGCATTATAGTTGGGTTTACATAATTCATTCTTACAATCTCTGCCATTTAATTGGAATGATTAGGAGACTGGTCAAGATGGTGGAGTAAAGAGAACTTGAGCCCACTTCCTCTCATGAGCACACTACAATCACTATCTGCAGAACAACCATCCATGAAAAAAAGACAAAACCTACCAGAAAAGATCTTCCACTGCTTAAAATGAAGGAGTAACCACGTCAAGGCTGTATATTATCACCCTGTTTATTTACCTTATATGCAAAGTACATCATGTGTACTTTGCCAGGCTGGGTGAAGCACAAGCTGGAATCAAGATTGCCAGTAAAAATATCAATAACCTCAGATATGCAGATGACACCACTCTTATGGCAGAAAGCAAAGAAGAACTAAAGAGCCTCTTGATGAAAGTGAAAGAGGAGAGTGAAAAAGTTGGCTTAAAGCTCAGCATTCAGAAAATTAACATCATGGCATCTGGTCCCATCAGATCAGATCAGTCGCTCAGTCGTGTCCGAACTCTTTGCAACCCCATGAATCGCAGCATGCCAGGCCTCCCTGTCCATCACTAACTCCCGGAAGTCACTGAGACTCACATCCATCAAGTCAGTGATGCCATCCAGCCATCTCATCCTCTGTCGTCCCCTTCTCCTCTTGCCCTCAATCCCTCCCAGCATCATGGCAAATAGATGAGGAAACAATGGAAACAGTGACAGACTTTAATTTTGGCTCCAAAATCACAGCAGATGGTGACTGCAGCCATGAAATTCAAAGATGCTTGCTCCTTTGAAGAAAAGCTATGACCAACGGAGACAACATATTAAAAGGCAGAGACATTACTTTGCTGACAAAGCTCCATCTACTCAAAGTTATGGTTTTTCCAGTAGTCATGTATGGATGTAAGAGTTGGACTATAAACAAAGTTAAACGCCAAAGAATCGATGCTTTTGAACTGTGGCCTGGGAGAAGACTCTTGAGAGTCCCTTGGACTGCAAGGAGACCAAATCAGTCCATCCTAAAGGAAATCAGTCCTGAATATTCATTGCATGGACTGATGCTGAAGCTCCAATACTTTGGCCACCTGATGTGAATAACTCACTCATTGGAAAGACCCCTATGCTGGGAAAAACTGAAGACAGGAGAAGGGAACGATAGAGGATGAGATGATTGGATGGCATCACTGACTGGATGAACACCAGTTTGAGTAAGCTCCGGGAGTTGGTGACGGACAGGGAAGCCTGGCATGCTGCAGTCCATGGGGTTGCAAAGAGTTGGACACGACTGTGCGACTGGACTGAACTGAACCACAACAATACAACCAAGAGGGGTAAATTAATGATATAATCAACCCCCATACCCTCCAGTGTGCTATGCACAAACTGGAGAAAAATTATAGCGCGAGTTCCTCCCACAGGAGTGAGAATTCTGAGGCCCGTTTCAGGCTCCTCGGCCAGGGGAAATGCACCGGGAAGAGCGCTCGGCTTTGAAGATCCCCCGGCCTTAATTTCAGGAGCACCACATGCCTGTGGGCGATAGAGACTTCCTCACATAAACTCACCAGCAAGACCCAAAGAATAAAGTATAAGTTCGACAGGCACCTAGGAAAGGCCTACCTGCTGGTCTCAGAGACTCTCCAGTAGAGGATGGGGCGGGCAGCTCGGAACGCAGACGCTCAGTGAAGCCATAGTTGGTAGCCACACGCATGCGTGGAAGCCGGAGGCCGTGCTGGCAGCGTCAGGTGGGCCCTCCCTCTCTCTTTTTAGCGCCAAGCTCTGGTCCTGTTCAATAGCCTGTAGACCCTGGTGCTGGTACACCTGAGGCCAGACAATTAACAAGGCAGGAAGCGAGCCTAACCCAGCAGCAAACAGGTTGCACAAGGTCTTCCTGAGCTCACAGCTGCCTCTCCACAGGGCCCCGCTGACCACAAGGCAAAACACCCAGCTACTTCCATCCACAAGAGGTCAGACAACAGCCCTGCCCTCCAGGAAGCCTGTATTAGCATCTAGTCTAGTCTCCATCCACCAGGAGCGAACACCAGACCCAGTAAAACCACAACCCCACAGCCTGAGAACCCAGTTTGCACACCAGCAGGCCAGTTCCTTGGAGAAGGCAATGGCACCCCACTCCAGTACTCTTGCCTGGAAAATGCCATGGATGGAGGAGCCTGGTAGGCTGCAGTCCACGGGGTCGCTAGAGTCGGACACGACTGAGCGACTTGCCTTTCACTTTTCACTTTCATGCATTGGAGAAGGAAATGGCAACCCACTCCAGTGTTCTTGCCTGGAGAATCCCAGGGACGGGGGAGCCTGGTGGGCTGCCATCTATGGGGTCGCACAGAGTCGGACACGACTGAAGCGACTTAGCAGCAGGCCAGTTCCTACGCTGGGACCAGCTGGGTCCCATCCCTGCCCACTAGTAGGCTGACACAAGCTCCAGGACATCTCAGACTAAGTCAGGAACTGCCCTCCCCACCCAGCCGTCCAACCCGCCAGCAACCTGACACCAGCTCTGCGATCCCTGGGCCCTATAGCCAGGCTCTAGGACACAGCCTGGCCTGTCAGTTGTTCAGTTCTAACCCCAGAACCTGGATTCACCCACCAGTGTGGGAGCCAAAGCCCTAGAGTCTTCTGGGACCCTGACTATGACCCCCAATGGGCCAGCACTAGGCTCAGGGTTCCCTGGGGTTCTGCATCAGCCACCTCACGACCAGGCCCCGGTAATCAGCACCAGCAGCATCTGCACAAGGCAAGGCCTGGGGACCAACTGGGCTGGGGGCCAACCAAATCTATCAGATCACCCACTTACTCAGCCTGCCACAACAGAAGGACCCGCACAGTCCTCTTAGGGGGAACTGCGAGAGCATATAACTTGGGTGATGTGAGGGGAGTGCACTGCAGGGATGGACAGGATTTTTCCTACAGAGGGCCACTTCTATAAGGCGGAGAAACATAACTAACCTATCACATAGGTAAAAATACACCCAGCAATTTAGACAGAAAGAGGAGGCAGAGGAACATGGTTCAGATGAAGGAACAAGATAAAACCCCAGAAGAACTAAGTTAAGGGAAGACAGGCAATCTGCCCAAGAAAGCAGTTGTAAAGATGATGAAAGAACTCAGGAGAGAAGGATGGATGCACAGAGTAAGTAGTTAGAAGCTTTGAAACAAAGAGTTAGAAAATGCAAAGAACAACCAAATAGAAAAGCAGAATACAATACCTGAAATGAAAAACATTAGAAGAAATCAACAGTACACTAAATGATACAGAGGAAAGGATCAGTAAGCTGGAAGATAGAGGAGTGGAAATCACTGCTGCTGAATAAAAAGAAATGAAGATAAATGAGGACAGTTTAAAAGACTTATGAGATAACATCAATCACAGTCCTATTCCTATTATAGGAGTTCCACAAGAGATTGGAAAAAAACAAGGGGGCTGAAAACATATTTGAAAACATAATAGCTGAAAAATTCCCTAATCTAAGAAAGCAAACAGTCACCCAAGTCCAAGAAGCATAGAGTCCCACACGGAGTGAACCAAAAAGAAACACACCAAGATATACTGTAATTGAAATGACAACAATTAAAGATAAAGAGAGAAATTAAAAGCAGCCAAGAAAAAGCCACAAATAACATTCAAGTTAGTTCCCATAAGGCTATCAGCTGATTTTTCAGCAGAAACTCTACAGGCCAGAAGGGAGTGACCAGATACTTAAATGTGATGAAAAGGAAAGCCTACAACCAAGAATCTTCTACCTAGCAAGGCTCTTGTAAGTGATATCTTATAGTTTTCAAATAATATGTAAATTTAGCTCAATAGCTATACTTCTTTTATTTTTATTTTTTGTTTGGGGGTTTGTTTTTGCTTAAATTTGATGCCAAGGTTTTTGTTTTACTTTGATGTTTTTTAATAGTTGCTCAATAGTTTACAATATGCATCTTTAACATACTTCAGTCTATCATCAAGTACCATCAAGTAAAAAAGTAAAAGGTTTGTGCTTTACAGCTTTGTGCTTCTATTACGCCCTCCCATTGTAAATAGCATGTTGTTGATTGGATTTTGTGTCTTTCTTTAAAGAGTATTGAACTTCATTTTGTTTGGGACTTAAATTATTTGCAGGTCAGCTTGATTATTTCAAAGCTTAGTTTTAGGTTATATTAGGGCAGGTCTCAGAAAAGGCAATGGCACCCCACTCTAGTACTCTTGCCTAGAAAATCCCATGGATGGACGAGCCTGGTAGGCTGCAGTCCATGGGGTCACTAGGAGTAGGACACAACTGAGCGACTTCACTTTCACTTTTCACTTTCATGCACTGGAGAAGGAAATGGCAACCCACTCCAGTGTTCTTGCCTGGAGAATCCCAGGGACGGGGGAGCCTGGTGGGCTGCTGTCTCTGGGGTCGCACAGAGTCAAACACGACTGAAGTGACTTAGCAGCAGCAGCAACAGGGCAGGTCTAGAATACCCTTTGGGGCTTCCCTGGTAGCTCAGCTGGTAAAGAATCTACCTGCTTTGCAGGAGATCCCAGTTCAATTCCTGGGTTGGGAAGATCACCTGGAGAAGGGATAGGCTACCAACTCCAGTATTCTCAGGCTTCCCTGGTGCCTCAGACAGTAAAGAATCTGCCTGCAATGTGGGAAACCTTGGTTTGATCCCAAGGTTGGGAAGATCCCCTGGAGGAGGGCATGAGAATCCACTCCATTATTCTTGCCTGGAGAATCCCCATGGACAGAGGAGCGTGGCAGGCTATGGGGTCACAAAGAGTTAGACACAACTGAGGGACTAAGCACAGCACAGTCCAGAATATCCTTTACTCTGCATCTAGCTTAGCTTTACTATTAAGTCAGTGTATTTTAATATTTTCTGATGTCTCAGGTGTTCAACAAGGTCTCTGGCTAGTTGGAACGCAAATATCCCCCATTCCCATGTGAGTTCTAGGGATGTTCAGCTTAGAGCTCCCAGTAGTTTTGAGCATGACCTCATGAAGTTTCATCCTATACGTGCATGGTTTAGTAATCAGTCACAGACTCCAGACACCTCGAGGCAGACTGTTAGGCTCCTTTTGGATTTATCCACAGCCTTTCTGCTATTTTTGTATTTTCAGTTGCCTTGGTGCCCCAGAACTCTGATTCTCGTTCCTCCACTAAGCAAGACTTCCCCTGGGTTCCTCCTTCCCTCCAGGAAATTTTTTCAGGTAGAAAGATGGTACCGTTTAAGGTTCATTTTGTTTCCCTTCTCTTAAAGATCATGGTCCTGTAGTGTCTGCCGTCCAACACCTGAGGTTTCATATATTTTGTCCAGTTTTCTAGTTATTTATAGCAGTAAGGCACAACTGGGGCTGATTACTTTTTCATGGTAAAAACTAAAGTCCCTGAATTTCCCATTTTCTGTCATCCACAGTGTAAGGGAGTGGTGTAAATCCCAGTATTTTACTACTGCCTGGCTATGTGACTTTGACCACTTCATTTAAATTCATTGAACTTTCTTTTCCTTATCTGAAAAAATGGACAGGAAAATACCAAAACTACTAGTTCCTTATGCTTGTTAACTTAAATATGTTAACAAACATATCTGGAAGAGGCATCTAAATATCAATTTCCATTCTCCTTCCAACAAAACTGACTACAGAACAAAACCATTTCATTACGCATCAGAAATATAAAAAGAAAAATGTTGTCATACCTGTAATGTTAAATGTTCCTTTATGCTACTGCGTCTTCAAAACACATGCCACATACTGATTAAAACCTGGATCCTGAACTCATACTTCTTTCTGTTCCCTGGAGAGGTAGACACTTTATGAAGCAAGTGCTCAGTTCTCCCAAGTATGAACTTCACCTCTTATTATTAATAGCTGTACCCATTGTCACCATTGTCACCTCACTCTTCATACTTTTAGTTACTAGGCATTCTATCTGGTTATCTTCCCTGACTACAGAACCCCAGGGAACTTTCCTAGTTTGACCATTCTTCCTACCTAGTAATTCACCTGTTACATTATTTCCATCTAAAGTGAAACCTGAGCAGACAGCTCCATATGCTTATGCTTAAGCAGAGTCAGTTTTGTGGAGGCACACTTGGCTTCTTTATTATAATAATCATCGTATGAGTGAAAGTAATAGAAGATGTGAAATAAAAGCACTGTATTTGCACTTTCTCAAAAAAGATCATCCTTGGCATTAAGTTAAAGAATGCACAAAGCCTCTTAAGGGGAAACAGAGCCACATCTTTAACAATCAATTTAAAATACTTACAATATTCCACACAGAATTTCTGAGGATCTATTATGTGCTAGTGGTTATTAGGTTCTAGAGGAACCAAGATATACAAGATACAATCCCTCAAGATTAGGAAAGGTCAAAACAATATTACATGGAAAGTGTCATAACTTGTATAGATAATTAAGAGGGTAAAAGATAAAATCAGAAAAACAGAACATACACCATTACCATCTTACATTATTTCATAAAGGCACAGGCAGATTTATTTCATACTTTGCATGATATCCTTTCCCAATCAAATTTTAAAATATAGACAAAAATTCAAGGCTCCCTCTGACATTTCAATTTCTATTATATATTTTTTTATCCACAAAAAAGATACTGGTGGAGGGACTGAGTTACCTTTGATTATTAGGTACACAATAGATTTGAACCCATCATTATTTTAGGATGCTTTTAAACAGGTTAAGTTGTTCTTGCCATCTAGTCTTATTATTACAAGTCACACAATATGAGATATGAAGCAATTAAATGGTAGCAATATTGAGGCAACCATAGCAGTGCTACTCAAAGGATAAAATAGCACCCTGCAAATCATCACCAAAGTTAAATACCACAGTAAGAGTCATCTCTAAAGAGGCTTTAAAACCCTCATTAAGACAGTATCACATTTTAATTCTTCTTTTAAAAAGGCTTCTTCAGTCATATAATTATATCAAGCAATACTTAAAACAATATATTATTCAATTTGTAACATTTATACATGTAATCAGAGAAGGCAATGGCAACCCACTTCAGTACTCTTGCCTGGAAAATTCCATGGACGGAAGAGCCTGGTAGGCTGCAGTCCATGGGGTCGCTAAGAGTCGGACACAACTGAGCGACTTCACTTTCACTATTCACTTTCATGCATTGGAGAAGGAAATGGCAACCCACTCCAGTGTTCTTGCCTGGAGAATCCCAGGGATGGCAGGGCCTGGTGGGCTCTGCCATCTGTGGGGTCGCACAGAGTCGGACAAAACTGAAGCGACTTACCAGCAGCAGCAGCAGCAGCATACGTGTAATGTCTAGGGTAGTAATATCACAAAAGGGGAAACAAGAATAGAGTGCCATAGGAGTAACGTTTCCATATCTCAGCAAAATTTAGTATAAATATGATTTCGAGGAGATAAGATGTACAAAGTAAGCCGTAAGCACCATTCAGAAAATAATAAATTAAAATGTAATGAAAAAATTTAATTAAATTGGTACATTAGAAAATAATGCAAAAGAAAGCAGTGAAGGAAGAATAGTAGAACAAAAGAGACAAGAGATATAGAAACAAAAAGTCAATCGGTAAATATAAATGCAACTATATTAATAATAGCATTACATGTAACTGGATTAAGTAACTTAACCAAAAGACAGAAATCGTCAGACTAGATTGTTAAAAATTCCCAACTCAAGTACATACTGTCTACAGGATACACAAATTAAGTTCAAGGATACAAATAAATTGAAAGTGAAAGGATATATTATGCAAACAGTAACCATGGGAGAACTGAAGTGGCTATATGTGAGGCAAAATAAACTTTAAGACAAAAGATGTTATTAAAGATAAAAGAGAAATTTTATATTCACAAAAGGGTAAAATCACTAGGAAAGTAAAACAATTATAAACAAATATGCACCTAGTAAGATTGTACCAAAATACATAAAATAAGACTTGGCAGAAATGAAGGGAGAAATAGAAAATTCAACAATAACAGAGACTTCAACTTTCCCCCCATTTTTAATAATGGATAGAACAACTAGGCAGAACAAGAACAAAAGAAGACTTGAACAAAAACTATAACCAAATTACCATTGAATCTACACACCCTTAGATTCTGCATCATGGATTAAACCAACTGTGGATCCAAAATACATTTTTTAATTCCATAAAGTTCCAAAATGCAAATTTTGGCTTTTCCATGCACTGGAAACAAATTACATAGTATTTACACTGCAATTACAACTATTTACATAACATTCACATTGTATGAGGTAACATAAGTAATCTAGAGATGATTTAAAATATATGGGAGGGTTTCCTTTTCTCCACATCCTATCCAGCATTTATTGTTTGTAGATTTTTTGATGATGGTGACCCAAATATCATATATTAATGCATATATGTGAAATCTATAAAAATGGTACAGATGAATCTATTTCGAATAGGAATAGAGGTACAGATGTAGAGGATGGAGATGTGGGCACAAAGTAAGGGGAGAAGGGGAGAGTGGGGTAGACTGGGAGATATGAATGACATAGATACACTGCCATGGGTAAAAGAGATAGCTAGTGGGAAGCTGCTGTATAACACAGAGGAGCTCAGCTCGGTGCTGGGTGCTGACCTAGAGGGGTGGGATGAGGCGGTGGGAGGGAGGTCCAAGAAGGCAATCTGTGAGGCCATTTTTTTATCCTGACACAAAAAACCAGATAATCAGGAGAAAACTGTAGACCGATATTTCTTATGAATATGTATATAAGGTCCTCAACAAGATACTGGCCATCTAGCAACATAAATCAATTCATGTAATATACCATGTCAACAGAATTGAAAACAAAAACCACATTATCATCTCAATAGTCTCAGAAAAAGTATTTGACAAAATCCAACACCCTTTCATGATAAAATCACTCAGAGACTCTTCTGAACCTGATAAAAGGCATCCACAAAAAAGTCCAAAGCTAATGGTAAAAAGATAGGTTGCTTTCCCTCTAAGATCAGGGATAGGACAATGATGTCAACTCTCACCACTTCTATTCAAAATTATACTGAAGGCTCCAGGAAAACTACATACTATAAATAAATAAAAGGCATCCAGATCTTATCTATAGAAAATTCTAAGGAGTTTAAAACAACAAACAGACAAAAAACTAACATGAGTTCAGCAAGGTTTCAGGGTAAATATACAAAAATCAATAGTGTTTCTATTACACTTGCAGTGAACATTCTGAAAGTGGAATGGAGAAAAATTCAATTTAAAGAATCATCAAAAATAATAAAATGGGATCTTCCTGGTGGTACAGTGGTAAAAAAAAAAAAAAAAAATCCACCTGCCAATGCAGGGAACATACATTCCATCCTGGCCCAAGAAGATTCCACTTGAGTCAAAGCAACTAAGCCATGCACCACAACTACTGAGCCCACGGTCTAGAGCCTGAGATTCACAACTACTGAAGTCTGCATGCCCTGGAGCACATGCTCTGCAACAAGAGGAGCCATTGCAATGGGAAGCCCACACACCACAATTAGGGTTTTGGCATTGCTCACCACAACCGGAGGAAAGCCTGCCTGAAGCAATAAAGACTCAGTGCAGCCAGAAATACATAAGTAAATAAACATTATAAAACATTTTTTTAAATAACAAAATAATTAGGGATGGGCTACAAGGGCTTCCCTTGTAGCTCAATCAGTAAAGAGTCTGCAATGCAGGAGACTTGGGTTCGACCCCTGGGTCAGGAAGATCCCCTGGAGAAGGAAATGGCTAACTCACTCCAGTATTCTTGCCTGGAGAATCCCATGGACAGAGGAGCCTGGCAGGCTACAGTCCATGAGATTGCAAAGAGTTGGACATGATTGAGAGAATTTCACTTCACTTCAAAATAATTAGGAATAAAATAAAAGAAGTCAAAACTTATTCTGAAAACTAGGAAACACTGTTGTTGAAAGAAATTTAAAATATTTACATAAATGTGCGGTTGTCCATGTTCATGTATTGGATGACTTAATAGTTAACATGACAATAGTCCCTGAATTGATATATAGATTCTATGCCCTCCCTATTAGAAATTGGCAAGTTGATTCTAAAATTTGACTGGAAATTCAAGAGATTCAGACTAGATAAAACTATCTTGGGAAAAAAAATTAAAGTAGGAGGATTCACATTTCTCAATTTCAAAATTTACTACAAAGTAACATTAATCAAGGCAGTGTGGTACTGTCATAAGGATAGACATAGATCAAATGAATAGAACTGAGAGTCCAGAAATAAATCCATGTGTCTAAGGTCAACTGATTTTTAGCAAGGATGCTAAGACCTTTAGAGGGGAAATAATGGTTGTTTTGACAAACAGTATTAGGACAACCTGATAGCCACAAGTAAAACAATGAGATTGGGCCCTTAAATCATGACATATATAAAATTTAACTCAAAAGAGGTCAAAAATTAACTAAGAGCTAAAAATATCAAACCCTTAGAAGAAAACACAGGAATAAAACTTCATGATCTGGAATTTAGCAATGAATTCTTATATATGGTGCTAAAAACTTGAGCAATAAAAGGAAAAAGAGATAAACTGGACTTCATCAAAATTCAAAATTCTTGAGCCTCAAGGGCACTAGCAAGAAAGGAAAAGATAACCAACAGAATGGGAGAAAGTATCTGCAAAACATACAACTCAATAACAGAAAGACAAATCACCTAACTTTAAAACAGGCAAAAAATAAAATGGGCAAAGGATCTGACTATAAAGACGATATACTTAAATGGCCAGTAAGCACATAAAAAGATATTTGACATCGTTTGCAATCAGGGAAATGCAAACCAAAACCATGAGATTCCTCTTTAAGCCCACTAGAATGGCTGGAATCATAAAGGCATATAATAACAAGTATTGGCAAGAATGTGGGAAAATTGGAACCCTCATGAACTGCAGATGGGAATGTAAAATGGTGAGACCGTTTTGGAAAACAAGAGCAGTTCTTCAAATAATTAAACATAGTTATTTATTATATAACTCATCAATCCTACTCCTAGTAACATCCCCCAAAGAAATGAACACACACACACATATTTACAAACCAAGACTTGTAATGTGAATCTCTATAGCAGCATCACTTAAAATAGCTACGAAGTGGGAAGAACCCAAACATCTGTCAGCAATAAGTGGATAAATACAAGGTGGCATATCCATACAAAGGTATGCTATTTGACCATAAAAAGGAGTGAAATACTATTATGTGCTACATTGATGAACATTGGTAACATTGATAGACCCTGAAAATGTTAAGTTAAATGAAAGAAGACAATCACAGAAAAATACCTATGACATGGTTCCACTTACATGAAATGTCCAGCCAGATTGTTAGTTGCTTAGGGCTGACAAATATAGAGGCATAGGGTGATGGTATTTAAATGATAGTTTATTTTTGAAGTGATGAAAATATTCTAAAATTGACTATGATAGTCCTTGCATATATATGTATGAATATATTAAAACTCTTTGATGTGTGCACTTTAGATGTTGAACTGTATGGTACATGAACTATAGCTCAAAAAAGCTGTAAAAATTCTACTTTTCAACATACTGGTTGTAGAATTGAACAACATTTAGAAAATGTGAAAGAACCTACGGCCAAATGTTTTTTCCTTTGAAGCCTTGAGTGAATAATACCTCTGTTCTGATTTATTTACATGTAATTCATCAACATGGTTTCTAAGGAGGCATTCAGTGTCGGGGGGGACTGAAGAACTTTTCAGTAGGTGAACCTTGGTTGGATGCTTTTCTTTTTCCCTGTGAACCATGATGTTGTGCTTGACGACATTAGTTTTAACTTAGTTCTGGAAAGGTTCACTTCCAGTTTCAAACTCAGATCTCAGGAATTGTGAGGGAGTCCTACATTTTGTAAAAATGCGGAACATGCTATTTCCTCTGATTGGAATGATGAAGCAAGATTACATATGACACTGATGAGTAAGATAGCGAGTTCAAATGCCTGGAGTTTTTAGCCGTATGTAAAGTAATACACTGGAGAAGGCAATGGCACCCCACTCCAGTACTCTTGCCTGGAAAATCCCATGAATGGAGAAGCCTGGTAGGCTGCAGTCCATGGGGTCGATAAAAGTCAGACACGACTGAGCAACTTCACTTTCACTTTCACTTTCACTTCTCACTTTCATGCATCAGAGAAGGAAATGGCAACCCACTCCAGTGTTCTTGCCTGGAGAATCCCAGGGACGGGGGGTGCCTGGTGGGCTGCCATCTATGGGGTTGCCCAGAGTTGGACACAACTGAGGTGACTTAGCAGCAGCAGCAAAGTAATACACAGTGCCCAAAACATGATTTGCACTAGTTATCTTTCCTGTGGTTGGGGCAGTGATGGAAGGTGAGAAGGGGTGCCACATGGGTATCTCCTAGAAGAGGCAAGAGGGATAGTTAGAGTGTGTGCTTCTGCTGGATTACCCTCACTCGGGAACTCTCTGCTGGCCCCCTTATATGCCTAATGTCTGCGGGAGAGTAATAAAATGCATTCTGGAGAAAAGTGATTTGGGTACTCCATGGGAAAGAGAAAAAAATGTGATATGTTATAAATTTCAGGTTTAACTGCAGAAACAAAGTGAAGCAGAGACACTGACTCCAGGGTATTTAGGAGCTACCAGAGGCCACAGATCCACAAGACTGACAGCGCTTGGTCATGTAAGATGGAATAACTCCTCGATGCTCCACCATCCAGCCTGTGCTGCATGCTCCTCCAGACATTTCTTGGAGTGAAATGCATGGTATGACCCTGAAGACATCAACTGATGCACTGCCGCTGCTGCTGCTGCCAAGTTGCTTCAGTCGTGTCCGACTCTGTGCAACCCCATAGACAGCAGCCCACCAGGCTCCTCTGTCCCTGGGATTCTCCAGGCAAGAATACTGGAGTGGGTTGCCATTTCCTTCTCCAATGCGTGAAAGTGAAGTCGCTCAGTCGTGCCCAACTCTTAGCGACCCCATGGACTGCAGGCTACCAGGCTTCTCCGTCCATGGGATTTTCCAGGCAAGAGTACTAGAGTGGGGTGCCATTGCCTTCTCCGCAACTGATGCACTACTTGCCCTCAACCTGAAAAGGTCACTAGGTTTTTCTTGTTGCTGATTGTGTTTGAATGCATATAAGAGGCAGGAGTATTGTCAAAAGAAGTAGTATGGCTGTGTAAAGGAGAAGAGGGTGGCAGAGGATGAGATGATTGGATGACATCACCGACTCAGTGAACATGAACTTGGGCAAACTCTGGGAGATGGTGAGAGATAGGGAAGCCTGGCATGCTGCAGTCCATGGGGTTGCAGAGTTGGACACAACTTTGTCACTGAACAACAACAATATGGCTTGTATATATTTCATATCCTTCAATTTTTCTATAGCCCTATGTCTATACTCAATGGCAACAGTTTCAAAACTCTGCAAAAACTTGCCTCAGTGTTTCATTTTTAAATCAAATCAGGAGTTGACTTGTTAGTGGCTGTGTGGTCAGTAACCAATAAAATAGGGGGTTTATTCTGTTAGCCTTAAAACTTTAAGTAGTCAGCAGGTATTTTGTTTTTGTTTTTATTTTTGTTGTTGTCGTTTTAAGTATTGGAAAATAACCAACCACACAAAAGATTTGTAGTATAATGCTTGGTCCTAGCTGTCAGGTTGGTGACCTAGCCTACCTCCTCCATGGACCCACAGACCCATAGATCCTCTGACCCATAGCATAACTCCTCTTCTGACCCATTGTATTTTACAGTACAGTCCTTCTCATTGCAAAGAGTTAGTCATCCTTACCTCTCCTGCTCCTGAGTGACAGCAAGTAAATCAGATTTACTGAAGGAAGGTGAAGAGGTTAGGGAGGGAACCACTCATCCCAGTGACCTAGTGCTATTCAATATTTAGGAGTGAAGACTCAGCCTGTCTTCCTCACTGCGTGTGTGTGTTAGACGCTCCATCATGTCCAACTCTTTCGACCCCATGGACTATAGCCCACTAGGCTCTTCTGTCCATTGGATTTCCCAAACAAGAATACTGGAGTGCATTTCCAACTCGCTTCTCCAGGGGATCTTCCCGACCCAGGGATTGAACCTGGGTCTCTTGTATTGCAGGCATATTCTTTACCATCTGAGCCACAAGGGAAGCCTCTCATCCTCACTACACACATACAGTCTTAGATGTACTTTTGTGTCTGTGAGTATAGCTGAGAAAGGATTTGAAGTATGGCAAAGGCTAATAACAAATTCAGATTTGGGGTAGCAAGTCTGTACTGTCAACCTTGCTGCAGCCATGCTGGCAGTACAAATCTCAGTGATTCTCAGCTTCAAATATGCACAGAACTGGAAGGAGAAAAGTTCAGAGACATGGTTTTTCTTCCTTTCCTCAAAAGCTAAGAGTATTTTTTTATGTTTTCTGTGATGATAATAATAACCACAAAAATAACAAGATGGAATAGTGATTAGGCAGTATGATGTCACAGACACTGGTTCAAGTCCTTTACATGGATTTTCCTATTCAACCTGCACTCTTCTTGAGACACATACCATTATTACCCACTAACAAACATGAAAACTGAATGTGGAGCTTGAGTACCTTGCAAAATGTCATCTTGTGGAGCAGCCTCAAGGGAGATTTGAATCAAAGGAACAGACTTTGTAGGTCTCACCAATAAGTGACAGAGAAAAGGGGATCAGAGGCAAGTGAACAAGACACATGGCTGCATATTAGTTCAAATTAGCTATCACTTACTGAAAGCCTCCTAATACACAATAATTATATACATGCACCCTGAATATACTTGTTCTACCCCATATTAAACTCCAGTCACTAGAATTGCAGACTGGAATTGCAGATAGATAGAAATGATATTAAAATGACTAGCAGGTTGTAATAAAGTTACAAAAAGACAAATCTCCCTGCCGGCATAGTAGAGTTGCTGCCCCAAATCAGATCAATCATATGATTTAAACAGTTCCTCTATAGAATGGGAAGGGGACAGGAAGAAACAGGAATATTTAAAATATTAAATAAAAACAATTCTAGGGACTTGAGAATAGATGCAGCTTTAACAACATGGGCACCAAGCCCAAAGCTGCCAAATTGCCTTTGGGGATAGAGACATTTAAATACAACGCTGGATGGATCACAAAACAAACTGTTTTCTTCTTCTTCTACCTCCTCTGTAATAAACTGTCCAAGATGCATCGTGTGAAAAGACTGTATTTGGGTTTTGAGGCCATTTGCTGACACTGAGAATCTGAAATGGACTGACTCATGGGCCATGTGAATTTTTCTTCATTGTTGTGATTAATAAGGTTAGCTGAAGTCAAGTTATGAGAAAATCAGTTGAGAAAAGATGGATGATTTCTTTCTCTTCAGAAGACACCACCCAGCTTTTAATTACACATGCTGTATTTACAACAACAGGCCAATATTTTGTTGGACTTAAATGAAAAGGAAAGTAGAATTTTGACAAATTTTTCATCCTTTTCAAAAAAGCAAGATATTTTAAAGTATGATTGGGCTGTAATTAGCCATGAATCCCCAGCTCTGTTAGAATGACTATTTTGACTTGAGACAAAGTTGGGTAGAGGAGAGGTCATGGGGCTTTGAATCTGTCAAACTTAAATTCAAATCTTGGTTTGGTCAGTTAATGGCTGTGATATCCTGGGTAAGTTACTCAACTTCTCTGAACTTTATAGCCTTATTTGTAAAATAGAGTTATATATATATATATATCACACTGTGAATTACTCTAAGGATTAATGTAAACATGCCTGGTATATGCTCTAACTCATGTTATCAACAACAGATCAGTTATCTGATAAACTGACTGACTCACAGGTATGTCTGCTAATCAAGGTGATCTTTGACCTGACTGAGACTGGTAGCTACCAGAGTTTTTGAAGTCCTTTATGAGAAGGCAGTGGCACCCTACTCCAGTACGTTTGCCTGGAAAATCCCATGGACAGAGGAGCCTGGTGGGCTGCAGTCCATTGGGTCGCTGAGGGTCGGACAGCACTGAGCGATTTCACTTTCACTTTCACACATTGGAGAAGGAAATGTCAACCCACTCCAGTGTTCTTGCCTGGAGAATCCCAGGGATGGGGGAGCCTGGTGGGCTGCCATCTATGGGGTCACACAGAGTCGGACACAACTGAAGTGACTTAGCATTAGCATAAAGACCTGCTTTAGCTAAACTCTGGACTTCTGGGAGACCCAGATATTTTGTGTTGCTCCTGCAATATACAAAATATGAGATGCAAGAGAGTAACTTAGACCCCTAAATTCCTAGCCCCTATTATCTCACAACAACCTTGCTACATATTTATGGAATATTTACTTAGCTTGCATTCTATAGCTAACACTAGGATTACACAGTGGATCAAAACATACAATGTTTTACCCACATAAAATTTACATATGGGGATTTAGTGGGGATGAGAGGGTCAGAGCCACCAAGCTGGAGAGGTAAGAAACAAAAGCTACAAGGAAATATAAGGCAAAGCTATAGAAGAGGCTATAGATTATTTGTGTGGATTTATGTAAGAAAGAGCAGATGTTTGATGTAGCTCTCCCCATACACAATAAAAAAGATGTTTTTTAGATTATTTCAATTTTATCATGTCTTTAGTGGTCACTTCTGATTTTACTTCAGTGTTCTCTTAGTTTATATAATCCCAAAGTCCTGCCAATATATCTCCTAGGAATCCCCACCTGCAATTGTCAGCATTGCAAATTTAATACATTTTAAGTTTTCTGCAATGTGAGTTGAGGTTAATGGAAGATATTTCTTCTTCAAGGTATCTGAGGCAGAATTTTTCAATAGCCTTCAAAAAAAGGGGGCTCTGTGATGGGCTAATTTGTATCCTCCCAAATTTTACATGTTGAAGTCCTAACCCCTAGTACCTTAGTATGTGACTCCATTTGTATACCGAATTTTTACAAGTTAAACGAAGTCATTAGGCTGAACCTTAATCCAGTATAACCAGTGTCCTTATAAGAAGGGAAGACTAGAAATAACCTAAGTGTCCACTGATGGATGAATGAATAAAGTAAATGTGATCTATATAAATATAGAGTGCCAGGTTGGTATGTAGGTAGATATTTATTAGAAAATTATTCGGCCATAAAGAAGAATGAAATCTCGCTATTTGCAACAACATGGATAAACTCCAAAGCCATTATACTAAGTGAAGAAAATCAGAGAGAGAAAGAAAATATGCATTCCATTTATGCATGGAATTATTTAAAAGAAACCCATACCCAAAACCAAGTCCATAAATACAAATACCAGACTGGTGGTTGCCAAAGATGGGGGGAGACGGCAGATGGGCGAAACCAGTGAAGGGGGTCAAAAGGTATAAAGTGCCCGTTATAAAATAAATGTCATTAGGAGATAATATACAGGATAGTGACAGTTGTTTATAAAACTGTATGCCATATTTGAAAGTTGCTACCAATTTATCTTGAAAAGTCATCATCACAATAAAAATGACTTATAACCATGTAAGCTGAAGGATGTTAACTATACACGGCATGGTGATCATTTGCTGTGTATAAAATATACAAACATTGTGTTGTGTGCTTGAAACAAATATAATGTTAATGCCAATTATACCTCAAATATAAATGAGTAAATAAATAGGAAGAGGAGATGAGGACATAGAAGCACACAGAAGAGAGCCTGTGTGAAGACACAGGGAGAGGATGGCCATTGACACGGCAGAGGGAGAGTGCCCAAAAGAAACCAACTCTACCCCAACCGGATCTTGTACTTTGATCCTCCAGGGTTGTTATCCTCCGGAGAAGATAAATTTTTGTTGTTAATCCTACTCTGTGGTCCTTGTTTTGGAAGCCTTAGGTAAGTAATATAAGCTTTGAAATAATATGAAAGCCAGTGAGTCCATTTGCCTTCTCAGTCATTTACTTTTCAGGCCATTTGACTTAAGCTCATAATAAAGATATAGAATTATAAATGTTGCTTAAAATTTATGAAAAGTCTCAGCCATCCACCCTTTAGGACAAATCATGTGGTTTCCTACTCCAATTCCGCCCCTCCCCTTTCCCCCCATTTGGTAGAAAGGTAAGGTATCCTCTACATTTCTTCTTTATAAAAGAGGAAAATCATTCAGAAAAAAATGACATTTATGATTTTTGAGGTTTTACTGGAATGCAGTATAAAAATTACACTCTGTTTTAGGGAGGACGAGATACATCTGAACTGTAAAAACTATCCTAGTGGAAACTGGAGGGAAAAAAATCTATGTGCAGTAATTATTTCTTAATTCTCATTTCTCTCTTCTGTACTATTCACAAAAACAAACAAAAACAGGCAGTGAGGGTACCGGGTTACTAAACAATATCTGTCAGCAGGATATGACTAGGGATGGTATTGGCTAGTTCTTTTTCATTGATACCTCAGAGTTTAACAGTTCAGAATGCTGGACCAGTAGAGCAGAAAACTCCTTACAAGCCCATTCCCAACGTCCTCTGCCTCTTGGGAAATTCACAGACCAAAGTTCAATGCTTTCCCCAAGTTTCCTCAATTCATCTGTCAGTTAGCCATTCCCTGCTAGTGACCTCGTATTCTTTGGCAGATGAAAGATCTGCAAGTCCTTTTTGCCAAAAAGATTAATCCTGTCAAAATGCTTGCAAAGAAGTAATGAGAATGAAACACCGTTCATACACAGCCTGTGCCACACACATCCATGCAGTTCTCAGAATGGCAGATGTGTGAAGTGCTTTATATATCTAAGTTTTTCTTAACCATAAACTCATATCAGCCTCAAGACAACTGTTTGGGTAAGTTACTGTCCAGGTCTTGCTGATTTCTGAGAGGGTGTGAGAGAGGGGGAGACTAATGGTAGAGATGTCAACTGACTCAACAAGAGTACTCAGAGTTCAGGTATCCTGTTCCCCATCTACTGCATTCAACTACGTTAAAGTACAGAAGAGCTGTGCTTATTATGTACACACGTTTGACCTTCTTGGACAATGTGAATGTATTGGAAATTTTTTAAAATTCGGATAGTTTGAAACTACTGATCAATCGAGTGGAAAGAATTACTGTGGATATAGATGCAAGCTTTGCCTTGGGGTCCATGGTATCTGGGACACAGGTGTGCTTTGTTATGTCAGGGGGATTCAGGGCAATTAATGCTTTCTTTCTCCCGTCGCGTATTTAGCACACAGCAAGGCTGGCCTGTGCCAGAATCCTCATGTGATCCTTGATTGCATTACAAAATATGATCAAAAGACTCCACCTCAATGGGCATGATTGTGCTGCTTGCTAAACTCAATGGCAATTTATTTAAATATGATACTCTGCAGGAGAACTCCTTCAAAGAAAAGGCACAACAGGCAGTTTATCATTTCCATGCGAGGCATTTCGAGTTATTGCCTCTTGAAAGCATTGGGGAAACAAGGATAATGCTGGTGGAAGAGTTAAAATGTGATATGATCATAAGCCCTACTCTCTATGAACAATGCTAGTTATGTCCTAGAGTTAATAGCTTGGTGGTCCCTTCTTAACACAAATCAGCCTTCCAAATAGAGGAAAGAGATGGGTGTGGGTGGTAAGGAAATTAAGAGCATAGATTCTAGACAATAATGCATCTGAGATAATCGAGTGATGCAAGCACATTGCTATCCAGTGTGTGGCAGAGTGCCTCTAATTCACTAAAAAGCTAAGTCAGGCAAATATAAATTAAAGCATGTGCAGGACTGGATTGTAAAAAATAAGAGCAATTAGCATTGCATTATGTGCACATCTGCAATAATCCTGTTTGATGCATCTTCTATTAATTAACTTTATTGGAAGAAAAAAATCAGGTCAACAGACAGAAATGCACAGCTTTTGGCCACTACAAAGCATTTCCAAACACTGACTGAGTTTGCCATGTAAATGTGTCAAATGTCCTCCTTTAAATCTAGAATAGAAAAGCAAAATGCCTCTCATTTGTAAAGCTGTGACTTTTCTTTTAAGCCTACGAAGTTTAATTTTCAGATATGTTCGTGTACTCATTTTTCTCCCTGGTGATGTGCTTCCTGTGTTTATAAGGGAAATTATGTTTAAAAAGTTTAAATAGTTTGAATAACTTCATTTATTTACATATGAACTGCAACCCAATGAAGTCTAAGGTCTGGAATATGTAATATGAAAAATTATAATTATGCTCCTGAATCTGGAAATGCTTTATTGCATAATCTTAATTCAACAATGCTTTAAAGATTTCTACATTCAAATATAGAAAATAAGATTTTAGATCTAAACCAATACACAAAGATTTAATCAACATAATTTTAGGATGCAAAAATTCTTTCCCATGAATAAAAATCATTTAATTCCTGGTTTTATAGGCTATTAAATATTTCTTAATAAATATTTGCAATTTTACCAGCATTCTCTGAAATTACTAGGAAAGAAAACCAAATTACATTTTCAGTAAATTGAATTGTACATTAAGAAATGGATATTTCTTAAACATATCACTGATTATATCTCACTCTTACAATCATTCTGCTTTTAAAACAGGTCGTTCTCTAAAATAAAAATTCTATTTGGGAGAGAATATTTATATCAAAAACCCAAAATTCTCTTTCTTAAGTAAAACTGGAAGTATTCTATGATTTCTAATTTATGTAAATTCATCTTTGTTTTTGTAATTCCAAATGCGCTTGCTTACAATAACTGATAACATTTGGTTTTTACTACCTGTCTTTTTCATTCAAAGAAAGTAAATAACACGGCTATATATAAACAAATATACTAATTAATTATCATTGTTTAATTCTTTTGACAAAACTCCAGTTCAAAGAAATACTTTTAAAAGTGTACTATTACCATTATATGACTATGTACTTGAATAATGCCATCAAGAGTATATCTATAATTCAAGAACTTCCCATATTTCTATATTTGTAGATTTTAAAATTTTGCAGCATTGTACCTAATCCAGTAAGACATTTTGCTCTAAATTAAGGTTAATTGTAATAATAAAATTTGCATTTAACCATTTATTTTAAAATAAACCACTTTATTGATATCCTTATTAAAAATTCAAAATGCTTTCTGCATTAAAAAATAGGTTTTATAATGGGAACAAGCATTTGAGGAAAAGTGTTATGCAATTTAATTAAATGTAATACAATAGCATAACAAAGCAGATGAAATGTTTTATCAATAGAAATTTGCTCTCTTGACTGATTTATGAATTTCAGTTTTTAGATGATTATTGCGAGATAATGTTAGAAAAAACTATAAAAATATATCCACTACAATCACTGAACTTTTGCCTTCTGTGTTATGTACATAAAGGAGACATTTTTTTTCCCTGAGACTAATCGGTATGAATATCTTGAATCTCTGGCCTCTGAAGTGAGATCAGAAAGACAGATGAGCTTCAAAGTATTGCTGTCCCATACACCATAAGCAATTGAATATTGCTTCTAGAAACTGAGAATGTCATTTTTGTCAAGTTGATATGGTTGAATGAATCTATACCACAGATTGGAATCTATACTGTCATTTTACAATCTGTGACTTTTGTCTATGTATTAAGGTTAGACAAGAACTGATGTTTACAAAGACTCTTATTTCATATTTAAGGAAATGGGATTAGTGTCTCAGAATTGTACTAACCATGTGCGCCCTCTACAATATCATCTTGCCAATATTTTCTTTGTAAAATTGTTACACATATATGGGCTGGGTACTACCTGCCACTCTTCAGAGGGAGGTCCTGGAGCCCCTTGGACACAGAGCCAGATCAGAGCTTCTGCATTAACTCTCCATTCCCTGGCTCCTTCTGGGTTCCAGCACACTCATAATGTTTCTTTAACATTGGGTTTTTTTGTGGTTTAATATTTCTAAAAGCAGTAAATTATTTCCAGTGTACGTAAAAAAAGACAAATTTCTCTGTGGTTCATGACCACAAAACAAAACAAGAAACAGAAATACTTCAGAGCATGAATCCTAAGAAAAGTTTCAAGTTTTAAACTCTTACTTTGATGCCATATGTGAAAAAGGAAATTTTGATAAAGAACTATGAATTAGTATGTTAAAGAAGCCTTGAAACCAATATACATTCCTGTATCTATCATTTTCATAACCAATAATAAGAATGCTAATTGTTAGGTAAACACACACACTCATTGTCCTTCACAGGCATATAGCGTAGCTATGAGCTGTGGAACATGATTAATACTGACTAGTAAAGATATCTTATGATTTAAGATAGACTCAATCTTCTCAATTTAAAGGATTTATAACAAATACTTTTTGAAACAGGAAAGTAGCAAAGTAAAACTGGTGGCAAATATCTTTTTAAAGCAATGATTTGTTACTCATTTATAACTGCTTTATATTTGCTTCCAGAGCTCATTATTATTTTTCTTTTTAATTATAGTTGTTTGAATGTCAGAAAGAGTTTTAGGATTTTAAAATAATGTTTCACTTCACAATTTTTAAGTTATAGTTTTAGAAAATATATTTCACTTGATCTTATAGGATTTAAAATTTGGCATCTGACAGAAAATTTTTTGACAACCTAATTGACAGTGGTAATTTAAAATTGTATTTTATTGAAGCCTCATTAGAGATATTATTATAGATCATAGAATGACAGAATGATAATGCTTGTGATAGTATTATGCTCCCAAATTTTAGAGAATCATACACTCAGGAAAATTCAATTAATTCGCAAAACAGCACAGCTAATAACTGGTGGAGCTTAGATTTAGACTTTTTCTTTTTTCCCTTTATATCTGAAACTAATTTAACAAGTGGAACTTTTATTTGGGGCAAAATTAATAATGCAAGAAGCTCTCAGAACCTCAAAACAAGGATACATATGCCAATGAATAGGACAGCACTAAATATTTCACCACCCTGTATAAGAAAGAGGAGAGCAAAAATCGTGCTTAGATTATATGATAAAGCAGGAAAATTTTAAGCATCTTGCATTGTTTCATATTGCTAAACCTTCCCCTTCTTTCTCAGATTTGGAGCAGCAGCAGCGTAGAGAGAGCACTAAGCAACAGAGAGTGTTGGAAGAGAGAGATCAATAATGACAAAACGCAGTTCATAGACCCTCAAACTCAGGCCAAGTAAGATAATCAAGTTTGTTACTTTTCTTCCATCATTGCTCCTGATTGTTTATGCATATTTCTTCTGGTGCAGATCAAAACTAAGCTGAGAACCTAGATGGTATGTACAGATAAAGAAAATGGGCATATCACTTAGAGATTTTTACTCCTGATATGGTAAAATCAATGTCATATATGGAACAGCTTTTACCAAACTTTTTAAATTACATATTTAGATCTGAGAATTTCTCAGCTTAGAAAGATAGGAAGACACAAAACCACGATTTTTTTAATATTTATAACTAACACCAGTAAGCTGGACTAATGACAGATTATAGAATATTGGATACTAGAATTGCTCTAGAACTTCACTTTGGCTTTTTTGTGACAATCCTTTACTATGAAAAATAGATTTCATTTTAGAAACTCAAATTGAGTATTAAATAAAGAAAAAAACATAATTTTTTGTTTAATAAATATATTATTAAATGTTTTGTTTCAAATGTATGATTATTCTCAGATGAAAAAAGTACAGTCTCATTTATTATGAAGTCCTCTCTTAAAATATATACTTATTCCTTCCATTAGCTCTCCTTACTGGAATAAAACAGAAGTTACTTTACTTGCAAAAGCGGAGCTGGATTCCCTGCCCCAAACCTGACAATGAGTTTTTAAATTAAAATTAAATTATGATATGGTGTCCCAAGAGGATATTAAAACAGGAATGTTAAGTAGAATGTCACAGTTAGAATTGTCAAACACTGAGTTAACAGTAAATCATACAGCGATGCCAAAGAGTAATAACCCAGACTTCAGGACTCTTCAGACTAATAACTATGATGTTGAGACAAATGACTATGTTTGGAGATAATGAGGCCAAAGGAAAGTTCAGTAAAGAAAAGAAAATTAGTTATAAATAAGATATAAATGAAAAAGGCTTTTAAGTCTTAAAATGTACACATGGCTTAGTTTAAAAATATATATCTATGTATATTCATTCTTATATATATATATATACATAAAACATTAGACCTATACTTCCTGGCTGAGATCAACATATGCTCTGTTACTTAAATGGAATGGAACTTAAAGATCACACTTCTACCTTCTATGTGCAAGGGATATTCCTCTTTTGTTTCATTTTTTTTACTCACTAATTTGACTATAAGTTGAGTGACCTTTCTGGGGAAGATAGGCCCACACACTTCTTTGTCTTCAACATTTCCAAAGCTGCTATTCTATTCTCCTCTCTTGCTTTGGAGTCTTTTCTAATAAGCAGAAGGGTGCCATTTCTTAGAGATGTTTATTCTAAAAGGAGAAGGAGCAGATAGGTGGGATGTCGAAGAAACACAGCCATGCTATTGGTCTGGTAGATGTTACTACTGTTTCCAGCAGTAACAAAGACTCCACTGTGTGCCCTCGCGTAGGTCACATAACCTGCTGTGTCACAATTGCTCCACCTGCAAATTAGATAATCACCTTTGCCACCCATCTTCCTCTCAGGGCTGTTTTGAGAATGTCATAACTGGTCATTTGTTTGATCTATCCAAGAAACACTCAGTGCCCTTGGACCTCTGACTATGCATACCTAAGTGCAAGCTCAGATACGAAACTACATCCAACAGGAATGTTTCCTTACTGAAAGAGACAAAGGGCAGGCAATTGAAGAATGCCAGACCCAAATGACATCTTGAAGGTCTTTGAGATTCTCAGATGAAAGGCTTTATATAAAAATAAAGTATTGTTATTACCTAGGCAGAGAAAAATGCTTGCATTTTTCTATTAGCATTCAAGAGCCAAAATATAGTGGTGCCCTTTGCTCCCCTTTGATATTTCCTTTGCATTTAGTTTGATGACAGTATAGATAAATCCTCTATTTAGTGCCATTGGACCTGGGTTACATTTCAGTATGTGGAAAATGACGAAATGAAAGAGAGAAGCCTTTGAAAGAAAGTGAAAATAAATGTAATAGCCAAAAGCCAAATAATAGTCAAAGTATATTTAAAGTCTATTAAAGAGCAGCAGTCAGGGTATCAAATGCACACTCTCTCATCCTCTGTGGTCAGCCTACTATGTGGACCACCTGCCTTAAATTACACAAATTCACCACATCCCTGGAGTGAAGTGGGGAAGGCAGGAGAAAAATGGGGGTGGAGAAGCAGCTTTCTTCATTCATACTCATTGTAGCAAATGTGAATATTTTTAGAATGCCTCTTTTCAATTCACAGCCAATTATAGTTCAGTCTCTAAACTGTCCCTCTTGGGTTTGGAATATGTGTGCATATATTGCATATATGCAATCAGTAGGTAACTTGGAGTTTCAGTTTTTCAGGAGATAGACATGTATTGTTTAGTTATCAGTGATTATGTGGTTTTAGGAGGCAACAGGGCACAGGAATATGGGGAAATGGAACCCCAGATGGCAGGAGCAGGAAAAGATACCCTTCTTGGTAGACTGCCCCAGTTTGGTTAAGAAGCACATGTGGAGAGTCTGAGTTTGGAATCTTTCAGAGAAATCAAGTGGAATCAGTTTCACAGACATGAAAACACACTGATAACAAGCTAACCAGATTCCTTATTAAATTTGACAATGACTGCTTTTGGGGTGCTAACACTGCTGCATATAGTTGTGAGGGATGTTCACTGAACAAAGGCATTAGGTCCATGGGGTAACAGAATCTGGAATCAGCGCAGCTCTGACTGATTTTCCAGGCAAGACAGATGCCCTGTACTCATTCACACAAATCATATAGGCAAATGGCATCTATGGGCACCATACAAAAAGACACTCTAAAACACCTGAGTTAAATGTCTGACTCTCAGTGTTTCAACAAATGTCTTATTTTGTGCTTACTTGGATTTTCATTCTAAACATAAATCTGAGAGACAAGTATGTGAATTCCTCTGCTATAACAATATGGGACTGTCATGTTGTCATTTTTTTCTTTTAGATTTAAATTTTGCCTCTCTACCTCAGTTTCCCTCTTAGTATTGATACAATGGTGATGTCAGTTCAAATCAACAAAAATGCCATGTGGCAGGTGGTAAACAAGGTGCTGGGATTATAGTAGCGAGCTGGATAGGCATTTGTCTGCATGAAGCTTAAAGTCTAATAAGCAACTATTAATCTATAGATGGTGGTGGCTTAGTCGCTAAGTCATGTCTGACTCTTGAGACCCCATGGACTGTAGCCTGCCAGGCTCCTTTGTCCATGGGATTCTCCAGGCAAGAAAGCTATTTCCTTTTCCAGGGGATCTTCCCAACCTAGGGATTGAATCCAGGTCTCCTGCATTGCAGGCAGATTCTTTACTGACTTAGCTGTGAGGGAAGCTCTAAAAGCTATAGGATTTTGCTACAAACTGATAAATGTGCATGCAAAAGAAATAAAAATAGCAAAGGCAATAAAAGGTATTCTTGGACTCACTTCTACCCTCTGTTGTTAGGTTTCCATTCTTAGAATGCTAACTGCTGCTGCTGCTGCTGCTGCTAAGTCGCTTCAGTAGTATCCGACTCTGTGCGACCCCATAGACGGTGGCCCACCAGGCTCCCCGTCCCTGGGAGTCTCCAGGCAAGAACACTGGAGTGGGTTGCCATTTCCTTCTCCAATGCATGAAAGTGAAAAGTGAAAGTGACGTCGCTCAGTCGTGTCTGACTCTCAGCGACCCCATGGACTGCAGCCTACCAAGCCCCTCCATCCATGGGATTTTCCAGGCAAGAGTACTGGAGTGGGTTGCCATTGCCTTCTCCGAGAATGCTAACCTCTCCACTCATATTCTTCCACAGTTAGGGAGTTCTAATTTTCTGTATTATTCTAAAATAGGAGAGAAAATTGGGGTGAATTAACTACTGTAAGGGCCACTGTGCACATGCAGCAAATATCCCACAGATGAGACCAGCCTTCTATGATTAGAGGTGACTTTGTTATGATGGGCATGATGCAGTCACTTCCACTTGGCCTTCAGACCTTAGACAGACCCTCCAGAAATGTTTGTTGACTGAATAATCATGCCTCTGTTTAATTCAAGGCAGTGTCATAGTGGCCACCCACACAGTCTGTCATTTGGGGAAAAGTGTTTTGGGAAGAGCGAACATTTTGAAATTGCTTCTGCAAATCTTACATGATATGTAACTCTACCTGTACAATTAGACAACTGAGTAGATATTTCACAGGAGTAAATGAGAGTCACTTGTGGTTATACATTTGAATAAGTTCACACACTCTTTACCCTGGTTGTTATTTTTCAGAATTGTGCTGCCTCTAGTCTGATTTCAAGTTGTTATTTGCATCAGTAACTCTGGAAAACAAAAACCCACTAGGAAAGCATGTCAGACAAGAATAGATCACAAATTCAAAATGCCTCTGGGATCCCTTGTAAAGAGTAGGAAAACTCACTTATGATCACTCTCCTTTGGTTCTGCCTCATTCCATAATCCCTCCATGGGGTAAACTCTACTCCTGGTTTGTCTACCCCACCAATAGTTTCTGCACATGCTAGTTAAATTATCTTTCTTTTTCCATCAGTTTTGAATTCATAAGAGTATTCTTAGTGGTAATTATCCTTATAAACAGCAAAAATAATGGTCTCAGGGCATTTTTCCACAAGCAAGGCTTTGTATCAGTAATTGTAAAAATCAAAATAAAAAGTCCTCTTAAAGGTGCACATGTTCATAATATTACTATTGGAATTTTTAGTATAAAGACATACTCATTTTCACTCTTAGGAAACGAAAAGATAAAACAGCAAAATAGGATTCTGGCCTTTACAGTTTAGAAAGTGTTATGTCTATGCAGGGCAGTGTACAGCCTCACTTATTAAGAGGCAGTTGTAGTCTTATCTATTTTGTTTATGCAAAACTTTGTAGTAAAAGAGAACGTTAATGAGCCTTGGGGAACAGTTGCTCAGTTGGAAGAAAATGGGTAGTTCTAGTATTCAGGCCAATTCTGGAGTTTACTAACCTGTGAAAATCCTAAAATCATGTCTCCAAGTAAAGAAAAAAAAGCACTGAACTAGGCCCAATTAGTCTTGGGCAAATATCCTAAACACTGTGGACCTCAGAGTCCTTTGCCGCAAATTAAATGGCTGAATTCAATGAATCTAAACATTGAGAGAAATGGAGACTTCATAGCTATGAGAGAGAGCCTACTGGTAACCAATCAAGGAAGATACATAAATCAGCATCCAGCTAAAATTGACAATGAGAACCTCTTGACTCAGGAAGCAGAGAAGCAGTGTCCAGCAACTCTTGAAGGCATTGTGAAGTGAGTCACAGGGAAAATTGGAAATAACGACAAACATCAAACCAACTACCACTATCAGGATTTATCAAAGAACTTAGCCCACCAGGAGATTAACCTGCAATTCAGCAGTAAAAGTCTGATGTCATTTCCTAGAACTCAGAAGTCCTATGCAAGCTGTGAGTGGAAAAGAAGCTGCTGCTCATTAAGTGGAAAGAGATCATTCCAAGTCACACATGAATGTTGCTCATCACAGCTAACTACAGAAATAACACCACCTGTGCCGCCTTCTAGTTTGAAGGGCCATCTCTCAACACGGCAGAATTATAGGTTGAAGAGTATTTGGATGAAACATTTCAGAAGACAATTTGTGTTACTTGTTAAAAATGGCCACATCAGTGTACACTTCTCCCTCTCCACCACTGAAATAACATTTGCTATGGTTACATCACGGAGAAGGCAATGGCACTCCACTCCAGTACTCTTGCCTGGAAAATCCCATGGATGGAGGAGCCTGGTAGGCTGCAGTCCATGGGGTCGCTAAGAGTCAGACACGACTGATCGACTTCACTTTCACTTTTCACTTTCATGCTTTGGAGAAGGAAATGGCAAACCCACTCCACTATTCTTGCCTGGAGAATCCCAGGGACGGCGGAGCCTGGTGGGCTGCCGTCTATAGGGTGGCACAGAGTCGGACATGACTGAAGGGACTTAGCATGGTTACATCACAGACAGTCTTCTACAGAACATAAATGCCAAACACAGTTCAACACTAATTTCTCCTTACACAGAATACAGATGACCCCTTTGACCACCAACCTGTCTTTCATGCTAGTTTTAGAAACTCTGTCAGGAAAAAAAAAATTTCTGTGGCTTGTGGAACTTTAGGCAGGGGGTATAAGGTCTTGACCAGCAAATATGAAAGTATATTGTTTGGTTTCCTCTCAATATCAATACTTAGTATCACATTTTAGGTCTTGTAAGTGCTCCCATATGTTTCAGAAATAATTAAATTTTTATTGACATTTTGGCCTGCCTCCTAAAGATGAATATCCTTCAGCTGTTAAACATTTGATAGGTTTGAAGTTGGGAAAGTTTTTTTATTTAATATTTTTATGCTCTTGGATATATACATACAAAAAAAGACAAGAGGTGACCTAAGTCTTTTGATGTAGGGATGGGAACTCTAGGAAAAAGGCAAGGACTTTCAAAACCTCTCAAGCTGCCCTTGGAGAGAGAGGAGGCGTATCATGTGATGAAGCTTATCAAATCAGGATCCGTTCTACATAAACCAATCAACTCTGATCTAGTTCCTTGTTTTGTAACCTTATGAAGAATGAAGACTGCTTATAAGCAATCTTGGGAAATAAGGTTTTCAAAAAGGCCCTCAAGTGAATCCATTCTCTTTCACCCAGGAAATCAGCTTGATGTTTCATTGGGAAAACAAACCGCTGACCTTCAAGCTACTAAGATCGAAAGGATAGGAAGTCTAGAGGATGAGGGTTCATCCAAAAAAAAAAAAAAAAGACTGAAATGGTCAGACACGGTTCCCCAAATAGATTCCCAGCCTTGTGGGATTCTAAGCAAATAACCAGAATATCACTCGGGGCCAAACCTTCATCTGTAAGCAGACATTTGCCAGCGGTGCCCTGGCCTCGACCCCTCCTCACCGCTGGTTTTCAAGCCTCCCTGGCTAATGGCTAATTCCCTCCTTAATTTGCCTTCACCTTGGGAAAGAAAAAAGAAAACAAAGTTTTTCCTTTCCAGTTCCCAGTTGGTTACAATTCGAAAGCAGAAGGAATAGCTGGAAAACCTCCCTCGTGTAAAAAGCGTCCGCTGGAGGCTACGGTGGGTCGGTCCCACCTTTGGCTTCTGGTTGACAGATGTGTTTCCCGAGTTCTCAGTGTTGCGGGCCTCGTGGTCCCCTAAACTCGCGCTAGCGTTCGCCGGGTCTGAGCTGCCCCCTGCCCGTCCCCTCCAACCCCCGCAGCGGTGCACATTTCAACTTTTCAGCTTCCCGATGGAACTCACAGTAATTGAATCGGGAGGGTTATTTTTCCTGGCCTCGCCTCGCGGCCCAGAGACTGCAGGGAGCTTTCGAGAAGACATCGCCTCCTACCCCGCGACGCCCCGGCAGCTTCTGAGCACCGCCCGGGCCTCCGCCCCGCGGGAACCAGGAGAGCGATTCTCTCAGCCGCGGCCAGAAGGCTGAGGCCGGAGGGTGAAACCACCAGGGGTCCCAACGGAGGGCTTATTCCCGCCCCGCTTCACATGTGGGGTCAAATCGCATTAACACCAAACCACCAACGGGGCAGTAGCAGGTGGTTAATTGCAAAAAACAGAGTTAACTGCAAGAGACTAACTTTACAGGAGGGGTGACTTGGTTTCCCTCCGTAGGTTTGTCATCATAAAAAAGAAGATCCCTCCCTCCTCCTTAGTTGGAAGGCGGGGAAAGGTTATCTGCGGGTCCGGGAGAAGGCTGGTGCACACAGTCGGTTTAGGGTGACCGGCAGCCGGGCGCGGTAGGCGCGCGGGCTTCCATCCGCGAGGCTATTGGAAGCAGATTTCCCTCACCCCTGTCTGGAAGGTAAGAGCTTTGGCATCTGGAAGCGTCAGAAAGGAGCCTTTTGCCATAAATCATCCTGAAAAGCATTCAAATCAGACAAGCGTCTAGAGACCCCTTAGACACTCCGCCCCCAAAATCCTAGATCAAAGTGCAATTCCTGGAACCATAAACACCTATTATAAGCAAAATCCTGCTTATCTGGAGGATGCTAAAACTGAAGGGAAAAGACGGGGTAAGAGGGCATTTGTCGCTGTAAATCCCCTGCACAAAATTCACAAAGTCTATCTTTTAACATCGTCAACTGCTTTCTTGGAGGCAGCCAACCACAGCGCTTCTAAACTCGCCCAATGCGCGTTTCTGGAGTCCTCCGAACAGCTGGCGGGAGCGTTTAGCGCCCGGGACTGGACATTCGTTTTCGCTTGTTTTTTTCAACCAGCAGAAGCAGGTGCGAGAGAGTCCGGGGTTTGGGAGGTGGGAGGTAGAGAAAGAAAATCCACTTGGTGCTAGTTCAGAGGACTGCAACCTCTCCTTACATCACACTAGGGCTGCAAACCTAGTAGTCCAAAACGTAACAAAACGAGCAGAAATCACACGCGCCCAGACAATTTCTGCTCTCGCTGAACTCCCAGGAGAGCTGCGTTACATTTGCACAGTAACACTTCGCAAATTTCCGAGATCTCGAAAGGCGGATCGTCAGAGGGACGAGAACACTAAGAGGGGACCTGGAAGGGAGATGTCTTCGATTCTGAGACAGCAATTTTCCCGCCTCGGAAATGAAAAGACCCTAACTTCCCCACGACTTCCTTGGTCAATCCAGAGTCAACCGAGTGTAATGAAATCTCTAGTCTGGATGGAGCATGGATGGCCCGGCAAGCGTGTAGGGCGGAAGCTGGGGGTGGGGGTTGGGGGTGCAGGGAGGACCGTGTAGGAGAGACCTCCCCCCACACACATTCCCTGCTGGGAGATGCGCTGGGCGCGCGGATACCGCGAGATGGGGCATCGTGAACCTCGCTGGCTGCGAGCGGACTCCGGGGCTGAGATTATTCGACACGTGTCTTTTACCCCTCACAATCCATTTCCTACGCGTGATTTACGAACGGACCACTTTGATCAGGCTCGGTTTCATCTGTCCACTACTTACAGATGACAGACGCGGCTGCTAAAAATGCCTTCTCGCTGTCTAAAAGTTTGCCGCCGCCCCACCTTCCCAAATACTGTGGCTTTTTCTCTGGCGACTCCCCACCCCCTGCCCCTTCTCTCCCCTGCCCTACCCCCAGCTCCATTTGCTCTGTTAGTTGCAGTTCCTCCGGGTGTTTTAAGTCAACAAAAAAAGCTCCTGGCAAGGTCAGCTGGGAGCCAAAACAGGCATATTTGGGGCACACTATCTCCTTGGTACCACAAGTATGGGGGTCCTAAGAAGGCTTCCAGTCAGGGACCTGGAGAACTCGCTCCCCAAGTGCTGGGGGCGGAGGAGCCCGCCTTCGGAAGGGAGTGGGCAAAAAACCCCGCAGTCCAGTCCCGGGACCCGGTTCTGCCAAGAGAAGGGACCAGAAACCGGGATGCAGAGGGCAGTGTCAGCCCACGGTTGTCTCCGGGCCTGGACTCAGAAGAACAACCACTTTGGCTTAATTGGGGAGGAAAGGAGGCGGTGGGAGAAGGGGGAGAGGGGATCACGTTACGGAGCCTCCTGGTCCCTAATAGGTAAAGGAAAAGCGGAGTCTCAGAAGCGGTTATTAATAGTAGTTTGTGTGTGTGGTAGTAGTATTTCATTAAAACCATATCCTGGGACAGAGAGTTGCTTCTTTCGTGTTTCTTTGCTTTGTTATTACTCTGACAGAAGTTCCCAAACAGGATTTTCCAAATCAAAGAATCCATGGAGTCTTCTCCCCTTCCCAGCCCCCTTACTCAGACTGCTCCTGTAAGGATCCTTATACTCTTGATTTAGCTGGAGGACATTTAATAGCTGACTGGATTAAATATTGCAGACTCCAGCCAGGGCCATTTGAAAATCCGGGTCGTGGACTATGCCTAACTTCAGAGAAGGAAAACTGATCTATGAGATGTGTTTTAAATTTCACTCGGTCGGGGCCTGGAGAAAAGAAAGAGGAAGAAGGATTCTCTGCCCCAGGTCTATTTTATACATTTACGAGTTAGAAGTTTTAAAAGGTGTGTGTTGATAGGGGATAGCAAGAGGAGTCAGGGAGGAATGAGGCCAAAGGCAGCCTTAACAAGAGGCTAACTGAAATGTCCTTCTTCCATGCGGTGAAACAGGGGATTCATAAGAACATTCTAAAGAATGCTGATCTGGAAGGTAGGGTTCTGCCCTGGGAATGGAACCCCAGAATTTAGGGGTGCATCAGCAGACCTCTGGGAAGGATGCATTGTCATTGCTAAAGTTACAGCACTGAGAAGTTCTGTGTTCGTTCACTGCATGTTGGTGTTCAACAATGCTAACAGTTCTTTGGTGTAAAGTTTCAGGAACAAAAGAGGAAAAGAAATGTGGACTGTTTTGTCCAGTACTATGTTTAGAAATGGAGGTCTGGAAGCCTCAGAGGAGAGCTTTACATAGCAGAGTCAGCGAGTCAGGGTCCAACCCAACATTCATCAAGGCTGGGCAAATGCAGAGGGGGAGGATCTGAGATTTTAGTCCAACGCCCTGCCCTTCCGGGTCATCACCAGATATGTTCTGTACCCAAAGGTGAGAAAGCAAGGCTAGGTTCCTCCAGGGATGGCTAGATGGGTGTTTAGATTTCATGCTATGGAGAAAAGAGATATGTCTGTTCATCTGGTCTTGTGCATAAACAAACAAACAAACACAGAAAATGATTAACCCTTAAAGCTAATGTGATCACTTCGAATATATTTCAATTCTGATCACACCTTTGGAAATCCAGAAAGGACTCAGAAAAAAATCTGACAGTAAATTTTAATTTAATATTGTGGAAAAAATACTCCAACTTTGAAGTTCTGTTTAAAGAAGAAAGCTGCACTGGTGGCTAAAGAAGAACTGTAAGCCAGGTGCAATGTCAGTTTAACAAAGACTTGGGAATAGTGTTGCATTTGAAGGAAGAGTCACAGCACAGTTCATTTAATATACAACCTGAGAGTTATTGTCGACAAATATTTAAAACCTTAACATGGACAGAGACCCAAGCCTGTGCCACATGGTAGGTAACATTCACAATATCCCCATGAACCTCTCTCTTAAATACAGAGAAAGGAATTAGACTGTTCCACAACTGGGCAACTGCTAATTCATTTTAATTTTGTTTATAAAGCGAACTTCCTTCTTACGTGTGGGGGTGGGGTGGGGGAGTCCTATGTGTACAAGTCATTAAAAAAAGAAAAAACAAATCTTTCAACCAAACCAATGATTTAACTTGGTAAAGTCCCTACCCCATGGGCGGCTGGGATCCCCAGCGCTCTGGATCCTCCCCAGGAGGGAGGGCTAACCCGCATGTCTTTCAGCTCATTCAAGCATCTTGAAGGTTTCGGGGCTGTCAGGCCTGGCATTCCTTCGCTCTTCTTATCACTCTCTACCCCTTCAAAAAGGCAATTGATTAGTTTCAGCTTTTCCAAACCGAGATTCGATATGTTTCTCAGGATCAAACGTTTTTGAGTGGCTAAGAGACTAACGTGGGGGATGGGGAATGTGAAGAAAGAAAACACGGGCAGGGAAGAAATGAGCCCTCCACCCAAACCACCCACACCCAAGCCACCTAGATGGAGGGGTGGAGGGGATGAGGAAGGCATGTGGTAGGGTGGCGCTGGCCAGAGGATTGGACTGTGACCCCTTCTGGAAGACGCACTTAAGATGTGTCTTCCCTTTCCGGAAGCAAATATTTAAAGGAGATAATAGATATCTAGCGGAGGAGGTTGATGATTTATGCCTGGGTTTTCCTTCCAAGCATTTGCTTCCCTTATATTTACAGGCGTGGCCCCATTTGGAAGTTGTACATCTGTTCTCTTCACGTGACATTTCATAAAAGCCCTAACATCTGGGCAAGATAAACTTCCTTCAGGTACCTGCTTAACTTTTCACTTGTCACGCTTGCCTCACCCCAGGCGCGTCCCTTTCCCCTCTCCGCCTGCCTCAGTGGTGGGGTCTGTGGCGCGTTTTGTTCTAGCTAGTTTCGCTGGGACACCCCTGCCCCCCCAGGCACAGGTGACCCAACTTCGCCCCCTTCATAGCGCCAACTTTTGCCAAGGCCAGTTTCTTCCACAGAAACCGGTTCCTTACGTCTCCCACCTCTGGTCCCACTGTCCAGGTAAGTGACGGCACCATCTTGAACCCAAGGAGAAAAGTCATATTTTCTCGGATTCCGGCATTAGACCAAAAACAAAACAAAAAGCAAAGAAACGTGCTTAAGCAGCAGCAAACTCGCACCTAAATTCGACCGTCTCATACACATGCATATACCTCAGCGCAGTGAGGGATAAGGAGCAGCTACTTTTGATGACTGCCTTTGCATTGAGCATTTGCTCTCTCTGGTAGAGAGCACGCTTTACAGAAACTTCATTTCATTTGCTCACAAGCTCCCCTCCCCCACCCCCCCGTCCCCCCTCCAAAGGCTGCCTTCTGGGATGAATGCTTTCAGAATTGCTTTCTTCTTTTCCTAATCTGGAATTTTGTTCCTCTGGCTCCAGTCTAAATGGCCCGCATAAGCACGAAGACACATCCACAAACGGGGAGGGGGGCGGGGGGCGGAAATAGAAGGAAAAGAAAATAGTCCACGTAAACAAGAAAGGCTGCAGGGGGGTCGAGGCCCTAGCTGCAGCAAACCCCAAACGATCTCATTGCAGGGCGCCCACGAAATCCCGGCTATAATTCAGTGTTTTCTTTGAGGTTTTCTGACCATGTGCTTTTTACCATGGTTACTGTGACTCTGATACGAGAAGCTGGATATTTATTATGACCCGTCCCATCCTTTCCCAAAGGCTTATCTCTGCGGCCCTCATAAAGGAGAATAGAAAAGGAGAACTTTCCTGCCAGTGAGTTTAACCTGCCCCACCTTCCAGTGACCTGCCACATGCTCCTTCTTACTTTATAGACATCTGGGAATTCCATACATGCCTTAAACTCCAATTACACACCTTCTTCAAAGGACACGTGCTTTGATTTGCTAAGAAAATATTAGGAGGGCTCACGTTCTGGGGCCTTGGAACAAAAGCAAATGGAAAATGTATCCCATGGCCTGTTTACTGGGTCCATCTTTTGCTGTTCAGTAAGCAAGGATTATTAATAACCCCGTTTACGTTTTCGAGGGCTTCGGTTGCTAGGTGTCTGCTAATCAGTGGGGTGATCGGCTTTCAGAAATTATGAGGAAACCTATTTCTCTTTCCGCTTTGCCGGTACACTTTCCTTCCACTTTTGCCGGTGCTGGGGTGGGGGGGCGGGGCACGCTTTACGGCAAACCAGGAGAAAAATCTGGAAAAGTGGCCCCTGGGAAACCCCTCTCCCGACCCCTGTTTGTGGCTGATGCGGGCCTGTCTCTGGAAATACGAAGTTGGGCCTTTGCCTGAATCTCTTGCTGCTGCTCCCCTTGCTACCGCTGACACTTGGAGCAGCCTCCTCCGCGCGCAGCGGCCCGACGCGGGGCCAGGGGCTGTCCACGCGGTCCCCGGAGGCGTCGGACACTGTCACACTCCCCACGGTGCGGCCCGCCCGCCACCCACGCCGGGGAGTCCGGGCCCGCCCCCGCCCGCGCTAGCCGCAGGTGAGACTCCCGCTCCCCACGGAGTTCTGTTTGGGTTTCCGTGGCGTTTGTTCCCCCGCAGGTTTGTTTGTTTTTCTTCAAATTACAGATGCAGGGAAAACCGCCTGACATCATGAGAGTGGGACAAACGCTCACTTTGAAGGATTCCTGGGCAGGACTTCAAGTGAAATCATATGCCTGAGAAGAACTTGATACCGGTCTAGAGAAAATAACCAGTTCTGAGTTTGCCAAACCGTGGAATGTGCAAAATGCTCGGCTTTTTTGCAAGAGGCCAAATGTCCCTTAAAAAGCTCCATTATGAATATGAGCCTGAGGACCGAAGGAGCAAGAAGCTTGTGTCCTTGCTGAGTGTGGGTGAAAAGTACACAGGTTGTGAGAGTTTCTGCTCTTTAACATTTATTAAAATGTTCCACTTTGGGGAGGGTACCTGCAACTGTGCATGAATTATCATTTGTGCATGTGTTTGTTAGCAAGTGTGTGTAATGTGTGTGTAATAAAGAGGGGAAATGTGTGTAATGGGAACACAAATGTACTGCTTTCTTAAGATTGAACCCTATCAATCCAACGAAATTAAAACCATGATTAAAAGATCATGTGCACAGCAGAGGAAACGTTCTTAGTCAGTTATTTAGAATTCATCCAAGGCAATCTAATACAATACTTTCCCTTCACTGAATACATTCTGGCTAAAGGGTAAAGACTCCTGGGTCCAGATAACACATTAAATTCTCACTTCTGAAACAGGTAATTCATCCTAAATGCCCTTTAAATAAGAATAGGTAATAAAAATGAAATGAGATGAAAATAGGAAACATGGATAGAAACACAGGTGCTTCATTTCTGTTCTGAAGCAGAATTGGCATTGTGGTGTGTAAGGGGTGAAATAGTCTGGCAAGCTGAAACCTGGATTCTTAATAGTTAATATTTTCCACTGTGAATCCTTCTCACTCAAAGCAAAACTATTCACCACATTTCTTTCATTCATCTGAAAATCTCAAGAAAAATATTAGCTTCAGTTTAGTATTTAGTATTACTCAACATAAATGTGACATTTGCTTTTCTCCCAAGTTGAGAACTCTCTCTCTCTCTCTCTCTCTCACACACACACACACACACACAAGAAAAGAAAAAAGGCAAATGGAAGGCTACCTTTTTTGAACTTTTAGTTTCTACATCATCAGAGATAAGATCGGAATTACCTTCTCGGCAGATGGTCAGCTCCATTCTGATGTACGTCAAGAAATCTGAAATATCAAATAGTCAGACCAAGCTAGTAACAAGATTCCTCCATGAACAATTTAGAAAATGGAGGTGGTTCGATGACACAAAAGAGAAAATCACCTTCTAGATGCCCTCCCTCATTTTCTAGGGCATCCTCTGTTCTACACACACATACACACACACACATACACTCCACAAATAATCAGTTTCTGCCCTGTTATTTTGTAAAGAACTATAAAAATCTAAAAAAGCATTTCCTGAAGCTTTCACTAATCTTTTGGTGTAAGTAAATTCTACAGGCTCCTTATTGCAAAACATGGTCTAAAATACTTACAATAATAAATTTACAATATTGTTATGTCAGCATTCTATGATGATGTGTGAAAAAGAGGGGAAACCTTCAGGTAATATAATAACCTCAACCAGAGCTGAGCAAACACTGTTTCGAGTCATACATTTATTTGCCATAGTCATTATTTGAATTAGGCAGCAAAATTATTTTCCAGTTTGAATACATCCCTAATTATACTTGAAGGCAACCAGCCGGATATAACTTAAGAACTTAGTGATACAAACTCACTATTTCTAATGGTATTCATTATAAAAGTATTTTTCTGGCCCAGAAATAACTAGAATGAAATAAAAAGTCAAGTACCATTTGTCCATGTTAACTCTTTTACTTAACTGATTCAGATTTTGTATACATGTAAGTAACCAGGGAAAAATTCTGTGGATAAATTTTACAAAATATATTTGCTAGTGAACTGACTAGAAAATGAACAGCTATAGCATTTAAAATTGTAACTGTTCCAATAATTAATGAAGATACTGAAAAGTCAGGTTCTTTAATTGTTTTCTGTGTAGCTGCATGGAGCAGCTTATAAGGAGCTTGCTTTCCAAATGGATATCAATATGGGAAAATATTAACTTTGACTTTTTGTTTTAGCAAATGACATTAAATGTCATTCTTTTTTGTGAAAGTTAAGCAACTTATAAGTGGAATTCTCTTTCATGTGGAATTAAACTTTATTTTCTATACATTTGTAGTCATTTACATGTGTATATACACATCTATCTATAGATAGATAATTTTGATAACACTTTATGTATACTTTCACTCAAATAAACCTATTACTTAAAAATCCTCATAAAGTGTTTAGAGTATGACAAAAACACACAGTAACAAGAGAAAATAGTGCTGACTTATACTGCTTATTTGCTTAACTGTTTTACAACTGCATTCTCAAAATATATAAGCAAGAGAGGTGAGTAACTATTAAGTTTTTGCTGTCTCGGGACCTGATAAGAGATGAAGGAGAGATGCTAAGTTCATTGAACACCAAACGGGAATAATGATAAAGCTGTCTTTCTACATAACATGCCCCTACCTGTCAATAACTAAGTTTTTTTCACTGCTTTGTTTATATTAATGCCCTCTCACCCTCCTGGGTGTCTCCGGAGTTAAACAAGCAGGTATTTACTGCCAACTTAATCCTTTAAAAATATAGACCAAACTTTAAGGTTCTTACAATTTTCAATCATATTTATTTATTGCAGAAAAATAATGTACAAAGATATTTACAAAACAATCATAAAAATATGAATGCATTTAGACACCGGATCTATTTGCATTTTACCATGGGTCATCAATAAATAAATAGAATGTTGTTTTTCGTTATTTTAAGTTTTTTTTTTCCCTCAGAGGAAGAATGAAAAAAGGAATTAACTGACTGTGATTTTGTGAGTCAGTTTGATCCCAATATTTTTATTTCTAAAGGTGTTCTTAAAATCCCTCTGATCGTTACCATTTTAAAATGGAGAAAGTCCATAATGATGCCTTTCCTTTCAGTGGCTGATTGGCACGACCTCTTGAGAATGCATGCATGAAAAAATAAAAATAAAAACATTCTTCGTCAAAAAAACAAAAACAAAAAAAAAGAGGAACACAAACAACTGTTCAAACTTCTATCAGAATGTAGAGGTGTGAGGATGGTGCCGCTGCCCGTCTGGGAATCACTGTCCACGGGCCTGTCTCGCTTTCTCTTTTAAAAGTGCGCCCCACGCCCTGTTTCTTTGAATTTGGGTTCTGCTCTTCTAATTTCCAAGAAAATGTTTGGCATATATATTTATTTTTAGTTATCCAGCTCCAGAGTCTCTAGACTGTCCATTTTCTCCTTCTCTGGAAACAATGACATCTGCAAAAACCCAGAGGGGGAAAGTTGGTTATTGTTTAGGTCTCTGTGGCTGTTTTGTAAAACTAGTGAGCACTGTTCTTATCACCACCACGGAGAAATTGCGCTGAACAACCTGGAAGGATTTCAGCCCAAGGGCAAGAGGAAGTGGGTGGGCGGAAAGAAGGAGGAGGTGGAATTTGGAAACATTTGTTTTAAGGAGAACGAAAACTTAAAGGCAAAAGAGAGGCGCTGGCAAGGCTGTCCTTACCCGTGACCCTCGAATCTTTTTCAGTCTTCCCTCCTGTCACGCACACTCATGCACACGCACACCCCTCACCAGGGCGCATCCTCCACTCCCTAGCGGGGATTGAGCTCCCTTCCAGGAACGCGCGGGGGGATGAGGTGGCGGTGCCAGGTTGGGTGTGAAAGCGGAGAGGGGAGTGGGAGACGGGGAGGAAGGCCAGGTGGACCGGGAGCCGCACCCCAGCCTTCAATCTGTCTGCCACCTGAGCGGCGAAGGGGCGCAGAGGCGCCGGGTCCTTACCTAGGTCTCCGGCCCTGCCGAGGGGGTGGGGAGCTCCGCCTGCTAGTGGGACGCGGACATGGACCAGGCCCCCTCCATCCTCCAGACCGAGAAGGCGTAGCTGAGCCGCTCGTGGGCCACATAGCTGCAGCTTGCCATCTTGGAGTCCAGCTCGTCGCTCTGTAGGACCTGGTAGAGGAAGTCGATGTACCTGGCCGCCAACTTGAGGGTCTGGATCTTGCTCAGCTTGTCAGAGGGCAGCGTGGGGATGATCTTCCGCAGCGCGGCGAACGCCTCGTTCAGTGACTGCGTGCGCTGGCGCTCCCGCACATTGGCCATGACCCGCTGCGTCTGCAGCTCCTCGTAGGACTGCGGACTCCCGCCGCCGCTGCTGCTGCCGCCGCCGCCCGCGCCGCCGCCGCCGCCGCAGCCCGCAGACTTCTTGCCACGCTTGCCTTGGGCCGGGCTGCCAGGCTCCTCGCCGCCTCCGACGCCCCCGCCCGCGGCCCCGCCGGGCCCCGCGCCGCCCCCCGCGCTGCGCCGGCTGCTGCGCCGCTTGCGCCCCCCGCGCTTGCCGCTCGGGGGCTGCTGCCGGTCCGGCTCCTCCTCGCTGTTGCTGAGGCTATCGTCGGCCGGCGAGACTGGCGAGCTGGACACGTCCTGCATCATCTCTTGGGCGGCGACGTGCGGCCTCGCGGGCCCGGGGGCAGAAGGGCGGCCCGGGGAAGAGGAGGAGAGCGGGGTGCCTCAGCCCGCCAGCTTCCCCGCGCGCGGCGCCGGCCCGGGCGGTGCGGCCCGCGGAGGAGGGAGCGGGAGGAGGGACAGGGAGGATCTCCGCGGGGAGGGCGCGCGGGGGAGGCGGGGAGGGAGGCGGGAGGGGGAGGGGACGGTGTGGATGGCCCCGAGGTCCAAAAAGAAGGCGCCCAACGGCCGCACGCACACCCCGCTCGGCCTCCTGGAAACGATGCCGGTGTCGGCGAGCCCGCGAGGTGTCTGGGAGCTGGGCGAAAGCTGCAGACTTGGAGGCTCTTATACCTCCCGTGCAAGCGGAAAGTTTGGGGGCAGCAGTGTCATTGGCCTGACGTGGGGAGGAGGGACTTTTCGAAGTTTTATAGGAAAGTTTCCGCTTTCCAGCCCCCCCTTTCTCCGTCCCCACCCCCCTTCCTCGGGGTCTAACAATTCGTCCTCCCAAACCATTCAAAAACGACCTGGCCCAGGCGGCCGGCCCCTCTGCCCGCCTCCTTGCTGCCCTCCCCCTTTCTTCCCCGCCGCCCTCCGCCCGCGGGCGCGGGGCGATTTCCTTCCGCGCCGAAGCGCGCGGGCCGCACCCCCGCACCCGAGCGCAGCCCGGGGAAGCGACCGGAGGGGATCGTACCCGCCGCCTTGTCGGTCCCTCCTGCAGCGGCTGTGACAGCAGCGGCGACACCAGCTTCTACACAGTGGGTGGAAGTCTCAGCTCGCCCCAGTACTCTTTAGGTCCGTGGCGCGGTTTGGGATTGCTGGGGCGGGGGTACTGGCAAGAATACCTGCGACAGCGGAGCCCACCCGATGGTCAGGTAGACGAGGCCCTGGAGTCCCAAGGGCCAAACTACCGTGGCTGGTCCTGAGGTCGTGGGCGTTTCTGAAGACGTGGCCGCTCCAGGGACTGTAGATCTGCTCCTCGGCCTGTTCTCTCCTTCCTCGAGAAGCAGCTGGGCCTTTCTTTTCCCTCCACAGTGACCCAATCTGACGTTTCCCAACACCCAAAGGACTACACCTCCAAGGTGCTAGAAAAATGCAGAAGTTCAATCCACCGAAGAAGGCAGTCCTGTTCTTGGAGAAGGCACCAGGGCAGGAGGTGGGCAGCGCAGTGTCTTCGCCGAGGCCCTGATTGCCTGTGCTGCTAGCCCAAGGTGGAGTGCCTGTGGCCACTTCAGCCTCATCCCCTTCCCAGATAAGGCCCTGCGTTTGACTGTAAATGTCGGCTCTAAGAGAGTGAGATGGGAACTCAACGTTGCCTGGACACGCGAGGCTGAGGGCTGCGAGGGCCCCCTTCCCCACCCTCACTCTCCACTCCTAGGAGATTCAGTAAGCAATTCTGTTCCGCGTGCCACAAACGCGCCGCAATTATTTGGACACTTTTTACATTTTAAGCGTTTCTATTTAATAAGCCACAATGAAGAGGCCCAGAAGAAGGTGTTAATGGAGATTCTGGCAAGTCGGAAGCAACAAAAGTTGGTGAGCTGGAAAGGAAAGGATGCTGCTGTGAAAGAGAAGACCATTTTTGCAATGCTAGGCTTTTTTTTTTTTTTTTACGAGTCGGGAGAGAATAACCGTTCTATGTTCATTCTTTAAGTTGCAAAGCAAACCAGAAGTCAAAAGCAGTAGTTGGTTTTCGGGGCACATTTGGGGGTACGGAAGTTGCGTGCCCTGTGTTCTGGTACCCTGCGCAGGCCGAGGTCTGCTCACCCTCTCCATCGTCTGGACTCTAAGCAGCGAATTAACTCAGAAGCTTCCTTTTCTGGGCCAGACGGAGGGTCTCGGCCCACAGTGTCCGGAGGAGCAGGCGGGAGCCCAGGCGAGGCGCGGGCAGGACACGTGGCTGTGCCCCGCTGAGGCTCGCGGCTGCAGTCCGGTCCCAAAAACCCTGGGGTCTGGAGCGCGGGGGGCCGGTTGAAGGGTTCAGCCTTCTCGGGAAGTGAGGACAAGAAGGATCCATTGCGCGGAGGGCGAAGGAGGCTAAACTTTCGTGGGAGGGGCGACCTGTAGGGTTCGTCTATCACTATTTTTTTTACAAATATTCATGGACAATGACCACAGCGTGCCAACATGCCTGCTTCTCAGGTCGCTGACATATTTTAAAATGAATGCCTGTCTGAAAATCAGATTCTACTTGACCTCCACTTAATAGTTTACAGCCGAGTCTTCTTAAAACAAAGCACATTCAGATAAGTCACTCCTGTGAGTGCATCTTCTGCCTACAGGATATGATTTCTTGGAGCAGTTAGAGAATAGGCAGAAATTTTTTTTCTTAACTTTTGATCTCTGAGTATTCCACAGTTCTTATTTGAACGTTACCTATGTCTGTGGGTGGTGGTTGTTGTTTTAAGATCTATCTCAAATGTTATTTTCTCCCCCTTTCAGCTGAGTACTCGAAAATAAAGAGATCAAATAATTGGACTCTTTCCTTTGTGGCTATGGGTAAGCAAGACAGGAAAGTGTGGGCAAGGTAAAGGAAACCGTACCTGCCCAAGGGGAGTTGGCGGGGTGGGGTGGGTACTGGGATGAAAATAGGGGCAGAGAAGCCAAAGGAGAAACCAAGTCCACAACAGCGCAGCATTAGCTGGCCCGACTTGCAAAATCATCAATCTCTAAGACTAGATCCGTTTAAAATAAGCCCAGCCCTTCTCTGGGCACTCAACTTCAGGAGATAAAGAGCTCCTAGCCACTGCCTACAGGGATCCCCAGGAGTGAGGCCATGCTATGGATGCCAGAATGCTTAAAATAGGGTTTAACATGAATGAACTAAACCAGAACTATCCCAGGCACGGAGTCTTCTTGACCGAGTCACACTGAATGACTTTAGTTCTTGGGGGGAGTGGGGGAGGAGGGAGAATTCTCTCCTACTCTTCAAAGGAATGAAAAATGAGGATAAAAATTCTTGAGTGTTTAAAAGTTAGTTTTTAAACAGAAGGTTGTAGCTTGACTAATGAGTTACCTCTCAAAATGTCTGAGGCTTGATGCTCCTACTTTGCAAACTGGAATCTTTCCTGGCCCATTGTCCCATCTGTATTCTACTTAACATTTATGTAACAAATTTCTTATCAACACTTGCTGGGGCAAGAATAAAGGCAAACTCTCTTTTTATATCCTTAAGTGTTGAATATAATTCTGGATATATTGTATATGCAACAATAATGATGACTTCCACAATATTTGGTTTACCATATGAAAACTTATATGGTTCTAAAATCCCGATTTCAGGCTCTTTAAAAAGGGTCTTAGGAATTTCCCTTTGGGGCTCAACTCAGTCTGACTTAAAGGATGTCAGTGGAAGGCTACCTTCTTTGGGAATTCTGAATGCATTGAAATTAAATCATTTAATCTATTTCTAAAATAAATGCCCTAAAAAACTAACCGAAAACAAAAAAGTTTTTCTTTTGCAATTGGATAATTCAAAACGAGCTTTGTTTTCAAACTGCAAACTTGGCATGTTCACAGTCCTTCCTGAGGAATGTGTACTGTGTTAAAATGTGAAAAAAAGAATACTGTTAGAAGTAATACAGTTACGAATCTCATACTCAGCATATGCAAAAAGTATGTATGTATCTATATTCTTAAAGTTTGAATCTGCACTGGCATTCTCCTAGTAACATTTATACTTTCAGAGAAGGAAAAGAAACATACATACACTATAACATTAGCAAGCTGGTACAGTTTGGAGTTGGGACTTGCACAAAAGGTGAGCACTTGAGTATGGTCCTCTTTCCCCTCAGGTTTTGGATGACCTACCACCTGTTTGTTGGCTTAAGAGTTCTGTGAAATAATTTCTCTGGATTGCATGAATGAAGCACAGAAACATTCACACAGAAGGGGGCGCAGATTGGAAAAGGCTGCATTTGAGTACATCTCAGATGAGAATGTACACGTTAGATTTCATCTTGTTTTGAATACTTCATAGGGACTGGGATTGCTTACTTCACTATTTATGTGAGGGAATTTTAAGTGGAATATAAGGGTCTGTGTCAGCACAAGTGACCTGAATAATTGTGTGAAAGCAGATTCTTTTTCAGTGATACTGGTAGTTTTCAGGATGTTTTACCTTGCCCTAAAGAGTTCATTCTCTTTCTCCTTTAACGATAGTTTAATTCATGAATTTAACTGATTCTACCTCTATCTTTCTCAATCTTCTTTAAGAATAGGATAAAAAATTATGAAATTTGAAGCTTCCAATTCAGAAATGAAATGGAAAAGTATAAAGCACAAGAATTGAGTTACCAACAGCACCTCAAATGAGCAAATAAAATTTTCAATAAATATTAATCTTTAAAATATCTGACATTCTGCACTGAAAATTAGGATGGGATTAGGAAACATAATACAACAGACTTGTAGGGAGAGAAGAAGCGGTGTGGAAAAATATAGAATCTTAATAGAGTCTCCCCTCTTCCCTTTTATCACCTTATGGGGTTTGCATGCTAGAAAGTTTATGTCCCAGCTTTGCTGCCACTTAAACTGGTTGAAATATGCTCTCACTTATTTCAGAGTTGCTGGAATGACTGAAAAAATAATGTAAGAAATACATAGTCATCCATAGTGGCTTTTATCATGGCCACAATTTTCCTACATAGTAATCATTTTTATCTCTTCTTTTTAATCATCTGATGATCAAATAATTTAAACATAAGTTGAATGATTTACATTCTGTGTTTTTCCTGCTAAAGTTCCCTTTCTGATTACTCACAACTTTCATCTCTCTCTTCACTTCAAGGGATTTCCTTTTTTTCACAAGTGGCTTTTCCTGAAGCCTTAAATCCTATTTCCATTGTTTGGATTATTTCTTCCTGCAAAAACATGTTGTTTTTGCCAGTGACCACAAGAGGACACAATTTCCCAGAGAACTTTGTTGAAAAAGAAACTTACAGAAGAAGAAAGCCATCAAAATACTAAAAATATTACACATCAAAGAATGTCAATTGTGGAATGCCTATTTGATTTATGTTACTTTTATTAATTTTTAAAAGCATAAAAATGAGTTGGCATTCAGCTTTTAGATTTTGGAGGAAGACTTTATCTTTTTTCTTTATTGGAGAGCATACAAGAAAAGCATACATTTAAGAAAATACACTATAACCCTATCATTCTAAGGGAAAAGACTTTACTACAGCAAAATTTTTTATGAAACAATTTTGTTCAAAGGTAAAATTATTTTTATATTAGCAAATTTTGTACAAAATTCTCAGTGACCTGAAATTCTACTTTATAAAGTTTTACAGCCATGTTTGACAGTGCAAAACAATTTTTTAAATATATTGCTATTCCAAAATGCCTTTGAAAGTTTGAATTTTCCGCCTGGGCACTGGGGATGTCTTTACAAGAAAAATTAATGGAAATTGTTTTATGGTTTGTCAGTTATATTTTAATGCACATGTAGGTTAAGACTGAAAATTATTTTTCCAAGGTATGGCAAAACGGGATATCTTAAATGTATTGACTTAGAACATTTGCACAGAATTATGCTATATAATGTTTGATTTAATTTAAAATCACCTTACTCTTTCTTACTACTTTTTAATCAAAACAAGTTTTCAGAGTATTTGATTACTTGCTAAAGTTAAGGTAAATTAAAATAAATTATGTTCTGATATTTTTCTGGGTGAATTTTGTACCTGGTGAAGTGCCATGACAACCGGGTGGATAAATCCCTGCTTTTGCTCAGTGCTTTTGCTTTTCATTTGTGTCTTGGTAGATAATTCCCAATCACACTCTCTGAGACCCCAGTGGAGGGACTGAGGAATGGACCAAAAGACCTGGAAAAGGAAGAAGAAGGAAACACAGAGAGAAGGAGCAGAGTGAAAATAAGGAGACCAAGAGAGACAGAGTGCGGAGAGAGGTGAAAGAGGAACTGGACCATGTGGATAAGAATGATAGTGAAAAAGAGAGAATGAGGAGCAATGTATGGGTGCTCACAAGACAAGAGAAAGAAAGAAACTAGTGCCCTTCCTGGGAAATAGAAAAGCCCTGGGATTCTTTGGTTTCTGCTCAAAGAGACTGTTGCAGGTGGTTGCCTGTCCCTTTGTATAGGCATTTTGTTTTAAAAATCTCTGTCATTTTCAACCCAGTAAGGACAAAAAGTAAGAATTAGGGTGGAGGTGGTGAAACTTTTAATTGAAGTTGATGTTCATCTAATAGGTGAATGCTCATCTGTTTAGAATGACAATAAAATAGAAACATCTTGTGACCATGGATCTCAAGATGGTGGCACGAAGGTGTTTGGGGGAATACAGGAGCTCTTACTCCTTGAAAAATGCTACGAACCTTGACAGGATTTCAGAAATCTTGCATGCTTGCTAAGGTTCCTAGCTCTTCAGCTATTTTTCTATTTGACCTTCCACAATGAATATCAAACTGGGTGTTTTTGCCTGTGGTTATCCAGGATCAATGCCTTTGACCTCCCCACCTCAGATAGCTTAGGGAAAGATAGAGCTCTAAGTGATGAAGTCTTATTTTCACTCATGACTACTCAAGACTTTGAGAAATTGTAAGGTTCTGGTTCTATCTAATAATCCATTTGGGACACTTGAATTCTGGTTTCAACTGACCCTAATTAATTGCAACACATTTATTGATTCTTTCATAATTTAACCAAAATGCATCAGAGGCTCTATTTTAGGTGTTCTGAATAAGAAAATTTTAGTCCTTGACATCAAACATGTTCACAATCTAGTGAGAAATAAAATGGGGGATAAATATTGGACATCACCAAATGGAGCCTATTTAAGACCTGAGAGCTTCATGACAATCTGATGCTTAAATAGTCTTTCTGTCCCTTCCTACATACTTTAGTGATGTCTAAGAAGTCTCTTGGGTTACTTATTTCCATACTTAATATTATCAGTTCTCCTTGTTTCTGTTATTCTTCTTAGCAGAATTGGGTATTCATAAATAATACAGTAAGCATATATTACACTTTTCCTGAAATGCACTTTATTTTAGCTTTAGTCTTGAAGGATGACTAGGGGCGAACCAAGGGAGTAGAACGGGTAGGAGGAAAGACACAGTGGCATGGGCAAAGCGTGTAGGCATGGGCATACATGGCCCTTTCAGGGACATGGAAAGAGTTGTGTATGGTTGGAGGGAGGATACCTGTGGAAGCAGTCAGAAATGATACAAAGTTGAGATCACAGCAACATTGTGATGCTAAGGAATTGGCATGCTAAGGAATTTGGATTTTATTCTAAATGCAACCCAGAAAAATGAAGAATGTTAAGCAGTGAGAGGATATGATCAAATGTATATTTTAAATATCAGTCTGTAGACAATGCAGGGAATGAAATAAACAGTCATGTTATTAGATTTAGAAAGTCCCTGCATCAACCCACAATGTACCTAATGTAAATACATTATTTTATTATGAGAACTTACACCATTGTAGTACCTGGGGGAATGTGGACGGGATATTGAGAGAAAATGACTGGATTTAGGGAAATTTGGAGGCATCGGTTTCCTCATCTGTAAAATGAAATAATTGGATAGATAATTTGAAAAAGTTGAAAAATATGTAAAGGATATTAGAAATTAGTCTGACTAGTCAGCATCATAGATGAGGAAGTTTTCTGTGACTGCTTATAACTCTAAGATTCAACAGGATCTGGAACCTGAAAGCATTTTCCTAAGTGATGAGAAGGAATTTCCTTCTAGTTCTGGAAACCACTTGTGGCCAACTGTGGGCCTAAATTTTTGTGCCAAAAATGAGTAAAATAGGCAGTGAAGTGGTTTGTAGGGGGCCAGAAGGAGCGCCCTCCAAAAACTACCTTCTGTTTCCCATAGTCATGCTTTAAATCTGTCACTGGTAACTCATTAAACTGGGGCCTGGCATTGTCCTCTCCAGGCTCCTCTTTTAATTGGCAAAGTCCCCAGAGTGAGGTAACTCATTAGATCACTAACACTTTCGAGTGAATTATATTGTATGATGTTTTTCTCAAGAAGGGTGAGGTTCAGGGTAGCAGAAGGACACTGGACATACTGGACAGGACAGAATGAAACGAGAGAAAATTGTGAAAAAAGGAAAGTTGTGGTACTAAGGCTTTTGCGATTTTTCCAAGTGTGGGCCTTGGCCCGACACCATGGACGTGCCCTAGCATTCCATGCCTGTTATTCAGTGTGACTGAAGCTATCCACCTCTGTCTCTTGGATTCTACTCCATCTAACTAACTAGAGTACAGTGAGATAGTGGGAAACCCAAGCCTAAAGGCCTTGACTCATCACCTCCTTTTCTGTCAAGGAGTTGTGTCTATTAAAGGTCTCAGAGCCTTGAACTCTTCCACTTCACTGTCAAATATCTGTTAAGAGCAAACAGTAATCCATGATCTATTTGTTTTAATTACAGATAATCAGTTCATTTAAATATGGTTATATTTAAGAGCAGAAACATTTCCAGGGAATAGGAAATGTATGTAATGACTGAGAAAACAAAAATATCTAGTAATGGTTAGCAGCAGCCTTAATGACAATGTTAATTTCACAGACTAGTGTTTGGGTCTGAGGAGAAACAATTGTCAATAACACACTAAAAAAGGACTTCCCTGGTGATCCAGTGGCTGGGAGTCTGCCTTCCAATAATACAAGGGACAGATTCCATCCCTGGTAGGGGAAATAAGATCTACATGCCCTAGGGCACCTTGGGAGAACTTCCTTGCATCAAAACAAAAGATCCCGCAATTCAGACCCAGTTCAGTCAAAAATTAAATAAATAAATATTAAAGACAATGTTTTAAAATGCACTGAAGAGAAAGACAATGATGTTTACACTGAAGTATATCAGCAAGCTTGGACCATCTGAAGAGCAAATGAATTTGATTTAATTTATTTTTTAAGTGAATAACTTTTCAAAATAGACTATAGTCTGATATAATTATTAGGAAAAATAAACTACTTCTAGACTTATATAACATTTATAGTCATTATATTGATTCTTATATGAAAATTTATTTTCCTAATATTGAGATATTTTACATAAATTCATTGAAATATTTTACAGTATTTTGTTTAAAATTTAAATGGGAGAGCGAGAGAGAATTTCATCACAAGCTTCAGTAAAACTTCTCTGGTGGCTCAGATGGTAAAAGCATCTGCTCTGCTTGCAATGTGGGTTTGATCCCTGGGTGGGGAAGATCCCCTGGAGACAGAAATGGCAACCCACTCCAGTACTCTTGCCTGGAAAATTCCATGGATGGAGGAGCCTCTTACGGGGGTTGCAAAGAGTTGGACACGACTGAGTGACTTCACTTTCTTTTCACTTCAGTAAAACAGAATGACTACTGGATTTATCATGTGAATACATCAATGACAGAAGCTGAATCACAATGACAAAAGCTAAATCATTCCGTTTAGCTTTTGTTATTTCTGTGAGTTAATAGGTATGGCAGAGGATCATGTCAATAAAAATAAATGGAGTAATTTCATAGAAGGAAAGTAGGATAAAAATAGAAATCTAGGTAATTTTCCTAGATTAAATTAGTTGATTTTACTTAAATTTATTATAAAATTTTTAAAATAATACAGCTGCAGAAGCAGAGAAATGGTTTCTTAAAAAAAATAATAACTTCAATAAAAATCATAGACTACTAGGGCTAAATGAAGTTTTAGAAGTCCAGAGTACTTCTTCCTTTTCTGAAAAGATAGAGTGGCCAAAGAGACCAGGAGAGTGAATGATGGCCAGATTCTGGAGCCAGTCAGCCTAGGCTCCAATATAACTCAACTTCTCAATACCTATGTACCTTAGATGTATTACTTATTCCTCTGAATTTCTTGAGCAAGGGAGATGCATATTACTAGAGTACTGTGATGATAAAGCCATAAGTCCTAACCATGTTAAGTGGTGCCTTACACTTGATATGTATTTGATATGATTATTAACACCATACACAAAAAATCAACTCAAAATTCATTAAAGATCTACATGTGAGACTAGAGACTATAAAACTTGGAGGAAAACATGGGAGAACATTCTTTGACATAAATCACAGCAAGATTCTCTATGATCCACCTCCTAGAGTAATGGAAATAAGAACAAAACAAATGGGACCTAATTAAACTTAAAAGCTTTTGCACAATGAAGGAAAGTGTAAGGTGAAAAGACCATCCTATAAATGGAAGAAAATGACAGCAAATGTAGGGTTAATCTCCAAATTGTACACACAGCTCATTCAGCTCAATACCAGAAAAACAAACAACACAATCAAAAAGTGGGCAGAATATCTAAATAGATAATTTGCCCAAAGAAGAAATACAGATAGCTAACAAACACATAAAAAGATGGTCAACATTGCCCATTATTAGAGAAATGCAAATCAAAACTACAATGAGGTATCATCACACATGAGTCAGAAGACTCATTCTGAAGTCTGTTTTATTAGTATTTAGTATTTTCTTCCCAAGTGGTCTAACCGCCATAAGAAGCCAACCTTTCCTCATATTCCTCATGGCCTCCTTAGTGTACAAGATAGGTACTTCATAAATGTTTATTGATATTCTTTTAAAAATATATAAAAAGTACAAGTACTATCATAGGTCAAAACTTGCTCAACTTAGTTCAGTTCAGTTGCTCACCCGTGTCAAACTCTTTAAAGCCCCACAGACTGCAGCATGCTAGGTTTCCCTGTCCATCACCAACTGCCGAATCTTGCACAAACTCATGTCCATCAAGTTGGTGATGCCACTGAACCAACTCAAATTCGGTCGTCCTCTTCTCCTCCTGCCTTCAATCTTTCCAGCATCAGGGTCGTTTCTAGTGAGTTAATTCTTCCCAGCAGGTGGCCAAATTATTGGCGCTTTAGCTTCAGTATCAGTCCTTCCAGTGAATATTCAGGACTGATTTCCTTTAGGATTGACTGCTTTGATCTCTTTGCTGTCCAAGGGACTCTCAAGAGCCTTCTCCAACACCACAGTTCAAAGCATCAATTCTTCAGCGCTCAGCTTTCTTTAGAGTCCAACTTTCACATCTATACATGACCACTGGAAAAACCATAGCTTTGACTATATGGTCCTTTGTCAGTAATGTCTCTGATATTTAATATGCTTTCTAGGTTGGTCATAGCTTTTCTTCCAAGGAGCAAGTGTCTTTTAATTGCATGACTGCAGTCACCATCTATAGTGATTTTGGATCCCAAGAAAATAAAGTCTGTCACTGTTTCTTTTGTTTCCCCATCTATTTGCCATGAAGTGCTGGGACAAGATGCCATGATTTTAGTTTCTTGAATGTTGAGTTTTAAGCCAGTGTTTTCACTCTCCTCTTTCACTTTCATCAGGAGGCTTTTTAGTTCCTCTTCACTTTCTGCCATTAGGGCGGTAACATCTGCATATCTGAGGTTATTGACATTTTTCCCAGCAGTCTCAATTCCAGCTTGTGCTTCATCCAGTCTGGCATTTTGCATGATGTACTCTGCATATAGGTTAAATAAGCAAGGTGACAATATAAAGTCTTGACATACTCCATTCCCAATTTGGAATCAGTACGTTGTTCCATGTCTGGTTCTAACTGTTGCTTTTTGACCTGCACACAGATTTCTCAGGAGGCAAGTAAGATGGTCTGGTATGCCCATCTCTTGAAGAATTTTCCACAGTGACCCACAGAGTCAAAGGCTTTAGTGTAGTCAACAGAGCAGAAGTAGATGTTTTTCTGGAACTTTCTTGCTGTTTCTCTGATCCACCGAGAAATGGATGCTGGCAATTTAATCTCTGTTCCTCTGCCTTTTCTAAATCCAGCTTAAACATCTGGAAGTTCTCAGTTCACATACTATTGAAGCTTCACTTGGAGAATTTTGAGCATTACTTTCCTAGTGTGTGAGATGAGTGCAATTGTGCAGTAGTTTGAACATCCTTTGGCATTGCCTTTCTTTGGGATTGGAATGAAAATTGACCTTTTTTAGTCCTGTGGAAATTTATCAATCCTCAGTGTTATATTTACTGTACATTTTTGTGAATATACTTGAATGACAGTGAAATGGAGTAATGCTGCTGCTAAGTCACTTCAGTTGTGTCCGACTCTGTGCGACCCCATAGACGGCAGCCCACCAGGCTCCCCCGTCCCTGGGGTTCTCCAGGCAAGAACACTGGAGTGGGTTGCCATTTCCTTCTCCAATGCAGGAAAAGTGAAAAGTGAAAGTGAAGTCACTCAATGGAGTAATATGTATTACTTAAAAATTAGGAGATTAAAAACACTTTAAAAATATTAATTTGGAGACTGTTTCCTCCTACAAATATTCAATCAAATATCACTACTAACTTGATTCTAAAATTATTCAATAAACATATCTGTCCTGCTCACCCAAATGCTGTAGCTAATAGTTAGGACAACGTTTTATTTTGTAAAGGAGCACCAGGAAGACATGTACAAATATTGGTTTGGAGAGGGAAAAAAAACTATAATAAAGCAAAAATTATCTGTAAATTCTCCATTTTGTTTTCTTGAAGAAACGGAAGCAGTTGACCCTGAGCTGAAAGAGAAGAAATGAATGCCTTACAGCTACATAATTTCAAAGAGCCAGAGGTATGTGTACATGGGAGGAAGTACTAAGGAAAGTACCCAATCTGAGGCTGTGACAGTTAGAATAGGAAGGGTTGTTAGTTCTCTGACTACTGAATTGTCAACCCTGTCCTTTTCTTGATTTTGTAGGATGGCACAACCATTTCAGGAGTGATCCATTCTGGTTATGATATGAAAATGTGACTCCACCATATGTGTCAGAACTCAAAAGTATTCACTTGACAACACCTCTGTGTAGCAAAAACAGTGCTGACCCAGTAATGTGGCAAGGCCAATGGCATATGGACTTCTCTTTGGGGAAAGAGGGACTAGTAAAGACTATTGTAAAAATCTAGTGAGAGATGACTGTGGCCTAACCTGGGGTGGTAGCGTGGAGGTTAAAGTGGGAAAATAAAAGTGGTCACATTAGAGGTATATTTAGAAGGTAGAGCTAACAGGATTCACTAAAGATATGAGGTGTGTGAGAGAGAAATCAAGAATGATTCTAAGGCTTTTTATGTGAGCAAAAGGAAGGGAGAGTAGGCAATCACTGAGATGGAGAAGGCTGTGGTGGAGCACATTTCCAGGGAGATATAGAGTTCAATTTCAGACATGTTGAATTTGAGATGTCTGTTAGAAATTCAAGTGGAACTACTGGGCAGGCATTTGGACAGTGTGAGTCTGAAGCTTTTGAGAGAGGTCTGTGATGGAGACAAACGTATCAGCATATAGGTAGCCTTTTAAAGTATGTAACTGAGGGAGATCACTATGAAAGTAAGTGTGTGTGAGGAAGAGATGAAGACTGAAAGCAAAGTGGGGGCATGGGGGAGATAGTGATCACTGTGCCGGAGAAAAAATAAATCAGAGCAGGGGTATAGGAATTGATGGGAAGGGTATAATACTTGTGAAATTAGACATAATTTATTCTCCTAAGAAGGTACTATGACAAATTGAGAAGAAGTAATAATCAATAATAAAACACAGAGGGATTTCTCTGGTGGTACAGTGGCTAAGACTCTGCACTCCCAATGCAGGGGGCCTGGGTTCGATCCCTGGTCAGGGAACTAGATCCCAGATGCCTCCACTAAGAGTTTGCATGCCACAACTAAGACCCAACACAATAAAATAAATAAATAGATATTTAAAAAATAATAAAAGATGTAAAAATAATAATTCTCTAGCATAGGAAAAGAAATTAACAGAATTTATAGACTGGAATGGCAAACCATATTCCAGGCAAAGTGAATGAGAATGGGTTCATACCCCAAAACGTTCCTAGACAAATTTTAGATACTGAAGATACAGAAACCATCCTGTAGGCATCCAGGTAGAGAACATAGATTACTTATCAGATCAGATCAGATCAGTCGCTCAGTCGTGTCCGACTCTTTGCCACCCCATGAATCACAGCACGTCAGGCCTTCCTGTCCATCACCAACGCCCAGAGTTCACTGAGACTCACATCCATTGAGTCAGTGATGCCATCCAGCCATCTCATCCTCTGTCGTCCCCTCCTCCTCCTGCCCCCAATCCCTCCCAGCATCAAAGTCTTTTCCAATGAGTCAACTCTTCGCATGAGGTGGCCAAAGTACTGGAGTTTCAGCTTTAGAATCATTCCTTCCCAAGAAATCCCAGGGCTGATCTTCAGATTACTTATATAAGAGTGAAAATTGCACTACTTAGGTCTTCTCCATAAGAACAAATGCCAAAAGTATATTGTAGTCCAAGAAGTTCATACTTTGTCAAAGTCACATTTACACACAAAAACATGTGTGGAAGCACTCAGAAAATAGCATTTTGTCTTCTTTAGATCAGATCAGATCAGATCAGTCGCTCAGTCGTGTCCGGCTCTTTGTGACCCCATGAACTGCAGCACGCCAGGCTTCCCTATCCATCACCAGCTCTCGGAGGTCACTCAGACTCACATCCATCGAGTCAGTGATGCCATCCAGCCATCTCATCCTCTGTCGTCCCCTTCTCCTCCTGCCCCCAATCCCTCCCAGCATCAGAGTCTTCTCCAATGAGTCAACTCTTCGCATGAGGTGGCCAAAATACTGGAGTTTCAGCTTTAGCATCATTCCTTCCAAAGAAATCCCAGGGCTGATCTCCTTCAGAATGGACCAGTTGGATCTCCTTGCAGTCCAAGGGACTCTCAAGAGTCTTCTCCAACACCACAGTTCAAAAGCATCAATTCTTCGGTGCTCAGCCTTCTTCACAGTCCAGCTCTCACATCCATACATGACCACAGGAAAGACCATAGCCTTGACTAGGCGAACCTTTGTTGGCAAAGTAATGTCTCTGCTTTTGAATATGCTATCTAGGTTGGTCATAACTTTCCTTCCAAGGAGTAAGCGTCTTTTAATTTCATGGCTGCAGTCACCATCTGCAGTGATTTTGGAGCCCAGAAAAATAAAGTCTGAAAAACTGTTTCCACTGTTTCTCCATCTATTTCCCATGTAGTGATGGGACCAGATGCCATGATCTTCATTTTCTGAATGTTGAGCTTTAAGCCAACCTTTTCACTCTCCACTTTCACTTTCATCAAGAGGCTTTTGAGTTCCTCTTCACTTTCTGCCATAAGGGTGGTATCATCTGCATATCTGAGGTTATTGATATTTCTCCCGGCAATCTTGATTCCAGCTTGTGTTTCTTCCAGTCTAGCATTTCTCATGATGTACTCTGCATATAAGTTAAATAAACATGGTGACAATATACGGCCTTGATGTACTCCTTTTCCTATTTGGAACCAGTCTATTGTTCCATGACCAGTTCTAACTGTTGCTTCCTGACCTGCATACACATTTCTCAAGAGGCAGATCAGGTGGTCTGGTATTCCCATCTCTCTCAGAATTTTCCAGAGTTTATTGTGATCTCCACAGTCAAAGGCTTTGGCATAGTCAATAAAGCAGAAATAGGTGTTTTTCTGGACTCTCTTGCTTTTTCCATGATCCAGCGGATGTTGGCAATTTGATCTCTGGTTCCTCTGCCTTTTCTAAATCCAGCTTGAACATCAGGAAGTTCACGGTTCACATATTGCTGAAGCCTGGCTTGGAGAATTTTGAGCATTACTTTACTAGCGTGTGAGATGAATGCAATTGTGCGGTAGTTTGAGCACTCTTTGGCATTGCCTTTCTTTGGGATTGGGATGAAAACTGACCTTTTCCAATCTTGTGGCCACTGCTGAGTTTTCCAAATTTGCTGGCATATTGAGTGTAGCACTTTCACAGCATCATCTTTCAGGATTTGGAATAACTCCACTGGAATTCCATCACCTCCACTAGCTTTGTTCGTAGTGATGCTTTCTAAGGCCCACTTGACTTCACATTCCAGGATGTCTGGCTCTAGGTCAGTGATCACACCATCATGATTATCTGGGTCGTGAAGCTCTTTTTTGTACAATTCTTCTGTGTATTCTTGCCACCTCTTCTTAATATCTTCTGCTTCTGTTAGGTCCATACCATTTCTGTCCTTTATCGAGCCCATTTTTGCATGAAATGTTCCTTTGGTATCTCTGATTTTCTTGAATAGATCCTTAGTCTTTCCCATTCTGTTGTTTTCCTCTATTTCTTTGCATTGATCGCTGAAGAAGGCTTTCTTATCTCTTCTTGCTATTCTTTGGAACTCTGCATTCAGATGTTTATATCTTTCCTTTTCTCCTTTCCTTTTTGCTTCTCTTCTTTCTCAGCTATTTGCAAGGCCTCCCCAGACAGGCATTTTGCTTTTTTGCATTTCTTTTCCATGGGGATGGTCTTGATCCCTGTCTCCTGTACAATGTCACGAACCTCATTCCATAGTTCATCAGGCACTCTATCTATCAGATCTAGGCCCTTAAATCTATTTCTCACTTCCACTGTATAATCATAAGGGATTTGATTTAGGTCATACCTGAATGGTCTAGTGGTTTTCCCTACTTTCTTCAATTTCAGTCTGAATTTGGCAATAAGGAGTTCATGGTCCGAGCCACAGTCAGCTCCTGGTCTTGTTTTTGCTGATTGTATAGAGCTTCTCCATCTTTGGCCGCAAAGAATACAATCGATCTGATTTCGGTGTTGACCATCTGGTGATGTCCATGTATAGAGTCTTCTCTTGTGTTGTTGGAAGAGGGTATTTGCTATGACCAGTAGTCAGGTATACTCTTAGCTTACTGAGAATGACACAGAACTGTGGTGAACAGTGATATAAGGAAACCCAGCAATTTGAACATAATCAATTGTTATAAAAAAGACAACAAGAGTAAGTGCAAAACTAAACAAAAAATTCTTAAAGGAGAACTTCTTATAAACATATTATGTACTTATAAATATACACTTAATTACTTAATTCCAGAAAAATATTTGAGGTAAATGACATATTTCAAAAAACCAGCATGATGAAATATGTTAAAAACAAGATAAATGAATCAAAGGAAAAAGAAAAGAAAACAAAGTATATAAAGGAAAACTTAGTTAAGTAAGCAGCAGAATGTATATTTCATATCCTATTTTTTTTTGAGCATTTATGCTGCTGCTGCTGCCACTAAGTCACTTCAGTCGTTTCCGACTCTGTGGGACCCCGTAGACTGCAGCCCACCAGGCTCCCCCTCCCTGGGATTCTCCAGGCAAGAACACTGGAGTGGGTTGCCATTTCCTTCTCCAATGCATGAAAGTGAAAAGTGAAAGTGAAGTTGCTCAGTCGTGTCCAACTCTTCACGACCCCATCGGCTGCAGCCTATCACGCTCCATCCATGGGATTTGCCAGGCAAGAGTACTGGAGTGGGGTGCCATTGACTTCTCCGTTGAGCATTTATAGCTTATATTTAAGAGGCCTGGGACTCGAGGAAGCTGGCTATCTTTCTTTTCAATGGTATTTTTAATGGTGGATTAGACAGTCAGCTCTAAGACTAGTATACACTGTGACCAGGTATCACAAACAATTGTAGGTCTACAGGGTCCATGAGGAAACACACACACACACACACACACACACAGAGTCCAGAAGTCCAGCTATTCCTGGTGCTGTGACCTGAAAGATGTTTTTCCACTTAAATTCACCGGAGAAGAAAGTATTAGGCATCATAAAGGACAATATCCTTGACAACATCTGTATATTAAACTCAACAAATTTCATGGAGCTGTTTTTTTTAATATAAATTTATTTTGCTAATGCTAATGCTAAGTCACTTCAGTCGTGTCCGACTCTGTGTGATCCCATAGACAGCAGATTCTCCAGGCAAGAACACTGGAGTGGGTTGCCATTTCCTTCTCCACTGTGTGAAAGTGAAAAGTGAAAGTGAAGTCGCTCAGTCGCGACCGACTGGTAGCAACCGCATGGAATGCAGCCCACCAGGCTCCTCCATCCATGGGATTTTCTAGGCAAGAGTACTGGAGTGGCTTGCCATTGCCTTCTCGGAAATTTATTTTAATTGGAGGTTAATACAATACAATACAGTATTGTATTGTTAAACCAATACAATATTGTATTGGTTTCTTTTTAAAAAACTTATCATTTCAAATAGATTTTATGATGTTATGGTGGCAAAAGTGATTTACTAAAAGTAATTTTTGCAAAGGCTAATGATATCTTTCTGATTGTATGGTTTAAACCTTTTACTATTTTCGGGGACCTTAAATACTACATATACTTCTGGCTATCTTCAGTAAATATTGTCTTTCTTAGCCAATATATTGAAAGTTATTGAGAAATGATTTTGAGATTGTACTCCCTGAAATTTGGTACTAAAATGTGGTAATACAGCTTACCAGTGAAGTAATATTTTCTCAAGAAAACCATTGAGCCAAGCAAATCTTAAGTGAAAGATTTTCACGTAATCTGAAAGCTTTTTTACCCCTAGTAGGAGGCAAGGGAATAGCAATTAAAAATGATAACTTTTGCACTTTGGTACTATTAGCCCTATATTGTCAAAGAGAAAGTCATAGCAGCAGATGAACTAAAAATATGCTAAATTTCTTATAATTAAAATTTTTGAATTTAGATTAGATACATTTGAACTGTTTTTTGAAAACTATTATTGAATTCAAATTTAGATTGTTCAGACTGTCATAGAATGAAAATAACGTTGAGTTCTGTTTTATAATATATACAGCTGATTTTTATTTTATCACATTTCATGTTCTCTTTCATTTTGTATAGTTAGACTGGTTTATCCCCTGAAGGGCTTCCCAGGTGACTCAGTGCTAAAGAATCTGGCTGCCAATTCAGGACACACAGTGAGTTTGAACCCTGGGTTGGGCAGATCCCCTGTAAAAGGAAATGGCAAACCACTCCATTCTTGCCTGGGAAATCCCATAGACAGAGGAGCCTGGTGGGCTCCCATGGGGTTGCAAATATTTGGGACACAACTGGGCGACTAAGCACACATACCTTCTGAAATATTAGAATTGTACCTTGTGAGATGAGGCGAGAGTATGCAAAATTGAGGTATGTTTTAAACTGGAATGGGGAAAAGGCATAGTTTGCAGCACTTCCTCCCTCATGTCAAACTGATATGTTCAGAACAATTTCAGTTTGGCCTCTGCCTATCTACTCTGGCTTTAGGTTTAAATGCCTTCTGTGCAATCTAAGGTCATTCTGTCCCTTCGTGGTAGTCCACAATATTAATAAGACCTTATTATGTGTCAGGAACTGTCCCAATGCAGCTGGGAGGAGGAGATATATTAAATGGGATATGGCACTATAATCAAGTGATCAAAAATACAGTAAATTAAATAAGGCAGTTTGTTTTATAAAGCTTTTGGATAGATGTTACAGGTGTGGCTCAGTACCTCAGCCAAATTGGAGATTTAACTTCTTACTTTACTATCCTCAAAATGTGACCTTTCATTTCATGGACCAAAGAGTTACTCCAGGTCTTGTTTCCATTGTGCATTCCAGTCAGTGGAAAAGGAGAAAAGCAAGGGGAAGACATATTCCTCTTTTAATGGCCACATCTCAAAACTATTTGTAACTTCTACTAATATTTCATTCCTAGATCTTAGTCACATAGCCATAACTAACTGCAAGTGAAACTGTGAAGTGTAGTCATGGCTTCCTGAGTACTACTGTTAAAGGAAGGATGGGAGAGTGGATATTGTTAGATAACCAGGTCCTTTATCAAGCAGTGACCCAGTCATGATCTTTAGCTTCAACCCGGCTCTGAGCTTAGAATTTCTTCCTTTAGATCTAGACGTCGTCATAGTCTGCATGCTAGGTAAAAGGCTATTTCACACACTATGCCAATGCTGTTTTTTTTTTCCAGCGGCCTCAACTTAAGACCATTTATGTACAGAATAACATGGAACTTACAATATATTAACTATATTTCTTCTAATTCATCCCAATAGCTACTATTTCTAATGCCTCCACGTATCTGATCCAGAATGGGATGCACAGTTTGGTAAAGTGCATGTCCCTCATTTCTACTATGAACTCTTCATAGGCAGGATATCTTAAACTAGAAAATTGTGTTGAGAACAGAGCCAAGTCCATGGTAAGCATCCAATAAATATTTGATAGATTTTTGTTGAATTGGTAATGAAAGTTAGCATGAGAACTGGATGCTGATTGGAGAAAGAAAACTCAATCTGATCCAGCTCAATTTAAATGTAAACTGAGCTTACATTATCACTACTTTTCACTCTCTCCTCACTATGACATTTATATGCTTGTTCTGTTTAGGGCTACACATAAGAATAATCATGAACATTTGACTTGGGAAAGGGAGTCAGGAAATTGTTCACCATCTTGATCATTTTGTCAACCCCTCTTTCCCTAAGGAGATATTTAGGTAGCCCAAAAACGTCACTAAACTGTAATAAAATATATCTTCTTGTTTTCTTTCTCTGTAATTTCTGTAGAAAACATATAATTTGCATGCATTTTACAAAAGGATCTTAAAAAGAAACTTTTACTTTTATATGATACTGTATAAAATATAGTCAATTAATCCAACAGACAGTGACAGCATTAATGGAAAAAAAAAGACTGAGGAGAGAAAGAGAGGGGGAAAGGAGGCAGGAGAGATCTGTAATAATTATTATGCTGATGACTGTGTTATATAAAGCCACTTATCCTGTGACATGAATGATAAATGAGCAACTAGTACAACTGTAATACAGGACAATACATTGAAAGTCAATTGCTAATGATACTCGAGCATTAAAAGGCAACTACAACTAAATCATAGAAAATCAGAGTATGAAGGAAAAACATTAGATTTATGAAAGACTGAAGTACTCTAAAGAACATCCACAAAATCAGAGGCATAATAATAGCATTATACTTTAAGCTGATGAAGAAAATGTTATAAATCATATCTCTGACTTGGAAATTCTCCCAATGGTTGGAATATTATTTCAAGAGGACCTTTATTTCTGAATTAAATGCCATAAATCTAAGAATTGTATTCACTTTTGTCACTTGATCCATTTGGTACTAAATTTATGGTAAGCCTCCATGAAAAGTTTCCAGCCGCCTTCAGATTCATAGCTAAGGTTAGTCTGAGTAGCACTTTTTTCTCGTAAAAGATGTTTCCTTGAAGTTTGTCTACATTTTTCCTTTTGAAGCTAAGACTCATAGCACGTCTGATCTCAGTGCTGCTTTTGACATGATTTGGGTTCTTTTGCTGTGACATTATAAATGTATTATTTCCTCTACTACAATCATTTGGGTCCAGAAGTTGCGGTGTGTTTTTTTTTTTTTTTTTTTTTTGAGATAATAAAATAAACATCTTTAGAAACAAATTTTTCTCTGTTTTAATGTTAACATTTCACATTTAGAAGTTCATCTCAATTTAATTTTAATTTTGTTAAGGAGCAGGAAAATAAAGTTAGTAAAAAGAAACAAACAAACAAACCCTGAAAGTACTATTAACCAGTAGCCCAAGTATAGTTATGATGGACTTGGCCAAAATACAGGATAGATAATATCTAATAGTTATATATTTTTCTCACCTCCCCACTTGTATTTTGCTGATTCCAGGCATCATAAATATGATAAATATCATATAGGGTCTTTAGCTGACAGAATGCTATGCTATGCTAAGTCACTTCAGTCGTGTCCGACTCTGTGCGACCCCATAGACAGCAGCCCACCAGGCTCCCCCGTCCCTGGGATTCTCCAGGCAAGAACACTGGAGTAGGTTGCCATTTCCTTCTCCAATGCATGAAAGTGAAAAGTGAAAGTAAAGTCGCTCAGTCGTGTCCAACTCCTAGTGACCCCATGGACTGCAGCCCGCCAGGCTCCTCCGTCCATGAGAATTTCCAGGCAAGAGTACTACATTATGATTAATTATAAAACAGAGACTCTAATGAAATGCATTGCCTGATAGAAATACCAAAGATTACATGGTTTCTTGAGGTGGTATCCTTTTTATTATAGCATCTGGCAGTAGGAAGCTATAATGTATGTCTCTTTCTCTCTCTCTCTCTCTCTCACACACACACACACACACACTGAGACATGTATTTCTGAATCATTTAGAAAATAGCCCAGTTTAGATGCAAGGAATTATTTCTTTCACATGCTATGAACATAAAGTAATAATATAGAAAATGACAGTATCAGAATATATCCAGATGGCATGAAATAAAAATCATCCCAGTAGCAACAAGTATATTGTTTTAAAGATGGTATAAATCAAAACCATAGGAACTAACAGAAACTCTTATTGGAGTCCTTTGGTTTATGCTTTAAAAAGTGCCTTACTGAGATGAACACCTAAACAAAGTTGGGCTGTCTTTGCAAGGAACGTATGCAAGTCTCCAACTAATTGACAGATGCATGGAGCTACATTATGGCAACATTTGTCACCCTTTAACTCTACAGAAGGAGGCAACTGGGTCCATATCTGGCTACATTGTTAAATTTAAGCTTGGACAAAACATTTTAACTAATTTGAACCTGTTTCCTAATTTGTAAAGTGTATATATATAAGTATTCATTGGAGCATTTTGTAAGGACTGGATGACACAGCTTATATGAACAGCCAGTACTTAGTAGTCGTTCAGTTAACGAACTCCTGTCTTGGTTGGCCTTGTGGTTCCTCACTTAGCACTGGCTGCAATGCAGTGGGAGTGGGCTCAATAATTTAGTTGAGCAGGACACAGGAAAGAAGGTGGTCATGAAAGCTGAGGCAAAACAAACAAACAAACAAACAAATCAAATTGGATTTATCATTGATTTTCAATTTTCTTTGTGTGTTCCTTTTGACTAGTGGTGAAGATAAGGGAGATGGGAAAGAATAAGTAAACAGGGTCATTTTGGGTGGTGTTTTCTCTTTAAAATTCACCCAAATTTTCAGTCTTGATGACTGATTAATTTTTGACAGTTAAATGAGAAGAAGAATTGTATCAATAAATGCTATGTAACATGCATGAATCAATGGACTGGGTTTTATTTTGTATGAGTTGGCTCTCTAGAGGCTAATAGGGTCATATGCTAGGTATTAATTAGCTTTAGTAGCTCCCACCAAAACTGTTTTGGTTTCTATGGAGACTTTTTCTCTGGTTTACTGGTATATAACTGTTTCCTCACCTTTTCATTTCCTGAAATAGCTCCAAGTACAGTATCTAAATTTTGACTAATATAAATCAAAGCACATGCTTTCCTTTCACTAAAGTCCTCTATTTCAACACATGTGCAGGATTTTCCTTTTTAATGCATTATACATCTGTTATTGCTAATGGGGATAAAATGTCACATGTTAAAAACAATAAAAGTTATTAAAAGCAGTGCAGGTTTTAAATATTTTGAAATTATGTTAGAAGTGTAGTTTTTTTCTTTAGTTATATGATAGAGTTTTCAAACCATTAGTATAAAAAGTATGTGAAAATGAATATGTGTATGAACATGCAAATATGATAATATAAAGCTTTTATGGATCACATTTTTCAGGTTATAATGTACCCTTTTAAAAATAAATATTAAGTGTTACACAGTCTCCATGTACATTTTACACACATGAGCACATGCACATTCATGCACACAAATAAACACACATTGTATTTATTCCCATGGGCTACACTGAAGCAACACCCCACCCCAGTACTTTTGCCTGGAAAATCCCATGGACGGAGGAGCCTGGTAGGCTCCAGTCCATGGGGTCGCTAAAAGTCGGACATGACTGAGCGGCTTCACTTTCACTTATCGCTTTCACGCATTGGAGAAGGAAATGGCAACCCACTCCAGTGTTCTTGCCTGGAGAATCCCAGGGACAGGGGAGCCTGGTGAGCTTCCGTCTGTGGGGTCGCACAGAGTCGGACACGACTGAAGCGACTTAGCAGTAGCAGTTAGCACACTGAAGCAAAGCCATGATGTGCATGCATGCATGGGCAGTTGCTTCAGTCTGACTCTTTGCAACACTGTGGACTGTAGCCTGCCAGGCTCCTCTGTCCATGGGATTCTCCGAGCAAGAATACTGAAGTGGGTTGCTGTGCCCTCCTCCGGGGGATCTTTCCAACCCAGGGATGGAACCAGCATCTCCTGCCTCTCCTGCACTGCAGGCAGATTCTTTACTGCTGAGCCACGGGGGAAGCCTCCAAAGCTATGATACTAATTGTTTAAAAGTCAGAAATTTCATTAGATATTTGAAGTGTATTCCTGACTAATCAATAATGTCTTAGAATAGATTATTATAGCTATTTTAATTGGATGTGTCTATGTGTGCGCATGTAATTACGATAGAACTCAACCGTGTTTAAGAAGGAATACCTCAACATTTTGACGGAATTTTCCATTTCAGTGTCAATGAAATTAAAGTTAATACTTTAACTTTGTATTTAATTAATTTCAACTTCTCTTTTGAGGAGCCTTTGGGAATATTTGTTTTATTGAAAAAATATTTATAAGTGAAAATCAATAATTTCTCAAGACCCAGTGATTTTATTTACATAAAATAATACAAAAATGGGGAAGCAAATTGAAGTAGTTTGAGATCAAGATCTGGTTTCCTTGCAGGAAGAGAAGAGCAATAACTGGAAGGACTCATGAGAGGAACCCTAATATGCTGCTGATACTTTGCTCTCTAATAGCTAAAGAAAACTATTACAGAATTTTACTCCTAAGCATGTCAGGTACCTAGTTTAAATGTTTTAAGTTTATAAAGACAAGAATTCTCAAGTAAGTAACAGCATTCTGTCCTTCAACTAAAAGTAGAACTCACAAATTGTATTGTTGTGTGGCTATTTTTAATTAAAAATAATTTTATTATTTTTCTTTTTCATTTCTTTGTGGTGATAACATTCTATGGGATTACAAAGATCCCATAATCTTTCTATGGGATTACCAGGTGGTGCTCATGGTAAAGAATCCACCTGCCAAGACAGGAGACCCAAGAGATATGGGTTTGATCCCTGGTTTAGGGAGATCCCCTGGAGTAGGAAATGGAAACCCACTACAGTATTCTTGCCTGGAAAATTCCATGGACAGAGGAGCCTGGAAGGCTACTGTCCATGGAGTCACGAAGAGTCAGACACACCTGAGCACACACACACGCACACACACACATACACAGCAACTTTCTAATACATAAAACAGTATTGTAAACTGTAGTCATCATGCTATATATTTGATCCTCAGAACTTACCCATCTCATAAATGGAAGTTTGTATTCTTTGATCTACATTTCTTCATTTCCTCACCCCACAGCCTCTGGCAACCACCATTCCACTCTATTTCTATGAGTTTGGCTTTTTTAGGTTCCACATGTAAGTGAAAACATATGTTTGTCTTTCTTTGTCTGACTTAATTTACTTAGCATGTTGCCCTCAAAGTCCATCCATCTTGTTACAAAAGGCAGGACTTTCTTCTTTTTATGGCTGAATAATACTCCGTTTTATGTATATTCCACATCTCCTTCATCCATTCATCTGTGGCTGGACATTTGTTTGTTTCCATCATGGCTACTGTGAATAAGGCTGCAATGAACATGGGGGATGCAGATCTCTGTTCCAAATAATGATTTCATTGCCTTCAGATATATACCCAGAAGTGGGATTACTGGATCATACTGTAATTTTATTTTGATTTTTTTGGAGGAAGCTTCATACTGTTTTCCATAGTGATTGCTCCGATGTACATTCTTGCCAACAGTGCATAGGGTTCTCTTCTTCACATCCTTGCCAACACTTACCATTGTAACATGTGGGATATGATAACTCATTGTGGTTTTGATTTGCAACTACCTGATGATTAATGACGATAAACATCTTTCCAAGTACCTGCTGGCTATCCATTTGTCTTCTTGGGGAAAAAATGTTTATTCAGGTCTTTTGCCCATTTTAAAATTGGATTATTTGTATTTTTGCTACTTACTTGTATGAGTTCCTTATGTATTTTGGATATTAACCCTTTGTTGGTTAGACAGTTCACGAATATTTTCTCCCATTCCATAGGCTGCCTTTTCATTTTCTTAGTTTCTTTTGACATGAAGAAGTTTTTTAGTTTTATGTATTCATACTTGTCTTAAAATAATTTTATTGTTTTTTTCTGTCTAAAAAATAATAGAAACTGCAAAAATCCAAAAAGTACAAAAATGACCAGTTCTTTTACAGTATATATAAAAAGAACATTTATACTTATATATGGAGAAGGCAATGGCAGCCCATTCCAGTACTCTTGTCTGGAAAATCCCATAGATGGAGGAGCCTCGTAGGCTGCAGTCCATGAGGTCGCTAGGAGTCAGACATGACTGAGCAACTTCACTTTCACTTTTTACTTTCATGCATTGGAGAAGGAAATGGCAATCCACTCCAGTGTTCTTGCCTGGAGAATCCCAGGGACGGGGGAGCCTGGTTGGCTGCTGTCTATGGGGTCTCACAGCGTCGGATGCGACTGAAGCGACTTAGCAGCAGCAGCATACTTATATATATAAAAGCATGCATACACACATATATTTACACACATTTCCACATAAAAATCATACCTCAAGTATTACTTTCTTTACAAAATACTTTAAAAAAATTCATTCCAGAATTTTAATCATCTTTCCAGAGCACAAACTATTTTGTATATCATCGTTTGAATCACTGTAATAATTTAAGTACTCACATTTTTAGACATCTATGCTAGTTTCTGTATTCTGATACTAAAAACAATGTTGAGATGCATATTTTGTAGTCTAGTCTTTGTACATAGTGAGTGAAAGTTGCCCAGTCATGTCCGACTCTTTGTGACCCTGTAGAGTATACAGTCCATGGAATTCTCCAGGCCAAAATACTGGAGTGGGTAGCCTTTCCCTTCTCCAGGGGATCTTCCCAACCCAGGGATCAAACCCATGTCTCCTGCATTGCAGGTGGATTCTTTACCAGCTGAGCCACAAGGGAAGCCCTTTGAACATAGTTTCTGATTCCTTCCTAATGAAATTTCTATAAGCAAGTCATAAGAATCCACAAAATAGCCTAATATTGTAAAATATGGCTTAGATCTTCTTAACCAGTGCCAAGGTTCAGAGAGCATTCTTGAATCATTCTTAACTCCTTTCTTGATATGGTAAATTGCCTGAACTTCAGATACTCTTGAATCACTCCAAGAGGAAGTGGCTCTGCTCCCAGGGAAAATTCTGTTTTTCTCATTGAGTCAATGACCCTCATCTAATCAATGAATGGTCTGTCGGTTTCCTGAATGGCAATTCCAGACACTTCGTTTTCTACAATTGGCTGGCAGCTGGTCTTAGTAATTATATTCAGGCCTGATAGTCTTATGTAGGGGCCAATGCTCAGTCAAAATCTGGAGTAATTCCTGGGCTTGTTTTCAATATATGCAAAGATACTGATACTCATTTAAATACATGTTTTAGTGATAAGTGATGAAAACATTAAACAGTCATTAATGTTATAACACATGAAGTATATTCAAGAAAGATGCCAATTAATAAAAAAAAAGTTAAACAACGGAAGTACAGAGGAAAAGAAAAACTTTTTAGAGATTTGAGATAAGAGTAAAAAAAATTTTACATGGGTACCATCCATTCTAAAATACATGTGAAGGTATTCTGATAAAAATAATTTCATGTATGCATGTTTTTACACATGTGATTCATACAATGGAAGGAGGAATTATAGGTACGGAAGTAGAAATTGTGAGATGTTCAGGGTAAGGTCCATGAGGTATGCTATATGTTTTCATGTGGATGTAATTTTGAAAGTTTTTTTGTTGTGTTTTCTTGTGTTATGCTTTGAGTTCTGGTCATTTTTCAGCCTGTTTCATCTTAACTTTAGAAGTACAGTCTATTGAATTTAATGAAATATAGTACACTAAAGTTTAATTTGTGGTTGTGTCATCTTGAAAGAAAGTGGCACCCAATATATATATATTTTTTAAATGAGCTCATCTGCTTTAATTTTAATGGGCCTCAGTGAGATTAAACAAATGAATAGTGATGAAAGAAATGGTATGGCATGTTCAATAAGGTCTACAATTAACAAAATCACTACTTGTCAAATGCTTGTAAACTATAGTCACCCTTTTAGGTCAAAAATATGACCCCATGGTGAGATTATTTGAAACTGGGTATGTTTCCCAAGTCGGAAAAATTTTAGTAAAGTTCAGGAGGCCCCCCAAATAAGGCTTTTGAAGTTGAATCAAAGCTTTTAAAAGAAACAAGATATTTAATAATTCGTGTGTTAACTTTGTATGCAAGGAGGAATATTTTTCATATAAAATAGACATTAAACAGTTACTATTTTTAAATGTTGAGAAAATATTGTGTAGGTTAAGGCCAACTTTATCTTTTCAAAAACTGATGTTTAAATTACAAATAAATTTAGGTCAAAGAATACAAAATTTTTCAGAGTTTTTTTTTATAAATCTACTAGTGTCAGAGTGAAAAGGAACCTATGTGAATAAAACGGAGAAGTCCAGGCACCACATTTTCAAAGACTTTAAATGGCAGAAATAACACAGTAGGTCCAAGGAGGCACTCTGGAACCTGCTGTTCCCCTTCACTGCTCCAAAGAGGGATCTTTTTTCTTCCAAATTCCTTTCTGTGGCAGGTGGTAGCCATTTAACATCCTGGGCGTGCAAGGACTCCTATGTCCCTCAGAAAACCTCACACAAAGCATGGCCGTGCCATCTCATTCTGGTTGGCTACCCTGATCAAGTCTCAGGATTTCAGATTTCACATCAGCCAACATCAGGCATGTGTAAATGCTTAATACTTGAGACAGTCCTACTTCTCAATTACTTTCACCAATACAGCAGCTTTCGAGATGAATTTGCTCAAAAATAAATTACCAGAGGATTTACCGACTGAGCTATTGCTTTTTCACATAAAAGCTTTTTATACAAATTTTAGAAATTATTTTAGGAATGTAAGTTTTACAGTGACCTTCCTGGCAGACTAAAGATTATGATTACATATATCATGAACCAGCAGCCTTATCCTTAAATTGTTATGTTTTTAAAACAAAACAAAAACACTTTATTTTTAGGGCAACAATTTAAATTGGGCACAAACTTGCCACACTACTTAAAAGACTCTGATTCACACGGAGAGGTTGTTGTTGTTCTGTGACTCAGTTGTGTCCCACTCTTTGCGACCCCATAGACTGCAGCACACCAGGCCTTCCTGTCCTTCACTATCTCCTGGAGTTTGCTCAAACTCATGTCCATTGAGTCTGGGACGCCATCCAACCATCTCCTCTGTCACCCCCTTCTCCTCCTGCCCTAAATCTTTCCCAGCATTAGGGTCTTTTCCAATAAGTTGGACAACTGTTTAATACTGCTTTTGTACGTGTTCTCATGAGTGCTTCTAAAAGGCTGAATTGTCATTTTGCTCTATACACACATTCAACATTGAAAGGACATAAACAACAATTATAATATTGGCTAAATATCTGTTGTACATGAGGCATTTTACCAAGCACTTTACAGGATCTGTTATATGACACTTTTAATGACTCTGTGTTACTTATTTCCACTTTACAGATCAAAGTAAGAAATTCTAACTGAATTATCTAATTTAGTAAGTAGCACAATTAAAATGTGAAGCTCCTCATTACTACAAATCCATACTTGAGAATGTTATTTGGCCAAGAATGTCAACATGGACCAAGGACATAGAATCAACTGTGTACCCAGTTCTTGATGACGTCCTTTAGGAATACAATACTGATTGTTATTCCAGGACCCACAGAGTACCGTGCACAGACGTGGTTTCACTTTATGAAACACTTGAAGAAAAATTGTAGAACATCATGTGAATGAAATGAATGTGAATGTCTCCTTAAATTATTGATAATTTACATTTATAAGGTGCTTTATATATGAAAATAATGCCAATTTTTTTTCACTTTTTTTATTTGAAATACGTAGTTATAGACTCACAGGCCATTACAAAGATGGCACAGAGGTTCTGTGTACCCTTCACTCACTTTCCTCTATTAGTTAGATCTTATATAACAGAGTAGGACACGACTGAAGCGACTTAGCATAGCATAGCATAGCATATAACTACAGTAGGATATCAAAACCAGGAAGCTGACACTGGTGTGAACCGCTATGGTTCTGTGTCATTCTATCACATGTGTGTACTAATGTGTCATTCTATCACATGTGTGTACTAATGTGTCATTCTATCACATGTGTGTATTAATGTAACCACCACTGCAGTTAAGACACAGATCTAGTCCATCAGGAATCAGTTAATTTGAATAAATTCACACTGAATTGAAGAGCAGTATTTACTATAATGTCTGGGATGCTAATAAAATAGAACTCTTGTCAATAAATGTAGATCTTTTTTTTTTTTTTTTCAAATTTAAAGTCACTTGCTTGCTAAGTTGCTCAGTCATGTCTGACTCTTTGCGACTCTATGAACTATGGTCGGCCAGGCTCCTCTGTTCACGGGATTCTCCAGGAAAAATACTGGAGTGGGTTGCCTTATCCTCCTTCAGGGGGTTTTCCCAATGCAGGGATAGAACTCACAGCTATTACATTATCTCCTGCATTGGCAGGCAGATTCTTTACCACTAGTGCCACCTGGGAAGCCTTAAAGTCACTTACTACTCTTTTAAAAAACATATGTTCTATTACAGTAGTAGATTACTTTGGGAGTTTTAGGGGTGTATTTGGGATATACTGCTCCACTTGAAAAATGTATAGACTAGGGCTAAATGCTGACATTCACATATTCTAGGAATAAGAAATTTGGGAAGATTAAAAAATTATTTCATTTTTTTCAGCTTATTTTAAAGCATTACATAATGAGTCCTGCTCTTTATGTATTTTATGCTTTCACATTAAACTATGGGTGGTGAAGTTGATGCCTTATTCACTGTGTTTTCATTGCCATAGAATTGGAAGGAATATAATAATATATAATATGATATAATAATTATAGTGATGATGACATGCATTTTAATAGTAGTTACCACCTACTGAGTGCTCACTCTGCACCATTTAGTCTGCATACATATTTCAATCAACTCTCATAAGAGCCCTATGAGATGATTGTTATTAATCTTTACTTTAAACATGAAGAAACTGAGGTTCAACAAGGTTAAGTTGTACTAGTTTTTGCAGCATTATGCTAGTTACTTGTGATTCAAACCCAGCTCTGTCACATTCCAAAGCTTGTGTTTATAACCATTATGTTCATAACCATTATGTTCATCAAAAGAGTTTATTTTCTCCGTTTTTGGCAAGATTGCACTAAAGCCACTTGAGGAAAACTTTCTGGATATTTTAGCTTTAAAATATCCATAGAAGATTAGTTCAGGACCTTTTCCAAAATTTCTACCAGTAGTCCACCTTCCCTATTCCATTGTAGAGACTAAATCCTTGTGCATAAATATGTCCATGATATACCATGCCTACGTTTCTGATCATCAGTAACAATGAAGAATAGTTTCTGATTTTTACCACATTGCATGCATGCTAAGTTTTTTCAGTCATGTCCTACTCTTTGCGACCCTATGGACTGTAGCCCATAAGTCTCCTCTGTCCATGGGATTCTCCAGGCAAGAATGCTGGAGTGAGTTGCCATGCCCTCCTCCAGGGGATCTTTCCAACCTAGGGATTGAACCCATGTCTCTGATGTCTCCTGCATTGGCAGGCGGGTTCTTTACTACCACCTGGGAAGTGGCACCCAGTGCTACCTGGGAAGCCTTTTTGCCATATTATTTCTACTTAAATAGAATGATCGTATTCACAAATAAACTCACACCTTGAGAATTCAGCCTCTGAAATCCTTGACTGAATGTAAATCTTGGCATTACTCATTATTAGCTGATTAAGTTTGGGCAAGTTATTTAACTTCTTTATTCCAAAGTGCCTTCATCCCTAAGAGAGTAATAATAGTGTCGATAGCCTAAAATTATTATGAGAACTTTAATAGTAATCAACATGTGCTGTCATATAAGTAAGCAACATAGTAATGATAGACATTACTAGTTATTATAGACATTATTACTTCATCCAGATCTAAGAATCCAATTATTCTCTTGTTCTCCTTTAGACCATTTCCAGTTTCTCCAACATTTCACTAAACTATGGGATTAAATGTAACAAACACTTAACTAAACTCTAGGACTGAATATAGTCAACCAGTTTCAGATCTGATCAGTAGTAAATATAGCTTGTGAAATTTTGAAGAAGTGACAGAATTATCTGCAGTAAAATAACTGTGTAATCATATTCCTTAATTCAGATACATTTGTATGACATTATTGTCTTCTATTGTTCACCAATTGTTTGTTCTATTTCCATATTCTCATAGATGTTTTCCTCACTTTTGAAGACTGGAAATCATAAAAAGTTGTCCATAACAGCTGCTTTGAGGTCATCTACATTTGCTGGTTGCAGGTGGAAATCTCTTTCACAGAGCCCCAGATAGAGGGCTGTAAAATTTGGCCTTTGAGGGAGCCAGACTGCACCAGCCTTTTGTATAATTTATCATCCACAGAGTGTGTTAAGGTGCTTTTGATCTTGAAGGCAATATCTTTCAAAGAAATGTGTTGCTTGTATGTGACCATTGATGCTTTATAGGAATCTCAGTATCATGCTGATTTCAATGAGTGAATGAATTTTTAAGATGGTAAACTGATGACAATTTAATTGACAGACTCTAGATCTTGTTTAAATCCAGTCAGAGGATCAAATGAGAAAAAGTATGTGAAGAGTGCTTTGAATACAATAATGCACTAAGTAATCATTTTATTATGATAATTGTAACATTTTATTGTGATAATTCACAGCATTATTTGTCAAACCCTTGACTTCACTGAATGTCAAATGTTTTTTGCCTTCTGTAAAACTGAGTTTTACAGAAAGAATTCTATGAAATATTAGCCACAAGAAATATTTAAAACTACATGCATAATTCATCTCACACGCTAGTAAAGTAATGCTCAAAATTCTCCAAGCCAGGCTTCAGCAATATGTGAACCGTGAACTTCCTGACGTTCAAGCTGGTTTTAGAAAAGGCAGAGGAACCAGAGATCAAATTGCCAACATCCGCTGGATCATGGAAAAAGCAAGAGAGTTCCAGAAAAACATCTATTTCTGCTTTATTGACTATGCCAAAGCCTTTGACTGTGTGGATCACAATAAACTATGGAAAATTCTGAAAGAGATGGGAATACCAGACCACCTGATCTGCCTCTTAAGAAATCTGTATGCAGGTCAGGAAGCAACAGTTAGAACTGGACATGGAACAACAGACTGGTTCCAAATAGGAAAAGGAGTACGTCAAGGCTGTATATTGTCACCATGTTTATTTAACTTATATGCAGAGTACATCATGAGAAATGCTGGACTGGAAGAAACACAAGTTGGAATCAAGATTGCCGGGAGAAATATCAATAACCTCAGATATGCAGATGACACCACCCTTATGGCAGAAAGTGAAGAGGGGCTAAAAAGCCTCTTGATGAAAGTGAAAGTGGAGAGTGAAAAGGTTGGCTTAAAGCTCAACATTCAGAAAACGAAGATCATGGCATCTGGTCCCATCACTTCATGGAAAATAGATGGGGAAACAGTGGAAACAGTGTCAGACTTTGTTTTTCTGGGCTCCAAGATCACTGCAGATGGTGACTGCAGCCATGAAATTAAAAGACGCTTACTCCTTGGAAGGAAAGTTATGACCAACCTAGATAGCATATTCAAAAGCAGAGACATTACTTTACCAACAAAGGTTCGCCTAGTCAAGGCTATGGTCTTTCCTGTGGTCATGTATGGATGTGAGAGCTGGACTGTGAAGAAGGCTGAGCGCCGAAGAATTGATGCTTTTGAACTGTGGTGTTGGAGAAGACTCTTGAGAGTCCCTTGGACTGCAAGAAGATCCAACCAGTCCATTCTGAAGGAGATCAATCCTGGAATTTCTTTAGAAGGAATGATGTTAAAGCTGAAACTCCAGTATTTTGGCCACCTCATGCGAAGAGTTGACTCATTGGAGAAGACTCTGATGCTGGGAGGGATTGAGGGCAGGAGGAGAAGGGGACGACAGAGGATGAGATGGCTGGATGGCATCACTGACTCGATGGATGCGAGTCTGAGTGACCTCCGGGAGCTGGTGATGGACAGGGAGGCCTGGCGTGCTGCGGTTCATGGGGTCGCAAAGAGTCGGACACGACTGAGCGACTGATCTGATCTGACATGCATAATGTTCTTTGCATTTACTTACATTTCTTTATGGAATGTGTTTTAGGCACAGAACTGAAAATTGGTATCATAGAGAAAGTTGTGGAAATTTATAGGCTTTGGTTTATGGAGACTTGAAGTTTTTCCATCTTTCTGGTATTTTATCCCTGTCAGTTTGCATTGCTTCTTTCCTTTCCTTCTCCTCCTTCGCCAGGTTTGGTTTTGAGCATTGGATTCAAAGAAACCCCAAAGTCAAAACAAAATGGTCAGAACTGCTGACTCTTGTTTTGTAACCTTTTTTAGTCCAGCATTCACAGGAAGAGAGGGTACTGACCAGAAACTGGGCCTAACTTCTCCCAAAATGTTGCCAAAGTTCAGGAGCCTGTGACTGAACTTGGGCCAAGGCACAGATATATACCAACACTTTTCTAACACATTTAAACTGTAAGTTAATCAAGTAATACCCAATAAGAAGTAGATTTAGTACTTAAAATTCAGTATTAATCTGCCAACTATTTTTTAACTTGCCTCTGTTGACTGGAATTTAATTATTAAAAGTTAAACCTGTGCTAAGATATGCCAATATGTATCACAAACAAAATAGAGAGCAATGCTATGTGATCAGGTTGGGATTCTATAGTCAGGGCTGAAAAGCAAGGTATCAGCAACTGCACAGGGATGTCTACTCCATGGGTATAGACATAGTTGCTGGCAGGCTAACAGGAGAGGAGAGGTGCAGAGAATGTTCAAAGCAAAATCTGCGAGCTATTTTTGATAAAAATATATGAAAATAAAAATGGTGGTGGTTTTGTCACTAAGTCATGTTCAACCCCATAGATTAGGGCTTGCCAGGCTCCTCTATCCATGAGATTTCCCAGGCAAGGACACTGGAGTGGGTCAAACCTGTGACTTCTGCATTGCAAATGGTTTCTTTACCACTGGGCCACCAGAGAAGCAAAATGAAAATAATTTCTATTTTGTATTAAGTAGAATCTCTTGTAAAGTTGCAGGTACATTTGAGAAACTCACAATGAAGTGTACTTAAATGTCTTCATTGACTTTGAAATTTTCTTTGAAGATTTAAAATTATAAAAAAGTTACACTGAACTGTGCTTTATCAAGTTTCATTTCAGAATTTTGGTGGTTGTTATAAACATTCCACAATAGTGTTTTTATAATGGAAATACTGACAAATGCAATAATAAACACAAAAATCCTAGGGTCTTAATTGTATGTTCGTGTAGGAATTACGCATACTAGCATAATATCTGGTTCATTTTCCAGTGCTAATTTTGTCAAAATCTGTTTTCATATTGGGCAACTGTAAAAGATGATAGGCCTGAATGACTGCCTGTAGATGGAAAAGGCTTTTGATTATTTTTACTTTCCCTGGAGAGCCTGATTATGTCTTTCAAATATGATTTCATTTAGATCTTTTCTTGGTTTACATGTCTGAGTTCTAATAGTAACCTGATAGTGATGAGGAACTTAGTTTGAGACCAAAAGGCAGTTTTCAGTCAGCAAAGAGTGTGTAAATAAATCGCCTCCAAGCAATGTCTAAACTAGTATTTATATTTCAAATGCCCAAATAACTTTAAGATTTCAAAAACTGATTATTACAATTTTCCAGAAGTACTTGATATATTTAGCATTTTTTTTTACTGTTGGAAGGTATTGAAAAACCAATATTTGACTGATATTTCTATCAATGTTGGTTTATAAGATAATAAAGAATAAGACAATTTTAATACAGGATGTGTTAAATACTAAAAAACCAAAAATACTTTCATTAAAAGCACACTGGGTTTATGGATCTAACATGGGAAAGCTAAAACTATCAAGTTGCTTAGAAAAATTGAGTGGCGAGACATGGAGGTACCTGGATTAATGTTTGAAATGCAGACAATTTAGTCTTATCTCTATGGATGATTTGATACAAAGAATAAGTCAACCTATTTCTCTGTATTTCTGATCCTTATTTGGCTTCATATTATTCTATGAGGACAATGATTAAGAAGAAGCCTTAAGACACTTTACATTTTAGAATAGCTTCTAGTCATAGAAAAAACTTACAAAGAAAGCATTTATAAGCTTAAAAGTTTTAATAATTGTTGAATAATTCTAATAATAATTGGAAAAACCTTTTGTATTTAGAGTTTCTTTGGCTGTTATTTACTATTCAGAGGAAATATTCACTGTAGGATATCATGAGATTACTAAGAATATAACAGAATAGTTCAGAATATGAGGGAGAATACTAAGGATGATAGATGGTTATATTTATGCTACAGGACCTGAGGATTTTGAGGAACTTTGTCTACACAGTTTTTTTTTTTAATTTCTTATTTTCAAAATCTGTTCTTTCAACAAAATATTAATGATTCCTAAAGTTGACTGTTTTTAGAAAAATTTGTTTATCACTTGCAGATTTTTTAAAAAAAATAAAATGATGTTTATTTGTCAGGAGAACTTTAGGTGGGAGAAGGAACAAAACCTCTGTAAGCCCTTTTGATTTTGAACACATTCACCCTATATGTAAAATGTCAACACACTTTGTAAACTGAATAAATAAATAACTGGATAAATGAGGGCTTGATGGAGCCACTAGCACCACATAAGAAGTTGGGAAGCTGAGTACAGTTTGATGATGAGTTGAGATACAGTTACTTTTGACATACTGAATTGAGCAATTTTAAATTTATCTTTAAAAATAGAGGTATGCTAGTTTTAGTAGCCAAAAAGTTATCTAGAAAAAGAGAAAATGAGTAATTTTATTTTATAAAACTGATATAGGGGTCACTGTCCAAATTTCAGTTTATTTTAGTAAAAGTGCTAGAGAAAAACAAAAACAAAAAACACTCCTTGATTTTGTTGTTGTTTGGTTTAGTTGGTTACATTTTTCCTTTACATATTTATCCCAATGTTCTTATGGTAGAGGTAGAAACAATACTCAAAAGAAGAAGTCATCTTTGGGAAAGTGGTCCTTTCAGAACTAATTCAGTTCCCATAGATAGGAGAACTAGGAAAACTTTTAATTTCCAAGACAAGCAAATCCCTATAATGCTGGTGGGAGGGTATGTGAACTGGCAGATATGCTTGGAAGGCAATCTGGCCCTTAGCTACAAAGTTAAATGTTCACTTGGTGCAGAAATTTCACTTCTAGTTACTTAGTGTCAGGAAATTATCATAGGCACAGAAGATATTTATAAGAGTGCTCTTGCATCATCATTTATTTTTTAAAAGAGAAAATAGCCATCCACTTGTAAAGGACTGGAGTGAAGTTGTGATACATGGATATAATAATAAAATACAGTGATCAAAATTACGTTTGAGTAATACTTAAAGTCAAGGAAAGAGTGCTCCTTCTATAATGCTAAATGGACAAATTCCAAAAGTATCCCAAATTTGTTCAACACATTGAATTTATATCTGTATAAAAAAGACTAAAAGAAATAGATAAAAACGCTATGTGGTAACATGAAGTGATTTAAATTTATTCTTAAATTTTAATTTTCTAAACTTTTTAGGATGAGTATATATTACTTCTTAATAAAATGAAACACATTTCTAAAAGGCTAATGGGGAGACCTGTGTGTGTCTGTGCACATCCGCCCAAGGATTTGCGAGGTGAGAGCAAAATATAGTGTTGGAACAATAGGATTTATTCACCTTACAGTAGATGGGGATTACTCATTCTGATTCCATCCTCACTTACCTACTGCTATCTTAAGAACCCCATTTCAGTTGTTTGGCAGAAGTTCTTCCTTAGCACAAAAGAACTGTGGAATGGCAGACCATCCAAACTGGAGGGAGCCCCTCAGGACGATTGCTTCAAACTCATCTCCATCGCACACTTTTTAGCAAAGTGGAAGAATGAATTTCCTCCTCTGACGTTTTCTCTCCCTTATCCCTTATCTAGATGCAACTAGATTGAAAACCACCTTTCCCTACCTACAGCTAAAAATTTGAAAGTGCGCGCTCTGGTGGGGCTGCCCCTGGGAAGACCCGGCCCTTTCCCCCACGTAGGCGACCAGGGGAAACGACTGCCGTTGGTAAAGGCTCCGGGGGCCGAGACGCTTAGTAAGCCCAGCTGCATCCCCAGCGCATAAGCTGGAGCTGTCCCCAGTTCCCTCCCGGTTCAAGCATCCTCCTCCGGGAGGGGCCACACCAGGGTTGCTGTTTAGAGCCTAAGCGGAGGGGAAGGTAAGGGGAGGGTCAGGAGGCGAGGGGAGGAAAATAATGTCTCCTGGTTTCTCCTTTCCTTCATTCTGCCTCTCGACAAGACTAAGAGGACCCCACGAGAGAGCCGGAGCGCCCTGGGCCTCTCAGAAGACCCAGTAACCCTCACTCCTCACTGGACTAGGACCACCGTCTCCGCCCCTCTCCCCTTCCCCCGCCCCACGAGCACGGGCCGGAGCCGAGCGCCTGCCTGGGATGGCTCAGCGCCGATTCTAGAGGCAAAAAAAAAAAAAAAAGAGTAAGAATATCTCCTTATATTAGAAGGAAAGAAAGAAAAGTTAAGAATAGGACTGCACAGACGCTCCCGAAGTCTCCCGTCTGCGGGGAGGATTAGCTTTCCACCCGCCGGACAGACGCTGCTTGGGGACGTGGGCCTCTACTGCCCCAACTCGGTTTTAACTCGTCCTCACTCGCCTCACCCGCTCCTGCCCCATACTCCATCGACAGCGACCGCATATATATTAACTCTACGGCTTCCACGCCTCTCGAGGACTGTGGACATGTTATAATCCAGAACCAAGCTCCTGCGAAGGCCAGACGTTCTGTCTGGGAGGCCCCCTCCTGGCCTTTCAGTCGCACCCACTGCTGGGTCTTCAAACACCCCAAACCCGTGCGCGCCCAGGCGAGGAGTGGGCAGACACTTCCACCCGACCCTGGCTCAGTCGCTTTCCTTTTCCAAGCTCTCCAAGAGCTCGGTCATGAAGGAGATGTAGACAATGGCCAGGCGTAGAGTCTCGATCCGGGAGAGCCTCTTCTCGTAAGCAAAAGTGGGCACCTTCCTCCGCAGCTGATCGAAGGCCTCGTTGAGGTTGAACATCCGCTTCCTCTCGCGGATGTTGGCTGCTTGGCGCTGGGCGTAGGTGATCACTCTTTTCCTCTTGGGGCGGCCCAGCAGGGAGGCGCCTCTCCCGTGCTCCTCTTCCTCCTCGTTTTCCCCCTCTTCTCCTTCCCCCTCCTCTTCTTCTGGATCCTCTTCCTCAAAACGTGCCAGACTCCTGGGTCTTCCGTCTCGGAGCACAAGGTCCTGGTGGTTCCCATAGGGGACCCTAGGTGTCAAGTCGCAGAGAAGAGGGTGCCCCGGGGAGGCTAGGGATAGGTCTGCGACGAAGTCCAGGACGGTGGTGTCCACGCAGCTCTCGGGAAAGGCTGCCATCGCGTCTGCTTGGCCCTGCGTCTCATAGGTTTCTTGAAGAGAGGGGCAAGCCTGGTGACGGCCTTCCTAACAGCCCTGAATCTGATGGGTCACCATCACCGAAGGGTCAGGGACATTAATATGTATAACCAAGCTCATAACAGGATTAGCTGCACCGAAAGGGAAGGCTCTGACAACGTCCCTCCTCTCGAAACTGATGGAAGAAGACAAGCTTGAGAACGCCGAGAAGACTCAAAGGAATAGGCCTCCAATTCCGCGATCCTTTCCGCCCTGCCACCTGGGACAGTTCCTTCTTGGCAACAACCTCCAGCTCTTACCTGCTGTGCTTTTTGTGTGTCTCCACACTCCCACAGCCAACTAATATTCTTCAAGCTCCTTGTCTCATGTAGTTCTTTAATTTAGCTTTGGGTTTTCAAAGCAAGGATGTTTTCCACTGCTCTGGCTTCTCCTTGGCTTCAGGGTGGGAGTTCCGAATCTTGCCACCCTCTGCTGCCAATGGGTGTGAAACAAGTGCATGTGCTTTTAATGATGTCCAGAAGAGGGGCCCTGTCTGCCAGGGGTCGAGGGAGCTGTTTGTCTGGTATCCCAGTGCAGCGGCTACTGAAAGGCAAGATCTTCCATTAGCTTAAGTAAGCATCGCAGGAGGGGCGAGGGGGCATTCCCCAGAGTCGCTCTTGGAATCCTCTTTCTCTTTCCACTGCAAGGTAAACAGCTCTCCTGCCGCTTTACGAACCCTGGCTTCTAAAATCTGTTTCGCTATAATCAATCTAACAATTGAGATACTTGACTTTCCTTTCCTAACCTTTATCCCCCACCCACATAAAGGATTTTACTTAGAGGGCAAAAAGTGATGATGGCAATAACACGAAAAAGAGAAGCTCAGAGTGTTTCTCCCAGTGTGCTTCACTGTATAATCCCTGTGTGGGAGGAAAGCAAACCCTCCCCCCAAACAAAACAACTTCAGTCTCCTTTCAAAATTGCGATTCACCTTTTGATAAACTAATTGGTCGATCAGCTCACCCACCGCGGAGAATTCTTTCAAACTTTAAAGTGCTGATTGGTATCCCTGAACAAAGAATAATCTTTACACTTCTATCTGGCTACATTTCCTCATTACCACCCTACAAGATTTAAGCCTAGAAACTATACTGCATTGTGAGAGGGTTTGTTTGTTTGTTTGTTTTTTGAGGTGGATAAAGATTATAAATTTGGTATAATGAAAATAAAATTTTACTGATTTCAAATATATCTCATGTGAATATATATATATATATATATATATATATTTTAACATAGAAGAGTTGTTTTCTTATTTGCCGATAGCTATATTTAATTATTTAATGTAAAGATTTTTAAGAGACAGGGTGGGGCAAAACAACACCTAAGAAAATCATTTTGAAGATGTATTAAAAGAAAGCTTAAAAAGATGAGTGCAGAGACGCCTTGGTTCAAGGGAGAAATACGAAGACATCAATTCCTATTGAGGTAAGTAGTGACTGGGATGCTTAAGTTAGTACATTGGACAGCTCCCAGAAACTGCCTGCTTCTAACAGGTAAGCACAATTTTTTTTTTTCTTTTCCTTGCCTGCCGTTTTGTGAGTACTCCTAGATCCTATTAAAGCAATATAATTTTGGAGTCTTCTTTTGGCTTTCTATTATTTTTCTTATTAAAAAAATTTTGTGTCTGGGTTCTCTCCCTTGCTCTTTTGTCCTTTAATTAGTTTTCTTTTTCCTTGCTTGTGTTTACTTTTCACTCTCCAATTCACATTGTGATAACTCAAGTAGAAAAGAATAAAAAATTAATATCCCTGAAAGATGTAATGAGAATATCTCCGACTGTCATTACCTATTTGGCTTTTATTAAACTTCTCTCAAAGACTGAAAAATAAAAATGAATTGGAATTTCAACTGTGGCTAAAGAATAAGTAAACCAGAGGATTAATGTTTGTTTTGACAAGCAGTAACATGCCTTCTAACTCCTGTTTAACTTAATGCATTATTAAGCATTTGGATAAATTTTATAGTTTATTTTTAGCTACTGAATGTTTCGCATGACTTTTTCTTTCCCTTTTAAATGCATGCATGAGTGGAATGAATATCTCACCTAGTGAGAATCAAATCAGATAAGATTGGAACCATTCAGAATGGTATGACTGTAGACAGACTAAAATTCTTTGATTTTATCCAAGGGAATGAATATTTCTTTTTTAAAAATTTAATTTAATTTATTTAACTTTACAATATTGTATTGGTTTTGCCATACATCAAAATGAATCCGCCACAGGAATGAATATTTCAATCATCACATCACAAAAAAATGTGTAGAAAAATGAAAGGAATCAATGCACAGTATTGGTTGAAATATTAAGATACTACTGAATTTATTAAAATGTCTTACTATGTATACCTGTAACAATAATTTAAAACTACATTCTCAATTTTATCATAAAATCCCAATATAAACATTTCTGTTTGTCCACAATAATTTGTTTATCTTACAAGGTTCTAATCATGGCGACGTAGAAAAAAATGTTAAAATCTAAGTTATCATGATTAACTCTTTTTTGTTTGTAAATGAAATTAATTATAGAACAGTAATAAGTAAAATCACTTTCTCTGCTTATTTTGAAACATCCACTTTATTTTATTTTATTTTATTTTCACAGCATTTTGTGTATTTTAATAGCCAAAAATGGTAAACAACCAAAATATCAGATGATGTTTATCAGGTGAACAGATAAACAAATGATGGTGGAATTCTACAACAGAATAGTTCTCAACAATAAAATGGAAATCAACTACTGATAAATGCTGTAATATGGATGAATTCAAAATAATCAAAGAAGCCAGATTACACACAAAAAAGAACATGCTGTATGATTCCATTTAAATTCTAGAAAATGTGAACTAAATCTATAGTGGCAGGAAGTAGATCAGTTAAAAAATGATTTTGTGGCTATCTGGTTCCACAACAAATAAACAGTAAATGTAGTAAATTTGTAGAGTACTATGTGGTTTAAAACAGATCATCTCGTTGGAAAGAAACATTATTTTCATCTCTAGATTTGAAAGTTAAGAGAGAAACATTTTTAAAAACCCCAACTGAGGCTTAAAGGAAGTTCAATTCAAACTTGATTCCTTTGGGTTCTAGGCCTTACAGATCAGTTGCTCAGTCGTGTCCGACTCTTTGCGACCCCATGAACTGCAGCACGCCAGGCCTCCCTGTCCATCACCAGCTCCAGGAGGTCACTCAGACTCACATCCATCGAGTCAGTGATGCCATCCAGCCATCTCATCCTCTGTCGTCCCCTTCTCCTCCTGCCCCCAATCCCTATAGATAGCTTATAAATTATTCAATGATCTACATGGAGGCTTTTGAAAAGAGCTTGATAAGCCCTCAACAAATTCTGCTCAGATCGTTTCAGGAAATGGTTATGAAGTAACAGTCAGTTCTCTCTAGTTTGTTACCTACTTTACCCCTATTTGCCATCATTAAACATTTTGTGTATACAGATGGTCCCTGATTTACTATGGTTCGACTTAAATGAGTTTTTGACTACTATGGTGCAAAAGCAATATACATTCAGTAAGAACTATATTTCGATCTTTTCTCTGGCTAGTGAGATGCAGTAAGACATGGCTTTTGTAATACTGGGCAGTGGATGCAAGCTATAGCTCCCAACCATCTGTGCTATGATGAGGGTATACAATCCACTCATTTAAAACCACTCTGTACCCATACTCTGGTTTTTACTTTCAGTACAGAATTCAATAAGTTACACAAAATAGTCAACACTTTATTATAAAGTGAGTTTTGTGTTGGATGATTTTGCTCAACTCTGAGAACATTTAAAGCAGGCTAGGCTAAGTTTCAACAAGTTAGGTATAGTGAACCTAACCTATAATTTGATTTTCAATATCTGACTATTATCTAGATGTAACCCCATCACAAGTTGAAGAAGAGCTGTACTCTTACATTGTATTTAGAATCAAAGCAGGAAAAACAAATGACCAAGAATAACTTGAGCAATAATTGCTAAGGGTGCTGGAGTGTGGGATTAAGGGTGTTAAGGAGAGAAAAGTAGATAAAAAAGTATCCAGGGAGTAAAGCAAAAAACTTAACTCTCCCAAATTTATTAAAACCTTCCTTTTCTTCCCTTTTTCATGCCCCTTCTCTTATTATTACAGATTCATTCAGCAATTTTAGGGGAAATGATAAAATAGAACAAAGGCAGATGTTTGTCATGATTGAAGGGAGGAAAGTCTGACAAACGCTCCCTTAGCTGACATAGAGAAGGGGCCTGCATTCTCTTCTGACTCCATTCAAATTATGCATGATTTATGGCCTTCGTTGATTTTAGAGTTAGAAGAATGTATATGCATCTATTTAATTTTCCCCCTTAGGTAAACTTTTTTTGAAGTTTAATACATATACTTAAAAATTTACAAGCTGTATATGTACAGCTTAATGAATTTTCATAAAGTAAGCATACTCATGAAACCACTGCCCAAATTGAGAACTATCAATAGAATGCATCACTGAAATTAGAGATTATGTAAAAACAGGAAGTATGGGACTTGACACTATTTCAACCACTCCTATTATGTCCTAACCATATGCAGTCACAGAACACGCTCCAAAGTATTATTCTTGACTTCTAAGATTAATGTTGCCAATTTTTGAGCAGTATATAAAAATAAACCATATGTACTCTTTTGTGTCTTTCACTCAACATTTTAAAATGAGATTCATGTACATTATTCTTGTTGCTGAATAGTAATCTGTTGTGTGCATATATCTTCTACTGTCTTTAAAAATTTTGGTAATTTCTAGTTTTTACCTGTTACAAACAGCTGTGCTATGGATATTTTTGTACATAACTTTGATGGGAATATTTATGCCTTTCTGTTTGGTATCCCTGATAGCGCAGTTGGTAAAGAATCCGCCTGCAATGCAGGAGACCCTAGTTTGATTCCTGGGTTGGGAAGATTCACTGGAGAAGGGATAGGCTACCCACTCCAGTGGGAAGTCCACTTCTTGGGCTTCCCTTGTGGCTCAGTTAGTAAAGAATCTGCCTGAAATGTGGGAGACCTGGATTCAATCCTTGAGTTGGGAAGATCTCCTGGAGAAGGGAAAGGCTACCCACTTCAGTATTCTGGCCTGGAGAATTCCATGGACTGTATAGTCCATGGGGTCACAAAGAGTTGGACACGACTGAGCAACTTTCACTTCTTCAGACACCAAAGTAGAATAGGTTGTGTGTATGTTCAGCTTTAGTAGTTAATGATAAATTGTTCCCCAAAATGGTTATAACAATTTATACTGTCATCAGTGATGTATTAGAATTTCAATTCTGTCACATTCTTGTCAACAGTTGGCATTTTCAAGCTACTGAAGATGTGCCCTCATGTCATATTGTGGGTTTGATTTGCATTTCCCTGATGACAAATGAAATTGAAAACCATTTTATTTTGGCTAGTTGGGTACTGCTTCTTAGTAGAGAGCCCACTTTAACTGGTTTTGCTAATTTTTATAATTTATGTATAATTGTATATGTAAATTATACATCAGATCAGATCAGTCGCTCAGTAGTGTCCGACTCTTTGCCACCCCATGAATCGCAGCATGCCAGGCCTCCCTGTCCTGTTTATTTAACTTATATGCAGAGTACATCATGAGAAACGCTGGACTGGAAGAAACACAAGTTGGAATCAAGATTGCTGGGAGAAATATCAATAAATTATACATACATACATAATTTATATAATTTATTGTATATCTATTGGAGAAGAAAATGGCAACCCACTCCAGTATTCCTGCCTAGAGAGTCCCAGGGACAGAGAAGCCTAGGGGGCTGCTGTCTACGGGGTCGCACAGAGTCGGACACGACTGAAGCGATTTAGCAGCAGTAGCAGCAGCAGCAGCATTGTATATCTATTCAGCTATGAGTCCTATGTCATATATATGTATTACAGGTATCTTCTCCCTACTCTGTGGCTTTCTTTTTCACTTGCTTAATGATTTTCTTTTGATGAAAATAAGTTTTACTTTATTTTTGTTAAGACAAAATTTTTTAGAGCATTTAAGGATTATAGCAAAATTGAAAAGGCACAAAGATTTCCCATATACATCCTGTTCCTACACATGAATAGCCTTCCTCATTATCAATATCTCCCACCAGGGTGATACTTTTGTTACAACTGATGAACCTATACTGACATATTGTTACCAAAGTCCACAGTTCTATCTTGGGATTCACTCTTGGTGTACATTTTATGGATTTGGATACATGTGTAATGATCTATATCCATCATTATAATACAGAGTATTTTCACTGCTCTAGAGCTTCTCTATGTTCTGCATATTTAACCTGAAGCAATCACTGACCTCTTCTTTGACTCCAGTTTTGTCCTTTCAAAATGTTATATAGCTGGAATCATACAGTGTGTAACTGTTCCACATTGGTTTAAGAATATGTGTTTAAGTTTCCTCCATTTGTTTTCATGGCTTTATAGTTCATTTCTTTTTAGCACTGAATAATATTTCCTGGTTGAGATATTTATTTATCCATTCACCTACTGAAGGACATTTTGGCTGCCTCCAAATGTTGGCAATTGTGAATATAGCTGTCATAAATATTCATGTGAAGGTTTTGTGTAGAGCTAAAACTTCTTTCAGCTTCTTTGGATAAATACCAAGGAGCATGACTGTTATACTGTATGCTAAAAGTATATTTAGCTTTATAAGTAACCAGTAAATTGTCTTCTAGAGTGACTGTACCACTTTGCATTCCCACCAACAATGAATGAAAGTCCCCATTCTCCATATCCTCACCAGCAGTTGGTATTACCACAGTTTGGATTTTGGTCAGAAGTTTCTAACTTTAATATAGTCCAATAAATTATCATTTTTTCCTTCATAGTACTCTTTATGTCATATTTAAGAAATCTTAACATATTCCAAATGAATAAAACGTTCTTTTTTGTTTTCATCATCTCACATTTAGAACACTAATCAACCTAGAAGTGATTTTTGTATGTTGAGAGTAACAGAGGTGGGGGTCAAGATTTAATTGGTTTCCAACTGTATATCTAATTAATACAGCAACATTATGGAAAAGTCTACTCTTTCCACATCAAATTTATTCTTTATATGAAAATATTTCCAAATAAAGTGAGTACCATTTCTGTCTTCTGAGAAAAGTTCAAGGAAAAAAATTTAAGAAATGTAAAAGAAAATAAGTTCTATGGTTTGGACATATTTAGAGATAAGAAACTCTTGCTTACGCTAAAATGAATATCTTGCTATTCTAATTAAAATCCTGAGTTCAAATGAAAGTAAGGATACTCAGAATGCTATAGTTTAGGAATTGTCAAACTTTCTCATTTATGGAAAGATAACAAATAATTTAGGATTTTCATAGGTCACACAGTCTCTGTTAAACTAGTCAACTTTGCCTTAATAGCGTAAAAGTAGTCATAGACAATATATAAATATATAAATAACCATATTCTCTAAAACTTTCAGTTCAGTTCAGTTCAGTTGCTCAGTCGTATCCAACTCTTTGCAACCCCGTGAGCTACAGCACGCCAGGCCTCCCTGTCAATCACCAACTCCCGGAGCCTACTCAAACTCATGTCCATTGAGTTGGTGATGCCGTCCAACCATCTCATCCTCCATCATCCCCTTTTCCTACTGCTCCTAATCCCTCCCAGCATCAGGGTCTTTTCCAATGAGTCAACTCTTCGCATCAGGTGGCCAAAGAATTGGAGTTTCAGCTTCAACATCAGTCCTTCCAATGAACACTCAGGACTGATTTCCTATAGGATGGATTGGTTGGATCTCCTTGCAGTCCAAGGGACTCTCAAGAATCTTCTCTAACACCCCAGTTCAAAAGCATCAATTCTTCAGCACACAGCTTTCTTTATAGTCCAACTCTCACATCTATACATGACCACAGGAAAAACTATAGCCTTGACTAGACGGACCTTTGTTGGCAAAATAATGTCTCTGCTTTTTAATATGTTGTCTACGTTGGTCATAACTTTCCTTCCAAGGAGTAAGCGTCTTTTAATTTCATGGCTGCAATCACCATCTGCGGTGATTTTGGAGACCCCCCAAAATAAAATCTGCCACTGTTTCCACTGTTTCCCCATCTATTTCCCATGAAGTGATGGGACCAGATGCCATGATCTTCATTTTCTGAATGGTGAGCTTTAAGCCAACTTTTTCACTTTTCCTCTTTCACTTTCATCAAGAAGCTCTTTAGTTCTTCAATTTCTGCCATAAGTGTGGTGTCATCTGTATATCTGAGGTTACTGATACTTTTCCTGGCAATCTTGATTCCAGCTTGTGTTTCTTCCAGCCCAGCATTTCTCATGATGTACTCTGCATATAAGTTAAATAAGCATGGTGACAATATACAGTCTTGACGTACTCCTTTTCCTATTTGGAACCAGTCTGTTGTTCCATGTCCAGTTCTAACTGTTGCTTCCTGACTTGCATACAGATTTCTCAAGAGGCAGGTCAGGTGGTCTGGTATTCCCATCTCTTTCAGAATTTTCCATAGTTTATTGTGATCCACACAATCAAAGGTTTTGGCATAGTCAAAAAAGCAGAAATAGATATTTTTCTGCAACTCTTGCTTTTTCCATGATTCAGTGGATGTTGGCAATTTGATCTCTGGTTCCTCTGCTTTTTATAAAATGAGCTTGAATATCTGGAATTTCATGGTTCATGTATTGCTGAAGCCTGGCTTGGAGAATTTTGAGCATTACTTTACTAGCGTGTGAGATGAGTGCAATTGTGTGGTAGTTTGAGCCTTCTTTGGCATTGCCTGTCTTTGGGATTGGGATGAAAACTGACCTTTTCCAGTCCTGTGGCCACTGCTGAGTTTTCCAAATTGGCTGGCATATTGGGTGTAGCACTTTCACAGCATCATCTTTTAGGATTTGAAAGAGCTCAACTGGAATTCCATCACCTCCACTAGCTTTGTTTGTAGTGATGCTTCCTAAGGCCCACTTGACTTCACATTCTAGGATGTCTGGCTCTAGGTGAGTGATCACACCATCATGATTAACGGTCATGAAGATCTTTTCTGTATAGTTCTTCTGTGTATTCCTGCCATCTCTTCTTAATATCTTCTGCTTCTGTCAGGTCTATACCATTTCTGTCCTTTATTGAGCCCATCTGTGCAAGAAATGTTCCCTTGGTATCTCTAATTTTCTTGAAGTGATCTCTAGTCTTTCCCATTCTATCCTTTTCCTCTATTTCTTTGCACTGATATCTGAGAAAGGCTTTCTTATCTCTTCTTGCTATTCTTTGGAACTCTGCATTCAAATGGATATATCTTTCCTTTTTTCCTTTGCTTTTCACTCCTCTTCTTTTCACAGCTATTTGTAAGGCCTCCCTAGGCAGGCATTTTGCTTTTCTACATTTCTTTTTCCTGGGGATGGTCTTGATCCTTGTCTCCTGTATAATGTCACAAACCTCTGTCCATAGTTCATCAGGCTCTCTATCAGATCTAGTCCCTTAAATCTATTTCTCACTTCCACTGTATAATCATAAGGGATTTGATTTAGGTCATACCTGAATGGTCTAGTGGTTTTCCCTACTTTCTTCAATTTAAGTCTGAATTTGGTAATAAGGAGTTCATGATCTGAGCCACAGTCAGCTCCTGGTCTTGTTTTTGTTGACTGTATAGAGCTTCTCCATCTTTGGCTGCAAAGAATATAATCAATCTGATTTTGGTGTTGACCATCTGGTGATGTCCATGTGTACAGTCTTCTCTTGTGTTGTTGGAAGAGGGTGTTTGCTATGACCAGTGTGTCTCTTGGCAAAACTCTGTTGGCCTTTGCCCTGCTTCATTCTGTACTCCAAGGCCAGTGCCTGTTACTCCAGGTGTTACCTGACTTCCTCCTTTTGCATTCCAGTCTTCTATAATGAAAAGGACATCTTTTTTGGGTGTTAGTTCTAAAAGGTCTAGTAGGTCTTCATAGAACCGTTCAACTTCAGCTTCTTAAGCATTACTGGTTGGGGCATAGACTTGGATTACCGTGTTATTGAATGGTTTGCCTTGGAAACGAACAAAGATCATTCTGTTGTTTTTGAGATTGCATCCAAGTACTGCCTTTTGGACTCTTTTGTTGACTATGATGGCTACTCCATTTCTTATAAGGGATTCCTGCCCTCAGTAGTAGATTAAATGGTCATCTGAGTTAAATTCACCCATTCCAGTCCAATTTAGTTTGCTGATTCCCAGAATGTCGATGTTCATTCTTGCCATTCCTGCTTGACCACTTCCAGTTTGCCTTGATTCATGGATTAACATTAAAACTTTATGTACAATATTTGGCAGTGGGCTGGTTTTATCCCTTGGACCTCGACTTGTTGATCCTCATTCTATTTAATTAGTCTATTTCCAAATTTCCTGAGGCTCGTAATATGGAGACTTGCTACGATAAGGCATTCAGAAATATAAGTGACTCTAAGATTTTTGAGCACATACCTTGCTTATGTGTGCATATGTGTGCTGAGTAAAAACACTCCCAAACAATGGAATCTGTAGCTACTGTCTTGGAAATTATACTGAGGTGCTATAGAGTAACCAGAATAGGCTGAAAGGGAAGCATCCATACCACATTAAAGTCACCACCACAGTGACTAAGGGCTTATCTCTAGTTACTGAAAACAAATGTTCTGCTGATGATCTGCTCTTTAAAATATTAGTATTACTAGGCTCTGGGAGAATTACATTTAACCAGCAATAAGTAAGGAGGAGGCAAATTTCCCGGACAGAGCTGGCTTCTACTTTGTGAATTGCTTCTCATTGTAAAAATTCATTCATTCAGTGAAAAATGCAGCTGTTTTAAGAGGCTTATTCTCTCCATCCTTATACAAACCCTCTTTTTGCCATAGATTGCTGTGGCAGAAACTACTCACTGTTCTCCAGTATCTATGTAACCTTTTTCCTTTTAGTAAAAGACCCATCCATACATATTTCAGCTGAGCTCCACTAAATTTATGCCAACAGGATACATGAGAAGTGATAAGTCCAAGTTCAAGTTGGTCTCTCGAAACCTTTGCTTACTACTTGGCCTTTTGCCTTCTTCCCACAGCCTAGAATGGGGTGCTTTGATCATGAACTAGTGTTGGCCATACAGACAAGAACATCACCCTATGACAGAGGTTGGGAAGCTTTTTCTCTAGAAGACCAGATATTACATATTTTAGGCTTTACTGATCTCTGTCATACTACTCAACTCTACCATTATAGGGTGAAAACAACCATAGATAACATGTAAATGAATGGGGGTAGCTGAGGTCGGGTAGAATTTTATTTACAAAGGAGGTGCCAGGCAGAATTTGATTCTCAGGCTGTAGTTTGCTGACTCCTGCCCTAGAGGATGGCAAAGCAACAGGAAACTGGGACTTCAAAGATTCAGTGAAGTTGAGCTAAACCTCTCAAATATGGATTGATAGGTGAGAAAAAAATATACTTTCAGTGTATCTCAGATCTCTTTATTATAGTAGCATGCTTTATTAAATGATAGCCATCTCTATTTTTAAAATATATATAAAGACTGCTTAAAATCAGTTATTATTTTTCCCTCAGGTTGTTCCACTTCATAGGAAGCAATTCCATTTCAGTTAGTCATTGGAATAAATCTATTTTCCAGATTTTTGATTATATTAGTTCTTACATTGGTTGTTGTTTGAACCCTCTCCAACTTCTTCACTTCTTTTTGAAAAACGTGGAAAATTAGAGAGGTGTGAAGGCAAAAATATCCCTCAGGATGTTATAAAATACTACCCCCAAATAATTTCCTTTTTTCCCCATTTCCTATACTATATTTTTACACATTATTTTTAATAGTGACTTTCCTTTGTAAGAAATGTTAGGAGTTTGACACTCATCCTTAAGTCCGTAAGTTCTGTAATTTGGAGATTAACACTATATGGGTAGCTTTGCAATTTAATACTTTTTCAGTTTTTTCCACTATACTATTCATTTATGATACAAGGAGATATTAGTATTAAGTTGAAACATATGTAACTGACAAAAGTCAAACAATTTTTAACTTACCTAAAAATGTGGGAAATTTAAGTTGGTTCAATGTGATATATTCAAGGACACTCATACTTACTAAGAAAATGAAATTATATTAATATATACAAATGTACTAATTAAATCAGTACATACAAATTATATCCTGTAATTTATTGTGTACGAAACCTTACTGTACACTAAATTTATATACAATGTTTTCCAAAAAAATTTTATTGAAAGCCTGAGATGTGCCTGATCCTTGTGGTACTGATCTAAGGATCTGGAATACAGCAGTGAACAAGATAGGAAACACAAACAATTTTCTTTGCTGTGTTGAAGGTGGTAAGTACTATGGAACAAACTGCTTATTATAAGTGGGATCAGGAGTGCTGAAAACCAGAGGGAGGTTGCTCTTTTAAATATGGTTATCATGTAAAAGTCTGGCTGGAAGGTGATATTTGAATAAATACTTGAAGGTACTAGGGAGGTACTTAAGTGCATATCAAGTGAGAGAACTGACATTTCAGACAATAAGGGAGAACGGTGCCTAGGGTATTGGAGCAATATCCCAGAGGCCACTAGACAGAATCAAAAGAGAAGGAAGAAAAGTAGATGAGGTCAGTGTGGCAGTATGAGGAAGGGTGGTATCATGTAGGACCTTTGTAACTATTTAAGGACCTTGGCTTCTACTTTGAGTAAGATGGTATCTGATAGAGCCTTTCAAGATTTCCTTACTGTTTAAAAGAATAGCCCTTTGGATAATTTGTTGAGGATAAATTCTACAGGGAACAAGAAAGAAACAGGGAGACCTGATCAGAGATTTTTGTAATTGCCCAGGTTAGTAGTGGTCGCTATAATGTGCAGCAGCTATATTCAGGATATATTTTGAATAAAATTCAACAAGATTTGCTGATGGACTGTATGTGGAATATGAAGGAAAGAAGAGAGTCAGGGTGAACCCAAGATTTTAGCCAGAGCAACTAAAAGTGCTGTGATAACTGAAATGAAAAAGAGTCCAGGAAAAGCAGATCTGGGGGACGGTAAAGATCAGGAGATGAGCTTTGAACATCTTAAATTTAATGTAGTTATCAGCCAGTCAAATGGAGACACTGAGTAAATTTCTCTCTCTCTCAGGGTAAAAGTCATCACTGTGTCTTAAAAGGCATTATTTTACATGATAGACTATTGTCTCACCCCAGCGCCTGTAAGAACCCATCTTTTGTTATTTCCCCCTTCCCTCACACTGTTAGCTATACCAGTCCCTTTGCTGCTGCTGCTAAGTCACTTCAGTCGTGTCCAACTCTGAGCGACCCCATGGACGGCAGCCCACCAGGCTCCCCATCCCTGGGATTCTCCAGGCAAGAATACTGGAGTGGGTTGCCATTTCCTTCTCCAATGCATGAAAATGAAAGTTTCAATGCATGAAAGTTTCAAGTATGAAACTTCATACTTGAAACTTTCATACCAGTCTCTTTGCTGCTCCTCAAACATCCAGGAACACAATCTGCCTCAGGGCCTTTGCATTTCTGTTGCCTCTGACTGCAATACTCTTCTCTCAGACATCTGCAGAGCTCACCCCATCTCTTCCTTCAGGTCACTGGGTAATGCCAGCTTATGAAGAAGCACTCCCTGACCACCCTATATAAACTAGTACCACCCCCCGTGTTGTACTCCCTAACCTTCTCACCTTGCTTTACCTGTCTCCATTGTATACAAAGTATCTGACACAGTATATATCTTCTTTGTCACTTGTTTTATTTTCAGTTTCCCTCATTAGAATATGAACCCCAAGTGGTAACCATAGAAACGAACTACTTAGATTTCTCTTTCAACTATACGGATTGCAATTAGCCAACGTTATCCAAAAACAATGCCTTAGGGATCCATTGTAGCATTCAAGCTGAGGCCATACTCTTTCTGCCCTGCCTCAGCATATAAAGATTACTAGGGCTTGGTCATTTCCACCCAATGAGGGACTTCTTCAATAAACAATTATCTGTCCCAGAACTCCCTATTGGGTTTGCTGAGCTTTTGTCAGCACCATAGTTTGAAGTTCTTCTTATACAGCCCTCATTCCTCTTCTTTTTTTCATAGATGTCAGATCAGTGGGCTTCCCAGGCAGCGCTCATGGCAAAGAACCCATCTGCCAATGCAAAAAATGTAGAGACACAGGTTCGATCCCTGGGTTGGGAAGATCCCCTGGAGAAGGGCATGGCAACCCACTCCAGAACCCTTGTCTGGAGAATCCCATGGACAGAGAAGCCTGGCAGGGTACAGTCCATGGGGCTCACACAGAGTCAGACACAACTGAAGTGACTTAGCACACGCACATGCACAGAACAGTATTGTGGTCTTAACCATTTTGATTTTCCCCCTCTATATTTTACAGGAGTTACCACCCTCCTCCTCCAAGACCCAACAACAACAACAACAACAACAACTCAATTTCAGTATCAACTTTCTAGAGGATCTAAACTGACAGTTGCTAAGAGTGTCCTGAATACCTGGTGGGCTTAGAATCTGAGGAGTGGATCGCTTGCCATCCCGAGTAGTATGTGATACACAGTTCCTGTAAAAAGTGGTGCTAAAACTCACTGGTGGAGAGTAGGAAGGATATTCTAGTGGAAGGAATTACCCTGGGTAGGATAATGATGCACATTTTTGATAAATATGAAGGATGAAACACACTGAAGGACAATGAAATTGACTGGCTATTAATAAATTGCAAAGATGTTGCAGTGAAAAAAGAATAATAAAAAATTCAAGCAGGTTACACATGACATAAAATGGAATGTGAAGGCAAGAACTTCTTATCTCCATCAGTGGGAGAGCAGAAAAATTTGGAAACCAAAATTAGCACTCAATACTTAGAGTTGTTGCACTTCAAAGACAGCAAAGGTCTTACTGAACTGCAAGCTTTGGTGCCATGTGGAGTGCTCAGGGATCAACAGATAGGAGGAGAAGTCACTGTCCTTTGAAGAGCAGGAGGCAAATATATGGAATCAAGGTGACAGTGTTTGGTACCTCTTGGCAACCCTTTATAATTTTGAGTGAGGAGGATGAGATTACCAGACTCATACTCCTGAAAAGAGAGTTTGAGTTATGTCACTAGATAAACCTCCAAGGCTAGCAGAGATGATAGCTGAGGATGGGAGGAATTTATAATGGAGAGTAGTAAAGTAAGGAAAAGAGTACCAATCGCAACCACAAGAACTGCAGTGATGGAATTATTATTGGTTCTACTAATCTCTCTCTTCCAAATTTATGCTCACAAAAATCAACTAGGAATTTCCCTGGTGATCCAGTGGGTAAGACTCTATGCATCCAAATGCAACGGTCCAATGCTCACATCAAGGGTTCAACTGCTGGTCAGGGAATTAGATCCCATACAATCTAGTTCGGGATACAAGCAATTAAGGTGGATGAAACTAGAGCCTATTATACAGAGTGAAGTAAGCCAGAAAGAAAAACACCAATACAGTATACTAATACATATATATGGAATTTAGAAAGGTGGTAACAATAACCCTGTATATGAGACAGCAAAAGAGACACTGATGTACAGAACAGTCTTTTGGACTCTGTGGGAGAGGGAGAGGGTGGGATGATTTGGGAGAATGGCATTGAAACGTATAATATCATATATGAAATGAGTTGCCAGTCCAGGTTCAATGCATGATACTGGATGCTTGGGGCTGGTGCAATGGGATGACCCAGAGGGATGGTATGGGGAGGGAGGAGGGTTCAGGATGGGGAACACATGTACACCTGTGGCGGATTCATGCTGATATATGGCAAAACCAATACAATATTGTAAAGTTAAAAAAAAAAAAAAAGTTCACATGCTGTAACTGAGACTCAGCACAACCAAATAACTATTTAAAACACCTCTCCCTACACATGTAGGGAGAGGTGAATCCATGTGGTCCAGAGTGAAATGTGGTATCCATGGAGATGCACTGCTCAGATTTCCCTTCTAGACAGAACATATTCAGCTCTGAGGAGTGCAGTTAGCTGACCATCTCCCTTTGCACGGCAACTCCCACTGTATTGACCGAGACACTGTCACACGTGCATCACAGTCTAGTGCTCTCTCAGTCCAGTTCTGCTTCCTCACCTCTCTCCTTTCACCAGTGTCATACACACAGTCTGAAAGCTTTCTTGACAGTTCTGCCTCCTCTGTCCTTTGATTTCACAGGCATTACATCACACTTCTTACACCTGCACATACACACACATTAACCTCTTTCATTCTCAGTTGGGCCTCGGCATCTGTTCCTAAAGGGTCCAAACCAACTTATTCCATGAGGACAGGATTTTATCTTTTTTTTGATTCTCAGTTGAATTCCCCAGTGCCTTGATTAGTATCTTTCAAGTTGTAGGCATTAAATAAGTAGGATTTTGAAAGCTGTAATCTGAATTACACATGATAATTATCTCTCTTCTCATTAGACTGTGAACTTCTTCAAGACAACAACAATAATAAAATGTTGAGACTTCCCTGGTAGCCCAGTGGCTAAAACTCAGCACGTTCAATGCAGGGGCTTGCGTTCTATTCCTGTTCAGAGAACTAGATCCCACATGCTGCAGCTAAGAGTTAGCGTGACACAACTGAAGATTCAGAATTTTGCAACTAAAGATCTTGCATGCCATGATGAAGATGGAAGAGCTTGTGTGCTGCAACTAAGATGTAATACAGCCAAATAAATACATAACAAATAATAAATTTATTGAATACTCTGTGTGAAGTGCTATGCATGTATTATTTCATTTAATACCATGACCTTATGCAGAAGATTCTCTCATTTTTCAATTTTTCCAACTGTCTTAAAAATTATTGAGATCACAAATGTGTGAATGCTTACATCAACATCAAACACAGGTCAGAGCCCAAGGGTTTGATTATCAACTTACAGTTGCTGCTGCTGCTGCTGCTAAGTCACTTCAGTTGTGTCCGACTCTGTGCGACCCCATAGATGGCAGCCCACGAGGCTCTCTCGTCCCTGGGATTCTCCAGGCAAGAATACTGGAGTGGGTTGCTATTTCCTTCTCCAATGCATGAAAGTGAAAAGTGAAAGTGAAGTTGCTCAGTCATGTCCGACTCTTAGCAACCCCATGGACTGTGGCCCACCAGACTCCTCCGTCCAGGGGGTTTTCCAGGCAAGAGTGCTGGAGTGGGGTGCCATTGCCTTCTCCGATCAACTTACAGTACTTCCCATTAATTCATGTTGCAATCTTTCTGATATCAGCACCTTGCAGAGTCCAACTTAATATTTCCTCAACAATTTTCAGTCTTTCTATGAAATATACACCTTTAATTTTATTTGCATTTTGTTTGAAAGCTTTTTATCACTTTTTTATTCAATGAAGATCAATGTATTGAGCCCACTAGATATTTTCATTAAATAAATTTCTTAAAGTAAAGACACAAAGGGTATCATTTAGATTTATTTCTGTCCTATATTATCTCTTCTAAATTTAAGTGATTTAGTTAAGCTTAAAAATGCCGGCTGTATCCGAACCAACAACTTTGAAGTGAAAGGCTCCCTAATCATTTTCCTGCTTCTTGACTCACCAACCATCCTTGGGCAGAGTTTTCTGGTTATCCTACCACTGTCTTTAACCTCTTTGTGGCTTCTTATGGCTATCATTTGAGGATTATGGAATCTCCATATTGGTTAGTATCACGAATGGAGAAAACCATCATCTTGGTGGAAGCCATTACTGTCATTATCTCTGTGGGTCCTGAAAGATGATGACCTTCCAGAGCACTCTCACAAGTATTGGTCCATGCCACGACGAAATTCTAATTTTCAAAACAAGTTTCCCCTCATCCCATCCAAGTGGCAATTATATCAGACATTTTACCTGGGAAAGTTGTTTGTTACACATTTTTGCTCTTTTCTTCTTAAACTTCTTTTAACACATTTCCTCAGGATATCACATACTTTTCCGGTCAAAATTTGAGACTATCCTGTTTCCCTCTTTTAGAGCCATGCTGGCTTACCCACATGCATTAACTTAGAGGATCTTTAAAAGTAAGTTGCCACATCCACCAACTGCTACCTCAAGAGAACTATTCTCAAGTCTCCCTACATTTTTTCCCATAAAAGTACTGTCTCATTTTATTTCTCTATCTCTGCAGGTTTCAAAATGTAGTATCTGTAATACCTACCTGGATTTATGATTATGTTCTGTGGATATGATGTTATTCAGATTCTCCATGGTCCTTTGAGGTGGCTCTTGGGACCACTGTCTCCAGTTCCATTATCTTCAGTCAAAATTCACTAGGGAGAACATGAGAACTTTCTTTCAGTTCATTACAAAGTATAGTTACAATATGGTAGACACATTGAAGATAGCAGAAGTGATTGCATACTATACTTACAGTTTTAAGATTCTAGAAAAGAAATGGTCAGATAGTCTTTTAAGTTTGTCTTTATTGTTCTGAATTTATTATTAAATTAAACTTACTGTGAATTTATCTGCATTTTATAGTTAAAACAAGGCTTGTAGGATTTGTTTGAGATCCAACCAGTCCATTCTAAAGGAGATCAGCCCTGGGTGCTCTTTGGAAGGAATGATGCTAAAACTGAAACTCTATTACTTTGGCCACCTCATGCGAAGAGCTGACTCATTGGAAAAGACTCTGATGCTGGGAGGGATTGGGGGCAGGAGGAGAAGGGGACAACAGAGGATGAGATGGCTGGATGGCATCATTGACTCGATGGATGTGAGTCTGAGTGAACTCCAGGAGTTGGTGATGGACAGGGAGGCCTGGCGTGCTGCGATTCATGGGATAGCAAAGAGTCGGACACGACTGAGCGACTGAACTGAACACTAGCTCACCGGCTTCTTTCGAGACTCAGCAGTAAAGAATTCGCCTGCAATGCAGGAGCCGCAAGAGACACAGGTCTGTCTCTGGATTGGGAAGATCCCCTGGAGGAAGGGATGGCAACCCACTCCATTTTTGCCTGGAGACTGCCATGCAAAGAGGAGACTGGTGGGCCAGAGTCCATAGGGTCGCAAAGAGTTGGAGACGACCGAAGCGACTTAACACACAGGCTCGCGACACTAGCTCAGGATGTGGTGACTCTGACCTTGTTTGGATATCAGATTTGGAGCTGGCATGCCATGGAAACCAAAAACTGTGTTTTGGGGAAACAGCTCACAGGGAAACTGTGAGCTGGTTCAGTGCTGCCCTCGGAATTAATATAGTAAACCTCATTCAAAGCAATGCAATACCACCATTATTAGCCATTGTCAATTTGCTTTCTCTCATCTAAGTATAAACATCCCAAACACAAACAATATGATAATAGAGTGGGCCTCTGGGGTTTAGCCTTTTTCAGAGTTCCACACTGGGCCTTTTCTCTTGCTTATTTTGTTTTCATCTTCTTGCCATAGTTTATTCATTGACCCTCAGATCTCATAATAATCTCCTTTTCAAAAAGCCATGGCTCTATCCTAACTGTTGCTATAATATTAAGCTTAAAAAGGGGCCACTTGGAGTACAGCCCACAGCTGCTTGCGGGCGGCAGCGGGTTAGGCCGCATTGCGCATGCTCTCTTCCTGGAGCTCATCTCGCTGTTGATAAAAGCTGCGCGCTCTCCCACACACCCACGCTCCCAGCCGTGAAGGGCTCCTAGTCAGCCAGGGTGCGGGGCTCCCGCAGTACAGGTAGGCAAGTGGCTGCAGTGGCCTTCTTGGGGATTAAGGAGTTTCCAAACAGGGCCCTCTGGGACCTCCCTCGTCACCTGGCTCGCTCTGGGCGATGAGTGGCTGACTGGGTCAGCCCCACCGGTTTGCCCTGGGTCTTGGCCTCAGTCTCCAGAGTGGCTTTGGGGTTGGTAGTGCTGGGGTTGAGGCAGGCCGGGAAGGCCTTTCCTTATAGTCCAACTCTCACATCCATACATGACTACTGGAAAAACCATAGCTTTGACTAGACGGACCTTTGTTGGCAAAGAAATGTCTCTGCTTTTAGTGTGCTGGCTAGGTTAGTCATAACTTTTCTTCCAAGGAGCAAGAGTCTTTTTATTTCATGGCTGCAGTCACCATCTGCTGAACCCCAAAGAATTGATGCTTTTGAATTCTGGTGTTGGAGAAGCCTCTTGAGAGTCCTTTGAACTGCAAGGAAATCCAACCAATCTGTCCTAAAGGAGATCAGTCCTGAGTGTTCATTGGAAGGACTGTTGTTGAAGCTGAAACTCCAATACTTTGGCCACCTGATGCGAAGAGCTGACTCATTTGAAAAGAGCCTGATACTGGGAAAGATTGAAGGTAGAAGGAGAAGGGGATGACAGAGGATGAGATGGTTGGATGGTATCACCGACTCAATAGACATGAGTGTGGATAAACTCGGGGAGTGGGTGATGGCCTTGGAGGCCTGGCATGCTGCAGTCTATGGGGTTGCAGAGAGTTGGACATGACTGAGGACTGGACTGAACTGAACTGAACTGGAAGGCCTAGGCCTTCCATTAGTGGGACCTGCCGGTGGGGTGTGCAGTTGCCAACATTTTGAGGGCCACCATATGCACATGCTGGGTGGGGTGGGCAGCGGGAGTGCATGGTGGGACTTGACGTTGTCAGCCGGTCGTGACCAGGAACCCCAAAGCCCTCCATGTCCTCAGCCAGGGGTCCGTGGTGCTGGGAGCAGTAGGCACTGACAGGGTCTGAGTCGGGTGGAGTGGCTGTAGTATTACCTCTGCTGTCTGTTCTACCCACAGGGATCTATTTCAGACCAAATATTTCTTTTAGTATGTCTCGGGCCAGACCAAGACAGTTTTACTTTTTATCATGAATACCCAGAGGGAGTCGGTCCTTTGTCCAATAGGATGTGGTTATGGTTAATATCTGACTAAAGCAGTGGTTTACTTGTATTATCTCAGTAAAATATTGGCCTGGAATGTTTCATTTCACAGTTTTCTAAGGAGAGCAGGTTGAGTTTGATGAATGTTGTAATCATTGTGAGATAAAGTTTAACATTTTATGTCCTAAAATATGTCACGTTTAGGATTTTAATTTAAAGTTATGAAGAACTAAAGTTCATGGCTTGCTATTACAGTTCTGAAGAAATCAACTGAGAGTTTATTTTTTCAGTTACAGTAATTACACTGGCCTTTAGAAGTACACAGGGCCTCTCTTTAGTCCTCCTCTTATTTCATACCTATGAGAAGTAATTTCTGGTGCAACGATTCTAGGACATTTTATTGGATTATAGTCCCAGTGGGTAAAACTGGCACAGGTGGATCTTCTGCTCATCTGGGTATCTTCTTTTCTTATTTCTCTCCATTAGGTTATATGAAAGTTAAGAGAGTGCTGGAGTCCTCACATGTCAACAGTTCTCTGATTGACTTCCCTCTCCTTCCTGACTCTCTCTGGTACTGGAGTGGGGGGGATGGTGTACTTTAGACAGGCCTTGATAAACTGAGATTGGAAAAAATGCAAAGCTTGGTCTTAAATTTAGGGCAACCATTCTCATTTGACCTGTAGAACACCTATCTCAGAATGACCTCTTGGCTAAAAGGTAGATTCTTAGACCATTCTTAGAATTATGGAATCAGAATATCTGAGTGTAGTAGACTGAGGGTACCCTATCCAGGATACTGTATATGCTAAATATTTTGATTCATGGTTTAAGTCTGCTGTGTATTAGAAATATCTGTTAATTGAAAAATTCTTGATAGTGGTATAACTAAATCAGCATTTAAGTTGAATTCCCCAAGTGACTCTAGTGTGCAATTACAGTAGAAACTTATTAATTAGGAGAGTGATATTGCCTAAATAGTGAATGTTTTCTTTGATTTTACTTTCTTTCTAACCTTATAGTATGTGGTTTAAACAAAGTCAGATTCCATAGAATCAAAGATGAAAGATGTGTTACTCTATTAGCCTGTGAAACTTTGTTTTATATAAAAATAAAAACATGGTGATATTGAAGTTGGGTAAATTTTATACTAAAAAATGGAATAGATTTTTAAACATATTTCACCAAAGATTGCTCCCTGAGCTTTGAAAGATAATGATTAAAGTATCACTTTCATTGAAAAGAAAAATCTTTTCCATCCATCTTATCTATATTGTGGAAATTCATATTGTGGCAAGTGATGGAAATCTGATGTGTACAGGTCTGATTACTGCAGCTGATGTTGAGTGTTTTATTAGCACCATTATGTTGTCAGGATATAGTCAACACTGAGAACTGTGTTCTAAGTTTGTGTATAGGTGATCTCCTAAGTGACTTCCTGAGGTTCTGAGATATGGTGCATCATTTCTTTTTTTTTTTTTCTATTCTTTTTTTTTTTTTAATTAGGGATAATTACTTTACAATATTATGATGGTTTCCACCATACATCATCATGAATTGGCCATAGGTGCTCAAAATTCTCCAAGCCAGGCTTCAGCAATACGTGAACCATGAACTTCCTGATGTTCAAGCTGGTTTTCGAAAAGGCAGAGGAACCAGAGATCAAATTGCCAACATCTGCTGGATCATGGAAAAAGCAAGAGAGTTCCAGAAAAACATCTATTTCTGCTTTATTGTCTATGTCAAAGCCTTTGACTGTGTGGATCACAATAAACTGTGGAAAATTCTGAAAGAGATGGGAATACCAGACCACCTGGCCTGCCTTTTGAGAAATCTGTATGCAGGTCAGGAAGCAACAGTTAGAACTGGACATGGAACAACAGACTGGTTCCAAATAGCAAAAGGAGTACGTCAAGGCTGTATATTATCACCCTGCTTGTTTAACTTATATGCAGAGTACATCCTGAGAAACACTGGACTGGAAGAAACACAAGCTGGAATCAAGATTGCAGGGAGAAATACCAATAACCTCAGATATGCAGATGACACCACCCTTATGGCAGAAAGTGAAGAGAAACTAAAAAGCCTCTTGATGAAAGTGAAAGAGGAGAGTGAAAAAGTTGGCTTAAAGCTCAACATTCAGAAAAGGAAGATCATGGCATCTGGTCCCATCACTTCATGGGAAATAGATGGAGAAACAGTGGAAACAGTGTCAGACTTTATGAAAGTGGAGACTGAAAAAGTTGGCTTAAAGCTCAACATTCAGAAAAGGAAGATCATGGCATCTGGTCCCATCATTTCATGGGAAATAGATGGGGAAACAGTGGAAACAGTGTCAGACTTTACTTTTTTGGGCTCTAAAATCACTGCAGATGGTGACTGCAGCCATGAAATTAAAAGACGCTTACTCCTTGGAATGAAAGTTATGACCAACCTAGATAGCATATTCAAAAGCAGAGACATTACTTTACCAACCAAGGTCCGTCTAGTCAAGGCTATTGTTTTTCCTGTGGTCATGTATGGATGTGAGAGCTGGACTGTGAAGAAGGCTGAGCGCCAAAGAATTGATGCTTTTGAACTGTGGTGTTGGAGAAGACTCCTGAGAGTCCCTTGGACTGCAAGGAGATCGAACCAGTCCATTCTGAAGGAGATCAGCCCTGGGATTTCTTTGGAGGGAATGATGCTGAAGCTGAAACTCCAGTACTTTGGCTACCTCATGCAAAGAGTTGACTCATTGGAAAACACGCTGATGCCGGAGGGATTGGGGGCAGGAGGAGAAGGGGATGACAGAGGATGAGATGGCTGGATGGCATCACTGACTCAGTGGACATGAGTCTGAGTGAACTCCGGGAGTTGGTGATAGACAGGGAGGCCTGGCGTGCTGCGATTCATGGGGTCGCAAAGAGTCGGACACGACTGAGCGACTGAACTGAACTGAACTGATACATATGTCTGATCCATCCTGAACCCTCCTCCCACCTCTCTTCCCACTCTACCCCTCTAGGCTGTCACAGAGCACTGGCTTTGGATTCCCTGTATCATACAGCAAACTCCCACTGGTTATCTGTTTTACATATGGTAATATATATGTTTCAGTGCTTTTCTCTTAAATCATTCCACCCTCTCCTTCCCCCAACGGTGTCTAAAAATCTGTTCTTTATGTCCATATCTCCTTTGCTGCCCTGCAAGTAGGATCATCGATACTATCTTTCTAGATTCCATATATATATATACACCTTAATATAAATGTTTGTCTTTCTTTTCTGACTTCCCTGTGTATAATAGGCTCTAAGTTCATCCATCTCATTAGAACTGACTCAAATGCATTTCTCTTTATAGCTGAGTAATATCCATTGGGCTTCCCTGGTGGCTCAAATGGTAAAGAATCTGCCTGCAATATAGGAGTCCTGGCTTCAATCACTGGGTCAGAAAGAAATGGAGAAGGAAATATCTACCCATTCCAGCATTCTTGCCTGGAGAATTCCATGGACAGAGGACCTGGTGGGCCACAGTCCATGGGGTTGCAAAGAGTCAGTCATGACTGAGCAATAAACACTTTCATTTCACTTTTAATATTCCATTACTTATATGTCTAAAACTTCCTTATCCATTCATCTGTTGATGGACAGGTCGCTTCCATGTCCTAACCTAGCTGTTGTAAATAGTGCTGCAATGAACATTGGGGTACACTGTCTTTTTCAGTTGTGGTTTCCTCAGTGTATTGGTGCATTATTTCTTAATGGATTCTAGCTGCAGTCATCTCTCACACATATATGCACATGCACACACATCCACACACAGTGTGCTAAAGAATGTATTGATATATTTACATATACAGTTACTGAATCGTCTTTTATGAATTTTAAGTCTATGATGGTAATTTCATTGAACCAGAGTATTCATTTCATTGAACCTGAGTATTCATTTCATTGATGTGTTTTAGCTTTTTGGCTTTAAAAACAATAATGATAATTTAGACATTTCAGAGGGAAAATTGATAGTCATTTCTATAATACAGTTTTTTGAACAAGTGGCTAAAACCAAATCTGAAATTATAGCACATATATTTTCTTCATTACAGAGCTTAATTTTCTAAGAATGTTTTCTATAAATGGAAGGGGAAGTGCACATACATCACTTATCATCCTACCTTAATTGATAAATAATGATAGTCATGAAAGTGTTAATTTGACTAGTAATCTTTTTATTGCCATTAATCTATTAAATGCTTAAACAGGCTAGGAGAAATCAATAGATAGGTATGGTTTTTATAATCAAAATGCTAAGCTTAATTAAAATTATATGGACTGAAATGCTAAATGTAGTCAGAAATGATTTGCATAATACAGAAAATATTACAAATGCTATTTAAAATTTAGTAACTCTGGAAAAGGTCTTCCTATCATAATTCTAAATCCTTGTTTTAGTGGATCACACATACTGAGCATGCCTTTAAAACTGTCTTGGTTACATTTATCTTCAGTATATAACCTAGTGCAATTCTTATTCTGCACTGTGATGAAATTTAATGTTGATTCTATTATTTTTAAAGCTTGGAAAGCATCTCTATGTGGTGAGCAATGAAGTGTAGGAACAGTGGTTTTAGTAAATAGACTAAAAAATATGAAAACCACATAACCGAAGTAGTTACATAATACTAAATAAACTTTCTGAAACGTATTTTTTCAGGCTATATTCAGTCCCCAAAGCATGGAATCAGCAGTTTTCTCATGGATTATTTTTTGATGGTTTAATATCCTGGTCCTTACGTGACTGAAATTATAGTTGGAGTTTGTTGAAATTGACATTTCTGTGAAAGTCCTTTCCTTTTCTAGTCAATGAGTATTGTTTTTGATTAGTATGATGGTCTTTAACCTATTTGCATGTTAGGGAGATCATTATTATTGATGTTGAAAAATCAAAATAATTGCATTTTTAGACACATAGGAGAAAATTAATTAGTATTTTTTGATAGTGATATCATTGTTTCCCATAAAACATGAAATCAATGTTATTATAACATTACTCATTTAGGCATGTTAGATATTGTCTTAACAATAATGAGGTGTTCTTTGTAGAGAATGAAAGTATGGATACCAGTGGAAAGGCGAGGTTGGGAAGAATTGAGAGACTGGGATTAACACATATGTACTGTTGATGCTATGTTTAAACTAGATAATTAATGAGAACCTACTGTATAGCACAAGGAACTCTAGCCAGTGCTCTGTGGTGACCAAAATGGGGAGGAAGTCCAAAAAGAAGGGATGTGTGTGTATCTGATTAACTTTTCCGTCCAGCAGAAACTAACTACTATATAGCACAGGGAACTCTACTCAGTATTCTGTACTAACCTCTGTGGGAAAAGAATCTGAAAAGGAATGAATATATGTATAACCGAACCATTTAGCTGTACACCTAAAGCTAGTGCAGCATTGTCAATCAGCTATACTCCAATATAAAATAAAAATTAAATTTAAAAACTGAGATTCTTTCTAACTTTTAATTATTTGGTGGGGGCCATTCTTGATAGGCTATAATGATTAGTCCTTTTTCTAAGGAGTATAATAGATTTCTAAGCAGTGCATTTTTTTATCTGAAGGTTTAGGTTGCTTACCTAAATTCACATTATAAAGTTAAAATATCATTTTATTTTATGGTTTAACTTGTGCTCATTTATGCTACTTGAATCCTTGACTAGCAGTTTGTAAGGAGTAAACAAATAAACCATTTTCCCCTCCAAGTATTCATATTGAGCATAACTGCTTACTTGTACAAATTGGTATAATTTGTTTTGTATAAAGACTAACTTGTCAGTTTTACTCTTATTTTTTTGGGGGGGCCATATCTACTTCTTTATCTTCATTCTTCTCTTTAGTTGAGGTGTAGAATTAAATCACCTTTCAGTGGAATAAATACTGTAATCAATCCAGTAAGACTTCCCAGAATTTTCCAACAAAAATTTTGGATCTCAGTAGGTAAATCATATTTCATTACCATCCGGAATTTCCAGTTTAAGCACTTCATCTGTCTCTTGAAAATTGAAATTGCTTTCAATTCTTTATTTTATTTAGATTTTAATCATTGTTTTCAGGATTTTTATACTATTTGCTCTCTCCTTGTCTTTGCTAGTTGTATGCTCTAGAGTATATAAAATCAATGTAAAACAAGCCATATTTATACCTATAACAGTTTGAGTCCAAACAGGAGATAAAAATCACATAGTGATTTAAACAGGGAAAGTTTAATATAAATAATTGTCAAGCTAAGAAGGGAGAATAAATATGAAGGTATAAAGAGAACTTTAAAAGGTATCCTAAAGCGGAGTGAGAGTACTCAGGAAGGATAACCTTGGAAAGTGAAGTGAAGTCGCTCAGTCGTGTCCGACTCTTAGCAACCCCATGGACTGCAGCCTACTAGGCTCCTCCGTCCATGGGATTTTCCAGGCAAGAGTACCAGAAGTGGGTGTCAATACCTGCTGCTGCTGCTGCTGCTGTGTCACTTTAGTCGTGTCTGACTCTGTGCGACCCCATTGACGGCAGCCCATCAGGCTCCCCTATCCCTGGGATTCTCTAGGCAAGAACACTGGAGTGGGTTGCCATTTCCTTCTCCAATGCATGACAGTGAAAAGTGAAAGTGAAGTCGCTCAGTCGTGTCCGACTCTAGCGACCCCATGGACTGCAGCCTACCAGGCTCCTCCGTCCATGGGATTTTCTAGGCAAAAGTCCTGGAGTGGGGTGCCATTGCCTCTCCTTGGAAGGTGGGCCCTATTCCAAGAGTGAGTTTCAGACTCTTCTAGAGCTGTGTGGTTTCAGCCCACTGAATGGCAGAGAAGTTTCCTGGGTTGCCTGGGTCAGAGATGGTCCAGTGTCCCTGAGCAGCAAGAAAAAATCCTTGGAGGTGTGATGGAGCCACGGTTGGTAGGCAGATACTCACAAAGGGTTGAGGCGCTCTTACGGGTGTGAGACCGGAAATATGGAATGTCTCTATCTGAAAGGAGGGGCTTCCTCCCATGGTTCAGCGGTAAAGAATCCACCTGCATTGCAGGAGACCCGGGTTCATACCTGGATGGGGAAGATCCCCTCGAGGAGAGCAGGGACAACCTACTCCAATCTTCTTACCTGGAGAATCCCAAGGACAGAGAAGCCTGGTGGGCTGAATCCATAGGGTCTCAAAGAATCAGGCACGGCTGAAGCGACTTAGCACCCACGCACACACGCACCATCTGAAGGGAAGATGATTGCTGGGCCAGGGATGGGGCTGTGAGTTTGTTCAGGGACTGTGGTCTGAATATCTGGCTAGAGCAGAGTGCCACCAGATGTCCTCCAACATCCACATTGCTGATGACTGTTCATGGACTTTAGCCCTCCAGGCTCTTCTGTCCGTTGAGTTCTTCAGGCAAGAATACTGGAATGGGTTGCCATTTCCTTCTCCAGAGGATGTTGCTGACCCAGGGATGGAACCTGGGTCACCTACAGCCCCTTACTGTTCAGCGAGAGCAAGATGAAAACCAAAATCTCAGCAGTTAGAATCAAGACGCAGAGTTTCCTGAGGTGTCCAACACCCTCAACTTAAAAGTATGTGCTCAGGAAAGACAAAATACTCTAAAAGTCCAGTCCAGTATCACAGAGCAAGTACTGAGAGTGGATTTGGAGCTCAGAAGCATTAAGCTGATAACTGACACCTAGCCACATATAGAAAGAAAGGTGAAATTAGTTTAAATAATGTATTGAATGTGATATATCAAAATATTACCATTTTAACAGTTAATACAAAAATTAATGAACTTTTATATTACTTTAGTGAGAAGTATTCAAAATCTAATGTATATTTTGCACTTACAGGACATCTCAATTTGGGTACTAAATTTTCATTGAGTGAAATTTGATCCATATCTAACTTTCATAAAATCTACAGTTGAAAAAGAAAACTCATATAACCAAATTGTTCCAGATATACTTATGTTTTCAAAAAAGCTTGAGAACTCCAAATCATTTTCCTTTAACATTCACATTTGTGAAACTCATCTGTTTTAGAGAATTTGATATGAACACACATGGGTTTCAAACCCATGTCTAAGTTAAGTTCACTAATTGTGTTAACTCAGTATTTTCAATATTGAATTGAAAAGAGTATTACAAAATTGAAAATTATCTATAAATTTATCACTATCAACAAAATGTTCTTCAAACTTTCTTATAGATATGCAGCCAATTTACATAATACTGTCAAAACAATTTAAAATTTTCTGCATTCAGAAAACTGTATATAAAAGCATTGTTAGTGATTGAATTATTCAGTTTCAGTTTTCAAATACTCTCATACTTGTCTAGCTAGATCATGAATAAGATTTTCTTTTCCTTGGAATTCAACTCTAATTCATTCATATACAGTGTGATATGGATTATAATTTGAATGATAAGCAAGAAACCCACTAGACATTTAAAGATACTGTACTAACTTGAATTTAAGAAACAGAGTCATCTTGTAATGAAAGAGTTCTCTGGGTCTTCAGCCTTCTGTAGACTTGAATCAGACAGAAAGTTCTTCAGCTCTAAACACAAGCCAGAAGGTGGGGCCAATGGTCATGGTAAATAACTCTCAGTCAACTGGTCTCACTTTTATCAAGGGATTGGAAATATGCTATTAGCTGTATTTTAGAATTGTAGTAGATTTGGGACTTCCATGAACTTTTCTTCCCCCTTTCTCCCTTTCTTTCCTCAATTTTTTTTATTGTGATGCAATACACATAACAAAAATTACCATCGTAACCACTTAAAATATACAGTCCTGTGGTTATGTTCCCATTTCTGTGTACCCATCACCAGTATCTCCAGAAGTCTTTGCATCTTGCAGAACTCAAGCTCTATACCTGCTAAACAATAATTCCTTATTCCATTCCACCGACAAGCTCATGGTAACTACTATTATACTTTGCGTCTCTATGATTTTGACAAATTGCCAACATCCGCTGGATCATGGAAAAGCAAGAGAGTTCCAGAAAAACATCTATTTCTGCTTTATTGACTATGCCAAAGCCTTTGACTGTGTGGATCACAATAAACTATGGAAAATTCTGAAAGAGATGGGAATACCAGACCACCTGATCTGCCTCTTAAGAAATCTGTATGCAGGTCAGGAAGCAACAGTTAGAACTGGTCATGGAACAACAGACTGGTTCCAAATAGGAAAAGGAGTACGTCAAGGCTGCATATTGTCACCATGTTTATTTAACTTATATGCAGAGTACATCATGAGAAATGCTGGACTGAAAGAAACACAAGTTGGAATCAAGATTGCCGGGAGAAATATCAATAACCTCAGATATGCAGATGACACCACTCTTATGGCAGAAAGTGAAGAGGGGCTAAAAAGCCTCTTGATGAAAGTGACAGTGGAGAGTGAAAAGGTTGGCTTAAAGCTCAACATTCAGAAAACGAAGATCATGGCATCTGGTCCCATCACTGCATGGGAAATAGATGGGGAAACAGTGGAAACAGTGTCAGACTTTGTTTTTCTGGGCTCCAAAATCACTGCAGATGGTGACTGCAGCCATGAAATTAAAAGACGCTTACTCCTTGGAAGGAAAGTTATGACCAACCTAGATAGCATATTCAAAAGCAGAGACATTACTTTACCAACAAAGGTTCGCCTAGTCAAGGCTATGGTCTTTCCTGTGGTCATGTATGGATGTGAGAGCTGGACTGTGAGGAAGGCTGAACGCCGAAGAATTGATGCTTTTGAACTGTGGTGTTGGAGAAGACTCTTGAGAGTCCCTTGGACTGCAAGAAGATCCAACCAGTCCATTCTGAAGGAGATCAATCCTGGAATTTCTTTAGAAGGAATGATGCTGAAGCTGAAAGTCCAGTATTTTGGCCACCTCATGCGAAGAGTTGACTCATTGGAGAAGACTCTGATGCTGGGAGGGATTGAGGGCAGGAGGAGAAGGGGACGACAGAGGATGAGATGGCTGGATGGCATCACTGACTCGATGGATGCGAGTCTGGGTGACGTCCGGGAGCTGGTGATGGACAGGGAGGCCTGGCGTGCTGCGGTTCATGGGGTCGCAAAGAGTCGGACATGACTGAGCGACTGATCTGATCTGATCTGATCTGATGATTTTGACTACTCAAAGTACTTCATATAAGTGGAACTGTATAGCATTTGTCTTTTGTGACTGGTTCATTTCACTTCACTTGATGTTCTCAAGGTCCACCCATATTTTGGCATATATAAGAATTTTCTTCCCATATAGGAAGGCTGAATAATATTCCATTGTATGTATATACCATATTTTATTTACTCATTGGCCTACCAGTGAATACTTGGATTGTTTCCATGTTTAAGCTATTGTGCATAATGCTGTTATGAACATGCATGTATGGCTATCTCCTCAATTTCTTGCTTTCAATTCTTTTGAGTACATGCACAGAAGTGGAATTGCTGAGTCAAAGGGTAATTCAATTTTTATTTTTTGAGGAACCACCATATGGTTTTCTGCAGCTATTCTTATTCCCACCAGCTGTGTATAGGGATTCCAAATTTTCTACATCCTTAACAGAACTTGTTGTCTTCTGTACTTATGATTGTAGCCACCCTAACACACATGAGGTGATATCTCATTGTAGTTTTGATTTGTATTTTCCTGATGATTAGTGATGTTCAGTATCTTAAATCTGCTTATTCATCATTTGTATATCTTTAGTGGCATGTCCGTTGAACTCCTATTTTCAAATTGACTTTATTGTTTGTGTTTTGAGTTTTAGGAGTTCTCTGTATATATTTTGGGTGTTAATAAATTATCAGATATGTAATTTTCAAATATTTTATCCTATTCTGTGAATTTCATTTTTAATCTGCTGATAGTTTCTTTTGATGTGCACTATTTTAAAATTTTCACCAAGTCCAGTTGGTCCATTTTCTCTTTTGCTCTCTGTGCCTTTGGTGTCAAATCCAAAAAATCATTGCCTAATCCAATGCCATGAAGCTGGCCTTGTGTTTTCTTCTAAAAGTTTTGTAGGTCCGGGGTATGCAATAATGGGCAGAAACACTACAAAAATGACCACCCACCTCTTTGCATCTCTTAGATTAGAAGCAGTCATCAGTGATCAGAGCGCGGATCCCCAGTATTTGTAGGAAAAGGTCCTTTTTTACCCACTGTTGTTCCTGCAAACTGTGTCCAAGCTGCTTCTAGAAAGTCTGCAAGGCTGTCGGCTGCGGAGCTCAGGAGTAGGATTGGGTAAGCGTGGGTAGCTGCTATTATGCTAAGAGCTGAAACCAATCAAAATTAACTACAATTTACCCTCCAGTCCTTCTAGGAGTTACAGACCCTCACTAGACTCTGGAGTTTCAGAATAGTTATGTCAGACAGATTCTACTAGTGCAATTGTTGCCTACATAAGGAGACAGATTTCTTGTGCTTCCTACCCACCATCTTTTCTAAGTTAATATGACTTCTTGATCGATCTCTTGAAGTGGTCATTTGGACTTAGGTCTATATTTAAAATATGTTTTAAAGCATCCATTAACTTGAGCTAGAGAGGTGAATAAGTCATGGAAGACTAGCAGGTGCTTTTGATTCCCTATTAGAACAGTTACTCTAATACAGCTAGTTTTAAGTACAATGATCTAATAGTTTTGTTTGCCCAATATGACATTTAATCAATAGCTAGTTGTCTATATCAATCTCTAGAGTGGAATCTGTAAGATCTAGTTGTGTTTAATTTTATAATTGACAGTAATTGGATGACATTTTATTTCATGAAGAGAGCCAAGTCAAACATAACCATCAGTTTATGACCAATCATTGACATTGGTCTGTGCAAAGTTTCTCTGTTCATTTATGAAAGTTATTCCATTTTATCTGCAATTTCCCTCTTGTGTCTTCACCTTTATGGGCAGCCTTAGAGCATGTTTGAGGTGTATCCTTCTGTTTGTAATTATTCTTGTAAAAACTATATTGTTGTGTGGTTTGTTGGTTTACAAAAGTTATATTGTTATATAACTCTAATTTAGTTTCTTATTTTTTTCTATTCAGCATTTTTAAAAAGATCAATGTTACTTTTTTTATATCTATTCAGAATTTTCCTGTTACCACACAGAAGTTTATAGTATACATTTACACACTTTATCCTCTTTCCCAGTGGTAAGCTAACAGATCTCCTATTTATCACAAACATTCCTCATGCTATTACCCTTATGGACTAGGACATAGATTTTATTCAGCATAAAACAGCACTGTTAATGCTACATTTGAGATAGTCTTCATTCATGTATGTAACTTTAAAGACTCATATCCTATGTTTCTCCCTGGGAATTTAAATTAAAGGCCAGAGGAAGAAACCTTTTAATCCCAAATTAAGGGGCCACTGATTTTCCCACAGACTTATTAATGAAGTGAATCAAACCATTATAGTGTGGTCTAAATTCTGTGTGAATATTGAGTATTGTTTAAATAGTCATTAAAAAATATTTATGGAAAGAAAAATTCCCCCATGGAAGTATATGAAAATTGTTGCTGTCATTATAAAGTCATTTGAAAGGAGCATTTTTTTTTCTTGCTATCATAGAATCTTACTTTAAAGAATAATTTTAAGTACTGTGGAAAGACTGACATTTTCTTGACTATGTTCAAGACATAGTCTTGAACCTTGGTATCATTGCCAGCTCATCTGGACCAAGTTGAAGTTATGATCCATAAATAAAACCATCCATTAGATTTTCATACTAGCGGCTAACATAAATAAGGACAACTGGTCACCCTTATGTACTCTAGGGTCTTCCCTGGTAGCTCAATTGGTAAAGAATCTGCCTGCAATGCAGGAGACCCTGGTTTGATTCCTTGGTTGGGAAGATCTGCTGGAGAAGGAATAGGTTACCCACTCGAGTATTCTTGGGCTTCCTTGGTGGCTCAGCTGGTAAAGAATTCACCTGCAGTGCAGGAGACCTGGACTTGATCTTGATATCTTTGCCAATTCATGTGGACTGAGTTGAATTCATGATCCATAAATAATCACCATCAGATTTTCATACTAGAGGCTACCATAAAAAATGACCACTAGTCAACATTCAGTTCAGTTCAGTTGCTCAGTCGTGTCTGACTCTTTGTGACCCCATGAATCGCAGCACGCCAGGCCTCCATGTCCATCACCAACTCCCGGAGTTCACTCAGACTTATGTCCATCAAGTCAGTGATGCCATACAGCCATCTCATCCTCTGTCATCCCCTTCTCCTCCTGCCCCCAATCCCTCTGAGCATCAGAGTCTTCTCCAATGAGTCAACTCTTGGCATGAGGTGGCCAAAGTACTGGAGTTTCAGCTTCAGCATCATTCCCTCCAAAGAAATCCCAGGGCTGATCTCCTTCAGAATGGACTGGTTGGATCTCCTTGCAGTCCAAGGGACTCTCAAGAGTCTTCTCTAACACCACAGTTCAAAAGCATCAGTTCTTCAGTGCTCAGCGTTCTTCACAGTCCAACTCTCACATCAATACTCTAATTAAATTCAATTAAAATTTGAATTTCTAATGGAAAATAAATTTCTTCCTATGAACATGATTGGAGAAGGCAATGGCACCTCACTCCAGTACTCTTGCCTGGAAAATCCCATGGATGGAGGAGCCTGGTGGGCTGCTGTCTGTGGGATCGCGAAGAGTTGGACAGGACTGAGTGACTTCACTTTTACTTTTCACTTTCATGCATTGGAGAAGGAAATGGCAACTCACTCCAGTGTTCTTGCCTGGAGAATCCCAGGGATGGGGGAGCCTGATGGGCTGCTGTCCATGGGGTCGCACAGAGTCAGACACGACTGAAGTGACTTAGCAGCAGCAGCAGCATGAACATGATTGGGTGAGTGAAAGTCACTCAGTTGTGTCCAACTCTTTGCTACCCCATAGACTGTACAGTCCATGGAATTCTCCAGGCCAGAATACTGGAGTGGATAGCCTTTCCCTTCTCCAGTAGATCTTCCCAACCCAGGGATTGAACCCACGTCTCCTGCATTGCAGGCAGATTCTTTACCAGCTGAGCCACAGGGAAGCCCATGAACATGATTAAGCATATTGAATTTCACTGCTTTTTTACTCTTCTTCTTTTAGAAATTTGGAAAGTATTTAAAAAAAAATAAAGTTCAAGATTAAGGATTTATTTCCAGCTAGGAGCTCACAGGTTATTTGTATTTGACCTTTCTCCTATTAAGAAGTAAGATCTTTTCCCCACCTCTGTGACTTCTTTGATTCATGTAATATGACAGTGTGACCTTGTGTCTGTTTTCAAGCCTAGCTTTTAACTAACTGGCTGTTTCCAGTGATAATTTCTTGGAATGTTCATTGTGAGGGCAGCCAGCTTCCATGTAAAAAGAAGACTAATTGTGTTGTGAGCCTTGCTTAGAAGCCTAGGTAACCACAAGGAGAGCACAGTGAATGTTTAGTTTACCTGGAGTTGTTCCAGCTACATTAACACAGGCATCAGAAACATGGGTGAAGAAGTCTTCAGATGCTCTGACTGTAATCCAGTGTGTGTGTGTTTATGTATGTATATGTATGCGTGTTCAGTTGCTCAGTTTTGTCCGACTCTGTGTGACCCTATGCACTGTAGCCCACCAGGCTCCTCTGTCTATGGGATTCTCCAGGCAAGAACACTGGAGTGGGCTGCCATGCCCTCCTCCAGGGGATCTACCTCATTCAGGGATTGATCCCTCGTCTCTTATGTCTGCTGTGTTGGCAGGTGGGTTTTTACCACTAGTGCCACCTGGGAAGCCACAAATAGTGTCACATAAAAAATTATTTTAGGCCATTACATTTTTGAGCTGATTGATATGCAGCATTAGACAGTCGGAATACTTGATCTCCAAATTGTTTCTCAGGCTTGTGGGATGTTGTGGCAATTATGTGAAAATCAAGTGTTCAATGGGATCATGGGTTCCCTCTCTTTACTAAAATGATTTATAAATATGATAATTAGGATAAGAAGCAGGAAATAATGAATAGTTTCTGAATAGTAAGGATTGGACAAAGCTTGAAACTTATTATTGCAGTGATCTGTTGGTCAGAAAAGACCTGAAAGAAAAGGACACAAATGTGTTTGCAGTTGCAGATAAATTTGATGAACCTGAAAATGATTTAATTTTTATAATGTTAAAGAGTGTATTTCCCAGAAATTCTTTCATCACCCTCCAGAGCATGTTTAGCATTTCTCTGCGGGACTCTATAGTAAAGTTTTTATTTTGTGAGACAAATTTCTATTCTTTTCTCTTTTGGGGACTATGTGTATGCTGTCAGAATATCAGAAATTTTAACCCAGCCTGTTTGTATATTTTCAAATGACTGAATTTATTTTTGCAGTAATCGTGGTATTGATTTCCATTGCAAAACATGGATGTTCCCTTAACACACGTTAAGGCCATGTCACACTCTGTAGTATTCCAAAAAGGAAGGTGAACTGTTTTCAAAGGTAATAAATAGCTTTAACCACAAAGGATGTAAACACCTCATGAAACAAAAAGTCTCTAGTCATGTGAATAACTTGTGGCTAAATATTTCAATAGGATCAGCCTTTGTTTCTTTGATCTTTATGTTTTTACTTTTGAATGTCCACACCTGGCATCTGCAGTAAAATACACAGCATCTGGATTGCAGAATGCAAATAACATCCACTCAGGCAAACCTTCAAGACTAGCTGCTGTGGTATCTGCCTGAGAAATAAATTGATTTGGACTGGAGTGGACACATTATGATTTGGGGGGTCAACTTCCAACAATTTTTGGATGGACCCATTATGTCTCCCCTCTTGGTATTGAATAAAATCTTTTACTCTTCTGAATATCAGTTTAGCACTAAATAATACTAATCTAATATATTTAGTAAGACTAACTAGTGTTGCTTAAATTTCTGGGTATATTTTCTGCTTTAAACAGATTTCTAAAACTCAAGAGAGCATCGTTCACTGGCAAGCTTCTTAAACATTTCCCTTATTTATTGTTTGCAAGTTTTAGGTACCTTGGAATAATGTAAAAATTTGAAACAAGCCAACAGATTTTTTTTTCCCCAACTGTATACAATTATGACTATTCCCCCCGAAGTTTAATGAGTAGGGTTAGAAAAGGGCAGGGACTGGCCAAAAAAAAAAACACACACACACACAGAGGAAAGCTAATATTAATTGTTGTGCATAATTGAGCAGTATGCCTTAGAGGTAAAATGTTACTGGACAGGTTTATGTTAAATAGACAACATTGTGACTTAGTGCTTCTGGAAAACTTTTAGATCATGTTCTCTTTAAATGGATTGTTAAGCTTGTTTTTATACATAATAAAAGTGATTTTAGGTTACTCAAGCAATTTATAGCAATAACATTAAGGTCTGTTTTACTAAAAACTATTTGGTTATTATGCCTTAACATATGACTGATACAGTTGGGTTATGAATTTTTATTTCTATTCTAACCTGGCCATTGTTTAAAGAACGTATGTTAAGAAAGTATTATATTCAAGGTGAATAATATGATATACAATAAAAACTATTCATTCAGATAGTGCTTTAGGTCTTGTTAACTTTCCCCCATCCCTATTCATCTAAATATCCAGATGTTTGATGTTACATGTGATTGTATGAAAGCTCTGATCTGAAATCCTATGGCTTACTGGATTACCCTTTACCCACATGGTTTAAATTAATAATAAAAAAATGAACCAGGACAATCTTGCAACAAAAGAACAAGACTTTATTGTATAACGGAATTGCAGATGTGGAAAGGTGCTCATAATAAAGACAGAATATTTCTGTTTCATAGAGCATCTGGAATGCTACAGGATCTCGGAGTTATCAGGAGCTAATGTTAGACAGCCTTGGTTTGTGATTAATTTAATATTCAGAGAAACTTTTTTTTAAAGCCTTGTGCCATTCATCATCATAATGTCATTTTTGCAATCCTAAAATGATTTACAAAGTCAACTCCCCCCCTAATTTCTAAAACAATATTAAGACATCAAAAAGTTTCAGATACAAACTTCAAAGAGCAGCCAAATCGGAGATTTCTGCCTAAGACAGTTTAGATCATTTAATATCCTCTGGTTTTCCTAGGATTAAATTACAGCCTATAGAATTCTTGGAATCTGGCTAAGGAAGTATTATATAATATAGCATGGCAATTTTGGGGAGGCTGGTGAAGGAGTACGCAGAGAAGAAGATGCTATCTTTTCAATTTATCAACCTTTCAGCAAATGCTTGTGAAATGTTAGGGGTAAGTGAAGTTATCCAGTGTGAATAGCAAGCTCTGATAACTGGAGAAATGTTTGTGTGTAAGCTCAAGCTGACCTTCATTTGGAGACTCTTAATTTTCTGCTTTACAGTCATCACATTACAAGGAAGTTTAGGTTCAAGGAGTGTAGTTAAGGCTCATGAATGAGTATCTGTGGCAGGAACCAACAACAGGAACTCATTCTGGCACAGACACAAAGGCAGTGCTTCCAAAACCTGTGGTTTTCTAGGGACAACAGTGAGTGCTGGTTGCTTGTGGAGTTGCAGTGACGTGGCATGTTAGAGAATCACACCACACATCATTCTGGCTGCAGGAACAGTCTCATATGTGACCACTAGGTCTCTCTGAGGAAATTTAGCATCTTCTAAAAGAGAAATATTCAGCTTGAAATTGAGCTGGTAAAAGAAAAGTTCTGTAAAACAAATGTTAATGTTCTTAACAAAAATACAAGTGATTGTTATGGGAAATAACCTGTATGTTACAAGAAATTTCTGCCCCAAACACTTGCCTCTAGAAGGATGAGCATGGTACAGGTTGTGAGGTGCATAAAAGCAAACTGGATCACTTTTAGGATGATACATTATATTATAAACAGTATTTTGGTGACTTAAGACTACACCTTTGGTCCAATAATCAGGTTTGCTTCTATTCCTTATTGGCAATGAGTTGTACAAACCAAATGCACTGAAGTTTCAATGATTTAGATAGAGAAACTAATGACAAAAATGGTAGAAAATTATAGGAAAATATAACAGAAAACTTATTCTTCCCAATTATAAAATGATTTAAAATGTAAATATATATATATATATATATACACACACACACATATAACTCCTGGCTTCAATGTTTTGTGCACGTGCACAAGAGCATCAGTACCCTTAAACCACAAAAGCGTTATTTAAAGTGATTAAAGTGTGAGATCTGCTTAAACTTTCAGTGCATCTAAACCGCAGTTTTAGAAAACCAGAGTTCACTTTGTAGATACATTTCAATTTGGCATAACTAAATAGATCCAAACCCTTATTAGTTCAAGCTGCATTTCATACTGTTCCCAACATGTTTTGATCCTCCCAGTTTATTTTATTTGCATTTCATATTTAGATACGTGTTCCATTAGAATCTGGTTACTCTCTGTTTACTTTAGCATGCAGTCTCATGTAAATTGCTTTATGTCATATTTTGGGGTTCATTTTTTCCCCTTGCATCCTCCCATGTAGTTACTTACAATTTCTTTGTGTGTGAAATGTGTAAAATAAAGGAAACCATAATGGCACATTCAAAATTGCAATAGTAGCCAACATTACATCAGCATCACTTTTCACATTCTTTCTTGAGTAATTCTTTGTCTATGTTCATTTTAAAGATAAATGAACTCTTATAAAGAGGGAGTAGGTAGAGAATGATTAGAAAGCAAGATAGAGGGGTTAAAGGACCCAATAGAGTAGGCGGCTCCTGACCTGTGGTTGGAGCCATGCCATACACTTTCCCTAAAAACATTAAAGTGATAACAGTGGGTAAAGAAGAAGCAGGCATATGGAATTGGATGTGGCTTGCCAGAGTTCATCAATGGCAAAATGTTACACTATTGCCTTTAGGTCACACCCCCTCAACAGTTTCTTATATATCTGCTGGAATCCAGATTGTTTTATTAAAAAGTTAGTTTTCCTCTCCGTTGAGGTCATGCACTGAAGCAGACCAAGCAGGTAGAGAAAAAGATCAATATAAGTAAATTTGTCATTACATGTTTTAAAGCAAGCCTTTTGAGATCTTGGGTTTGGAACGTACTCGTTCTTTCTAAAAGGTGCAGCTTGGGCCTCAGCTCTGTCTGCCGCTGTGAGGGGCTGTGAGGTCTGTGTAGCTGAAGCTGACTTCTTACGTGTGACTATGAAAACAGAGAGTTATTTTCTTGATACTAAAAAGTGCAGTAGAAAATTCAAGAGTATATACATATAAATATTTAGTATTATGGAGTTTATGTGAGATATCTTCAAATCAAGGGAAAATCTAATTAAATCATATGGTAATGTCACAATTTTCTGCCTGCATTTAGAGACTGTCTGTGAAGTCCTTTTTCTGGAAAAAAAATAACCAAAACTGGAGGATGTGGAACCAGATAAGATTCTAGATTCTAGAGGGAGACTGCATTTTCTTGATTCTGTCAGCTCTCATTTTGTCAGCTCTCTTCAGGCTTGGCTCACACACACCTGAGGGCCATTAGAACACAGCTTTTAAACGAGTCCTTGTTCTCCACTGCCTGATTTTGCAAAAGTCTCATACATGCTACTGAAGCAGAATGATATTAATCCCAATGATTGCATTAAGGTGGTTTCTAAGGCACTGCTGTAAGTCCTCTGAATTTACACAGATTCCCTCATAAGCATATGTCCTCAGGTATCTGAATTCTATTTATATTATGTTCCTTAGAACTGAATATTCATTTACAAGGACGTGTGTGCCAAATGCAAATATTTGATTTAAAGTTAGGATTTAGCAAGATTTTCTGTATCTGTTATACAAAAGATTATTTGTGAGATGGTTTGGGAACATGAGGTGGGGGTGGGAAGGTTCAAGAGGGAGGGGACATATGTGTATATATAGCTGATTCATGTTATTATGTGACAGAAGCCAACACAATATTGTAAAGCACTTATCCTCCAATTAAAAGAAAGGCAAAAAAAAAAAAAAAAAATCAACTAGGAGCCCCTTGATAAAGAACCTAGGTAATGTAGTCTGTTTGTCAGATGTTCAGCTGGTTTGTGGATATGTTGGAAATTACATGGACCAAATGAATTACACAAGCTTCTAATACAGCGAATCTCTATTTTAGGTTGGACTATTTTTTTCTTCCAATGAGAATTGAACCATTTTTTCAAAGCAATAAAAGTATTTTATGACAAGAAAAAGTGATGGTGACAGATGAAATGTGGAAAGACCATGGCACAGAATTACCTTTCAGACTAGATATGTCTCTTTATAATTCTTCATCAAATACTAATTTTGAATAGAGACCCATATAAAGTAAATTTATGGCTCTAACCAAATGGTTTTAGGTATTTCAAGTGACGGGAATGAATTTTTTGTACCTATGTGCCTTTTTGATTAAACATAAATATATATATGTATTAATACAAATGACTCAGAAGCCAATAAATCTCTCTTTAATTAAAATGAATAAATCTAAAGAGGCTAGATGACTTAAGGTTTGCTTAGATCCTTCAGTCACTTTTCACAGGAGAAAATAGAGATATTGGTATATTAATTCTCTCTGATGACACAGGTTATCCCAGAAGACCTAGCGTTGAAGACCCTTTCTTTATAGGTAGTTGCTGATGTCTAGGTTTGTCTCTTGGTGTTGGGCAAATGCAGAGGCTGGTCTGAACCCTGTGCTCGTTTGTAGGGAACTGCCAAAGAACACTGCACTGTGCTCTGTTTTTCTGAACAGCATTAAAATTCAATTTCAAAATTTCATTTTAATAATATACCATAGGCTGAAGAAAGATACCATCAGTGTAGCTGGTTTGAATCCGATTACCTTAGGCACGTGCACACTGATGGAGTTACCTTCCTGACCCAGCCTCACGGATGTCCCTCTTTTGGAGCTCTCAGTTGGCTTCCACTTACAACCAACTCCTTTACTTTTTAAGAGTGATTGCCTTCCTTCTTTTTCAGGTGGCTTAGTGCTCAGTGATTACTTGAAGAGAGCACCAGGGGTATCTATACCAGTAAAGTCTAGAAAAAGCTATAAGGATTTCACGAATCATAACAGTGGGGTTTTGACTTTAATCTTGGACAAAATGAAGAGTTTCTGTGTATCTTTTCATTTTCTTTAAAGGATATATGTTCCAGCCTTGAAAATCCCTAGTGTACACTGCCAGTGACTTTTGAGAAACAAATTTCTATTTTAATTAAATTCTTGCTTGGAAAAATTTGAATTTTTGTTTTATGTGAATATGTCATTAAATATGTTAAGTGGCATTATATGCTAAACAATATTATAATTATTCTCCTACTTTGCTTAACTGAATGTGTGTATGTGTATAAATGTTTTTATACATTACAGTAAGTAGGACTTCCAAGACGTTATTTTTCATTAGACAGCCTAACAGTCTTAGGGTCTACCAGAAAGTGCTTCTAATAGGTTATTTAGGCCTTTGATAAAGTTGAAAAGTAGAATGCAGTTAAATAGTAATAATAGTGCTAAGCTGTTTTCCATGAGTATTTCTTCTAAGGGGGAAATGGAAACAGAACCTTCTGGAGAAAAGAATATCTCCATGGTAGGCAAATAAATGTTCAGTGGATGACAAACTGTCCCTGAGGAAGAAATGTGAAATAGGATAGAAGGATAAAAGGAGGGTGACAAGGATCCACATTTATCTTTATGGATACTTCTATAGCTCTCTTAATTTATTTAAAATACTAAGTGTTACCTGTGTGTTAGGCATGGTGCTCTCTGGGCAGCAGCAATCACTGTCTCACTTCTTCCTTCATACACTTGATTTTTTTGTTTGGTTCTCCTCATTCTTATTTTGTTAACTTTGATACGGTACTGCTCTTGTTGCTTTGCTCAATGTGCTGCAGAGTGGTCATTAAGAAGTTATGTAGAAACTATGTGCAGTGGTGGGAGAGCAAGTCCTTAATCTCGTTCCAGGCATTCTGGAGGTTAGGAAACTTGCCTTACAGGTAGATCTGAGGACTGGCAGATCTATATGGGCTAACATGTCCATATAATCAATGTGTAGAGTTTCAGATAAAATGGCAAATGAGATACAGTGGCAAAAGCATCGACTTAGAAATAAGGATTCCTAAGCCATATAGATTTGGATAGTACTGCTGTGTGGTCTTGAAAAAGTCGTATATTTTCTAGCCTCACTTTCATCCTCTGTAAAATGGAAAGATTTAGTTAAATGGTTTCATCAGGGTCCCTTCCATTGTAAAGTTTATTCTATTATTTTAGAATACAACCTTAGGGAGTTGAACATCTGATTTAAGTAAGTTTAAACTGATTTAAGTAAGTTTAGGAACTTACTCAAAATGTTCGTTAATAGTATCAGACAGGACTCCCTAAGGATATCTGTTTTATTAATTTTTAAGAATACTGGAATTGCCATGCAGTGTGAGTACCAAAAATTTCAGGACTCATTAATAGAATGTATATTTTGAAACACCATTGCGAATAGTATGTAACCATTCTCAGTATCTATAAGAAGCAAACTTTACTGAAGCCATTTAAACTTGGTTTCTTGTTCTGAATTTCTCAGAAGATAAGGAGAGTTACATGTCAATTTCTCTTATACAAAACCATCTGTTATTACTGATAGTCTCCTCACATTATTTGAATTCACACCACTGGCTCTCTCTTCTCTATAATAAATAATCTTTTAAAATTTTACTTGCCAATTTAAGGGATTTTCAGTGAAGCTAAATAATCTAAAATGAATGTTTTGAGTAATTGTTACTTAGTGAACTTTGTTATATCACAGGGCATAAAACAGAAATATGATCTCCTTAATTTTGATTCTATTTTCTACATGTTCCATAACTTCCTCCATCAATACAACCAAAGCAGCTGAAAGTTAGAAAACTGTGGTACTTGTCTTCAAATCCCTTTGCACTTAGGTAGTGGGTGTGAAAACAGAAATGTAAGAAACAGAACATGTGTGATATATGAATCAAAGTGTAGAGGCTATTTGGTGTGAAACAATGTGATCCTTGTAGCTCCTGCTAATGCATCATTCAGCAAATGCCTGAAGAAGACAGAGCTTTCAATGGCAAAAACAGTCTCCTGGAAATAAACCCTTCATTCATTCCCTGGCATGAAACTTTATTGGATGAAAACAAAGGAATATCTTTATCTTATGGACTTCATATAAGTGTCTATAATTGGATACATAACAAAATACCTGGAAATGAATGTGTTCACTATTATTACTCATTTTTATTCAAAACTAGCCGCTGTCCACTTCAGTTAAAATTCTTAACAAATCAGGGTGTCGCATGTATCACATGGAACCAAATAAATGTGGCTAAGCTATATATTTTATTTTTTATTAAATTTCATTTTGCTTAAATTTACAATATTGTATTGCTTTTGCCATACATCAAAATAAATCCGCCACAAGTATATATGTGTTCCCCATCCTGAACCCTCCTCCCTCCTCCCTCCCCATACCATCCCTCTGGGTCGTCCCAGTGTACCAGCCCCAGGCATCCAGTCCAGGTACGATGCCTGATAAGCTATATTTTTAAAGGAGGTAGCTTAACTGGTTTTGCTGACCTTGGGCTCCAAAATATGATTATAGTAATAAGGTAGAAGTCACACAGCCCCAGACATCTGAACATAAATACTTGGACGTGTTCTCTAATCCAGAACTTTTGAAGTTGATGTGCTTAATTATTCAGAATGATGATTTGCCATTATAATGTAAATGATACAGATTTCTATTCAGCTAACTTAAATATTACTATGTAAAAAAACTTACAGAGGAAACATGTAATTTCATTCAGTAACTGGTGAAAATGAATGTAAGAAAAAGTATGGATAAAGTAATCGTTTATTTTGGGTTTTTCACAGGTATTTATGATCTTTTTCTGTGTGTTCCCAACTTCCTTATCTTATGCTCTCTGTGCCTGGTCGTATTTTTTGTTTGTTTGTTTCAATGATGCTGTTTCTATCTGCAGAAGATTCTTTATACTACTGGAATTGCTCTAAGATCTTAAGTGTTGATTAATACCATTAATGTGGAAGTTTTTTTCCTTCCCTCAGTAAACCCTGCAGAATATTACTCATCATTGACTTTGCTCAGCTTGTTCAGTACTGTCAGCTTTCTAACCAGGGCATTAATGTTCTCTGCTTAACACCTCTGGTAATTGAAAAGGGCCCAGGGTCAGAATGTTGTGTCTCCTGACTAGGGCCAGAGGTAAAACTATATCCCCATTTGGATGGCCTCACGGTGCAAACTATGTAATTCAGTTCAACAAGCCCAAAGTCTCCATCCTTCAATATCATCCTTATCTTCTACCTAAAGAATATCAGAAACGTTACTATATCACAGTTTCACCTCTTTTGGTCCCTCTTGTTTCCAACCACCTTTCCCCTTGCCAGAGCTATGAACTACGAAGTTCAGACCTGCTTACCTCACTTTTGCATTTATTGTTTTACTTTCTTTTTGTGGGACTGTTTTGCTTGTATTTCACCTATGTCCCCTCTGTCCTTTCAGAGAGCCTTTTCAGTTTCTCCTCCATTGCTCTTTGTATCCACAGGCTGCTAGCAGGAGTGGATGAGTCACCACTCGGTGGGAGCACTGTTAGAATGCTTTTTTCTTTACTCTGCTTATGGATAATTTGCTTGGAGTCTTATCTAATGCTGAAGCAATAGATCTTGTGTGGGTTAATTCTTATTCCTGTTGATTTTATTGTTTTGGAAGAGTGAGGATCAGATTCAGAAATGGTCACCATTGTTCTCCAAACCTCCAACGATTATACTTTTAATTAAAATATCATATGGATTTGTCAGCAGTTAAGCAAGTACATGATATCATGGAGGTACAGATTCAAGCACTCCATCTAGAATATAGGTGCTCATCAGATGAACAAATGTCAGTTTTCTTCTATCTTGCAGAGGACTTCTGGAGGACATTTTGAGGTAATATATAGGAGATGTTTTGTAAGCTATATGGACTTCATAATTGACATTTGTCATTATTACCCTTTGGGCTTGCCTGGTGGCTCAGATGGTAGAGTCTGCCTGGAATGCTGGAGACCTGGGTTCAATCCCTGGGTCAGGAAGATCCCCTGGAGAAGAAAATGGCAACCCACTCTGGTATTCTTGCCTGGAAAATTCTATGGACAGAGGCTCCTGATGGGCTTTAGTCCATGGGGTCACAAAAGTCAGACACGACTGAGCAACTAACTTTATGTGTTTACTTCTTCCATGTCTAGAATTCTGCTTCACACTTCTGGCCAAGTTTAAGCCCTGATTCTGTTTTATAGAGTAAGATGCTGTTCCGCTAGGATTTCCAAAACTGGTATTTAAAAAAATTAAAAGACAGAGTAGCACTTTTAGAAATAGCAAATGACTGGGACATGCTAGATCTTTTTATAAGCATGAGAAGAGTCCTGGGCACTTAGAATTTTGATCTCTCAGCTTCACCTTTGAACAGCTATTTATGTTGGAGAGTATGTGTTTTTGTAAGTTTTCCTGAATTATTTTTCAGAACAATATTGTGTATAACATTAGCAAAGGAACAACAAAAAAAAACCCACAACAGTTTCTTTTGTCATTTTAAGTGGGGATTTATACTAACTGGTGACAAATCTACAAATTTTCTGAAAACTTAAAAAAAAAAAATCCTAGGTTAAAAGAGAAAGTAAACAGGTTTCTTTTACAACAGGATTTCTCTGGGTCCTTGATTAGCTCTTGTGTGTTGTAAATTCCCACAAAGGAATTATAGTATGAGTGATTGCATTCATTTATCCATTGAAGAAATATTTTAGTGTCTTCAGTATGGGAGACAGTGTTCCATTTATTCAGACTTAAGCAGAGAAAACAGAGAAGGCGATGGCACCCCACTCCAGTACTCTTGCCTGGAAAATCCCATGGACAGAGGAGCCTGGTAGGCTGCAGTCCATGGAGTCACGAAGAATTGGACACGACTGAGCGACTTCACTTTCACTTTTTACTTTCATGCATTGGAGAAGGAAATGGCAACCCACTCCAGTGTTCTTGCCTGGAGAATGCCAGGGACAGAGGAGCCTGGTGGGCTGCCATCTATGGGGTTGCACACTGACCTAGAGCCAGACATCTTGGAATGTGAAGTCAAATGGGCCTTAGAAAGCATTACTACAAACAAAGCTAGTGGAGGTGATGGAATTCCAGGGGAGCTATTCCAAATCCTGAAAGATGATGCTGTGAAAGTGCTGCACTCAATATGCCAGCAAATTTGGAAAACTCAGCAGTGGCCACAAGATTGGAAAAGGTCAGTTTTCATCCCAATCCCAAAGAAAGGCAATGCCAAAGAATGCTCAAACTACCGCACAGTTGCACTCATCTCACACGCTAGTAAAGTAATGCTCAAAATTCTCCAAGCCAGGCTTCAGCAATATGTGAACCGTGAACTTCCTGATGTTCAAGCTGGTTTTTGAAAAGGCAGAGGAACGAGAGATCAAATTGCCAACATCCGCTGGATCATGGAAAAAGCAAGAGAGTTCCAGAAAAACATCTATTTCTGCTTTATTGACTATGCCAAAGCCTTTGACTGTGTGGATCACAATAAACTATGGAAAATTCTGAAAGAGATGGGAATACCAGACCACCTGATCTGCCTCTTAAGAAATCTGTATGCAGGTCAGGAAGCAACAGTTAGAACTGGTCATGGAACAACAGACTGGTTCCAAATAGGAAAAGGAGTACGTCAAGGCTGCATATTGTCACCATGTTTATTTAACTTATATGCAGAGGACATCATGAGAAATGCTGGACTGGAAGAAATACAAGTTGGAATCAAGATTGCTGGGAGAAATATCAATAACCTCAGATATGCAGATGACACGACTCTTATGGCAGAAAGTGAAGAGGGGCTAAAAAGCCTCTTGATGAAAGTGAAAGTGGAGAGTGAAAAGGTTGGCTTAAAGCTCAACATTCAGAAAACGAAGATCATGGCATCTGGTCCCATCACTACATGGGAAATAGATGGGGAAACAGTGGAAACAGTGTCAGACTTTGTTTTTCTGGGCTCCAAAATCCCTGCAGATGGTGACTGCAGTCATGAAATTAAAAGACGCTTACTCCTTGGAAGGAAGGTTATGATCAACCTAGATAGCATATTCAAAAGCAGACATTACTTTACCAACAAAGGTTCGCCTAGTCAAGGCTATGGTCTTTCCTGTGGTCATGTACGGATGTGAGAGCTGGACTGTGAGGAAGGCTGAGCGCCGAAGAATTGATGCTTTTGAACTGTGGTGTTGGAGAAGACTCTTGAGAGTCCCTTGGACTGCAAGAAGATCCAACCAGTCCATTCTGAAGGAGATCAATCCTGGAATTTCTTTGGAAGGAATGATGCTAAAGCTGAAAGTCCAGTATTTTGGCCACCTCATGCGAAGAGTTGACTCATTGGAGAAGACTCTGATGCTGGGAGGGATTGAGGGCAGGAGGAGAAGGGGACGACAGAGGATGAGATGGCTGGATGGCATCACTGACTCGATGGGTATGAGTCTGGGTGACGTCCGGGAGCTGGTGATGGACAGGGAGGCCTGGCGTGCTGCGGTTCATGGGGTTGCAAAGAGTCGGACACGACTGAGTGACTGATCTGATCTGATCTGATCTGAAGTGACTTAGCAGCAGCAGCAGCAAGCAGAGAAGAAGAAGGCAGGTTCTGTTCTCTATGCATTCTCTTATATATGGAGTTCTTCAATGACACTATAATTTTTCTAAGGAATATCTCCTGAGAGTAACTATCATTCTGCCATAATTATTTCTTAAGTTAATATTATATGTTTTATATATCTCTCCCTTCCTTTGTTTCTGTTTTCACCCCATTTATAGATACACAAACTCCCAATCATTATCATAAATGTATGACTCTTTGCAACCCCATGTACTGTAGCCCGCCAGGCTCTGCTGTCCATGGGATTTCCCGGGCAGGAATACAGGAGTGGGTTGCCATTTCCTCCTCCAGGTGATCTTCCTAACCCAGAGATCAAACCCAAGTCTCCCGCATTGGCATGTAGATTCTTTACCAAGTCTGAGCAACCAGGGAAACCCATTCATAAAGGCTAACAGCAAGTATTTATTGAATGTCTATACACTAATTATTATAAGTAAATGTTGAGTTCACAAATAAAAATGACAAGGGAAAATGGTATAGCTCTGTTATCTCTGTCATTACTATTTTCCCAATTCAGTTTTCCATTATTTATCATTGTGTTTTTAAACTTACACTAAGCTTAACATTTACACATTGGATTGTTTCCTCAGGTATGTATTTTCTCTTTAAGTTTCTAGTCACTGACGAGTTACAAGAATGCTAGACAATTAAGGGTTTGACTTTTTGGTGTCTGATCACCTTAAGAGATGATTTTGTATTCTAAAACCAAGTTTGGCCAAGAGTAGAGAATGATAGGAGAAGGCAATGGCACCCCACTCCAGTACTCTTGCCTGGAAAATCCCATGGACGGAGGAGCCTGGTAGTCTGCAGTCCATGGGGTCGCTAAGGGTCAGACATGACTGAGCAACTTCACTTTCACTTTTTACTTTCATGCATTGGAGAAGGAAATGGCAACCCACTCCAGTGTTCTTGCCTGGAGAGTCCCAGGGATCGGGGGGGCCTGGTGGGCTGCCATGTATGGGGTCGCACAGAGTCGAACATAACTGAAGTGACTTAGCAGCAGCAGCAGCAGGAGCAGAGAATGATAGGATGGCTTGTTTGGAATCTTGAAAAGTCCCACAAAGAAACTGTTGCTTGAAAATAATATGGAACTGAGAGTAGAGGCACTGGACCAAGAAGATGTTTCATCACCAGAGAGAGAAACAGGTTCCAAACAGTGGCAGTCCAAGGAGAGTTGTTGATGGTCATTGTGTCAAAGTTCTCATTCTAACTTCTCATTGACAGGGAGCTGGCATGCATCTTGACTGTGTCAGGAAATGTGTTTTTGACATTTGAGAGGTGAGAAGAGAGCCAGGAAGGAGACTTTGGGACCTTTTAAATGATTATACAACTTAAGCCAGATTCTTATTCTATAGAAATAGTCATATTGAGTTATAAATAAGAAAATCTGGCTCCACTATTTTATATTCTCTGAAGACCTTAACATTTCATCTTATTTTTTCCAGCAACAGTAATGTGCTTCACCTGCATTTAATGTTATAAAGTAGATATTTAATGGGATTAAGTACCTGGGAGCTTTATGCTCTGATGCAGCCTTTAATAATTACTTACTATTATTTTGGAATTCTTTTACTCTCTTATCAGCAGTATTTAGCTAGTTAAAAGACAAACTGTGCCTCTGTCCTTTTATTTTTAGATTCAGCACAGTTTTGTAGATTAAAAAAGCATTGAGTTAAAGTTCTGTTGAGGTCAGGTGCTATTTCACATTAAGTTTATAAGGACTTTAAAAATTAAAACTGCTTCAGAATTAGGTCAAGTGACTGTGCATTTCTTTTTTCTGCTTCTCAGTAAAAGGTTGTGGGGTCGGTATAGGCAATCCTTCCTGCTCTCTCATCATGCTCTGTGTTCAGGATATAGACAGGCAGGCTGTGCTGGTTCAAGGAAGTCATTTTTGTGAAAAGGGCTGCTGCCTGCTCTGCCCCATCTGTGCGGGCCTATCAAGATAGCAGCCCCAGTTCTGGTCGGTTACAACAGACTGGGGAAGTCTGCTCCCTACCAAGACACAGAGGCGACACATGAAAGTAGGCTTTGTAAATTGAACAAAAAGACTCATTGAAGGTGAACTGAATTCAAACAAAACAGGCAAACAATCTGGTGTTACCTCCTCACTCACTGGAATATTTGTGGAGCACATGGACCTACACCCGCCTCCAGTCACCAGCCTGGTTTGGGTCTTCACTTCCCGTATCTGTGCTGGCCCACACAGTTTACAGACCTATAGCCTACTGATCATTTCCTTGAACCTGAGCCCATATCCTCATTTCAGAGAGCTTTGTTTATGTCTGCAGTTACTCAGATGCTATCTGTGAAGCATCGAGCTGTTGTGCTTGTATTTCTACTGGCTCCAGTTATTTCTCTTCCTATTTTCTACGGCACAGGTATGTGTAATTTGGGGGAAGCAGTTTTTTTTTTTTTTTTTCAGTGTGAATTATTTTGCTCACACTTAGCAAAAACTTAAACTTGCTACAAAAGGTCTTCTGCCCTAGGGGAAAATGGAATTTTATTGACCTCCCTCCAACTAGGCAGAGAAAAGTTAGGTTCTTATACTTGTATATTACCTGGATGACAATTTTATTTCTGATGCTCCTTGCAAGTTTTTGTCTCCTGGAATGTTTCCTATCTCTCCTTACCAAATCAACCAGGCTTCAGCAGGAGAGATTAAAATTGTTTCACTTTCTTTCTAGGTGATGGTTTTGCTAGGAGGTTTAACTTTGAGTATCTTCCAGGAAGCTGTATATATTACAAACTGCTCAGAGTTTCCTAAAGATTATTGTTGTGAAGAGGAACTAAAAAGCCTCTTGATGAAAGTGAAAGTGGAGAGTGAAAAAGTTTGCTTAAAGCTCAACATTCAGAAAATAAAGATCATGGCATCTGGTCCCATCACTTCATGGGAAATAGATGGGGAAACAGTGGAAACAGTGTCAGACTTTATTTTTTTGGGCTCCAAAATCACTGCAGATGGTGACTGCAGCCATGAAATTAAAAGACGCTTACTCCTTGGAAGGAAAGTTATGACCAACCTAGATAGCATATTCAAAAGCAGAGACATTACTTTGCCAACAAAGGTCTGTCTAGTCAAGGCTATGGTTTTTCCAGTGGTCATGTATGGATGTGAGAGTTGGACTGTGAAGAAGGCTGAGCGCCAAAGAATTGATGCTTTTGAACTGTGGTGTTGGAGAAGACTCTTGAGAGTCCCTTGGACTGCAAGGAGATCCAACCAGTCCATTCTGAAGGAGATCAGCCCTGGGATTTCTTTGGAGGGAATGATGCTGAAGCTGAAACTCCAGTACTTTGGCCACCTCATGTGAAGAGCTGACTCATTGGAAAAGACTCTGATGCTGGGAGGGATTGAGGGCAAGAGGAGAAAGGGATGACAGAGGATGAGATGGCTGGATGGCATCACTGACTGATGGACGTGAGTCTGAGTGACCTCCGGGAGTTGGTGATGGATAGAGAGGCCTGGCGTGCTGATTCATGGGGTCGCAAAGAGTCGGACACGACTGAGCAACTGAACTGAACTGAACTGAAAGGGTAATAGGAGAAGGTGATGGCACCCCACTCCAGTACTCTTGCCTGGAAAATCCCATGGACAGAGGAGCCTGGTGGGCTGCAGTCCATGGGGTCACTAACAGTTGGGCCCGACTGAGCGACTTCACTTTCATTTTTCACTTTGATGTATTGGAGAAGGAACTGGCAACCCACTCCAGTGTTCTTGCCTGGGAATCCCAGGGACAGGGGAGCCTGGTGGGCTGCCATCTATGGGGTTGCACAGAGTCGGACACGATTGAAGTGACTTAGCAGCAGCAGCAGCAGCAGCAAAGGGTAACAGTGGGATAAATATTGGTTACATTTTTGTACCCTGGAGATAGTTTTGGGAATATGTGGGGACAGGAAGTTAATATATAAAGTCTTTGGGTTGGCCAAAAATTTCATTTAGGTTTTTCTATAAGTTGTTATGAAAACCCTAACGAACTTTATGGCCAACCCAATGCATAAAACAGTGTATGATACCCAGGAAGTGCCTTGTGATTATCAGGTGTTATCCCTGTTATTGGTCTTTTTACTCTGTTCCAGGCTACAATGTAACTCCTGGGGTAGTAGCTAGAAAAAAACTTATTTTACCCTACAATATGTTTGTTCTACAAGACCTCAAGGAGGCAATTAGTGTTTCCCTTTCCAAAACTTCCCTTGCCAGTTGTACTACATAATGATAAAAATTTTCTACCTATTTTTTTTCTGTTGTGTAATGATTAGAAGTAATTAGTCATTTTTCTTTGGAGAATGTTTTCTCTTTGAGGCTTTTTAGGTGTGGAAAGTATCTCTCAAAGTAACAAAATGGTAGTGGAAAGAATCTGTCTGCTTTATTCATTATAAAAGAAGGTCATATTTCAAGTAGGTACAACAGATAAAGGAACAATGGCACAAACAGGCTGACATGAAGGTTTTATTTGAGTCAGTTGGCAGCCTAAAAGGTTTGTTAGCGACACAGCTAATACAGGTCCCAATTCAAAATCTGACAATCCAAGATCTAAACTAGTAGCTAGATCTGCTACTAACCTGAGCTTTGTGCCAGTCACTTAACCTTTATTCCTTCTCCCTAAAGAATAATATTACTAAGCTAAACCAAGAAGGGACAGAGGAAAGTTGATAGATAAGGATTTTGAGTGTCAGGATACTCGGAAAATGTTTTCTTTATTCCCGCCCCCACCCTCCATAGTATTTGAAAGAATGTTATTTTTCCCCTTGTTTTACAAAGTTCTGGATTGTGTTCTAGTGGACCCCATCAATTATGATGCCCTTAAAAAAAGTCAAAATAAATATTATGAGGTGACAAGGTAATAAAAGCAGGTAAAGACTTATAGTTAAGAATTTTTTTTTTTTTAAAAACTTCATTTTGCTTTTGGTTAGAGTTTATGATGCCCATTAAGGTTATACATAGAGTCATAAATAACTGATGTTTATGTGTCATTTTATTATTTTGCAAGTGCTGGTACATGCTATCTCATTTAAACATCACAAAAACTTCGTGTGAAATTTCTTGAGGAATTTGAAGTTGTATGATTAAGTGTCTCACTGAAGGTTACAAAGCTGGCAAGAGGTAGGTCAGAATAGTCCAGTTCCCAATCTAGTGCCCATTCTAAAATCCATCAAAACTTCATCAAAAGACAAAAAGACAAGATCCCTGAAATTTCTGTCTGATGAGCCTTGTAATCAACATATATTATACTAAGACAAAAGCTACATAGTGAGATGAATAGTAAAACCATGGTTTGATTTCCAAACAATCTTCCCAAACCACCTCTACCTCCAGTTCCCTGAACTTTCTTTTTATCTTTAGTAGGCAAACACCCTTCTTAATTTACTTGAACATTTTTTTGCTCATGCAATTTGTGGATTTTATTTTTAACTCCATTTAGAATTGATACTTTTTACATGGCGTTCTCATATATAACTACAAATTCTCAAACACCTTTTGGCAATGGAGTGGAGGAGTGATTTGAATTATAATGCAGCCGGCAAAACTGAAAGCATCATTGGTAATTAAGTCTAATTTGACATGTTTATCATTTCATGTAAGCAGTGTTATCGGATCCAGTTCCCTTAGCTCTTGATGTTTTTCTGTGCTTCACCTCTTCATTCTGTTTGTTGGTATTGATTATTAAACTCTTAGCTCTTTAAATTGGGGGAAATTCTATTTAGCTATCTCATTACTTTCAAACATTTGCCTATAAATTAACAGGCATGTTGTTTGTAATCATTCTGTTAAGAGAAATAATGGAAATGGCTGCCATGAGGTCATGTTTGCTCTGTGTTTGACCCCTATTCTATTTTCTTTATCTGTCTTTAGTCTTTTAAATTATAAAAGTGCCATGATAACATTAACTGACTTTTAAGAAAACATATAAATTTCAGTCCTGCCACCCTTCATTTCATGGGTTTTCTTTTCTAGTTTGACTTTGTCTTCGTACACTTATGAGTGGACAAGGAATTCTGACTTAGCCTTTATTAGAATACCAGTTACACTGCATCATAATTGGTTATTTGCTTATTAGTCTCTCCTTCTCGACTGCAAGCTCTTGCAGGAAGAAGGCTTTATTTTGTTGGATTTTTTACCCCTAGCTCCTAGAATGATGTCATTTAAATTAATTATTAAATGTGAATAAATGAATGACTGTGAGATCAAGTGAATGGTGATAGTATTTTTCTATTCCCTGGCTGTTATCCTTCGGCATGATAGTCTGTATCCATCTACAAAATTGAAGCAATGATATTATTTTCAAAGACTACCAAGAGTTTATTAGACCAGCTGTTGAAAGTTTTGTATTGCGAAGTACTCTTCAAAAGATGATTGCTTGTTATTATAATTTTGTATCTGTGTTTTACTTCTCATGAGGATACCATAAATACTTTCTGCTTTAGTTCAGGTCTGTGTTATTGTAATAGCAGCATAACAAGCCTCTATGCACCTCAATTCCTGCTCTTTATCCCACACTGCATCTAGACTAACCCATTGAAGACCTCAGGCAGGATCGTCAGTCCTTCACTTCACAGCCTTCAATTGAGGCTTGTCTATCCTGCCCGTATCCCCACCCTCCCAGGCAGATGCCTGATATTAGTAAGTGTGCTTATAAGTCTTTGGTAGTTGTATATCCAGAATCTGGAAGCCTCCAAAAAAGGGCATGAAAAACTTTCATCACATGCTTCTTGTGTATGTCTCCAAACTCACTCTAGCAAGACTTGGACACATGTCCAGGAGTACAGTAATAAAGAACAATGAGGAATTTCCCAAATGGCCAGAGCCTCTTCACACCTCAGTACCTTTGCGTATGCTTTCCTTGTCTTCCTAAAAGGCAGTTTCCCTCCCCCACTAGGGTATTTGGCAAATGCTTATCCCGTACAACACAGCTTAACATTAGACTCCTCTTCAAAGCATTTCCCTTTCACCTGGCAGAGGTTTCCTGTTATTTGAGCTCTCACAACACATTGCTTGTAAGCATATCTATACACTATGTAGGTAATCTATTATAATTGTTTGCATATGTTTTTTCCAAACTAGATGATCGGCTCTTTGTGTGGAGCCTGAAATGTAATGTCTACATTTCTTGCACCTAATGGGGTCCTTGGTACTCTGTAAGCACTCAATAAATGTTTCTGGAATGAATTATTCTACAACCTTTGTAGCTATAATTTCATTGACAACAGTATTTTCCACCATATTCTTCTACTCGAAATTGCTTTACTATTCTCTTATTGTGGAAATTTTGGAGATTACTGATCATTATGCATGTGGACTCTTCTTTCAATTAAATTTTTCACTTCTGGTCAATTCCCAGGCATTATGAATATTTAAAAATAGTTTCCCATACGTAATGTTTCACAATTGTTAGGTTAAATCAGAAAGAAAAAATACTTTTTTAAACCTATTTGCAGGCAGGTACTTTGTATACAGACATACATTGTTGTTGACATATGTATGTATACATCAGTCAATCGGTCAGTCATGTCCGACTCTTTGTGACCCCAGGGACCGCAGCACACCTAGCCGTGTGCTGATGAAGCCCTGGTGAAGGCTTCTCTGTCCTTCATCATCTCCTAAGAATGCTCAAACTTAGGTCCATTGAGTCAGTGATGCCATCAACCATCTAATCCTCTGTCATCCCCTTCTCCTCCTGACGTCAATATTTCCTAGCATCAGGATCTTTTCTAAAAAGTTGGCTCTTTGCATCAGGTGGCCAAAGTCTTGGAGCTTCAGCTATAGCATCAGTCCTTCCAATGAGTATTCGGGGTTGATTTCCTTTAGGAAAAATAAAATCAAAGGAAGCTGACTGGTTTGATCTTCTTGCAGTCCAAGGGACTCTCAAAAGTCTTCTCCAACAACACAGTTTGAAAACATCGATCTTTGGTACCAGCCTTCCTTCTGGTCCAACTCTCACATCCATACATGACTACTGGAAAAACCATAGCTTTGACTATATGGAATTTTGTTGACAAAGTGATGTCTCTGCTTTTTAATACACTGTCTGGGTTTGTCACAGCTTTTCTTCCAAGGAGCAAGCATCTTTTAATTTCATGGCTGCAGTTACTATCTGCAGTGATTTTGGAGCCCAAGAAAATAAAGTCTGTCACTGTTTACATTGTTTCCCCATCTATTTGCCATGAAGTGATGGGACCTGATGCCATGATCTTCATTTTTGAATAGTGAGTTTTAAGCCAGCTTTTTCACTCTCCTCTTTCAGCTTCATCAAGAGACTCTCTAGTTCCTCTTCACTTTCTGCTGTAAGGGTGGTTTCTACTGCATATCTGTGGTTATTGATATTTCTCCCAGCAATCTTGATTCCAGCTGTGCTTCATCCAGCCCAGCATTTCACATGATGTACTCTGTATATATTTAAATAAGCATGGGGACAATATACAGCCTTGACGTACTCCTTTCCCAATTTTGAACCAGTCCATTGTTCCACGTTCAATTCTAACTTGTTGCTTCTTGACCTGGGTACAAATTTTTCAGGAGGCAGGTCAGGTGGTCTGGTATCCCCATCTCCTCTTGAAGAAATTTCTAGCTTGTTGTGATCCACGCAAAGGCTTTAGCCTAGTCAATGAAGCAGAAGTAGATGCTTTTCTGGAATTCCCTTGCTTTCTCTATGCTCCAACAGATGTTGGCAATTTAATCTCTAGTTCCTCTGCCTTTTCTAAATCCGGCTTGTACATCTGGAAGTTCTTGGTTCATGTACTGTTGAAGCCTGGCTTGGAGGCTTTTGAGTGTCACCTTGGTAGCATGTGAAATGAGTGCAATTGTGCGGTAGTTTGGACATTCTTTGGCATTGCCCTTCTTTGGGATTGGAATGAAAACTGACCTTTTCCAGGCCTGTGGCCACTGCTGAGTTTTCCGCATTTGCTGGCATATTGAGTGCAACACTTTAGCAGCAGCATCTTTTAGAATTTGAAATAGCTCACCTGGAATTCCATCATCTCCACTAGCTTTTTTCATAGTGATACTTCCTAAGGCCCACTTCACTTCACGCTCCAGGATGTCTGGTTCTAGGTGAGTGATCACACCATCATGATTATCTGGGATATTAAAATCTTTTTTGTATAGTTCTTCATGTATTCTTGCTACGTCTTCTTAATATCTTCCTCTTTTGTTAGGCCCATGCTGTTTCTGTCCTTTATTGTGCCCATCTTTGCATACATTCCCTGGTGACTCAGATGGTAAAGCATCTGTCTACAATGCAGGAAACTCAGGTTTGATCCCTGGGTCAGAAAGATCCCCTGGAGAAGGAAATGGCAACCTACTCCAGTACTAGTGCCTGGAAAATCCCAAGGACAGAGGAACCTGGTAGGCTGCAGTCCATGGGGTCGCAAAGAGTTGGACACGACTGAGGGACTCCACTTTTCTTTTTGCATCAAATGTTCCCTTGGTATCTATAGTCTTTTCCATTTTATTGTTTTCTCTCTTTCTTTGCATTGATCACTTAGGAAGACTTTCTTATCTCTCCTTGATATTCTCTAGAACCCTGCATTCAGATGGGTATATCTTTCCTTTTCTCTTTTGCCTTTCACTTCTCTCCTTTTCTCAGCTATTTGTAAGGCCTTCTCAGACAACCATTTTGTCTTTTTGCATTTCTTTTTCTTGGGGATGATTTTGATCACTGCCTCCTGTACAATATTACAAACCTCCGTTCATAGTTCTTCAGGCACTCTATCAGATCTAATCCCTTGAATTTGTCACTTTCTCTGTATAGTCATAAGGGATCTGATTTAGATCATACCTCAATGGCCTAGTGGTTTTTTCCCTACTTTCTTCAATTTAAATCTGAATTTTGCAATAAGAGGTTCATGATCTGAGCCAGAGTCATCTCCCAGTCTTGTTTTTTACTGACTGTATGTAGCATCTCCATGCTGCTAAGTCGCTTCAGTCGTGTCCGACTCTGTGCGACTCCACAGATGGCAGCCCACCAGGCTCCCTGTCCCTCGGATTCTCCAGGCAAGAACACTGGAGTGGGTTGCCATTTCCTTCTCCAATGCATAAAAGTTAAAAATGAAAGTGAAGTCATTCAGTTGTGTCTGACTCTTAGCAACCCCATAGACTGCAGCCTACCAGGCTCCTCCATCCATGGGATTTTCCAGGTAAGAGTACTGGAGTGGGATGCTATTGCCTTCTCCGAGCATCTCCATCTTTAGCTGCAAAGAATATAAATCTGATTTTAGTATTGGCTATCTGGTGATGTCCATGTTTACAGTCATTTCTTGTGTTGTGGTATGTACATACATACATAGTCAAATACTTAAAATTCTTAGGTATCCATGTAAAACATGTGAAATTTATGTGCATTTGTAACTTTATATAATGAATATGTGAAGCAAAATAGCAAAATGAGTAACTAGTATGACTGAGCAATTCACATAAGGGAAACTATGAATATCTTTCAAGTGTGTGAAGAAACGCTCCAACTTACTAGTAATGCAAGAGATGCAAATTATTGCATCAATAATCATCATTCACTTTACTCCAATCAGAATGGCAAAGATTAAGCAAAAGATTACTACCAAGTATTGCAAAAGTGTTATGAGGGCATAATTTTTTTGTGCATTGCTAGTCTAAGTGTAAGCCCAAACAGACATTCCAGAAGGAAGTCTCACAGCACTTAGAAATATTAAATCTATTATATTTCTTACAGTATTATTTGTGGTTCTAGGGAGATGAAGGAAGCCTAGGTGTCTAATACAAGCAAACTATGTAAGAGATGGGAGTGATGCAACCTATTACATTCCAGCAATAGAAGCAAGGGGATTTAATGACATACAGCAACATAAATCATAAAAACGCATACTGAGTGAAAAAAGGTAAGAAATAGAATGTAACATACACTTTCTAATATGCCCTTTCCATTCTCATGCTTAATGGAACTGAGGTAATATGGTTGCAGTTTTGTCTTGACTTATACTGCTAGCAAAGTGGAAGCTTCTCTAGTAGCTACATAATTATGTAACATGTTCCAAAGCTATAATCATTTCTTAAATATTGATGTATTAAAGTAAATTTTTAAAAATAAATAAGATAGACCCCCCTTACATATATCAGTGTGAAAAAGCTACTCTTAATAGTTATAGCAATCCAACAAATATGACTTTCTTTTTAAAGAAAAGTATTATTTTCTCTCTGAGAAGATATGGAGGTCAAAGGTAAGGAAAAATAGTTACATTTTAAATTCTTGATTTATTTAAGAAACCAGAAGGCCAATTATCTTATTTTTCATGGTATTTTTACATGGACAATTTTGATACCATTTAGAGAAGGTTATTAAACTTACTTTATAATTATTATTATGGTAAGCTGGGTGACAAAATTAGAGTATAGAGAGGGACGATCTCAAAACAGAGAAGCTGACATTTAATTTTGTGGACAAAGCTAGAAGTTTATATATGATTCACTGTTTCTGCCCTTCACGTTTCTCCAGTTGGAAGTTATCATTGGTGAAATGGCCAAGGGTACAAATGTCTAGTTATAATTAAATAAGCCCTGGGGATGTGCTGTACAGCCTGGCGTCTATAGTTACTAAAATACTGTATTGTGTACTTGAGAGTTGCTAAGAGAGTATATGTTAAAAGTTCCCTCACCAGAAATAAATGCAGTTATGTGTGGTGACCTACTGTGGCATTGATTTTGCAACATAGACACATGTTGTTCTATGTGCTTCACCTTATTGCACTTGACAGATACTATATATTTTTTATATATTGAAAGTTGTGGCACCCTGTGTCAAATATGTCTGTTGGCATCATTTTCCAGCAACATTTGTGTTGAGTCTTTGTGTTACACATTAGAAATTATCACCATATTTCAAATTTTTTCATTAGTATCATATTTGCTATGGTGATCTGTGATGTTTCCGTTGTGGTGAGAATTGTTTTGGGGCACTACGAACCATACCCATACAAGATTTAATCAACGGATGCTGCGTGTGTCCTATCTGCTTCACCAGCTAGCTCTTCCCCCATCTCTTTGCCTGCCTTGGGCCTTTCTACTTCCTCAGAAGCATCAGTATTGAAATTACCCCAGTTAATAGACCTACAGTGGCCTTTAAACATTCACGTGAAAGGAAGAGCTGCATGTGTCTCGCTTTAAAATCAGAAGCTAGGAATGATTAAGTTTAGTGACAAAGGCCTATCAAAAGCCAAGACAAGCTGAAAGTTAGGCCTCTTGCACCTATTAGCCAGGTTATGAATGCAATGGGAAAGTTCTTGGAGGAAACTAAAAGCTCTACTCCAGTGAACACACAAATGTTAAGAAAGTGAAACAGTCTTATTGCTGATATAGAGAAAGTTTTAGTGGTCTGGATAGAAGATCAAACCAGCCGTGACATTCCCTTAAGCCAAAGCCTAATCCAGAGCAAGGCCCTAATGCTTTTCATCTATATTAAGGCTAAGGAAGCTGCAGAAGAAAAGTTGGAAGCTGCAGAAGAAAAGTTTGGTTCTTGAGATTTAAGGAAAGAAGCCATCTTTATCACATAAAAATTTCAAGGGAATTAGCAAGTGCAAATGTAGAAGCTGCAGCAAGTTATCTAGAAGATCTCGCTCAAATAACTGATAAAGGTGGCTACACTAAACAAAGGAATTTCAATGTAGATGAAACAGCCTTGCAAGGGAAGAAAATACTGTGACTTTCATGGCTACAGAGAAGTCAGTGCCTGGCTTCAAGGCTTCAAAGGACAGTCTGACTCTCTTGTTAGATGTTACTGTAGCTGGTGACTTTAAGTTGAAGCCAGTGCTCATTTACCATTCTGAAAATCCCAGGGCCCATAAGAATCATGCTAAATCTACTTTGTCTATGTTCTATAAAAGGAAAGCTAAAACTTGGACTCTAGCAAATCTGTTGACAAAATGGCTTACTAAATATGTTAAGCCCGCCTACAGCTTACAGAAAAAAATCCTTTAAAAATATTACTATTCACTGACAATGTTCCTGGTTGTCCAAGAGTTCTGACAAAGTTGTACAATAGATTAATGTTGTTTTCATGTCTCCCACCACAGTATCCATTCTGCAGCCCATGGGTCAAGGAGTACGTTTTGGCTCTCAAGTCTTAATATTTAAGAAACACATTTTGTAAGACTATTGTTGCCATAGTGAGCAAATTAATTGCAAGTAAATCCTGGAAAGGATTTGCGTTCTAGATGCCATTGAGAATATTCATGATTCATGGAAAGAGTTGAATATAAACATTAATAGGAATTTGGAGGAAGTTCATTCTAACCCTCATGGATGACTTTAAGAGGTTTAAGACTTCAGTGGAAAAAGTAACTGTAGATGTAGTGGAAATAGCCTTAAGCACTGGAATTAGAAATGGAGCCTGAAGATGTGACTGAATTTTTGCAATCTCATGATTCAGAACTTTAACAGATGAGCTGCTTCTTGTGGCTGAGCAAAGACTATGATTTCTTGAGATGGAATCTACTCCTGATGAAGTTGTTATGAATAGTGTCGAAATGACAACAAAGGACTTAGAATATTGCTTAAACTTAGTTGATAAAGCAGTGGCAGGGTTTGAGAAGATTAACTCCAATTTTGAAGGACGTTCTGTTGGTAAAATGCTCTCAAACCGAGTTGCGTGCTACAGAGAAATCATTCGTGAAGAAAGAGTCTCTCAGTGTGGCAAATTTCATTGTTGTTTTAAAAAATAACCACAGCCACCCTAGTCTTCAGCAGCCACCATTCTGATGAGTCAGCTACCATCAATAAGACCCTCCGCCAGCAAAAAACTGTGTGACGCTCTGAAGGCTCAGATGATGGTTAGCATTTTTTTTTTTTAACCAATGAAGTCTTTTTAATAAAACTATTTGTGGGGATACAATGCTACTACACATGTAATAGGCTACAAACACAACTTTTATATGCACTGGGAAACAAAAAAATTCATGTGATTCACTTTACTGTGATTTTCGCTTTAGTATAGCTCAGGCTGTAAAGAATCTGCCTTCAATGTAGGAGACCCGGGTTCAATCCCTGGGTGGGGAAGATCTGGAGAAGGGAATCTCTACCTACTCCAGTATTCTTGCCTGGAGAATTCCATGGGCAGAGGAACCTGGCAGGCTACCATCCATAGGGTCTCAGAGAGTGGGACATGACTAAGCAACTAACACTTTCACACTTTTGCCTTAGTGTAGTGGTAGGGAATCGAACCTTCAGTATCTCTGAGATATGCTTTTATATAAAAAATACCTAGTAATTATGTTGTAAACTTGAATGTAATAAAATGTTATACATCAGTTGTTTTTCAATAAAGAAGAAATTATCATAGTATCTTCAACTAGTCTATTTTACTGACTTCTAGATGTATGCAAGGTTGTTAAGTTATGTGGAGTCTCTCTTCTAAATCTCTTTCTAATCAGTCTCTATTTCACTATAACGTCTCTGTTTAACTTCTTTAGTTTTCTGAAACATTTTTCTTGTTTTACAGTCTCTCCTCACTGCAATCTCTCTTCCAAGTTATTCTTCTTCCATTGCCATTGACTTTCTTAAAGCTAATTCTCCTGTTGCCCACAGAGAATGTCTAGACTCGGGGATATCATCCAAAGCTGTTTGCAAAGTGGTATAATGCCCACTTTCTGCTTTCATCTTCCAGCACATGGTTCCCTGTGCCTAAAATTGTGCCTTCATCTCATGAACACAATGTGTTCAGCACTCAACAGAAAATGATTCTACCTCTGTGAAGCTGCTCCAGGAAAAGTAGGGCCCATCCTGTGTGTTCCTTTTATGCTTTGTAAATGCATCTATTATAGCACTTATCTCAGTAGATTATACATGATGGTGTAGGAGTCCACCCCCCTCCCATAAAGAGCTCTACATAATCTGGCAGGTTTAGTGCAAGTGTTTAATATGTATTTCTTCAGTAAATTATTAAGATAGATATCTTCCTTGTAAAATAAAAGAAAAAATACTGAATGATAGAAACCGTTTCTTTGTGAGAACTGGGAAGGGTATCTCTCTAACTGTCATCATTTTATCTTTATGTCAGTTATTTATTCTGAAAAAAGAAGTTGGAATAGATGATGGAGGAAGATATTTCAAATCTTTTTTTCCTCCTACCTTTCCCCAAATATATATCAGATCAGATCAGTTGCTCAGTTGTGTCCGACTCTTTGCAACCCCATGAATCGCAGCACGCCAGGCCTCCCTGTCCATCACCAACACCCGGAGTTCACTCAGACTCATAGCAATAAACCCTGTAGAGGGTCTGTGTCTAAAGCCTAAAGTGAAAGTGTTAGTTGCTCAGTCGTATTTAACTTCATGAATTGTAGCCCTCCAGGCTCCTCTGTTCCATGGAAATTTCCAGGCAAGAATACTTGAGTGGGTAGCCATTCCCTTCTCCAGGGGATCTTCCTTACTCAAGGATGAAACCTGGGTTTTGCAGGGAGATTCGTTACCATCTGAGCCACCAGGGAAGCCCAGTCTAAAGCCTAAGTGACTTAAATATAGTCTAAGTTACTGTATTTACAATGAAGAACGCTGTTATTTATGCCACAAATCTTTACCCTTAAAATTTATTGTATTACAGCAAAATTGGGTTGAGGACTTCTAAAGTTACATAACAATGTGCTGTGCTATGCTAAGTTGCTTATGTCGTATCCTACTCTTCGTGACCCTGTGGACTGTAGCCAGGCTTCTCTGTCCATGGGATTCTCCAGGCAAGAATACGGGAGTAGGTTGCCATGCTCTCCTCCAGGGATCTTGCCCACCCAGGGCTTGAACCCACGTGTCTTATATCTCCTGCATTTGCAGGCATGTTCTTTATACAGAATAGGAGTCAGATGTTTGAAAGTTCCACTGAGTTCTTTTTTTAAATACTGTGCTTGTGTTACTTTATAATGAACTTAGATTAAAGATACAACTGTAGGCATGAAGGAATGTCCTTACTGTTACTATGATTGTGAAGTATAAACAACATAATTGGGGATCAAACCATAAACTTGTTACATTTTGGTCCTTGTCTAGCTCCCTTTTGTGTATAAATAAGACACTTTTTATGTAATTTGCAAAGTTCTCTATAACCTTATTGGGGGAGATTCTTTTTTCTGTCATTTGTTTAGACAAAAAGACGAAACTGGTAAATTTAGGATTTCTTTGTGGAGAGTCTCTGTAAATGAAACTAATGAATCCTGATTCAATAAACTTGAATGAGTATGTATTTTGTCATAGTTGAATGATCTAAGCACTCTGAAGTCAGATGTGCTTTCAAAATATTCCCATAAATGTAAATTCTTAATTATGATCATTTTTAGGGTATTTAGCTGTCTCCTGGTGGTTGTTGCTACTTTGGCCCCTTTTATATGTTTGGGACAGAGAAGGAAACACAATGCTTGCATTCCTGTGGTTGCTATAGTAATGGAAAAAAACTGCAGCTGTGATTGTAGACTTGAAGAAAAAGACTGAGGTAATTTCAGCCCTGGAGACTTAGTAAATATTAATTGTGAAGAAGAAAGCTCTTGCTCTCATTCTTTGATAGTTTTAAATTTTTTATATAAGAGCCAGAAGTCATTATACTGAGATAAATTGTGACTCATTGTTAGAGTCTCTAATTGAATTCTTAAGGCAGGTTGAAATGTTAGCTGAAATTCAAAGCAGTAGACTTTTGCATGTGATTTAATGAATTCTGTGGCTATAGCTGGAATTCTATGATGCAGAAGAAAAACTTGTGGCTTGATTAAAACAAAAAAAGTTGTAAATTTCTTCACAGAGCAAATAACACAGTTTTCCTCAGATGTTTCTTGATTTCTTTTTTTTTTTTCTGAATGAGTATTCAGTTTTAAAGTGTTCTTTGAACAGTTGCATGGTTTGTACAGAGCAATCTTTGTGCAAAATTCTTTCTATCTTGCATAGAGCCCAGCCGCTATCATAGCCAGGGTAACAAAGGCTGCAATCTTAGCTGATGCTCAGTAAGTACTAACTCCTGTCTTTATTGTGGCTATTATTATCATTGTTTTTGGAGTGGGCAGATTTTATATTTTACTATCTTTGTTCTAAGGGTAGTGATCTGAAGAGTTTAGGGTGGGGATCAAGGTTCAGAAGCTGAAGGTGAAAGTCAACTATCAAAAAGACAGTAAAAATGCCAGTTGAGCAGACAGGCTTAGCCAAGAATGGTGAGCAGTCCTGGTGTTTGGTAGGTTTTCATCAGCATATGCGTACTGTGTTTACCATGCATTGATTCACTGTGTTAGGAACATGGATCACAGAGAGAGAGAATAATTTTCCTTCCTGCCCAAGGTAGGGTCACAAAGGACTTTGGATTTATTACTATAAAGAATGTAATAATAATAATATAATATATTCATATGTATTAACAATAGCATATTACTATGTATGTTAATCTATAAATAAATATTTATCTCTAAATAAAATATAATACAGTAATAAATAATATATAATAAAACATTTTAGCATAATTTGAGAAGCACCAAGACAGAGGCACGTATAAGGTGCTACACAAGCACAGAAGTGGGTAAACTTTACAGAAATAGTATGGGAGCTAGGTGATTGAGAATGGACTCTGGAGCTAGCCTTCGCACAATTCAATATCAGTCTTGCCATTTCCTCCTTGTGCAGTGCTGGCTCTGTTATCTACGTCTCTGTGTCTCTGTTTCCTTTTCTGTAAAACGTGAGTAATGAGTACCTATTTTACAGGATGTTATAAGGAATGTTTCCGGTAAGTGGAGATGAAATGAATTTATGTCTGTCTGTGTCTCTCTACACACACACACACGATAATAGTATCTGGGCTATAGCAAGTGCTATATGTGTTTGAGGAGGTATTATGATAAGAGTTGGGCAAGTAATATGTCTTCTGTCAAACAGTTCATTTAATATCACAGTCTGGGTCTTCTGTTTCTTTGGCTTCAGTGGGCAATGGTCTGAATCATAGAAGAATCTAGGGCTCCCATAACGAATATCCCTTTTTAAAACAGTGTGTGAATATATTTTAATCTCACTGGTGTTGCTTTGGAGAATCATAGAACTGTGTTAAAAATAATCCTGCTCTCACAGTGTTGGAGCAGATTATGTAGAACTATTCAAAAAAGGAGTTTGATTAAATATCATACTTATAATTAAGAATGGTTACTGTTGAGACTTTCAGTTTTAAATATAAACTCATATTTATGTCCAGAGTATCTTTAAAAATACTGTATGTCCTTTCCAGTTGACAGACACAGGAATATCTTTTGTTATACCTTGGTACCTCTCTGAGGACCTCCTAAGGTACAAATGTGTCTTAAAGTATATAGGTATAAACCTATATTTGACATTACATAGAATATACTCTCCAAATCTGAGAAACTATATCCTTTTTTTTAGTATAATTCAGGAAAGATAGACATGTGTGTATATGTGTCATCACACTATTATTATTGCTGCTTTTTTTTTTTTTTTAAATCCTTTATTAGTAGGAATGTTGTATTGGAGGTTTATATGTAGCTCTATAGATGGCGGGGTGGGCACCATTCTCACACTCGTTAAAGACTATTAATTTGATGTACACTGTTCAAAAGCACCCTTAGGATTTCAGATTAAAAAATAAAGAGATTATGTATAGGAGACTGAAGAATATTTAGCCATGATTCCAAGGCCCAATAAAGCTTAGTAGGGTTATTGCCACTTAAGATTTAGTACTCTGTCTTCAAGTCTTATAAAGTCTTATCGTTTTAGTAGATTCTAGAGGCATTTATGTCACACTTAATTGATTCCATAAATTCAATTTACATGAATCTAACTTATGAGTTAGAATGCAAACTTACTTCCCTTTGCAAAGAACTTCAGTGGCTCCTAATTGCTTATTGGGTAAATTCCAAATCTGTCAGAATTCTTTGCTCTATGATCTGATGCCAGCCCACTTTTTAACCTCATTATTATTTTCTATCTAAATTCATGATCTTCAGCTGGAAGATAAGAAGATGCCACTTATGCCCTCAAGTGCTTGAGTTTTTTTCAACAAGGACATCAAAGTCATTAGAAGTGCATCTCCCATTTTTTTTGTGCTAAATCCTCCAATGTTAGGCATAAGCAGCAAGCAGTTGGTGGACTTCATTAACCAAAGATTGACTTTTAGTCACATCTCATGTACATGGTCTAGAAACATCTGTTTAGCCACCACAGTTCTTCATTACCCTGGCCTTGAGTTTTTAAGCAGGAAGCTGTGCATCTTCTTGAGACTGATAATGGTTCTCATAATTTTCAAGGACTCAGCATTTTTTAATAATTTCTTGAAAAATGGAGTGCCAGTTCGTCCTGTTATAAAGAATGTAAGTGTAGCCTTTGTGTAGAGTCTCAACTATGTTGAGCTGCTGCAATAGTATAGAAGTGTTTGCCTTTTCCTGGTCTGTGTTAAGCTATTGCTTTCTCTATGACTAGTGCTTGAGACTGACTGAATCAAGTATCTCCTAGAATCTGTTTCTTTAACATTTTTGTCTAAATAATTCTTCAGTGCTGTCTAGCAAGTCTCCAGTCTCCTTAATGGGATGGATGCATAGAAGCAGTTTTCAAACTCATCCACTTTCCACTGCACTGCAGAGACGGGCCTACATGATTAGGGTCCCATCTTCAAGTAATAAGATATAGTTCTCTTGTCTGCTGTTTGCTGGGACTCATACTTGCTGCTAAGTCGCTTCAGTCGTGTCCGACTCTGTGCGATCCCATAGACGGCAGCCCTCTAGGCTCCTCTGTCCCTGGGATTCTCCAGGCAAGAATACTGGAGTGGTTTGCCATTTCCTTCTCCAATGCATGAAAGTGAAAAGTGAAAGTGAAGTCGCTCAGTCGTGTCCGACTCTTAGCGACCCCATGAACTGGAGCCTACCAGGCTCCTCCATCCATGGGATTTTCCAGGCAAGAGTACTGGGGTGGGGTGCCATGCTTAACAAGTTCTAAATCATTTATTCATTCATACAATCAGACATTGATTGAATATTTCTATAAGGCAGTCACAGTGCTGGAAGATGGCAATTGTTAAAGAAATTTTGACCACTTTAAATACTAATAAATCATATTGATGGAGTCCTTTGCAGCCCTAGGTATCAAGAATGGCTTCCCAGGCTAGATATTTGTGAAATAATTCTTCATGGATGAGTGGGAATGTTTTTCAGTGAGAAGGGAAGGAAGGAATTACAGGGGAAGGGAACATCATTTCTAGCAGCATTTTAGTGACCTGGCATAGTAGGGACTTCAAAGTGTTGGTTATATCTGGAGCTTATGGAGCAGAGATAGTGTGAAATGTGAGAGGAGAAGAAAGCAATGCTGGGCAGGACCTTGTATGTCATATGAAGAACTTTATGCTTTATTTGAAGGCTTTGGTTTTGAAGAATGTCAGCCAAGGGACCAATGATCAGTCCAGAATGAATGGTCTTTTTGGATACAAGGAGGTAAGGCAGGGAGTGATTGCAGAGTCCCTGTGATGATCGCCTTGAGTAAAGCAGTGGCCATGGTTATAAGGAAGGAAGAGCTAGAAATAAGGGATATTTTATTGGCTGAGTCAGTAAGAATTAGTAACTCACTGGATTTTGGACAAGGAGACAGATAATGTCTGACATTAGGATAAATGCCCAGATTATGGCTTTGGTATGTTAATGTTAAGGTATATCCTACAGGAATAGTTCTTTGTTCAAACATATTTCCTTTATATTTCTTAAAAATTTATTTTTAAAAATGTAAAATTATCTTAGTATGGCACTTGCAGAAACACAACACTTCTAAGTAAAGTCTGATCAGTTATTTAACCTCTCTGGGTGTCAGTTTTATCTTTTTAAAATGTTTTAAAAATTGTGGTAAAATAAACATCACATGAAATTGACTATCATAACCATTTTAAGTGTATAGTTTAGTAATGTTAAGTACCTTCATATTGTAGTGCAACCAGTCTCCAAAACTAAAACTTTGTACCCCTTAAACAACCACTCTGCATCTACTTTCTCTTTGAACTTGACTTTTCTAGGCACTTCATATGTAAGTGGAATGGTACAGCATTTACCTTCTGTGTCTTATTTCACACCATAATATACACATTTACAACGTGTCAGAATTTCTTTCTTTTTAAGCTGAATAATACTCTGTTGTATGTGTCTACCACATTTTGTTTATCTGTTTCATCTGCCAGTGGCCTCTGGTTGTTTATACCATTTGGCTATTGTGGATCCTGCTGCTAGAAATCTGGCTCTATTAATTTGCCTGTCTTTAAAGTGTGGATATTGCACCTACCTCATGGGGTTCTTGTGAGAATCAAAGTAGATGATTAGTATTTAACATAATGATTTGCATGAAACAATCATCAAATGAATTTTAGTTACTTTTACTGCATCTGGGTGAAAAAAAAAAAAAAGAATAAAGATTAGGAATCCAGAAGGAAAGGATGCCTTCTGTGGTTTTGGTGCCTGGACTGTGAGACTAACGAAGCTTGACTTGGGAAACAAAATTGAAGGGATTGAGTTAGGGCACCCTTCCATCCACTCCCCCACTTCTGTTCTGACCTATTTCCAAGCTTACTGTACAGCAGTGTCATTATTCATAGTGCATTTGATGTAAACCAAAGTTTGATTTTAAACTAAGGAGAGGATCACATTGCAAAGTATTTTGAATGTTAAGGGAAGGTACTCTTACATGAAATTTTAAGCTTTTTTATGATTCAAGCACATTCGTAGTTACAAGACCTGAAATAGACACATTTCAGTGAAAGAGGAGCTTAAATGGTAGTTGCTTTCTGGCAGATGGAGGAATTTAGTTCATATCAAAATATGAGCTCTGTTTATTTTTATGAGTACCAATTCTGCAGATTGGATTAATGTGTAATTTTAAGCATGACAGGCATAAAACTTCATAGAAGAATTTGATTTCTAGCATTTCCAACTTATTGTGTTATTTTTAATTTTTACAACTGATGTTGGGTAATTGCAGACATTTATTCTCTTTCCAAAAGTGACATATAAAGTAATTTGTTATTTCTTTGATAGACTCCTTGAAAGAAATTGTCTAATGATTACATGTACCTGAAATTTGCAGCTGACAGGAAGAGAAAATGAAACTGTGCTGCTAGCAGTTTGTGAAAAGATAAAGCCCTGGTGAAGAGCTTTTTTGTTTTCCCATTCCCAAGCCATCATGATTTTAGATGTGTGTTTAAGGTCACTGATGGACCCTTTAACTTAGCTCAGCTCTGGGCTTAAGGCCAGTGCTTCCTTGCCTTTTCCATCAGTCTGTCTTTTGGAGTTGAGAGTAAAAATCTGAGTTCGACATCTATGTAATCTCTTCCTCCAGCTTCTCATGTCCCTATATAACTTTCCAGCTTTTCTTGTCAGATATCTATGTGACACTTTTGGCACTTCTAGGTCCCTGCACTAGTGATGTGTAAAGGTATAAGGGTCATCACATACTTCATCCATGCTCTCCAACTCTTTAGTTCAGAGAAATAGAAGTCTGGGAGAGAGGCAGAGTGTAGCAAGAAAAGAATGGTCACAGAAGGGTTTGAAAAACACAGTTGAACATGGTGACAGTATGTCTTTGCATGAGCTATAGTTTGTGATGTTACTTCAGTTTCTAAAGTGAAGGAAAACTAGCAATGTAGCATAGACACAACAAACAGAACCATGACATATATTTCAGGGTGTACAGAGCTGGTTTTGTCCAGCGCCAGGCTTCGTCGCACTTTAGAGTGTTCTATTTGAATGCCACAGTGGGTACACCCTGTGACAGGAACTGGATGGTGGAATGGGGAATTCTCTGTGTTCTCTACATGGTATTCCACTGGAGGAGTTGTTTTCAGAGCCTGCCTTCCTTCATCTTGCCATTAACTCCAAGTGTTCCAAGGATAAATTTGGATGGATTTACTTGAGTCAAAACAACTGAAGTGTTTTCTAAGAGGATCACAGCCCCTAGATGATCTCAGAACTGTTCAAATATTTGTATGATCCTTGCTGCCTCCAAGACCTAATGGTGTAGTTCTTTATCTTTATCCAGGATGCAGGATATACCTGGCAAAATGTGATCTATCCCTTTTATAGTGGGAATCGTATCAGGCCTGCTTGGCACAGGTTCTGAATGCAGTCACAGGCTCTAGGAGAAACTTAATGTCATAATTACATGGATGACCAAGAAATAGAATCTCCATTTTACCAAAAGGGAAGCCCCCCAAACTAGTATCAACATAGCAGATTAACTGAATGTAATTCAATTATGATTCTATTGATCAAGAAATCAAATTTGCATTATTTTTATTGCAATGTTTTTATAGATATATAAAATGTTTTATATTTTTGAATTCACTGAATAAATATTATTAAAGTAACATTAAACAGCTGACTGGTTTCCCATTCTGGGAATCAGTCTGCATTTTAGCAGACTTCTGGCCTCAATTCTGTGTATTAATCTTTAGTCACAACATTTAGTTCAGATTTTAATAAAGATTCCTTAAAAATGCACAAAATTAACTAGTGTGCCCAGATTTTTCAGAAAACAATTTTTATTTTGTTTTTGTCGTTCAGTCACTCAGTTGTGTCCGATTCTTTGCCATCCCATGGACTGCAGCACGCCAGGCATCCCTGTTCTTCACCATCTTCCAGAGCTTGCTCAAACTCATGTCCATTGAGTCGGTGATGCCATCCAACAATCTTGTCTTCTGTCTTTCCCTTCTCCTCCTGCTTTTATTATTTCCCAGCATCAGGATCTTTTCTAAAAAGTTGGCTCTTTGCATCAGGTGGCCAAAGTCTTGGAGCTTCAGCTATAGCGTCAGTCCTTACAATTAATATTCAGGTTTGGTTTCCTTTAGGAAAAAGAAAATCAAAGGAAACTGACTGGTTGGATCTCATTGCTGTCCAAGGGACTCTCAAGAATCTTCTCCAACAACACAGTTCAAAAACATCAATTGTTCGGCACTCAGCCTTCCTTCTGGTCCAACTCTCACATCCATACATGACTACTGGAAAAACCGTAGCTTTGACTATATGGACCTTTGTTGGCAAAGTAATGTGTCTGCTTTTTAATATGCTGTCTAGGTTGGTCATAGCTTTTCTTCCAAGGAGCAAACATCTTTTCATGGCTGCAGTCACCATCTGCAGTGATTTTGGAGCCCAAGAAAATAGTCTGTCACTGTTTCCATTGTTTTCCCATCTATTTGCCATGAAGTGATGGGACCTGATGCCATGATTTTAGTTTTCTGAATGATGAGTTTTAAGCCAACTTTTTCACTCTCTCTTTCACCTTCATCATGGCAACCCACTCCAGTATTCTTGCCTGGAGAATCCCATGCACGGAGGAGCCTGGTGGGCTACAGTCCACGGGGTCGCAAATAGTCGAACACGACTGAGCGACTTCACTTTCACCTTCATCAGGAAGCTCTTTAGTTCCTCTTCACTTTCTGCCATAAGAGTGATGTCTTCTGCATATCTGAGGTTATTGATATTTCTCCTGGCAGTCTTGATTCTGCCTTGTGCTCCACCCAATCTCGCATTTCACATGATGTGCTCTGCGTATAATTTAAATAAGTAGGGTAACAATATACACCCTTGACATACTCCTTCCCCAATTTGGAACCAGTCTGTTGTTCCATGTCCAGTTCTAACTGTTGCTTCTTGACCTGCATACAGGTTTCTCAGGAAGCAGGTTAGGTGCTCTGGTATTCCTATCTCTTGAAGAATTTTCCACAGTTCGTTGTGATCCACACAGTCAAAGGCTTTAGCATAGTCAATGAAGCAGAATTAGATTTTTTTTTTTTTCTGGAATTATCTTGCTCTTTGTATGATCCAGCATATTTTGGCAATTTGATCTCTGGTTCCTTTGCCTTTTCTAAATTCTGCTTGAATATCTGGAAGTTCTCAGTTCATGTACTGTTGAAGCCTAGCTTGGAGAATTTGGGGCATTATTTTGTTAGTGTGTGAAATGAGTGCAGTTGTGTGGCAGTTTGAACATTTTTTGGCATTGCCTTTCTTTGGGATTGGAATGAAAGCTGACCTTTTCTAGTCCTGTGGCTACTGCTGAGTTTTCCATATTTGCTGACATATTGAGTGCAGCACTTTAATACCATCATCTCTTAGGATTTGTCATATCATATGGAATCTCCTTATGGAATCATACAGATTGCCATGTCATATGGAACCTTTGTTTCTCGATTTTTAAGGAATCTCCATGCTGTTCTCCACTGTAGCTGTACCAGATTCAGTTCAGTTCAGTTCAGTTCAGTCACTCAGTCATGTCCGACTCTTTGCGACCCCATGAATCGCAGCACGCCAGGCCTCCCTGTCCATCACCAACTCCCGGAGTTCACTCAGGCTCACGTCCATCGAGTCAGTGATGCCATCCAGCCATCTCATCCTCTGTCGTCCCCTTCTCCTCCTGCCTCCAATCCCTAACAGCATTAGAGTCTTTTCCTGTGAGTCAACTCTTCGCATGAGATGGCCAAAGTATGACATTCCCACTATTGTGGGGGCAGTGGGTGGGTAGGAGGGTTCCCTTTACTTCACACCCTCTCCAACGTTCATTTTTGTAGACTTCTGGTGTTGGCCATTCCGATCAGTGTGAGATATACCTCATTTAGTTTTGATTTCCATTTCTTTAATAATTAGTGATGTTGAGCATCTTTTCATGGGCCTCTTGGTCACTTGTATGTCTTCTTTGGAGAAATATATATTTAGATTTTATGGACAGATGTTCCCATGTGGAAGTTCTTACAAGATATATGACTTGGAAGAGCCAGGTAGTGCAGTGGTAAAAGAATCTAACTGCAGAGTAGGAGGTACAGGAGACATGGGTTCAATCCCTGGGTTAGGAAGATCCCCTGGAGAAAGAAATGGGAACCCACTCCAGTATTCTTGCCTTGGAAGTCCCATGGACAGAGGAGCCTGGTGGGCTACAGTCCATGGGGTTGCAGAGAGTTGGACACGACTGAGCACAGAGTACATGTGTATACCTCAGGGCAGTTCCTTGTGTGGAAGAACAAAGCAGAGTGCAAAGAAAAATTAGTAAGCTAAACTATGCAAGGACAGTTTCTTGTTCACATCTTGTCAATCACAAGTGTTCAGGGGGAAATCTCACCTTAGGGAAACATGAATAGTGAGCAATAAATATTTCTTTCTAACCAGTTCATAAATTAAAACTAAAGTCTGGTGCAATGCCCTGAAGGATGGCTTTTCAGGAGCAAATGCCCTGAAGGATGGCTTTTCAGGAGCAAATAATTAACTTAGAGTTTAGGATACTTTAAAAATGATACTAGAGAAAACATGAAGAACAAGGACAAAAATGTATAAGGTTAGTTAAGTGTGTGAGTATAAGAAGGTGTCAAAATTTAAGGTAAAGTTGCTAAATCCTTCTGTTACCTGCAAGTACTTCTATTTGCCTGTCAGTATGTTAATTTGATGGATTATTTGTTCATAAAGTCTTAAATTTTCAATCACCTAAGGAGAGTCTTCATAATTAGTGAAATATAATTCCATAGGTGATGACTCAATTAGTGATAACTGAGATTTGCTACATGTCAAGGGATAATGAATCAGGGATTTTAGACATATTAAGTTTTGCTTCCCACTCACAAATGTGTGCAAGAGTCATCCCTGGAACTTGTTTAAATATGGATAATCTATGTCTAAATCTGAATGTTCATTGTGATACCCTATTACTTTATTCAGTTTCTCCTGATAGTCTGCATCTACCAGGCATGAGGTGGGAAATTCACGTGGATTAACCATCAGAGGTCTCAGTTATTTGTTAAAAAAAAAAGTGCCAGTGTTCAGCACAAGTGGAATGTTGGCATTTAAAGAATGCTACCACCACTGTACCACGAAAACCATTGCCAGGAGTAAAGTAGCTTAATAAAACTCCATGTTTTATCCATGGAGAGTTTCCATCAGCTTTCCACTATTTTTAATTTCAGCAGTTTTTAAAATAACATTTGAAATGAGAGTAAAACTAAATTCAATTATAGAAGTCTTTAAGACATAAAATAGAGCACTCAAACTGAAAGATGAAGTCCGAAATTCTTTAACTTTATGCCGGTGGCTTTAGAACCAAAGGTGAGATTTTGTGCTAGTAATATCTCTTATCCATATTCATTTCTCTTAAATATTCATTCTCTCCTATTCAGTTAAAATATCATCAATGAAATTTTCATCCCATTTGGCTGTGAAGATGGTGTTTTTCAAATTAAAATCTCTCACTGTTTTTCAATCAATTACAAAGAAATGGTGTCCACAGTCTAGCTATACCATTAGTTTACCAGAGCGTGTGGTGCAAATTTAAAGATTATTTTTACTGGAAATGATGACTGTTCATACCATATCTAGATATGTTCCCAAGCACACCTTGGCACAGAGAGTAAGTTATTCCTCCTTATTTCCTGATGGCAGAAGTTGCCTTCAAACTGACCCTGTCTTGATTGGCCCACCATTTCAGAACATGGCCCCTTCATTAAGTACATATGAGGGAAACAAGGTTTTTGGAATATTTTCCTTTTATTATTTTTTCAGAGAGCCATGTGTTCTAGATCTTGGAATTATGTGTGATAGAATTTTTGGAATCTTATATAGGAGCATGGGCTTTTTCTTACTACTCATGGACTGCATCTTTGTGGTAAAAGCATTGTGACATGACATAATGGTAAATACTTATGTGTCCACACTTTTAATAACCACGTTATTAAATATCATGTTTTAACTCCCTTTTCTACTAAATAATCTACTGAGTCAGTCTGAGCATCATCAGACTGATGGCACCTTATGATAATTGACCTCATATATTGCAAATTGCTGAACAGAGAACATTATCTCATAGTTATACTGATCAAATTGCAAAGAGTTTCTCTGTTTTCATCATGTCACCATTTAAACAGGTCAGTGTATGTAATTCCATTATACAAATGAAAAAATAATCTTACATTATATTTGTTTTCAGTTTTCTCCTTTCTTGATTTTTCTATTTTTCATCTGTAATTTTGGGGATGGTTTTATCTTTTTTCAGTTGCTTTGAATTTCATAAAATAATATATATGTAAAGATGTTTCATATGGGTTACATAAAAGATTATGTAAGAATAATAATTGGTTTCCATCAATCTTGTCATTTGGCTTTAATAGGCCTTTATACTGCAATGGTAACTGCTGTAAAGAAGAGACTATAATGTCTACGAGGTTTTACTTCATGTCACAAACAGTAATTTAGAATCAAACAGTTTTTAGTAATAACTTGGGTTACTGATCTTAAATGCATTAGTGTGATCACATTGAAATACTTTTGTTGCTATTTGCTCTACTTACAATATCACTGAATCCTTCCTTGAGTTTGTTTCTTGTCTTCCTGCTGTTTTGTTTTATTTCTTACTATAGAGTTTTATCTTCAGACTTGGAGTTTTACTCTCGCTACTTACTACTTACTCTTGCTTTCTCAGTAAAGTTATAAACATGTATAAGTAGTTTAATTCCTCTTGCCTCTTTATCCTCAAGAAAAGAGCTGGGTGAACTAGTTGATGCCTAAGATGCCACCCAGCTCTGAAAGTATATGGTTGCCTCAAAATTGAAATTGTAAGTTGCCTGAAAAATCACTTCTGTGCATTTATCTAGAGAAATGTCTATTTATTTTGATTTTTCCTCCCCCTCTTTCTTTTTTTTTTTTTTTTTTTTTTTTAAATAATACCGTATATGTGACAAAGAAGTTTCTTATAAATGTCCTTTGGGTTGGCGTCTTTTCTAAAAATTCTTATAAATTCATTAATAGGTTAATGAGATATAATTTCCACTGACCAGAATTATGTGCTTTCTTTTCTAAAAATTCTTATAAACTCATTAATAGGTAAATCAGGTATAATTTCTACTGACCAGAATTATGTGCTTCCACATTATAGCGTTTATTTAGTTTACTTGAGTATCAATTCATCATAGTAGATACTGGGTAGAGAATGGAAAATGATTTCTATCCTATAACATAGCTGTCTTCTTTTAAGGTGCAGAAATTACTAATGTCCCCCAAATAGGACATAGGATTATCCATTGTCCACTTGTTGAGTTTCTAAAATTCAGTGATCACGTTTTTTGTTTTGCTATTTCTGTATGATAATACCAGTATATAGTAGGTGCCCAAAGATGTTAGTTGAATTGTTATTTTTCTACTACATCTTTCTTCTCTTGTTCTTTTTCTCTCCCTCCATCCTCCATCATCTCCCTCCAAGAAAAATTTTTATTGAGTGTCAAAATATTGAGTTGTATTAGTAGCTGTGCAGTCTTGGATTACTTATTTTTCTCCTGTGGGACTATATTCTTCATCTATGAAAAATGGAATTAATCTAGACCTCAAGTCCCTTTTGTATCTACATTTCCATGATACTAGATATCTGGGTTTTTTTTAAATTCAGCATTTCCATAATCTATTTGATGATAAAATATATCTTTTTTCTCCTTCAATTTCTGATAACCTGATACTGACTCTGAGAAACAAGTGTTTGAGAAACACATTCTGGGGAATGTTGATCTAGTCAGATGATATTTTCATATGTTAACTGATGTTTCATTCCTGGTAGTTCTTTAGGTTCCAGAGCTTTGCCTCTATTTGAATTAGTTATTCATTGCCACCAGGGAGAGATAATAATGTCAAAAATGAAAACAAAGATTTTTCAGTTTTAGAAGTTAAAGCTTTTAAGTTGTCAGTGCTTAGTCCTGAAAACATCAGTTTTTCCAACTTATGCTATGAATAGGAGGCTGGGCATGATTGTTAATAGTCATTTTTTCCCCTCCTCTGAGTATATGAAAATTCCTGACCCAGAAAGCAAAAGGATTTAATGCAGTGTTTTAATGCAGTGTATGTGTATGTGTAGGGGACCTGCTTCCTGATTGACTACTGTTATGACACATAAACTCCAGAAACATTTGGGGATTTGAAAGCAGCAAGAATTTCTGGGGTGAAGCTAGAGAGTAACCAACCCCTGTAGTAAGCCTCACATCCCAGCATGAGGTGGGAGTGTAAATATGGTTATGAGTGGATATCTGGTTATGTGGTCATGGCATGACCTCCCGATTTCGTGTATAATATGACAAAGTAGTATGAATTGAATTGTGCACCCTCCTCCCCAAATTCATATGTCGAAGTCCTAATCCCCAACTACCTGAACTTCCTACTCAAGCAAGGCAACTTGCTTACTTTCAAAATAGTCATTATGGGAACAAGTTAAATGACATCATTAGGGTGGGCCCTAACCCTTATATGAAGAGGAAATTTGGCAACAAACACACACACACAGGGAGAATGCAATATGAACAGCGAGACAGAAATCAGAGTGGTGTGTGTATAAGCCAAAGAACACCAAAAGTTGCCAACAAACCACCGGCAGCTAGAGAAGATGTATGGAACAGATTCTTTCTCATAGCTTTCAAAAGGAACCAACCCTGCTGACAAGTTGGTCTTGTACGTCTAGTCTTCAGAACTGTGAGACAATCAATTTCTACTGTTCAAGCCACCCAGTTTGTGGTACTTTGTTATGGCAACCCTAGTAAACTAATACACAAGGAGAACAGCAAAATATTTTTAGCTTGCCAAGAAGGATTCAGAAGTATCTGATGGAAACCAGGACCTGAAGAGACCTTGTGATAGATGCATTAAAGATGAGATAAGGCAAATTCTGGGCTTCCCTCGTGGCTCAGACTAAAAGAATTCTCCTGCAGTGCAGGAGACCTGGACCTGATCCTTAGTTGGGGAAGATCCCCTGGAGGAGGGCATGGCAATCCACTCCAGTATTCTTGCCTGGAGAATCCCCACAGAGGAGCCTGGTGGGCTGCAGTCCCTGGGGTTGTAAAGAGTCAAACATGACTGAGTGACTAAGCACATACAAGGCAAGCTTTAAATTTGGATAGGTGGACAGAGAGCAAGTCACTCACTGATCTAACCAGCTTACTGTCATATCATTGTCTATGTGCTGCAGTATAAAACTTCTCCAGTTCCAGGTATTTAGAAGTCTGCGATATTTATATAAAACCTGTGGAAGGTGACAAGGGAGATGGAAGAACTTGAAATAAATGTTAAATTTGACCTAGCAAATATATATGCCTGTCAAGAGCCATTTTTTTGGTAATATGCAGAAAATGCGAAATGTAGTATGCAAAAATGAAGACAGATGGGAATTTGAAAAACAATCAGATGAATCTGGAGGGCATTATGCTAAGTGAAATAAGACAGACAGAGAAAGACCAAATACCCATGGTGTCATTTTTATGTGAAACCTAAAAAAAAAATGAGGACCTCAAAATAGAGAGTAGAATTGTGCCGCCAAGAGTTGAGGGGACTAGAGAGAGACTGGTAAGAGTATACAAAAAGTATACAAATTCAGTTATAAAGTGAGTAGGTCTTAGGATCTGATGTAGATAGCATGGTGATTGTAGTTGACAGTGCTATATTGTATAATTGAAATTTGCTAACAGCGTAGAACTTCAATGTTCTCATTGAAAAGAAAAGAGAATAGGTAAATATGTGAGGTGATGATGAGGTAACTCAATCATGGAGTCCATTCACAGTGTGTTTGTCAAACCATCATGTTGTACACTTTGTATTATAACTTTGTCAAATATGTCTTAGTAGTACTGAATAAAATAAATACATCTTAGTGTTGACCCTTCTCATCACTTCCACTGTTTCTGTCCTGGTCCTTTGACTGTGCTGCAAGGCACCATTTTTCTCATTGGGTGACTGTATCAAGAACAGCCTTTTAACTGTTTTCCCTACTACTATGTTTACCTCCTTTCAAACTAGAGTATTCACTACGTAGTACCTAAGTCGTAACACATCACCTCTTAAGCTTCCAAAAATGTACACTTCACTGTGTATGACATTTACCTACAAGAGACCCTGTGAAGCAGCCTCAGGCTGTGTTCCTGACCTGCTTCCCTCTGTCTTTCCTCACTCACATCCGCTTGCCCACACTGTCTTTGATGCTCCTTTAATGCATAGCCATGTTCTGTACCCTTGTTCTCTGTATTTGACAATGTCTTCACCTAGATTTCTACATGTATTTCTACTTCTTTCAGATCTTGACCAAATACCGTAAACTCACTCACATACCTAAATTTGTCATTTTTTAAAACAGTCTTTGACCTGAATCAAATCCAGTATGATTATACAGTGGAAGTGAGAAATAGATTTAAGGGACTAGATCTGATAGATAGAGTGCCTGATGAACTATGGACAGAGGTTCATGACATTGTACAGGAGACAGGGATCATGACAATCCCCATGGAAAAGAAATGCAAAAGAGCAAAATGACTGTCTGGAGAGGCCTTACAAATAGCTGTGAAAAGAAGAGAAGTGAAAAGCAAAGGGAAGTGAAAAGCAAAGGAGAAAAGGAAAGATATAAGCATCTAAATGCAGAGTTCCAAAGAGTAGCAAGAATAGATAAGAAAGCCTTCCTCAGCAATCAATGCAAAGAAATAGAGGAAAACAACAGAATTGGAAAGATTAGGGATCTCTTCAAGAAAATTAGAGATACTAAGGGAACATTTCATGCAAAGATGGGCTCAATAAAGGACGAAAATGGTATGGACCTAACAGAAGCAGATGATATTAAGAAGAGGTGGCAAGGATACACAGAAGAATTGTACAAAAAAGATCTTCATGACGAAGATAATCACGATGGTGTGATCACTCATCTAGAGCCAGACATCCTGGAATGTGAAGTCAAGTGGGCCTTAGAAAGCATCACTACGAACAAAGCTAGTGGAGGTGATGGAATTCCAGTTGAGCTATTCCAAATCCTGAAAGATGATGCTGTGAAAGTGCTGCACTCAATATGCCAGCAAATTTGGAAAACTCAGCAGTGGCCACAGGACTGGAAAAGGTCAGTTTTCATTCCAATCCCAAAGAGGGGCAATGCCAAAGAATGTTCAAACTACCGCACAATTGCACTCATCTCACACACTAGTAAAGTAATGCTCAAAATTCTCCAAGCCAGGCTTCAGTCAGCAATATGTGAACTGTGAGCTTCCAGATGTTCAAGGTGGATTTAGAAAAGGCAGAGGAACCAGAGATCAAATTGCCAACATCCGCTGGATCATGGAAAAAGCAAGAGAGTTCCAGAAAAACATCTATTTCTGCCTTATTGACTATGCCAAAGCCTGTGACTGTGTGGATCACAATAAACTATGGAAAATTCTGAAAGAGATGGGAATACCAGACCACCTGATCTGCCTCTTGAGAAACCTATATGCAGGTCAGGAAGCAACAGTTAGAACTGGCCATGGAACAACAGACTGGTTCCAAATAGGAAAAGGAGTATGTCAAGGCTGTATATTGTCACCCTGCTTATTTAACTTATATGCAGAGTACATCATGAGAAACACTGGGCTGGAAGAAGCACAAGCTGGAATAAAGATTGCTGGGAGAAATATCAATAACCTCAGATATGCAGATGACACCACCCTTATGGCAAAAAGTGAAGAGGAACTAAAAAGCCTCTTGATGAAAGTGAAAGTGGAGAGTGAAAAGGTTGGCTTAAAGCTCAACATTCAGAAAACGAAGATCATGGCATCTGGTCCCATCACTTCATGGGAAATAGATGGGGAAACTGTGGAAACATTGTCAGACTTTATTTTTGGGGGTTCCAAAATCACTGCAGATGGTGACTGCAGCCATGAAATTAAAAGACACTTACTCCTTGGAAGGAAAGTTATGACCCACCTAGATAGCATATTGAAAAGCAGAGATATTACTTTGCCAACAAAGGCTCGTCTAGTCAAGGCTATGGTTTTCCCAGTGGTCATGTATGGGTGTGAAAGTTGGACTGTGAAGAAAGCTGAGCGCCGAAGAATTGATGCTTCTAAACTGTGGTGTTGGAGAAGACTCTTGAAAGTCCCTTGGACTGCAAGGAGATCCAACCAGTCCATTCTAAAGGAGATCAGCCCTGGGATTTCTTTGGAAGGAATGATGCTAAAGCTGAAACTCCAGTACTTTGGCCACCTCATGCAAAGCGTTGGCTCATTGGAAAAGACTCTGATGCTGGGAGGGATTGGGGGCAGGAGGAGAAGGGGACAACAGAGGATGAGATGGCTGGATGGCATCACCGACTCGATGGAGGTGAGTTTGAGTGAACTCCAGGAGATGGTGATGGACAGGGAACCCTGGTGTGCTGCGATTCTTTGGAGTCGAACACGACTGAGCGACGGTACTGAACTGAACACAGTCTTTAACTTCAATAGTACTTCTCAGCATCTTGACTATATTAGTTTTCTATGGCTGCCATAACAAATTACCACAAACCCGATACCTATAAACCACCGATAATTGTTTTTTTTTTTTTTCACAAGTCTGGAAGCCATGAGGCCAAAATCAAGGTATTGTCAGAATTAGTTCACTTGCTCTGGAGGCCCCATGAGAGGAGTTTTTTTGTTTTCTGCCTCTCTCATAGCTTTTGGTGGCTGCTGCTGCTGCTGCTGCTAAGTCGCTTCAGTCGTGTCCGACTCTGTGTGACCTCAGAGACGGAAGCCCACCAGGCTCCCCCGTCCCTGGGTTTCTCCAGGCAAGAACACTGGAGTGGGTTGCCATTTCCTTCTCCAATGCATGAAAGTGAAAAGTGAAAGTGAAGTCGCTCAGTAGAGTCCGACCCTCAGCGACCCCATGGACTGCAGCCTACCAGGCTCTTCCGTCCGTGGGATTTTCCAGGCAGGAGTACTGAAGCGGGGTGCCATTGCCTTCTCCATTTGGTGGCTAGCTTCACCCACCTTCCCTCCAGGCTACTGGTGTTGCTTAGTTCTGGGCTACATAACTCCAGTCTCTACCTCCCTTTTCACATGGTATTCTTCCTGTGTCTCTGTATCATCCCGTCTTATAAAGACACCCATCACTGGATTAAAATCTTCCCCTACAATCCATGGTGACCTCATCTTGAAATTCTTATCTGCAGACCCTTTTTACAAATACCTTACATTCATAGATATTGGGATTTAGGACCTGGACATATCTTTTTATTTTTTTGACCCATTACATTAACTTAGTATGAATTTATTTACTGGTTAATTTTTTGCCTTCCCTCATTAGAATGTCAAGCCCATGACAAAAATGATTAAATATGCTCTGTTTATATTTGTGCCTTTACCAATTTCTGGCACATATTGGCAGCTTCATAAACACTTGTCAAATGAATAGAGAGAGAAAATATATACAAGACATAGGGGTTATCAGTAAAACTGGAGCCAAAGTAGAGGAATGAGGGAAAGAGAATTTGAAAAAATAAGTCAGACTTGTGTTAAAACATAAAGAGAGAGGTATCACTGAACTTGAAAGAGGCATGAAAAGAGACCTCCTACTGATTGAAATACTGGAATTTTGTTGGTGCCTGGTAATGTCCAAATCTAAGGCAGATTTTGCTTGGTATTTTTGTGGCTACATCATCACCTTGTTACATGACAAGATGAAACAGATCAAGAGGGGAATAATTTTTTTCATTGGATTAGAACTTATCAACCTTTCTTTTAGTAATATTCTTGTGGAATCTTTTGCCTCCTAGACCCATTGACTTGCCAGTCTACATATACAGAGCACAGAGGTTTGAACTAAAGGAATAGATTCAATATAGAGTTAGGTTTGCTCTTCCCTGTTATAGTCATGGATCTTTCAAGGCTTTATCCCACATACTTAAAATTCTCCTGATCCATCACCTTTGTTTTGTCTCCACGTGCTTTGTTGATCACATGATCAGCTTTCTTTTCAGATATCTCACTGGTACGTGGGAATCCTCAGCTATCGGTAACACTCTCACTAACAGGCATCACTTATGGAATCCTGCTCAGAAGATGGATGCTTTCTGGAATGACCTCTCTTAGTCATTATCTTCTTCTCTCAAGAAATTTATCTCTCTCCCAACCCCAAGGACTTTTGAATCAAAAGGAGTTATAACTCTTTATGAAGACTAATGTTTATCCATGTTCTAGATTCAATTTCTCTCTACCAATACATGCCCTTTCCTTTGCCTTTATCTTTAATCTCTTCCTTCCTTCTATTTTCTTTTTGGTCTCATGTTTTCCATTCCTAAATAACCTAAATAACTTAAATAAAACTCACTTAACCTTAACACTTTTGAATAACAAAAGGTCAGCTGAGAAAATTTGAAGATCTCCTTGGCTTTATTAAAACGATTCATGAATTGGACAGCATCCCATCTAGCAAATAGAAAGGAGATCCAAAGAATTGTACAAATGGAAGTCTTTTGTAGACAGAGAGCAGATTACCACATCTTCCTTTGGGGGATGGAAAGTGCCTATGTGGCAGATTACCTCACTGGTGCTGACCAAAAAATTCCAAACTGGTTGGTTAAAGCTGCATTCCTGAGGGAGGTTGTAACAGTGATTATGCTGGGTATTAAGCCTTGGGCTGGTGGCATGGACTTAGCACAAGAGATTCCATTTGTGGCCTATTGTCTTTTTTCTTTTTTTTTTTTAAATGAAACCTGTGAATATTACTGCTGCTGCTGCTAAGTAGCTTCAGTTGTGTCCGACTCTGTGCAACCCCATAGATGGAGGCCCACCAGGCTCCCTCGTCCCTGGGATTCTCCAGGCAAGAACACTGGAGTGGGTTGCCATTTCCTTCTCCAGTGCATGACAGTGAAAAGTGAAAGTGAAGTCGCTCAGTCGTGTCCAACTCTAGCGACCCCATGGACTGCAGCCTACCAGGCTCCTGTATCCATGGGATTTTCCAGGCAAGAGTACTGGAGTGGGGTGCCATCACCTTCTCCAATGTTACTGTTGTTTACTAATTCTTTGCTTCGTGCCAAGACATCAGGTAAATGGTAAATCACTAAATAGTTGCTCCAGAAATGCACTACTCATTCAACATTTTCAATTTATAATCTGATTTTTCCCACCAAAACCTCTGTTGAAACTGAATCTTAAATGATAACTCTATACAACAACTCTCACAGAATTTCTTTCTTGTTCCCAGACCTCCTCTGGTCTATTACAGCTCTGTCATTAGTTATATCGGGTTATTTCCCTTCTTTACACTCATTGCTCTTTTTCCTCTCTCCAAGGGAGACAAGCAGAAGAGGAGGGGCCTAATAGTTTTTGATGGATACCTATGTACGTGCCATAGCGTTATGTGATTTTATATAGCTTATCCCTTTATTCTCCAGAATAATTCTGTGAAGAAGATATTTGTCCATTCAAGTCCTAGAAATGTTTTTCAAAATCACACAGACTTCCGTGGAACCCAGCTCTAAATCCATGCCCTATCTTTATTCCATTGTAACATGTGACCTCATATACTTTTTCCTCTTCTGACTCAAAAAATGTGTCCCTGAAGTTGTGTCCTTTGCCCATTTAGTTTGTGATGTTTGTCCTCACGTCTTAGGCTTACGTGCAAATGGCTCCAAAATAGATATCTATGCCAAGCCTCTCAAAACTCCCAACTAACACCCCTCTCAACTTTCCTTTCATTCTTCCCTCTCTTCTCTTTTGTTTTAAACAGTTTTTGAGCATTCACTATATGCTACTAGGCACTGTGACAGGTCCTTCACATGCATGGTCACGCTTTTATTGCACACTTATTAGTGATCTAATGTGGTGGATGAAACTGGAGCCTATTATATAGAGTGGAGTAAGCCAGAAAGAAAAACACCAATACAGTATACTAACGCATATATATGGAATTTAGAAAGATAGTAATGATAACCCTATATGCGAGACAGCAAAAGAGACACTGATGTATAGAACAGTCTTTTGGACTCTGTGGGAGAGGGAGAGGGTGGGATGATTTGGGAGAATGGCATTGAAACATGTATAATATCATATATGAAATGAATCACCAGTCCAGGTTTGATGCACGATACAGGATGCTTGGGGCTGGTGCACTGGGATGACCCAGAGGGATGGTATGGGGAGGGAGGTGGTAGGAGGGTTCAGGATTGGGAACACGTGTACACCCGTGGTGGATTCATGTTGATGTATGGCAAAACCAATACAATATTGTAAAGTAATTAGCCTCCAATTAAAATAAATAAATTTATATTAAAAAAAAAACACAAACGTGTTTATCTGTGGCGGATTCATGTTGATATATGCCAAAACCTATACAATATTGTAAAGTTAAAAATAAAATAAAATAACAATAATAAAAAAGAATTTCCAGAAAAATAAATAAATAAATAAAAATAAAAAAACAAAAACACCCAAAAAAACTCAATATTCAGAAAGCTAAAAAAAAAAGAAACTATAATGAAAAAAGAATATGAAAAAGAATGTGTGTGTATATATATATATATATGTATGTATGTATAACTGAATCATTCTGCTGTAAGGTAGAAATTAATACATCAGTAAAATAATTTTAAAAATTTAAAAAATAAACAGAAGGAAAGAGCGACTTAGAGAAGTTGTGCAACTTGCCAAGGGTCAAACAACTAGAAAGTATAGATCCAGGTTTGGAGCCTCTTTTCCTCTGAAATCTTTGCTCACTTTCTCATGCTTCTGAGGGATTCCTGACTGTTTTCTCTCCATGCACATTGCTTTCCCACCTGCTCCCTTACGCTGTTCCCTCTGTTCTGTCATTGCTCAAGATGATCTCTGGTAGACTGTTCCTGAAACCTCTTGGGTGGATGTCATGTTTTCCCCTTTCCCAGGCTCATAGCACATTCTATCTTATGTATTCAGTTTTGTGCATGCACATGTATATTTTCTTCCTACAATAGCGTAAGTTATTTGAGGTAGAATCTGTCTTTCACACACAGAGCTGCTCTCAATAAATCTTTTTGAATTGAAGTGAATTCCAGTGGACTTCCCGGATAGCTCAGCAGGTGAAGAATCTGCTTTTAGTACAAGAGATGAAAGTTCAATCCCTGGGACCGGAAGATGCCCTGAAAGAGGAAATGGCAACCCACTGCAGTATTCTTGCCTGAAATACCCATGAACAGCCTGGTGGGCTACAGTCCAAAGGGTTGCAAAGAATCAGACAAAACTGAATGACTAAGCGCACACCCACACCCCAAGTGGGGAGTGCACTGCTTTTTTAAAAACAACAAATATAGCAATCATATGTTTCAAGTACAGTATTACTAAAATAACAATGAAAAGCAGAACTAATTTTCATCATAATGTAGAGATTAATGAAATGTAGACTGCATTAAAATTTATGTCATGGTTTTGTAGTTTGCTGAATTTCTTTTCTGATTACTCTCCCATCCCAAGGATAGGGACTATTAGAAAACCTTCTGTTGCTAACATTTACAGTGTGTTGATTGAAAACAAGTTCCAAATGGCAGTGAGCTCATTATATGTGGTGGTATTTTAATGTTTCTTTAATTTTTTTTTTTTTTTTTAGCAATTCCCTCCAAATCCAATGAATGAATTCCAAGTCTGTTGTCAAACTTCCCTAATACTAAGCAAGGCAACTAGAAGGGTCTGATGAAACCAGGTTGTTTTGTATTTCCTGTTTGTTTTATTCCCTGTATTCTTCAGTTTCCAGCTTTGTAGGTCAGCGTTAAAACATTTACATGGATGCAGTTCCTATAGCGAACCTTGGGAGATTGATGAGAGGGGGACTGCAGCGTGGGTATAAAAGAATTGTGTTTTGCCTTTCTTTTCTTTATTCTCCAGCTGCTGTTCCTTAAATAAAACTTTAAAAATAACTTTTATAGGGTGGTTAATACATTCCTACCCTGTGGGGACAGGCTACATTCTCAGCTGTCCCAGATTTTAGGCAAGCTCTAATAATTTGGGTAAAGAATCAGGCTCTTGTCCTGAGTCTTGAAGAATTGCCACAGGGTCAAGGCCAAAGCAAGGGAAGTGTGGGCATTGGTGAACTTGCGTTCTCTACACACTTCCCTGGGGCCTGCAGGAGAAGGGAGGGGCAGAGTTCAGGTGGTGGGTAGTGGGACAGGGCTGTAGAGCTGGGCAGAATTCTACGAGAGAAGAGGGAAAGTTACAGTTTTTAAATTTAGATGGACCTATGCCTTTCTCAAATAGTTTCCTTTATCATTCCTTGAGTTACTCTTTTTTGAGTTAAACTTGGATGGTGGGCAAGCTGGAGAAGTGCAGCGGGTACTTAACACCCTCACTATGGCTTCCCAGGTGATGCTAGTATAAAGAATCCACCTGCAATGCAGGACACACAGGTTTGATCCCTGGATCAGGAAGATCCCCTGCAAAAGGAAATGGCAACCCACTCCAATATTCTTGCCTGGGAAGTCCCATGGACAGAGGAGTCTGGTGGACTACAGTCCACAGGATTGCCAAGAGTTGGGCATGATGGAAGAGACTTAGCATATGACTCCACAGGAAACCTATGGATGCTTAAGTTTCCCAATTTTCTTAGAGGGGGAAGTTAGGCAGAGGTGTGTTGGAGGCTCTAAAATTGCAATGGTATTTTATGTAAGAATACCTTCTGAGCACACAGCTGGAGTAGCACTGTTCTCGTGCCCGCCAGCAGGCCCCACATAGAGGTACTTTGGAATCTGTGAGGCTACTGATTTGGCTGTTTGCAGTGCATAATTTGGGCTTCCCAGATGGCTCAGTGGTAAAGAATCCTCCTGCAATGCAGGAGACAGAGGTTTGATCCCTGGGTCAGGAAGATACTGTGGAGGAGGAAATGGTTACCCACTCCAGTATTCTTGGCTCAGAAATCCCATGGACAGCAGAGCCTGGTGGGCTACAGTCCATATGGTTATAAAGAGTTGGACATACCGTAGTGAGTAAACAACAGCAACTGCATAATTCACTACCCTGCTCTGTGAAAGAGATTGGGCTTTCATTGAAAAGTCCAAACTGAGGAGGGGGAAGGATTTTTGAACATCAGCTACCTACTTCTCTCCAACCCTGCACATTTATACCATGCATATTTGGGAATAGATAGGGTACAAGCAGAAAAGTGAGCCGATAATTTACAATTGCTAAGTGCCTTCTACATGCCAGGCACTAGTAAGTATTCAGTGTCACCTAATATCAACAAGATTTACCTCACATAAGATGAAACAAATAGGTATTATTACCTCCATTTATAAACTTAAAAGTGAAGTCCAAAGGAAAACAGGAAGCAGGGATTAATGAGATGTTGTTATGTTACTCTTGTTTGTCTTTAATATGCTGGGGGGTTGGTGCAAAGGATTGCTTTGGTTTTCTAATTTCAAAAATTCAGCTTTCATAGCACTTTATAATTTAAACATTCTTTTTACTGATGCTGTTGATTTTTAGAATAATCATGTGAGGTGTACAGAGCAGACGTTCTTATTCCCATTTTGTTGATGTATATGGTCAAGTTCAGAGTGTTCAAGTGATGTTCAGGTTTATGAAGTAAAGGCAGCAGCTAGTGGGGAGGTGTTTCCTGACTTCAGACTGCCTGGGCATCATAGGTGTTGAGCACTGCAGTAATCATCTGCCAGACTTCTGCTTTTTACAACTCTTAAATAGAGTATTTACCTGATTAAAAACTAATATATGTGCCCACAGAAAGCTCCCCAAAGTTTACCACGTTAGGTGATCTTTGTGGTCTATTATTTTTCAGTTTATTTTCCAGGCAAAAATATGTACAAAACTGGGTTATACTTATATAGATATTGATAGATGATAGATAATTTATATTACTTTTTCACATACTATTATGTTTTCTCCCATAATCATATATTCATATATATAAATATATACATAACAGTATCTAGTTTTATTATAATAAATTTATACTATATTTTATTTAGTCATTTTCCTACTACTGTTTTCACTTCTGTGCTATAAGAAATACAATTTTAAATCTCTACCATAATCTTTTCTTTCCTTCTAATTGCTTTTTTTAGACCAGATTCCTAGAAGTTAAATGACCAGGTCTAGTGGTGTGATGTACACCTTTACGTGTACAACATCCCTTCTCCTGGAAATAGCACCTGAATTGTTTTCTTGTTATCTTCTAACCCAAACTCCACTCCTCTGATTCGAGCTCTCATTCGGGCATGATGAACCCTACACTTTGCTCCTGTCCCAGGAGGCCAAACCTATTCCCTGACTGTAGTGATTGCTTCAGAGAGGAGCAGGTGTGACCCAAGCCATGCCAATGAGATAAAGTGAGGCATTATCCTGAGGCTTTGCAGAAAGCCATTGGGAAATTGAAGTCCTCTTTATAAGTTTTTATTAGGGTATAGTTGATTTACATTGTTGTGTTAATTTCTGTTATACAGCAAATTGTATCACTTTTACATATATCCACAAAGATTATTAGATTATTTTCCCATGTAGATTATTACAGAGTACTGAGAAGCGTTCCTTGTGCTATATGGTAGGTCCTGATTAGTCATTCTGCTGGCTTGTAATGTTGGTAGAACAGAAATCTAAAGTACACCTTGAGGGAGAGCCTGCCAGAGGGGGAATGAAAAGCCATCACAGTTGAAAGCAGACCTGACAAGGAGAGAGAGGGGTGCATTAGCATGAATTAGAGCACTGGGATCCAACATGCACACTGCTGGAATTTTCGTCTCTGTGAGCCAATGCATTCATTTCTTCATTACAACATTCTGAGTTGGGTTTCTATACTTGTAAGCAAAAGTGCTGATTTAGTACACAAGCTCTAAAAGGTATGACTGCAGATGAAGGTCTTTGTATGTGTTGCAAAATTGATTTCTGACAGTACTACCAGCCATTTAGTACTTATTTCTGTGTAGCAATATTGGCACAAGTACTCTGTATTTTAAATTTGAAAACATTTATTTACATTTTTACATTGCTTTTTATATGTTTAATTGCCTTTTGTGTCTCTTCTCAGATTTGTCTGTTCTGTGATTTGCCTGCTTTTATTGTATTTTGGGATATTAACAGATTTCTCCATTTTTAGAGCCTTTTTTTTGCATTAAAAATATAAATAAATCTTTTGTATGTTTGTGTGGATGTTTTCCCTGTTTGTTATTTTTGTATGAATTGTACCAACCCTGCATATGAGGGTTGCTAAGTATGTAGTTTTTTTTTTTTTCTATCATAGAGTTTTTACTTTTAGGATGTTCTTTACCTTCTCAAGAAGAATTTTTTTTTCTATGATGTGAAGAAGTATTTATTTATGTAATAAAATGTTTTCACTACAACACTCTTGTGGCAAGAAGAATATTTTAATGGTTGCATTTTACCTCATTTTAAAATTTAGCATGTACTTTTTGGGAATTTATTTTGGTAGATAAAGTAATTTTATTTAGGAATCTTCTGAATGCTAGTCACAGAATTCTGGAGCTCTTAAAATGCAGGCTCTTTCTTTCCCATGCTCAGGGTGCCACCACTTTTCAAGGAGAGACAGAAGACCAGGGTGGGCATGCCACTGAGATTCTGGGTTTCTGTTTTTCTTCTCTTGCCTTTGCTCTCAGTACATTTCCTCATCCTTCTCATTTGTTTTCCCTTCTTCTTTGTCCCAGTGGGAACCATCCAGCCATCCAGGAAAAGGCTAAATCTGGCTTTCACTCTCAACCCAGTTCCCAGGAAAGTGACCCTGTTTTTCTCATTTGGGTATGATGCTTCGTGTTGCCCTGAAACAAGGTCACACTGAATGAACTCTGGATTCTAGGAGCCCATCCCAGAGAATCTGTGGATCAGATTCCATATCAAAGAATCAGAGGGAGGATAATTATAAAGGGGAACTATTTTGAGCTGGAGAGACAAACAATAGGCAAGTAGTCATTATAGAGATAAAGGCCTAACTTGATTGTTTCCCAAATAGCTTTTCTAATAATAAATATTGATGCTCTGTGCGTTCATTATTGATCTATAATGTTTGCTTTGTCATACATTAAGCTCATTAATATGCAATGTGTGTTTCTGGACTAAGATTTCCTGATATATTGATTTCTTTGTCGATTCTTATAACCATTTTTGTTTCTTATAATAAGATTCTTAAAGGATTAATTTCCCTTTCCTCTTCTTTTCAAATTTGTTATACCTGCATTCTTCCATTCATTTTTCCAGGAAAATTTTTTTTCACATGGGAATGAAATTGTTTTATGATAACTATTCTAAATTCTTAAAGAAAGCTACTACTTTTGCTCTTTTATCGTATACCTCGCCACTTTTCTAATCCATGGTATTTAAAGAAATTAGAAGTTCTTTTAGAATTTGAGTTACATAAATTATAAAGTTGTCAATAATAATACTCATTTAATCTTTTTCATTCCAATTATACCCTTTATTTCCACTTTATGTCTTATAGAATTGGTTAGAAGTTCCAATAAAGCAGTGATTATGTTATTGGCTATGCTTATGAGCAAGAATAAAAACTGATCTCAGCTGACACCATGTGTTGGGTGCTATTGGAGATTTGTGTGAATTATCTTACTTAATTCCCTATTATTGTTGTTCTAATGTTGCTGATGAAGAAGTACTGCAGTTTAGAGAGATCAGATTACTTGACCAAGGTCACCCATCTCATGAATGGTGGAACTAGCATGCAAAAACAGGCCAGTCAGATATCAGTAACCATTTTTGTGATGGTTATTTCCAATTTATTATTTGAAAATGTGGTTATATATTGAGAAAACTCAAGAGTTTTATAACAAAATAAATTTTCTTTCTTTTTTTTTTTTTTTTGCTATTGTAAGGGGTTCCTAGTAAAACTTTCTGTCTTTGGAGATTTTTTGAAAATAATTAATTCTTTTTGTAACCTCCCTCATGGTTAATGGCCTGTTCAAGTTTCTTGATGCTTTTGGGAGTGGTGGATGTTTTTTCTCCTAGAAAACTCTCTATACAATTGAGAATTTTGTGATTATATCAAGTAGAATTTTGTAATTACAAGAAGCCGTGGTATTACATACAGATAATTGTTCCCTTAGAGTGAAGTGCATAGGTGACAGTTCTGTGTCACCTATAGAATCTCCTAGGTTCTCTTTTTAGAAGAGAAGAAATAAAGTAGTATGCAGTTGTTAAATCACTTACCAAAGGATTTCCCTCTTTATTCTTATTCAGAAAGGCTAATATATGCAAACATTACTAACTCTGTGTAAACTTTGTTGCCTTTTGGGCATTTGAGCTCAATTTTACATTACAAGATATTGCAACTTGAATTAAATAAAAAACAACACTGCTTATAGTTTCCTTCATTGTGCAAAAGCTTTTATAAGTTTAATTAAGTCCCATATATTTATTTTTGTTTTTATTTCCATTACTCTCAGAGGTGCGTCATAGAGGATCCTGCTGTGATTTATGTCAGAGGGTGTTCTGTCTGTGTTTTCTTCTAAGCGTTTTATAGTCTCTGGTCTTATATTTATCTTTAATCCATTTTGAGTTTATTTTTGTGTATGGTGTTATAAAGTGTTCTAGTTTCATTCTTTTACATGTGGTTGACCAGTTTCCCAGCACCACTTGTTAAAGAGATTATCTTTTCTGTATATTAATTTTATATCCTGAAAATTTACTATATTCATTGATTAGCTCTAGTAATTTTCTGATTGTATTTTTAGGGTTTTATATGTAGAGGATCAAGGCAGCCTTCAGAATGGGAGAAAATAATAGCAAACGAAACAACTGACAAATAATTAATGGCCAAAATATACAAGCAGCTCATGTAGCTCAATATGAGAAAAACGAACAACTGAATCAAAAAGTGGGCCAAAGAACTAAGCAGACATTTCTCCAAAGAAGACATACAGATGGCTAATAAACACATGAAGATATGCTCAACTTCACTCATTATTAGAGAAATGCAAATAAAAACCACAGTGAGGTATCATGCTGGTCAGAATGGCCACCATTAAAAAGTCTACAAATAATAAGTGCTGGAGAAGGTGTGGAGTAAAGGGAACCCTCTTACACTGTTTGTGGGAATGCAAACTGGTAAATCTACTATGGAGAACAGTATGGAGATTCCTTAAAAAACTGGAAATAGAACTGCCATATGACCCAGCAATCCCACTGCAGGGCATGCACACCAAGGAAACCAGAACTGAAAGAGACATATGTACCCCAATGTTCATTGCAGCACTGTTTACAATATCTAGAATATGGAAGCAACCTAGATGTCCATCAGTAGACAAACAGATAAAGAAGTGTGGTACATATAGTCAATGGAATATTACTCAGACATTAAAAAGAATGCATTTGAGTCAGTTCTAATGAGGTGGATGAATTTGGAGCCTATTATACAAAGCTCCAATACTTTGGCTACCTGATGCGAAGAACTGATTCACTGAAAAAGACCCCGATGATGGGAAAGATTGAAAGCAGGAGGAGCAGGGGACAACAGAAGATCAAATGGTTGGATGGCATCACCAACTTGATGGATATGAGTTTGAGCAAGTTCTAGGAGTTGGTGATGGACAGAGAAGCCTGGCGTGTTGCAGTCCATGGGGTTGCAAAAAGTCGGACATGATCGAGTGACTGAACCAAACTGATATAGAGTGAAGTTCCTCAGAAAGAGAAACACCAATACAGTATATAATGTATATATATATAATTTAGAAAGACAGTAATGACAATCCTATATGCAAAACAGCAAAAGAGACACACATGTAAAGAATAGACTTTGGACTATGTGGGAGTAGGTGAGGGTGAATGATTTGAGAGAATAGCATTGAAACATGTATATTAACATATGTAAAATAGATAACCAGTGCAAGTTTGATGCATAAAGCAGGACACTCAAAGCTGGTGCCTTGGTATAACCCAGAGGGAATGGGTAGGAAAGGAGGTGGGAGGAGGGTTCAGGATGGGGGAACACATGTACACCCATGGCTGATTCATGATGATGTATGGCAAAACCCAGCATAATATTTAAAGTAACTAGTCTCCAATTAAAATAAATAATTTAAAACATCAGCAATGCCAATAATAATTTAAGCAGGTCCCTGTTAGCATATTGTCATCCAAATATATTAACATAATATCTTTGCAGTTAGTAGACTATAACTATACATGCATTTATTTTCAGGGTGATGGGAACAGAGTAAATGTGCAAGGAGAAAACCTACAGGAGTGTGCCAAAATTACAATAGTGCAAACTGTGCAGTCTAGTTTGGCATATCCTGTGTAAACCAGAGACAGATGTAACTTTCTAGAGGAGCCCTACGGTGTTCAGACAGGAATCTTGGTGAATTCAGGTAAGGAAGACAGACCTTGGATTGATAGTATCTTCTGTATGGTTGAAATGCAGTAATCAGTGACTTTATTAATAAAACAGATGGAAATTTGCATTTAGCTTTGTAGCCACTCTAATTGTATTCTAGATAAAATATTACATTCACCTATTGGTATTGTGTTGTATTGATAAACTAGTTTATGTGGTTGAGAATAGTGAACTTGGAGCTGAGGTTTGTTCTTAACTTTGACAGTGATTTTAGACTTTGGATGTATACTTTTATCTCCTTGATTTTTTTTGACTCATCCATAAAAGAGAATGTTACCTACCATGCAGTCAAAGAAAAATAAAACATTATAACCTTGTAAAATTTTAAAAAGACAGTTAATAGATGATCAAACCAGAAGGCCCAGAAGGTTTAAATGTCTTTGTCAGGACATAGTGCTCACAGTGGAACTCTGCTCACAATGGAACTCAGGTCATCATCTTCCAGGAGATCCAGTTCTAGATTCTATACCTTCAGTGTCATTGACATGTCTTTAACTAAAGCTCTAGCAGCTGTATGAATCTTATCTGGTAGACATGTTGATGATGCTATTAATTTTGTAGAATATACACATTTCTGTTTGATTATGGATCTTTATACATTTCCATTAGTGACTAAAGAACTATATTAATAATAGTAATAAATTGTGAAGTTAATGAATTTATATATGTTACTTTCTGATGTTATAAGCTAGAAAAGTGGGGTAAAAATATAAGGTAAATAAACATATGTGGCAGATCATATTTTCCAAAGATGGCCACCACATCTCCCATTCAATATTTTAGCTTTACATTGTGATTTTGAGAAGTGTGTCTGTATCCTTTCTTATTGAACCTACTTAGACTTGTGACTATACTGAAGCAACACTCTGTGACTTCTGAGGCTAGTCCTGAAAGGTATAGCCTTGAGCACTTGCAATGAAACCCTTAGCTACTGTGTAAGCATCTCCATTTCCCAGAGGCTGCCATGCTGTGAGGAGGTCTAAACTAGCCTATATGCACAGACCATGTGGAGAAACTCTTAAGACTTTATAAAGACACATGGATGTATGGCTAGGCCCCACCTGTTGCAATTTCCGTTACTATCTGATTGAAACCACAGCCTACATCAGTATCATTCAGCTGAACCATTTGCAAATTTCTAAATTTCAATATCTTACATGGTTTTAGAAAAGAGAGAAATATTTGACAGAATGCTTTCTTAGAATTAAATCATTTAAAAAATAGTTGTATCTAATTTTCTATTTGAAGTTGTTTACATGATTATAATGGCACTTCCCAGGTGGCTCAGTGCTAAAGAATCCACCTGCCAATGCAGGAGTTGCAGGAGATAGGGGTTTGACCCCTGGGTGGGGAAAATCCCCTGGAGAAGGAAATGGCAACTCACTCCGGTATTCTTGCCTGGAGGATTCCATGGACAGAGGAGCCTGGTGGGCCACAGTCCATTGGGTTGCAAAGAGTCAGACACAACTGAGCATGCACACACATGGTTGTATTATGAACTTTAACTTCCTCTGAGGCAACTGCTTCACTTTCTTCAGGAAAGTATACAGTTCATACCCATGTTTTTAACAAGTGGTTCTTGCTTTGATTTGTTAGAAATTACAGAATGTTCTGAATATCCCATCTGGGTTGAGGAAGTGTAGACAGGGATAGACCACTCAGAATGTTCACATAATCCCAAACTGAGTTCATTCAGTGGAAACAGCTGCTCAGCTAGACCAGAGGTTTGGGAAGGTATTACTCATCTACAGGACATGGAATGAGTGAGTGCTCAAATAATCTAGTTGAGATCTTAAGACATGAGTGGGTGCCAGTTGACATCTGGGCTACATGTGTTGCACAACTGATGCTCATCAACAAGCTATTATTTGACATTACCCTGATAGCTGTCTAGGTGTTAATGCATCCTGGGTGTTGAGACAGAGATAGCATTTCTCCCTCAACTTTCTGTAAAACTGATCATATTTGAATGGTATTGTCTTTATTTTGATTATTTTGCTGTATTTCTTCAAAACTGTTTTTTAATCATAAAAATGAAATCTTGATATACATTAATTTTTCTTACTCTCCATATAAAGTTTAGGACTTGAATACTTAATGTATGTCATAGCTGTAAATATTAAAATCTTATTTAAAAATTATTTTTAAACTTTAGGAAAAGTGTGCCATAAAACTTAGCTATTTCCACAAAACTTAGCCTGTCATCTTTAGTGAATAAAAATCTGATAGTATCATATATATATATATATAAAATTGCCTCCATAATATAAAAAAGTAATGAAAATATATTTTCAGCAGTGTAAAGCTGAAAAATATAAGAATCCTACTCAGATGCATAGAGATTCTATAAATAAAGTGCTAACATCATTTATAAATGCTTTTATAATAAACCTCAATACAGTAGACCCCCACACTGCATCACTTCTGAGGAAACATTAAGCATGATTATAGCTGAATATACATAGTTAGAATTGTAACTCTGGATGTTGATGGTTCAGGGATTAAGCACTGGATAGATTCGTGTAAGCAAAGACATTTTATTTCTGCGTCAAGCTAATCTTAACTTTATTGAACAGACTCCAGTTCTTTATATGTCTGAACTATAGAAGTGCCTGTGGCACCTGCTATTTTATAGGGTGCTTATATGGGCTTCTGGCTTTTTCCTCAATTACATTTCTATTTAGAATTATGTGTGGCCTATATGTAACCTTCCTGGTGACTCAGTGGTAAAGAATCTGCCTGCCAATGCGGGAGACTTGGGTTTGATCTGGGGTCGGGAAGATCCCTTGGAGAGGGAAATGGCAACCCACTCCAGTATTCTTGCCTGGGAAATCCCATTGACAGAGGAGCCTGGTAGGCTGCAGTCCATGGGGTTGCAAAAGAGTCGAACATGACTTACTAATTAAACAACATACGTAGCCTCACATCATGAGTTTCCTTTTACAGCTTTGTCTCATTTAGTTATCACTTTTTATACTAGAAGTAATTGCTAAAGTAGTTTCCTTAATTAGACTTTCTTCTTTTTGCACATAATATATGGTAAACTCATTTATACAACCATCATATTTTATTTATGTGCTCTCATTTATCTTTATTTCCTGGCTAAGGAACTGTTGCTTTTAAAAACTGCTCCATTTTCTTTTCATTTCTATCAACAAGATTAGCTCTTGGCATTCTTTGGGATTTTCCACCATGATGGTGTTTTTTTTTTTTTTTTTTTTTCACATCATAGGACTTATTTAAAACATTGGGAAAGGGGACAAACAGAACTTTTAAGTCAGGGCATTATAGTAAGGTATTGATACTTTGGATGGACAGCATGTCTGTACCACACCAGCCTCTGAATCCACAGGATTCAAATTTTTAGCTCAGTAAAGTAATCTTTAATTTCATAGAATTTTAGAAATTTTTTTAAAGATTTCTTACTAATAGTTTAAGTTGGAAAAGTCAGTTACTCAAATGCCATGAATCTACTATAATTTTAGTTAAGACCATGTCAAAGGATTTGATAATCAGTGGAAGAAGCAAACAGCTATTCTGGAGCGATTGTCAGTAGTCCGTATCTGAATTCTGTCCTAATCGAGAAGTTGTTCCCTTTTCTTTCTTTTGAACAAGGGAAAAAAAAAAAAAAAAAAGTTTGTGCCCTCTAATTTAATCCAAAACCTTGGAAGAGACACACGTCCACTTTTAAAATCTGGTTCTGGGAGAAGGAAATGAAAGTATTTTAAAATTCACACTACACTAATTATAGGTGCAACTTTGAAATTTCTCCTTCTCTTAGATTTGACAAATGTTACCTTGTGTTTTCATAATGACATAATAGTTTTGTGTAGCACACAATCAAAATGTCATTATAGCATATTACTCAACCACTGAACACGCCATTCTTTGCCAGAGAATCTTTTCTTAGTACATGTGTTTCAAAAGCACTTACTCTGTAAATGAAAGATTAAGGCTTAGCTGACCTAGATTGAGCTGTGGGGATTTAAAATCCAGGGATCAATTATCTTGGGTCTACCTCAGTTCAATTCTTTTTTTCAATTTTTTGGTTGACTCAGTGGATTCATTCCAGTTTTCTGGACAAAGAAAATCTTTCATGCTTGCTTAAAAAAAAAAAAAAAAAAAACACCACCCAAAATGAAAACAAAAAACGGTGAAACAAGCAAGCATGAATTTGATGATCATGTTTTGAATAGGATGCCACAAGTAGGTTTTATTTTATATTCTGTTGAAAGAAACTGGAAATTCTATTGCTGTCTCTTTAGTCTCACTGATTGACAGAGAAGTCCCAAGCAGATGTGTAGTTATATTTGAAAATAAACCTGTCTTCACAAAAGCAGGCTCTGTTTAAGCTATGGCTTGCATTTGAGGGTATTTAGCTTATCCTTCTCTTAGGCTCTGAGATGAATGCAGAATTATTTTATTTCTTATTTATGAAGAACCAACAACAGAGGGATACAACATAGAGCCATTGCATGTTTAAGTACTGTAATTAATGAAATAATATGAAACCTTTGAAGAGTCTCCGGTAGACACGGAATTTTTAAAATGTAATGCTACATAGAGGAGTTCTTTGTAAAAATCTGCACGATGTCCCATTTTTCTTGCTTTTTATGAAAAGAAAATTATTGAAAATATCTTTGGAATTTTAAAGACTCCATTTTGGATGAAAATGAAAACTATGAATGAAGAACACTTGATTCCAAATGAGATAATTTTGTGTAACAATTTCATTACATATTAAGACATGAAAATATACAATGACAACAAGCTACAAAATACACTTATTTTTCTACCAAATTTTATTTGAAAATTCATTGTATATTGAAAGAACCTAAAACATAAAATAGGATTAAAATTTAATGTTAAACTTTTTATAAACATTTGATAACTTACATATAAAAAATAACACAGTAGACTTATTTTTTCTCTATCATGACATAATGGGACCAGATTTATTCTCTCACATTAAACAACTGAAAATCATACAAGATATTTGTGAAACATCAGTTTTCAGACAATGGCCAAAAGGTAACAAAGAACATCGATTTGTGGGGGAAGGAAAACAAGTATATGATTCCTACAGCTGCTCTAGCTCATGGCCTAGAGTTTCCAAGAGGTAGTGTAGTGAAGAGAAACCTCAACAATGCTCAGAGGCCTTTTGAAGTTGAGAAGACAGAGTCTGAGGAGACCAAGTCACCTAGGATTTGAGGGCAAAATACCAGATGTGAGATATGAGTAGACAGCATGGACACAGACTCCAGATATTGGCTGGGATCCCTGTGAGGCTCTGGCTGAGTACTGCCCTGCACATACATGTAAGGGAAGTACATGAAACTAAGAAATGAACCAATAGGAAAGAGTTCAGTCAATTCAGTCACTCAGTCACTTCTGACTGTTTGCGACCCAATGGACTGCAGCATGCCAGGCTTCCCGGTCCATCACCAAATCCCGGGGTTTACTCAAACTTATGTCCATAGGGTTGGTGATGCCATCCAACCATCTCATCCTCTGAGGTTCCCTTCTCCTTCTGCCTTCAACCTTTCCCAGCCTCAGGGTCTTTTTCCAGTGAGTCGGTGTTTTGCATCAGGTGGCCAAAGTATCGGAGCTTCAGTATCAATCCTTGCGATGAATATTCAGGACTGATTTCCTTGAGGATGGACTGATTGGATCTCCTTGAAGTCCAAGGCACTCTCAAGAGTCTTCTCCAACAACCACAGTTCAAAAGCATCAGTTCTTCAGCGCTCAGCTTTCCTTATAGTCCAACTCTTTTATCCATACATGACTACTGGAAAAAACCATAGCTTTGACTAGACGGACCTTTGTTGGCAAAGTAATGTCTTTGCTTTTGAATATGCTCACTAAATCACTGCAGATGGTGACTGCAGCCATGAAATTAAAAGACACTTGCTCCTTGGAAGGAAAGTTATGACCAACCTAGATCACATATTCAAAAGCAGAGACATTACTTTGCCAACAAAGGTTCGCCTAGTTAAGGCTATGGTTTTTCCAGTAGTCATGTATGGATGTGAGAGCTGGACTGTGAAGAAGGCTGAGCACTGAAGAATTGACGCTTTTGAACTGTGGTGTTGGAAAAAACTCTTGAGAGTCCCTTGGACTGCAAGGAGATCCAACCAGTCCATTCTGAAGGAGATCAGCCCTGGGATTTCTTTGGAAGGAGTGATGCTAAAGCTGAAACTCCAGTACTTTGGCCACCTCATGGAAAGAGTTGACTCATTGGAGAAGACTCTGATGCTGGGAAGGATTGAGGGCAAGAGGAGAAGGGGACGACAGAGGTTGAGATGGCTGGATGGCATCACTGACTCGATGGATGTGAGTCTGAGTGACCTCCGGGAGTAGGTGATGGACAGGGAGGCCTGGCGTGCTGCGATTCATGGGGTCGTAAAGAGTCGGACACGACTGAGTGACTTGATCTGATCTGATCTGATCTGATGGGACCAGATCTTAGTTTTCTGAATGTTGAGTTTTAAAGTCAGCTTTTTCACTCTCCTCTTTTACTTTCATCAAGAGGCTCTTTAGTTCTTCTTTGCTTTCTGCCATAAGGGTGCTGTCATCTGTGTACCTGAGGTTATTGATGTTTCTCCTGACAGACTTGATTCCAGCTTATACTTTGTCCAGCCCAGCATTTTGCATGATGTACTCTGCATATAAGTTAAATAAGCAGGATGACAATATACAGCCTTGATGTACTCCTTTCCTGATTTGGAACCAGTCTGTTGTTCCATGTCCAGTTTTAACTGTTGCTTCTTGACCTGCATATAGAATTCTCAGGAGACAGGTCAGGTGGTCTGGTATTTCCATCTCTTTAAGAATTTTCCAAGAGTAGGTAAAGCAATTTCTGGAGCTCACAGCCAAAGTGGACACATCTAATGCATAGAATATTGAGTAGAATTCTCAGAAATGTATTGCCTTAATGATAGAATTGAATTGTACTCAAAGACTTTTCTGTACTTGCTCTTAAAAAAAGATTAAAATCAAACCTCCAAAATTAGAATCAAAGTTACCTGCATCCCCAAATAAAGCCACTCAAAATTTAAAGAAATACAACAAAATCCCTACAAATAAATCCATAATTCCTGAAACCCAGTAAAATATTATTCATTTATAAATAAACTGGGAAATATGATTCATAAGAATTAGAAGAGTTGATCTATTGAAATCGACCCAGAAATGATGCTGATGACAGAAATTACTGAAAAGGATGTAAAAACAGCTATTATATATTCCATATAGTCAAGAAGGTAAAGGGAAAATGAACATTAAGAAGTGAATAACAGAGATATTTAAAAAAATGAATTCTCTAGAGATGAATAATATATCTGAAATAATCAGAGATCAGATCAGATCAGTCGCTCAGTCGTGTCCGACTCTTTGCGACCCCATGAACTGCAGCACGCCAGGCCTCCCTGTCCATCACCAACTCCCGGAGGTCACTCAGACTCACATCCATCGAGTCAGTGATGCCATCCAGCCATCTCATCCTCTGTCGTCCCCTTCTCCTCTTGCCCCCAATCCCTCCCAGCATCAGAGGCTTTTCCAATGAGTCAACTCTTCGCATGAGGTGGCCAAAGTACTGGAGTTTCAGTTTTAGCATCATTCCTTCCAAAGAAATCCCAGGGCTGATCTCCTTCAGAATGGACTGGTTGGATCTCCTTGCAGTCCAAGGGACTCTCAAGAGGCTTCTCCAACACCACAGTTCAAAAGCATCAATTCTTCAGCACTCAGCCTTCTTCACAGTCCAACTCTCACATCCATATATGACCACAGGAAAAACCATAGCCTGGACTAGACAAACCTTTGTTGGCAAAGTAATGTCTCTGCTTTTGAATATGCTATCTAGGTTGGTCATAACTTTCCTTCCAAGGAGTAAGCGTCTTTTAATTTCATGGCTGCAGTCAACATCTGCAGTGATTTTGGAGCCCCCAAAAATAAAGTCTGACACTGTTTCCACTGTTTCTCCATCTATTTCCCATGTAGTGATGGGACCAGATGCCATGATCTTCGTTTTCTGAATGTTGAGCTTTAAGCCAATCTTTTCACTCTCCACTTTCACTTTCATCAAGAGGCTTTTTAGTTCCTCTTCACTTTCTGCCATAAGGGTGGTGTCATCTGCATATCTGAGGTTATTGATATTTCACCCAGCAATCTTGATTCCAACTTGTGTTTCTTCCAGTCCAGCATTTCTCATGATGTACTCTGCATATAAGTTAAATAAACAAATAAATACTCTCAAATACTTTAATGAATATCTGGTTCAACATTGCAAAAGAAGTTCTTTCAAGTGGAATATATAGCAATGGGAAATATACAAAATAAAATACAAGATAAAAAAAAAAAAAACAGAAAAAAATAGTGCAGAATTGACTTGTGGGACAATATTAAATTGTTCTAACACATTTGTTATTAAGGACCCAGAGGAATGGTTGTATAGGAAGATCGTGAACGTGAAGTCACTCAGTCGTGTCCGACTCTTTGCGACCCCATGAACTGTAGCCTTCCAGGCTCCTCTGTCCATGGGATTTTCCAGGCAATAATACTGGAGTGGATTGCCATTTCCTTCTCCAAGGGATCTTCCCAACCCAGGGATCGAACCCAGGTCTCCCGCATCGTAGACAGACGCTTTACTCTCTGAGTCACAGAACATAAATGGTAATGGAATAAATAATGGCCAAATTTCCCCAAAACTTCTTGAATACTATAAAACCAGAGATTCAAAAAGTTCAGTGAACTCCAAGAAGAAAATATATGAAGTAAATCACACCAAATCATAAACAAATATCTAAAAAACAGTGATAGAGACAAGTTTTTGAATAGACAGAGGGAAAAAAGGCCTTATACACATGAAACCAATATTGTTATGAAAGATGCAAGTGAGGGGACAGTAGAACAACATGGCAAAGCATTGAATGAAGAAAAATCTATCATCTTTGAATTGTATATGCTGCAAAATATCTTCCATAAATTAAGAAAAAAAAACAAAAACTCGTTCAGAAAAATAAAAACAAAGGGAACTCATTGCCATCAGACCTGTACTATAAGAGATGTTTAAGGCAGTTCTTCAGACAAAATGTGATAACAAATTGAAATTTGTATCATATTGGACTGAAAAATCACTGAAATGATAACTGTGTCTAAATATAAAAGATTTTAATATTTAAATATAAAAATATATAAGTATATATAAATATAAAACTTTTTACATGTGATTCTATTTTATCATCACCCTGTGCTTCTTATGTAAACTATTTTGTGTCTTTATTGATTGCTTTAATGATTACTCCATATACATTTAACTTATCAAAGTCTATCATTAAATAGTATAACACTTCACATACATTGAAAGAACCTTAAAAATATATATACTTCCATTTACTTCCTCCCATTCTTTGGGCTCAGGAATATCCCCTGGAGGCAGAAATGGCAACCAACTCCAGTATTGTTGCCTGGGAAACTCCATGGACAGAGAACCCTGATGGACTCCTGTTCATGGGGTCGCAAAAGAGTCTGACATGCTGAGCACACACACACATAAAAGATTTTGGCTACATATTTTAGAAAGTCTCTAAAATATAACTGACAAAGGAACACTAATAATAATAGATTTAAAAAATTATAACACATGGAAGTGAAATATGTGACAATAATAGCACAAGGAATAATGGTGGTTTAGTTGCTAAGTTGTGTCCACTCATGCAACCCCATGGACTGCAGCCCAAGTTCTGTAAAGACTCTTATTCAGTAGATTTGGTGTTATGCTGAAGAATCAGCATTTTTGAAATGTTCCCTAGATATTTCTGGTGCTTGTGGTCCTGGAATACTTTGATAAACACTAGGCTAGACTTTCTGAGTTTTACAAAACAATGGTTAGTGATTCTTAAAATAGCCTGCACCATAATGCTGCAATGATGGATAGTACAGGTTGGAAGAGACCTTTGATGAACAAAGCAATATTTTCCAGTGGGTTAAATATGTCTGTGTTGTAGTTCCACTTCCCTTTTACCCAAATGACTTGCTCCAGCTTATAGTTGAACTGAATACAAGTTTTCCTCCTCTCTTCATTGTCCACATTTTAGAAGTCAAGAGGTAATTTTCCTAATATACATTGACAGCAAGGTTTATTAACATGAACCTGGAGTAACTTAAAAAATAAATTACCTTGCTGCTGCTGCTAAGTCACTTCAGTCGTGTCCAACTATGTGCGACCCCATAGACGGCAGCCCACTAGGCTCCCCTGTCCCTGGGATTCTCCAGGCAAGAACACTGGAGTGGGTTGCCATTTCCTTCTCCAATGCATGAAAGGGAAACGTGAAAGTGAAGTCGCTCAGTCGTGTCCAACTCTTCATGACCCCATGAACTGCAGCCTACCAGGCTCGTCCATCCATGGGATTTTCCAGGCAAGAGTTTACTGGAGTGGGGTAAATTACCTTAAGTATATCTTAAGATCAACTTTTCCAAAATGTAAACACAGACCATTATACTTAGTGATGATGATGATGATGCTCAGTTGCTCAGTCAACCCCATGGACTGTAGCCTGCCAGGCTCTTCTGTGCATGAAATTCTCTTTTCAATCCAGGGATTGAACCTGCATCTCTTACATCTCCTGAATTGGCAAGGGGGTTCTTTACCACTTGGGCCACCTGGGAAGCCCCATCATACTTAGTATATATCCTTACAAAATTAATTGGCTGCTATCCAGTGGGCTCACTAGATATTTTAAAATCTGAGAATGCATTTTTACAGTTAATTTGTGTGAAGGAGTATCTGAGGACTTAAACTTGTTTAAAGGTAGATATTCTAGAATAAAATACTAATTCTGTTCCCATATTTAAAAAATATTTTATTTATTTTTATTAAAAAATTTATTATTATTATTATTATTTTTTACTTTACAGTATTGTATTGGTTTTGCCATACATCAACATGCATCTGCCACAGGTGTACATGTGTTCCCCATCCCGAACCCCCTCTCACCTCCCTCCCCATACCATCCCTCTGGGTCATCCCAGTGAACCAGCCCCAAGCTTCCTGTATCCTGTGTCAAACCTGGACTGACGATTCGTTTCTTATATGATATTATACATGTTTTAATGCCATTCTCCCAAATCATCCCCCCCACTCCACAGAGTCCAAAAGACTGTTCTATACATCTCTGTCTCTTTTGCTGTCTCGCATACAGGGTTGTTGTTACCATCTTTCTAAATTCCATATATATGCGTTAATATACTGTATTGGTGCTTTTCTTTCTGGCTTACTTCACTCTGTATAATAGGCTCCAGTTTCATCCACTTCATTAGAACTGATTCAAATGTATTCTTTTTAATGGCTAAGTAATACTCCATTGTGTATATGTACCATAGCTTTCTTATCCATTCATCTGCTGATGGACGTCTAGGTTGCTTCCATGTCCTGGCTATTATAAACAGTGCTGCGATGAACACTGGGGTACACGTGTCTCTTTCAATTCTGGTTTTCTCAGTGTGTATGCCCAGCAGTGGGATTGCTGGATCATAAGGCAGTTCTATTTCCAGTTTTTTAAGGAATCTCCACACTGTTCTCCATAGTGGCTGTACTAGTTTGCATTCCCACCAACAGTGTAAGAGGGTTCTCTTAGAAAAAATATTTAAAAATAATTATTACTTTCAAATTTCTTTCATCAGATTTTCTTCAGATTGTTCATTTGAAAGAATGGCTACAATGATAGCTTGGTAACATCAATTTTTATGGAATTATATAGGCTAAAGTTAATAACCTATACCCTGTCAGTTAAAACATTGAATGCTTTATTTTCCATTGTTGCATGGCTTAAAAGTATCTTTAGATTATTTCTGAGAGTGTTGTCTTTGATGAAGATGAAAGGCTATGTACCTTTTAGTCTTTATGAGAGAATCTCAACATGGTCTCTCTTAAAGCATAGAAATCTCCCTTTAACTGGCAGGTTCTACACTTCTTTGTCAGAAAATAAAACTATAGGATACCTGATGTCTAATATTAATCAAAAGATCTCTTTCAAGAAAAATAAAAATTATATTTGTAGAGAGTTACCTAAGGACATGCCATTTATTCATTCTCCTTTTCTAACTTCATAGGTGGTTTAAATATCTCTTTCTTGTAACTTTTAAAAATCATTTCATACAGCCCTCTTACTGGAGCTTACTATTTTCTCTTCTCTTTTGCACCTCTTTTCTTGAAAACTAAGCTTCAGATATTTCAGAGAATGAAAAAAATCATCATTCCACCATAAGACATACCTTAAATGCTAACATTGTGGGTCATATTTGCTTCAGACCATTCATGCTTAAAGGACAAATCATCAGAGATAAGGTAGAGGCCCCCTTTTATTTCACCTGGACCCATTTCTTGCCCTGTCTTCCCACATGTAGTGACCATCCTGAAGCTGCTTGTCTTTCTCCCGACCATATTTTTAGTTTTTATATATATATATATTTTTTATCATAAAGCTATGAGTCTTTACAAATATAGAGTATATTTTGTGTATTTTAATTTTTATAACAAACTAATGCAGATATATCATACTCGTTTTCCTACAGTCTTTTTACTCCACGTTATGTGCTCTGGATGAAATTATGTTGACAAATTATGCATTCTTTTCAACTGTCATGTATATAGCATTCCATTGTGTGGTAAACCAAATTTTTAATCTTTCCTTGTGTTGATAGACTTTACTTCCAAAATTTTTTATTATTAGTCATCTAACAAAAATCCTTGTATATGTCTCCTTGTGTAAGAAATACCCTAAATTTCTTAAGGCTATAAAAAGCTACATCTTTACTGTTACTACATGCCGCATTACTTCAAAAGGATTGCTTCAATTTTATTACCTCTTATTGGAGCTTCCTACCAGAGATGGAAATGACAACCCACTCCAGTACTCTTGCCTGGAGAATTCCGTGGACAGAGGAGCCTGATGGGCTGCTCTCCATGGGGTCGCACTGAGTTGGACAGGGCTGAAGCGACTTTGCATGCATGCGTGCATTGGAGAAGGAAATGGCAACACACTCCAGTATTCTTGCCTGGAGAATCCCTGGGACAGAGGAGCCTGGTGCGCTGCCATCTATGGGGTCGCACAGAGTTGGACACGACTGAAGCGACTTAGCAGCAGCAGCAGCGTTGGAGCTTCCCAGGTGGTAGGTGGTTAAGAATCTGCCTGCCAACGCAGGACACTCAGGAGATGCAGGTTCTCTCCCTGGGTTGGGAAGATCCCCTGGAGAAGGAAATGGAAACCCATTCCAGTACTTTTGTCTGGAGAATTCTGTGTACGGAGGAGCCTGGTGGACTACAGTCCGTTAGGTTGCAAAGAGTCAGTCGTGACTGAGCATGCATGCATGCGTTGGAGCTTACTGTTGGAACACGTGTATACTGGCGGCAGATCCATCTTGATGTATTGTAAAAGCAATACAATATTGTAAAGTTAAGCAAAATAAAAAAAAATAAAAAAAATAAAACTAAATTGGGAGTTAAGGATTGATATGTACACACTATTATATTTAAGATGAATAACCAACAAGGACCTCCTATATAGCACAGAGAACTTTACTCAATATTATATAACAACCTAAATAGGAAAAGAATAGATTCATGTATATTTATAACTGAGTTCACTTTTCTATATTCCCGAAACTAACACAACATTGCTAACTATACTCCAAAATACAATAAAAACCTAAAAACAAAAACAAAAAACTTACTGAAGTATAGAATAATTTAGACATGTAGGTTATTTCAAAGAAGTGGTAAAATATTTTACCACTCATACATTGAAAATGGATTTCTAGAAGTGTCTTTTCTTTACTTCTTCACACATGCTTAGTTTTGTTACTTTAAAATTTTTGCCAATCCAGTGGATGCAAATGGGTATATCATTATAGTTCTAATTTGCATATCTTTGATTACTGTTACTGTATCTCATTACCTTCACAGGAGTTTTTATTTTTTTAATTGATTTTTAGTGTTTTTCAATAATAACCATTTGTAGGTTGAGATTGACAGTCTTTTCTCACTTCCTAGCTTGTTTAAATTAAGTTTGAGGTATCCTGAAGGTCTTCATTTTATGAAATCAAATGGGCAAAATAAAATGATTTCAAACACTTGGGCTTTAGACATGTCACTCAGTCATGTCTAACTCTTTTCAACCCCATGAACTGTACCCACCAAGCTCCTCTGGCCATGGGATTTTCCAGGCAAGAATACTGGAGTGGGTTGCCATTGTTAAATATAAGTTTTTAGATCTTGGGTAACTGAGCCTCTCTGGTCTCATTGTACAATGGGAATAACAATAACACCTACTTCTATAGCAGTATGGAGAAAGTACCCGCTATATATTAGATGTTGTAATTTTCAAAATATTTCTATATGAATCTCAGTTTGCACCCCACTCTAGTACTCTTGCCTGGAAAATCCCATGGACGGACGAGCCTGGTAGGTTGCAGTCCATGGGGTCGCTGAGTTGGACACGACTGAGCGACTTCAGTTTCACTTTTCACTTTCATGCATTGGAGAAAGAAATGGCAACCCACTCCAGTGTTCTTGCCTGGAGAATCCCAGGGACAGGGGAACCTGGTGGGCTGCCGTCCGTGGGGGTCGCACAGAGTCAGACACGACTGAAGTGACTTAGCAACAGCAGTAGCAGCAGCAAAGAAATACTTTGCTTACTAACATAATAAATGTGTTCTTATATTTTCTTTAAAAATCTTTAACGTTGTGTTTTTCATATTTAGATTTGTATTTAGATCATTTGAAATATACTTTATGGATGATATGCAGTAGGAATCCCCCTTTTCCCCTATAGCTAGTTAATTTCTTCAGCTACTTATTTTCTGTCCTGTCCTTTCCCTGCTGACTTATGATGCTACCTCTTAATATACCAAGTTCTAAGGGATATATGTGTATTTTTCTGCATTCCCTACTCAGACTTATTTGTATAAAACATCAATTATTACCATACTTTAGATTTTACTTTTGCCTCACAGTGCAATCTGATACTTGGTAGGGCAAGTCACTCTTATTTTACTTCTTTAAACTTTTCTTTGTTATTTTTGCCTTTCGTGGTTACCTTTGCCCTTCTCTATAGATAGCTTTGCATTATTTATTCAGAAAATCATTTTGAATGCAAAGTAAAACTTTACTTTTCTCTTTTCTATTTCTTATAGTTTCTCTTTAATTTCCTCACCGTAGTTTAATTATGTTTCCTATTCATTTTTGGAATACTCTTGTCAAATAATATGTGTGGATTTTTTAAAATATAGGCTGAAATTATGTATATTTCAATATATATAATTGATTTTTTAATAGTTCTTAATATACTTGGAATAGATTCAACCATTTTATTTTGCAGTTTCTATTTGCCTGACCCTCTTGTCATGTCTTCTTGCCTTTAATTTTTCTCCAGTGATATGAGAGTTAAACATTTATATTTGAATTAAGAAGCCTAAGTTTAATTTCCCTTTTGACTCTTCTATGGAACAGTAAAATAACACAAGAATTCCATGACTCTGCTTTCCTCAATCTTATTTTTCCTCTTATTTTTTATCAAGTATATTAATTCCCCCTTATATTTTTAAAAATTATAGCAAATATTTATTTTCTCATTCAGCAAACATTTATGAATACATATGGCAATCCATTCCAGTATTCTTGCCTGAAAAATCCTGTAGACAGAGGAGCCTGCTAGGCTGTAGTCCACAGGGTCACAGAGTTGGACACAACTGAAGTGACTTAGCATGTAGCATAGGCAAATCATAGGCTTTTCTGGTGACTCAGTGGTAAAGAATCCACCTGCAATACAGGAAACCCAGGTTTGATGCCTGGGTCAGGAAGATCTCCTGGAGGAGGAAATGGCAACCCATTCCAGTATCCTTGCCTGGAAAATCCCATGGCCAGAGGAGCCTGGTGGGCACAGCCCATGGGCTTGAAAAGAGTTAGACACGACTGAGCCACAGCACACAGCACACACACGTGAATCAGAGATGTATCTGTTCTGAGTTTGCAAGGTGGACCCGAACAAAGTAACTCTGGCTCAAATGCATGTACATAAGTGTAAGTAAGTGTATGTATATATGTGTGTGTGTGTATGTTTGTTTTGACTTTTATTGTTAAAATCTCATGACTGATTCTCATGCTCTGTGTTATTTATCATTTGTCTACTCTGTGTCTTGATAACCTTGTAGACAATAACAAATTAACTTGACTTTAGTGTTTGTGTGGATCACAATAAACTGTGGAAAATTCTCAAAGAGTTGGGAATACCAGACCACCTGAACTGCCTCTTGAGAAATTTGTATGCAGGTCAGGAAGCAACAGTTAGAACTGGACATGGAACAACAGACTGGTTCCAAATAGGAAAAGGAGTACGTCAAGGCTGTATATTGTCACCCTGCTTATTTAACTTATATGCAGAGTACATCAAGAGAAACGCTGGACTGGAAGAAACACAAGCTGGAATCAAGATTGCTGGGAGAAATATCAATAACCTCAGATACGCAGATGACACCACCCTTATGGCAGAAAGTGAAGAGGAACTAAAAAGCCTCTTGATGAAAGTGAAAGTGGAGAGTGAAAAAGTTGGCTTAAAGCTCAACATTCAGAAAATGAAGATCATGGCATCCAGTCCCATCACTTAATGGGAAATAGATGGGGAAACCGTGAAAACAGTGTCAGACTTTATTTTTGGGGGCTCCAAAATCACTGCAGGTGGTGACTGCAGCCATGAAATTAAAAGACATTCCTTGGAAGGAAAGTTATGACCAACCTAGATAGCATATTCAAAAGCAGAGACATTACTTTGCCAACGAAGGTCCGTCTAGTCAAGGCTATGGTTTTTCCTGTGGTCATGTATGGATGTGAGAGTTGGACTGTGAAGAAGGCTGAGCGCCGAAGATTTGATGCTTTTGAACTGTGGTGTTGGAGAAGCCTCTTGAGAGTCCCTTGGACTGCAAGGAGATCCAACCAGTCCATTCTGAAGGAGATCAGCCCTGGGATTTCTTTGGAAGGAATGATGCTAAAGCTGAAACTCCAGTACTTTGGCCACCTGATGCGAAGAGTTGACTCATTGAAAAAGGCTCTGATGCTGGGAGGGACTGGGGCAAGAGGAGAAGGGGATGACAGAGGATGAGATGGCTGAATGGCATCATTGATTCGATGGATGTGAGTCTCGGTGAACTCCGGGAGTTGGTGATGGACAGGGAGGCCTGGCATGCTTAAATTCATGGGGTTGCAAAGAGTCGGACACGGCTGAGCGACTGATCTGATCTGATCTGAGTGTTATTCTTGAGTTACATGTTACTGTTCTGCATGTTGCAGAACCTTGGCTCTTGAAGTGGTTTAGTATTTGTCCCTGTTATTTGCTATCCTTTTGCAATTACGTGATTCCTTCATGGAATTTTTTTCTCTGCTTTTTATTTTATTTTAGTTTTTAAAATCCCTCCCTAGATATGGCTCAATGATTGTGTTTTCTTTTCAAGGAGAAAGCACATTTTCAGGCTCCATTAAAGATGCTCTGCCTGCCGTGTTTCTCATCTCCTGTATCCATATAAGCAGCAGGATTCCAAGCCTCAGACCTTAGAAACTCCACATGTGTTGAAACTCCCTTGAGCTCTCTCTTCTGTTTAGCACTCTAGGTTTGATTTATAATTCAATAATTTATAATTCCATAGTTCAGGAAACTAGGATTTCTTTTTAAATGGCCTACTATGTATTTGTTTTAATATAACTATATCGTATACAATATTAGTATGTGTTGTAGTGTGAGAAAAGCTCATCTGTGTTCACATGTTTACACTGCCAAACAACTATGTAAGTGAGATGAATTCTATGGATGATTTTTTTGTTTCAGGTTTTTTAAAGGTACTTTGTGTTTCAGTGTGGTGACAAAAACAGTGTTTTCCATTGAATCACCCTGCAAATACAGATGTACATAGTTTTATTAGTAATTTTTCACAAAAATAAAACTCATATATACCACTCTCGGATAGCTTTATAAAAACTTATGTGCTTAAGTCATAATAAATTGGTATGTCTTAGCTATCTAAGTGAAAGTTGCTCAGTCATGTCTGACTTTTTGCAACCCCATGGACTGTAGCCTGCCAGGCTCCTCTGTCCATTGAATTCTCCAGGCAAGAATTCTGGAGTGGATAGCCATTCCCTTCTCCAGGGGATTTTCCCTACCCAGGAATCAAATCCAGATCTCCTGCATTTCAGGTGAATTCTTTACCAGCTGAGCTACCAGGGAAGCCCTAGCTGTCTAATGGCAACCTTAAAGAAGAACCTGTCAAATGAAGAAGCAGATTGTCAAGAATGATGGCTGGAATTTTTCAGCCTTCAGCGACAGAGTTGACTGAAAACAAGTCAACAGCCAGGTCAGTGGTAGAATCCATTATTGTTCTTAAGTCTCTCAGTTGTGTCCAACTTTTGTAACTGTAGCACACCAGACTTCCCTGTCCTTCACCATCTCTTGGAGCTTGCTCAAACTTATGTCCTTTGAGTTGGTGATGCCATCCAACAATCTCATCCTTTGTCATCCCCTTCTTCTCTTACCTTCAGTCTTCCCCAGCATCAGGGTTTTTTTCTAATGAGTCAGCTCTTTGCATTTGGAGGCCAAACCATTGGAGGAGCTTCAGCTTTAGTATCAGTCCTTCCAGTGAATATTCAGGGTTGATTCCCTTTAGGATTGACTTGTTTGCTCTCCTTGTAGCCCAAGGCTCTCAAAAGTCTTCTCCTGTACCACAATTCAAAAAGCATCAATTATTCAGCACTTATCTTCTTTATGGTCCAAATCTCACATCGGTACATGATTCAGGGAAAACAGTAACTGACAGAACGGACCTTTTACAGCTAAGTAATGTCTCTGCTTTTAAATATGCTCTCTAAGTTTCTCATAGCTTTTCATCCAAGAGGTAAGCATCTTTTAATTTGATGGTGTGGTCATCATCCATAGTGATTTTAGAGCCCCCAAAATAAAGTCTGTCACTCTTTCCATTGTTTTCCCATCTATTTGCCATGAAATGATGGGACTGGATGCCATGATCTTAGTTTTCCGAATGCTGCGTTCTAAGCCAGCTTTTTCACTCTCCTCTTTCACCTTCAACAAGAGGCTCTTTAGTTCCTCCTCACTTTCTGCCATAGGGTGATGACATCTGCATATTTGAGGTTATTGAGATTTCTCCCAGCAGTCTTGATGCTAGATTATGCTTCATCCAGCCCAGCATTTTGCATGATGTACTCTGCATGTAAGTTTAATAGGCTGGGTGACAATATACAGCCTAGACGTACTCCTTTCCTGATTTGGAACCAGGCTGTTGTTCCATGTCTGGTTCTAACTGTTGCTTCTTGACCTGCATACAGGTTTCTCAGGAGAAAGGTAAGGTGGTCTTCTATTCCCATCTCTTTAAGAATTTTCTATAGTTTGTTGTGATCCACACAGTCAAAGGCTTTTGCATAGTCAGAGAAGCAGAAGTAGATGTTTTTCTGGAATTTTCTTGCTTTTTCTATGATCCAAGAGATGTTGGCAATTTGATCTCTGGTTCCTCTGTCTTTTTGAAATCTAGCTTGTACATCTGAAAGTTCTCGGTTCACCTACTGTTGAAGCCTATTTTGAAGGATTTTGAGCATAACCTTGCTAGCATGTGAAATGAGTGCAATTGTGCAGTAGTTTGAACATTCTTTGGCATTGCTTTTCTTTGGGATTGGAATGAAAACTGACCTTTTCCTGTCCTGTGGCCACTTCTGAGTTTTCCAAATTTGTTGGTGTAGTGATTGAGTACATCACTCAACAGCATCATTTTTTTAGGATTTGAAATGGCTCAGCTGGAATTCCATCACTTCCTCTAGCTTTGTTCGTACTGATGCTTCCTAAGGCCCACTTGACTTCACACTCCAGGATGTCTGGCTGTAGGTGAGTGATCACACCATTGTTGTTATCTGGGTCATTAAGACCGTTTTTGCTTAGTTCTTCTGTGTATTCCTGCCACCTCTTCTTAATCTCCCATGCTTCTTCTAGATCCATATCGTTTCTGTCCTCTATTGTGCCCATCTTTGCATGAAAATTTCCCTTGGTATCTCTAATTCTCTTACAGAGCTCTATAGTCTTTCCTATTCTATTGTTTTCCTCTATTACTTTGCATCATTCACCTAGAAAGGCTTTGTTATCTCTCCTTGCTATTCTTTGGAACTCTGCATTCAGATGGGTATATATTCACTTTTCTCCTTTGCCTTTCACTTCCCTTCCTTTCTCAGCTATTTGTAAGGCCTCCTTTGACAACCATTTTGCCTTATGCATTTCTCTTTCTTGGGGGTAGTTTTGATCACTGCTTCCTGTACAGTGTTTCAAACCTCCATCCATAGTTCTTGAGGCACTCTGTCTATCTGGTCTGATCCCTTGAATCTATTTGTCTATTCTACTGTATAAACACAAGGGATATGATTTAGGTCATACCTGAATGCTCTAGTGGTTTTCCATACTTTCTTCAGTTTAATTCTGAATTGTCAATGAGTTCATGATCTAAGCTTTAGGTCTTGTTTTTACTGACACTATGGAGCTTCTCCACTTTTCACTTTCATGCATTGGAGAAGGAAATGGCAACCCACTCCAGTGTTCTTGCCTGGAGAATCCCAGGAACAGGGGAGACTGGTGGGCTGCCATCTATGGGGTCACAGAGTCGGACACGACTGAAGTGACTTAGCAGCAGCAGCAGCAACAGCATGGAGCTTCTCCATCTTTGGCTGCAAAGAATATAATCAATCTGATTTCAGTATTGACCATCGGTTGATGTCCATGTGTAGAGCTGTCTCTTGTGTTGCTGTAAGAGGGTGTTTGCTGTGACAAGTGTGTTTTCTTGACAAACCCTGTTAGCCTTTGTCCTGCTTCATTTTGTACTCCTTACCTGTTTTCCAGGTATCTCTTGACTTCCTACTTTTGCATTTAGGTCCCATATGATAAAAAGAACATCTTTTTTTGTTCTTGGTGGTATTAGTTCTAAAAGGTCTTGTAGGTATTCCTAGAATCATTCAACTTCAGCTTTTTCAGCATTAGTGGTTGGGGCATAGACTTGGATTACTGTGATGTTAAATGGTTTGCCTTGGAAATGAACAGAGATCATTCTGTCATTTTTGAGATTGCATCCAACTACTGCATTTTGGACTCTTGTTGACTATGAGGCCAACTCCAATTCTTCTAAGGGATTCTTGCACACAGTATTAGACATAATGATCACCAGAATTAAATTCACCCATTCTGGTCCATTTTAGTTCAGTTGCTCAGTCAAGTCTGATAATTTACAACTATGTAGACTGCAGCATACCAGGCTTCCCTATCTGTCTCCAACTCCTGGAGCTTACTCAGACTCATGTTTATAGAGTTGGTGATGCCATCCAACCATCTTACCCTCTATCATCCCCTTCTCCTCCTGCCTTCAATCTTTCCCAGCATCAGGGTCTTTTCGGATGAGTCAGTTCTTCACATCAGGTAGCCAAAGTATTGGAGTTTCAGCTTCAGCATCAGTCCTTCCAATGAATATCCAGGACTGATTTCCTTGAGAATGGACTGATTGGATCTCTTTGCAGTCCAAGGGACTCTCAAGAGTCTTCTCCAATACCACAGTTCAAAAGCATCAGTTCTTCAGCACTCAGCTTTCTTTGTAGAAACTCTCACATCCATACATGACTACTGGAAAAACCATAGCTTTGACTAGATAGACCTTTGTTGGCAAAGTAATGTCTCTGTTTTTGAATATGCTGTCCAGGTTGGTCATAGCTTTTCTTCTAAGGAGCAAGTGTCTTTTAATTTCATGGCTACAGTCACCATCTGCAGTGATTTTGGAGCCTCCCACCGCCCAAATAAAGTCTGTCACTGTTTCCATTGTTTCCTCATCTATATGTCATGAAAATGGGAACAGATGCCATAATCTTTGTTTTCTGAATGTTGAGTTTTAAGCCAACTTTTTCACTCTCATATTTCACTTTCATCAAGAGGCTTTTTAGTTCCTCTTCACTTTCTGCCACAAGGGTGGTGTCATCTGCATTTCTGAGGTTATTGATATTTCTCCTAGAAGTCTTGATTCCAGCTTGTATTTCATCCAGCCTGGCATTTCTCATGGTGTACTCTGCATATAAGTTAAATAAGCAGGGTGACAGTATGTAGCCTTGACATACTCCTTTCCCTATTTGGAACCAGCCTGTTGTTCCATGTCCAGTTCTAACTGTTGCTTCTTGACCTGCAGACAGATTTCTCAGGAGACAGGTCAGGTGGTTTGGTGTTATTCCCATCTCTTTCAGAATTTTCCACAGTTTATTGTGATCCATACAGTCAAAGGCTTTGGCTTAGTCAATAAAGCAGACATAGATGTTTTTCTGGAACTCTTGCTTTTTCAATGATTCAAAGATTGTTGGCAATTTGATCTCTGATTCCTCTGCCTTTTCTAAATCCACCTTGAACATCTGGAAGTTCATTGTTCACATACTGCTGAAGCCTGACTTGGAGAATTTTAAGCATTACTTTGCTAGTGTGTGAGATGAGTGCAATTGTGCAGTAGTTTGAGCATTCTTTGGCATGCCTTTCTTTGGGATCAGAATGAAAACTGACCTTTTCCAGTCCTATGGCCACTGCTGAGTTTTCTAAATTTGCTGGCATATTGAGTACAGCACTTTCACAGCATCATCTTTTAGAATTTGAATAGTTTAACTGGAATTCCATCACCTCCACTAGCTTTGTTTGTAGTGATGCTTCCTAAGGCCCACTTGACTTCACATTCCAGGATGTCTGGCTCTAGGTGAATGATCACACCCTCATGGTTATCTGCATCATGAAGATCTTTTTTGTGTAATTCTTCTGTATATTCTTGCCACCTCTTCCTCATATCTTCTACTTCTGTTAGGTCCATATCATTTCTGTCCTTTATTGTGCCCTTCTTTGCATGAAATGTTCCTTTGGTATCTCTAATTTTTTTGAAGACATCTCTAATCTTTCTCATTCTATTGTTTTCCTATATTTCTTTGCATTGATCACTGAAGCAGAGTTTCTTATTCCCTCTTGCTATTTACTGGGACTCTGCTCTCAAATGGGTATATCTTTCCTCTTTCTCTTTTGCTTTAAGCTTCTTTTCTTTTCTTAGTTATTTGTAAGGCCTCCTCAGACAACCATTTTGCCATTTTGCATTTGTTTTTCTTGGTGATAGTCTTGTCACTGCTTCCTGTAAAATGTTATGAACCTCCACCTATTCCTAAAATATTGATGTCCACTCTTGCCATCTCCTTTGGACTGCTTGCAATTTACCTTGCTACGTGGACCTAACATTCCAGATTTCTGTGCAGTATTGTTTTTTACAACATCAGACTTTTCTCTCAGCACCAGAAACATCCCTAACTGGGCATTGTTTCTACTTTGCTTCTAGAGCATTTTCTCTGCTTTTCTCCAGTAGCATATTTGGCCCCTACCAACTTGAGGAGTTCATCTTTCAGTATCATATCTTTTTGTCTTTTCAAACTGTTCATGGGATTCTGAAGACAAGAATGCCTAAGTGGTTTGCCATTCCCTTCTCCAGTGGACCACATTTTGTCAGAACTCTCAACTTTGTCCCATCTGTCTTGGGTGGCCCAACATGGCATGGCTCATAGTTTCATTGAGTTAGACAAGGCTGTGATCCATGTGATCAGTTTGGTTAGTTTTCTTTGAGTGTGGTTTTCATTTTGTCTGCTGTCTGATGAATGAGGATAAGAGGCTTGTGGAAGCTTTCTGATGGGAGGAACTTGCTGTGGGGAAAACTGGGACTTGCTCTGGTGGACAAGGCCATGCTCAGTAAATCTTTAGTTAGATTTTCTGCTGATGGGTGAGGCTGTGTTCCCTCCCTGTAGTTTGGCCTGAGGCCAAACTATGAGGTAATGGCCACCTCCTCCAAGGGGACTTAGGCCAGCATGCGGTGCCTCCCAGTACTGCTGCAGTCAGTGTCCTTGACCCCGTGGCAAGGCACTGTTGACCCACGCCTTGGCTGGAGACTCCTGAACAGTCATAAGCAAATCTGATTTAGTCTCTGTGGCATCACTGCTCCTTTCTCCTGGGTCCTGGTGCATGCAAGATTTTATTTGTGCCCTCAAAAGAGTTCTTATTTCCCCAGTTCTGTGGAACTTCTGTATTCAAATCCCACTAGTCTTCAAAGTCAAATTCCCTGTGGGTCTCAGTCCCTTTGCCGGATCCCCAGGTTGGAAAATCTGTTGTGGGGTAGAATATGTGATTTAAGTTTATTCACACAAATCATAGAGATGTAAATGTTTAAAAAGACCCACTTCTTATCCTTATGAACAGAAATTCTCCAGTTATTCTACAGAAGTATCTCTATAATATTTTAACATGTAGTAACTTCTACTTTCTACCCCATAGCTCCTTTTGTTCAGATCGTTTAGTTATTTGGTTCTCTATGTCCCCTTTATGAGTATACTTTTAATAGATGTGTGACAGCCATTTTGTGGTTTCATATATTCCCTTGGTATTTCCTTCTACATACATGTCCATTGTGAAAAATATAAGTCTAGGTAAGAGTGCCTTTTGATTGCTTGAGGAGGGCAATATTAAGATATAAGGTTTGAAGATGACTGCTTAATTATTTGCATATTTTTAGAAGTTTAGGAGAATGTACACATTCTTAGATTGAAGGCAAGAGGAGAAGGGGATGACAGAGTATGAGATGGTTGGATGGCATCATCAACTCAATGGATGTGACTTTGAGCAGGCTCCAAGAGTTGGTGATGGATAGGGAAGCCTGGCATGCTGCAGTCCATGGGGTCACAAAGAGTCGTACACGACTGAGTGACTGAACTGAACTGACACATTCTTAGAAGTCTAAAGACCATAGAAATTATAAATCTCTTCAAGTGAGATTGTAAGAAGGGGAAACTTGGTCTAGGATTTGTTATAAAAGCACTTGTCTTAAAATCTTTGTAAAACAAACACTTAAACTATTTATACAATGATTTCTGTTCCAGACACTGTTTTAAAACTCTTTGAATGAATGAACATGCCTAGCATTCAAACACGACTATTACAGTTTATGTCCATATGACTGATGTGCAATTCGTGGCAGAAGGAATGGTGAGTACCTTGCCCAAGGTCACCATGACCAAGTGGCTAAATTAGCATACGAACATACTCAGATCCTGGGCTCTCACAGGTTAAGAATAAAACACATGTATACCTGTGGCAGATTCATTCTGATACATGGAAAAACCAATACAATATTGTAAAGTTAAATAAAATAAAAATAAAATTAAAAAAAAAACAAGAATAGTTAAATAGAGATGAGAGTCCTATGATGTCTCCTACCTCCTGATTTAGTGCACTTTGCAGTGTATTAATTTATTGTGGATACCACATATAGATTATTGATATCCATTAGTTTCATTTTTGCTAAACTGAAAGAACAAAATTTGCACTCACAGATTTGGGATTTGGAAGGAACTCCTAGCAACTTACTCTTCAGCTTGGTTGATATGGCCATTAGGATGAGAATGGTGAAAATTGAATTAAATTCATTTTTAAACTCTTAAACTGTGCTTTAATTCCTGGGAAGGTGAAGAAAATTTGGCCATGAAACACCACAAAAATAACCCATCTAAGCAACTCAGAAGTCATACCAAAATGTAGGAAGAAAGGAATATGGACAACAAAAGAATTGAAAACTATTATTCATGTACACCCATGGTGGATTCATGTCAATGTATGGCAAAACCAATACAATATTGTAAAGTTAAAAAAAAAAAAAAGAATGGAGGGGTCCAGCCTCCCCAGGCTACACTGTCCAGGCCAGCCTCAATCTCACCTTTTGCATAAAAAAAAAAAAGAAAAGAAAACTATTATTACTTAATGTCTCAGAAATGAGAATATTTTTTAGAAACTTCTGTGGTCAATCAATTCAACAGTTTAATCAATTTAGCATTGTGTTCTTGGTAAACCTGTCTGATAAGTAAATTTATGGGTATTTCTTAATGTTCAAGTGGATTTGCCACGTTTAAAGTAAGAATCATTGAAACACACTGTGACTTAAAGGGCATTTCCTAAGACAGATAGTAATTCCACAGTGACCTGCTTCCACAATTGTAGGGTAATCACACACTGGAGTGCATGCTAGTAAGAAATGTCTTAGTTAATTGGGATCCTTGTACAACTGGTCAGGTTTTGGATATTCCTTCCTTTGAACAAGAGGGTATTTAGCTTTATTTATGATCCTGAAAATGCATCTTTCGATTCTCAATTGTAAACTGGTTACCACAAATGTTATGTTCATGACTTCTGTAACCATTATGGTAACATTGATGTACCAAGAAAACTTATCATTGCCAAAACTGTACAACAAATCTAGAATCTATTTAAATGAGAGCTCCAAACCATTTTATTTGCTTTCAGAAAACAGTAACTTAGAACTGAATGATGGCCTTGAGTTGCATTGTTACAAATGCATTTTGATTTAGATGATATGGTACAACTTTTGGCACTGAGAAAGCATTAAATTTCCCTCATTTTAACTTTCATTGTGTTTTGCAATAGGATTTAAAACACTAAGATTTAATATTGGCTAAAATATATGTGATTCTGGTGGTTGATTTAATACTTACATAGATATGAGTGAATAAAGACTAAGTGGGTTTTTTTTTTTTTTTTTTGGACTGAGTTTTTTTGTACTAAGGTTTTGGATCAAAGCATTTTAAAATTTAATATTGATTTACTTCCACATCAGTTTAGAACTGGAATAATCTTCTATCCTATCTTATTTTTAAAATTACAAAACCTTTTACAGAGAAATTGACTTAAAGAGTAATGGGTAGCAAACTGTACTTTGGCAAGTCATTTGATTTCTCCTGTATCTCTCAGTTCACGAATGGTGTTTTCACCATGTTTCATAAGTCTTTTAGATAGGATGACATATCAAGATGACAGGATAATATGGTGACTTTGAGATATCAAAGATGTTAGAGGTTTCCAAAAGGAAAAGTTCCCCATCTTTTATCCTTGTGAAAACTATCAGTGTGGGAGTTTAGCATGTGTGTGTGCTAAGTTGCTTCAGTCGTGTCCAACTCTTTGTAATTCTATGGACTATAGGCCACCGGGCTTCTCTGTCCATAGGATTCTTCAGGCAAGAATACTGGAATGGGTTGCATGCCCTCCTCCAGAGCATCTTCCTGACCCAGGTATCAGACCCTCACCTCTTGTCTCTTGCATTGACAGATGGATTCTTTAACACTAGCACCACCTGGAAAGCCCTTAATATTAGCAAGCAAGCACAAAAGTAAAAAAGTCACATGACTTATTCTTAGACTGACCTTATAAATTATCACCTTTGAAAGTGAAATGGAGCATTATTAGTTGTTATACTGGGACAGTAGACATAAAGACTGCCCTGGATGTATAATGAAAACTTTTTGCCCTGTTATATACTCTGTTTGGCATTCTGAATGAAAGATTTACTTAAGACAGATGCAGGATTTTTGAGCAACATTGTGCTATTCTTTTGGCCAACAGAGTCAAAGTTATGATTGGACAGGCCCCATAATTAAACCTAAGACAATATTCCTTTAAGGTATAAATTACAGGCCTTGCTCAAATTCTTAACTTGCTCATAAAAGGTGGGGAAAGATTTTAAAGGAGTGCATGTGAATCATTTGAGGATTTTGTTAAAATGCAGATACTGATATGGCATGCCTGGAGTGGAGCCTGAGATTTTACATTTCTGGTAAACTTCTGGGCAATGTTGATATTTTGCTACTCAAAGTTCTAAATTATTTTAGGGTCTCCATACATCTTTTTTTGTTTGTTTGTTTTAAACTTTCATCTTTATTACCTTTAATTTTAGCAGTGAGTATTCATTTTATCACTCAAAGTAACAAGATATATTGCTAGTTTCACCAATAAAAACCTATTTTATATATCTAGTAACCTAATTAGCAAAACATTGATTATTGATCAAAGACAGAAATTTTAGGAAGGCTGTGTAGCCACCTCTCAAGTTCAGCTCATTCTGATAGTATACTGAATGTTTGAGGTCTTTAGACTGGGCATTCTTGATTTAGCATGTTGGTTGACCACTTTTCAAAAATGCTTTCTTGATGGACACATTGGAAATTGACTTAACTCGAGTTATACATGCCCATTGTATCACATTGCTAATGCTGAAATTGTCCAAATACAGTTGATCCTTGAACAACATGGGTCTGAACTGCCAGGTCCATTTAATATATGTATTTCTTCATTAGATATGTACCAGAGTATTATATTAATAGGACTTCATGATCTAAGGTCAGGGCTGTTTACAATGTTATATTTCGTTTTTCAACAGTGTGGAGAGTCTTTTCCATTAGAGGTTATTACAAGAAACTGAGTGTAGTCTACTGTGTGATAGTCAGTCTTTGTTGTTTATCTGTTTTTTGTATAGTAGTGTTGTTGTTTAGTTGCTAAATCATGTTTGACTCTTTTGTTACCCCATGAACTTAGCCCACAAAGCTCTTCTTTCCATGTGATTTTCCAGAAAAGAGTACTGGAGTGGGTTGCCATTTCTTTCTTCAGGGGATCTGCCCTACCTCAAGGACAAAACCTACATCTCTTGCTTGGCAGATGGATTCTTTACCGCTGACCAAACTGGGAAGCCAATGTATAATGCTGCTGCTAAGTCGTATCAGTCATGTCTGACTCTGTGCGAACCCATAGACAGCAGCCCACCAGGTTCCGCCATCCCTGGGATTCTCCAGGCAAGAACACTGGAGTGGGTTGCCATTTCCTTCTCCAATGCATGAAAGTGAAAAGTGAAAGTGAAGTCGCTCAGTTGTGTCTGACTCTTTGCGACCCCATAGACTGTAACCCACCAGGCTCCTCCGTCCATGGGATTTTCCAGGCAAGAGTACTGGAGTGGGGTGCCATTGCCTTCTCCACAATGTATAATAGTGTGTATCTATTAATCCCAAATTCCTAATTTATCCCTCCCCACCAAAAGGAGTAAATAAGATAAAATGCATTTTGATAGATTCTAATATTTTTGCTATAATTTGCTATAATTCCAAGTTTACTATCATTTTCTCCCATAGTATTTAATCTTAATGCCATCCAGTGTATTTTTTTCTGAGACATTGTATTTTTATATTATCCATATCTTTCCTTATCAGGCTCATGCTTTCCTCTACCATAATTTCTTACATATATGAAAGATATTTGTAATGGCTGTTTTAGCATACTTATCAGCTAATTCCATCATTTCTGTAATTTCTCAAGGTACCACTATCAATTGGTTTTCTCCTAATTATCAATCATGTTTTTTAGCTTATCACCATGCTTAGAATTTTTTTATTGGATGCTAGTCATTAAATTTATGATATTTTTATGTTGGAGCCTGGTTTTGTTTGATTTTATATTTCTTTAAATATGTTCGAGTTGGGTTATGGCATTCATTTAAGTTACTTGAAACAATTTTTTATTCCTCACGATTGAGCTTAAGCTTTGTTAGGCAGGACCAAAGCAGTCTTTAATCTGTAGTGAGTTTGGCCTCATTTTTGAGGTTATTCCTTTTCCAGTACTTTACTTGTTATTCTACATGTTGTGGGGGTATCTTGACTCTGGCTAACGAGAACATCAATTAGAGTTGGCCCTATGGTGTTCCTATGATTTTGCTGCTTCTGTCTGTCATGTGCTTCTGTTCCTAGCTTTAGATAGTTTCGCTGTGTCCACCATTACTCACTGTACAGGTGACGACTCAAGGGAAATGTTTTGTGGATTTCCTGATCTCTTTCTTTATGTAGATCATGTCCCTCAGGTAATCTACCCTATTAATTATAGATGCTTTGGCTACCTCAAATTTTAAATTGTTTGTTATCAATTTGGAGAGGTTGACAGGCTCTATTTGGGTTCCTGTGCTTATTTATTTTGTCTTCTTAATAATCATTAAATTATGCTACATTTGGTCCAAGTCTGAAAACTATGCCTATATTATTGAGTGTTAAAGGCAAATGGAAAAACATGTTATTTCACCATATCTGGAAATGAAAATACAAATTTGATGACCTTTAAAAAATATTCACTATCTTGTAATCATTACTTCAGTCAAGATATAGAAAAAGAATAAATAACAAATAAAAAAATTGAAGTGAATGTCTCTTAAAAAGTAGTATTTAATTCTTTATAAATCACATCATAATCATAAACCCATCAAGATATTAGGGGAAACACAACTATCTTTTCTTATCTCCTTGTGTTTTTAGAAATAGTGATACATTGTGGTTGGGAATAGAAACAAATGTATGAATGTAAATCATAAGAATGTGTATAGATTTGGCTTGTTCACTCTTCAAAACTGAGAATTCAGAGAACTTAGAATAGTGAAGCCCAGATTTTTAACATTAGAAAATATAACCATGAAATCTACTTTTCCTTGTGTCCTAATGAAGGAATTGTTATCTTCTTTCTTTTCTAAGGTTTGACCCTCCTGCCTGGACAAGGGTTACTTATGCCATCTAAGTGACCATTTGTTTTATATTTAAATGGATGGATATTTTCTTTTTCTTTTTTCTTTATAACTAGGATAACATACGTTATGGCAAGTTTCTTTGAAGTTTATGCTGTGTACTTTGTGCTAAAGCTCTCAGTTTTCTCTTTACTTACGGCCTTTATATTATGACAAATCACTGAAATCTCATAGGCTTATCCTTATATCAAAACTACCATTCCTTTCTTTCCTCTTTTTATTTTTCTTTTCCTTCTGTGAAATTTTGATTAATTAGATGACTTAGACTACACCTGCCACTTTGAAGAGTATGTTATATATAAGTAGTTGTTGTAATATTGTATACAGAAGTTTTTCATCTAGTAAGTATGGATTTCCCGTCCAACATGTCACCTGTGAAAATTGTATGTTAATTGTGAGATGTGTGTTGAGTACTAGTGAAATGAAAGTAAAAAGAATTAGCACTTTAACCCTACCTTAGTCTTACCTTTCTACTTAGTCACCGTATCCTTCAGTTTACTTACCATGAAACAATGCTGAGCTGAATCTTTACTGTACTAGACATAGCTTAAAACATTTTCCACATGCATATTACTCAATGGTAATACTGCTCTGTATAAAATCTATAATGAGTTTTATTTATACTTTTTTCCACATTTCTGATATTCAAAAGTATGTATATGTTATGCTACTGTAATTTGAATTGTATATGTTTCTTCTGTATGATCTATATAGTTAACTGATGTGAAAAGTGCATATCTCAGAAGGTCTATAAATCTTTACTATAAAATTCTAAATACAAATAAGGAGTAAGTAATTAAAGTTTGATTGGCGTGATATTAAGCAGTATTTGAAAAATCACTATAAAATGGACTAAAGTTATTATTCCATTTTAAATAAAATTATATACTGCCCCCTTTATGAATTACTGAATAATAAGGCTTTAAAAATCTACTTAAAAATATAATTACTATTGCTGAAATTAGTATTTATTTTCCAAAAAATCCGTCTATAATTATAGTTTAAAAATTATGGTTTTTCCAGTGGTCATGTATGGATGTGAGAGTTGGACTATGAAGAAAGCTGAGCGCCAAAGAATTGATGCTTTTGAACTATGGTGTTGGAGAAGACACTTGAGAGTCCCTTGAACTGCAAGGAGATCCAACCAGTCCATTCTGAAGGAAATCAGCCCTGGGATTTCTTTGGAGGGAATGATGCTAAAGCTGAAACTCCAATACTTTGGCCACCTGATGTGAAGAGTTGACTCATTGGAAAAGACCCTGATGCTAGGAGGGATTGGGGGCAGGAGGAGAAGGGTATGACAGAGGATGAGATGGCTGGATGGCATCACCGATTCAATGGACATGAGTTTGAGTGAACTCTGGGAGTTGGTGATGGACAGGGAGGCCTGGCGTGCTGTGGTTCATGGGGTCGCAAAGAGTTGGACATGACTGAGCGACTGAACTGACTGATGTTAGAGAATAAAGAAAGAATTTCATTTCTTGGGAATTGAGTGTCATAAAGAAGAGAAACGAAAAGCAAAGGAGAAAAGTAAAGATATAAACATCTGAATACAGAGTTCCAAAGAATAGCAAGGAGAGATAAGAAAGCCTTCCTCAGTGAGCAATGCAAAGAAATAGAGGAAAACAACAGAATGGGAAAGACTAGAAATCTCTTCAAGAAAATCAGAGATACCAAATGAACATTTCATGTAAAGATGGGCTCGATAAAGGACAGAAATGGTATGGACCTAACAGAAGCAGATGATATTAAGAAGAGATGGCAGGAATACACAGAAGAACTGTACAAAAAAGATCTTCATGACCCAGATAATCATGATGGTGTGATCATTCACCTAGAGCCAGACATCCAGGAACGTGAAGTCAAGTGGGCCTTAGAAAGCATCACTATGAACAAAGCTAGTGGAGGTGATGAAATTCCAGTGGAGCTATTTCAAAGCCTGAAGATGATGCTGTGAAAGTGCTCCACTCAATATGCCAGCAAATTTGGAAAACTCAGCAGTGGCCACAGGATTGGAAAAGGTCAGTTTTCATTCCAATCCCAAAGAAAGGCAATGCCAAAGAATGCTCAAACTACCGCACAAGTGCACTCAGCTCACATGCCAGTAAAGTAATGCTCAAAATTCTCCAAGCCAGGCTTCAGCAATACGTGAACCGTGAACTTCCTGATGTTCAAGCTGGTTTAGAAAAGGTGAAGAACCAGAGCTCAAATTGCCAACATCCCTTGGATCATGGAAAAGGCAAGAGAGTTTCAGAAAAACATCTATTTCTGCTTTATTGACTATGCCAAAAGCCTTTGACTGTGTGGATCACATTAAACTGTGGAAAATTCTGAAAGAGATGGGAATATCAGACCACTTGACCTGCCTCTTGAGAAATCTGTATGCAGGTCAGGAAGCAACTGTTAGAACTGGACATGTAACAACAGTCTGGTTCCAAATAGGAAAAGGAGTACATCAAGGCCGTATATTGTCACCCTGCTTATTTAACTTATATGCAGAGTACATCAGAAGAAACGCTGGACTGGAAGAAACACAAGCTGGAATTAAGATTGCCAGGAGAAATATTAATAACCTCAGATATGCAGATGACACCACCCTTATGGCAGAAAGTGAAGAGGAACTAAAAAGCCTCTTGATGAAAGTGAAAGTGGAGAGTGAAAAAGTTGGCTTAAAGCTCAACATTCAGAAAACAAAGATCATGGCATCTGGTCCCATCACTTCATGGGAAATAGATGGGAAAACAGTGTCAGACTTTATTTTTGGGGGCTCCAAAATCACTGCAGATGGTGACTGCAGCCATGAAATTAAAAGATGCTTACTCCTTGGAAGGAAAGTTATGACCAACCTAGATAGCATATTGAAAAGCAGAGATATTACTTTGCCAACAAAGGTCTGTTTATTCAAGGCTGTGGTTTTTCCAGTGGTCATGTATGGATGTGAGAGTTGGACTGTGAAGAAGGCTGAGCGCCGAAGAATTGATGCTTTTGAACTGTGATGTTGGAGAAGACTCTTGAGAGTCCCTTGGACTGCAAGAAGATCCAACCAGTCCATTCTGAAGGAGATCAGCCCTGGGATTTCTTTGGAAGGAATGATGCTAAAGCTGAAAGCCCAGTACTTTGGCCACCTCATGTGGAGAGTTGACTCATTGGAAAAGACCCTGATGCTGGGAGGGATTGGGGGCAGAAGGAGAAGTGGACGACAGCATCTGAGATGGCTGGTTGGCATCACTGACTCGCACATGAGTTTGGGTGAACTCTGGGAGCTGGTGATGGACAGGGAGGCCTGGTGTGCTGTGATTCATGGGGTTGCAAAGAGTCGGACATGACTGAGCGACTTAATTGAACTCAACTGAATATGTGTTTAAAATTGATAAAAGAAATACTTCTTAAAATTTCCATAATTCCCCTTGAACCATATTGAGGAGTAAATTATGTCCATGGATTGCACTGTATCATGTTGCTGATAAGTCAGTTTTTCAGTTGTAAATTGCACACAAGGAGGAAGCCATGGCCTCTGTATGCTTTGTGTTGTCAGGAGCCTTGTTTTATCTTTGTATCCTTGGTATCTTGTGTGTGTGTGTGTGTGTTGTGTGTGTGTACGTGTGGTTAGTCACTTCAGTCGTGTCTAACTCTTTGTGACGCTATGCACTGTAGCCTACCAGGCTCCTCTGTCCATGGAAGTTTTCAGGCTAGAATACTGGAATGGGTTGTCATTTTCTTCTACTGGGAATCTTCCTGACCCAGGTCATACCTGTGTCTCCTGCATTGCAGGCATATTCTTTACTCGCTGAGACACGCGGGGAGCCTGATGGTATCTAGTGTACCGTGGAATAAAACTGTTTCTCAATAAATTCTGCATGACTGAGTGAGTGAACCTTATCAGTGTATCCAGAGATTGAGAGTTCTGTGATTATTCTCCCTAGTGTACTTTTTCCCTCAGGGAAGAGATCCATTTTGTAATTAAAGCTCCCATGCAAATTTGAATGTTAGGGTAGATATATTTGCCTACCTGTTCACATTTGTAGTGGTCTCTATGTTATACTTTTATATTTTCCATGGCATTATAAATGAAAAAGAATATAGTGGAAAGGTACAGCTACCTATCTCTTTTTATACAAGTATGATTGCTGCTGCTCCTGCTAAGTCACTTCAGTCGTGTCCGACTCTGTGTGACCCGATAGACGGCAGCCCATCAGGCTCCCCCATCCCTGGGATTCTCCAGGCAAGAACACTGGAGTGGGTTGCTATTTCCTTCTCCAATGCGGGAAAGTGAAAAGTGAAAGTGAAGTCGGTCAGTTGTGTCCGACTCTTAGCGACCCCATGGACTGCAGCTTACCAGGCTCCTCTGCCCATGAGATTTTCCAGGCAAGAGTACTGGAGTCGGGTGCCATTGACTTCTCTCAAAAGTATGATTGTGAAGTCGCTCAGTCATGTCTGGCTCTGTGACCCCGTGGACTGTAGCCCACCAGGCTCCTCCATCCGCAGGATTCTCCAGGCAAGAACACTGGAGTGGGTTTCCATTTCTTTCTCTAGGGGATCTTCCCAAACCAGGGATCGAACCCAGGTCTACCACATTGCAGGCTGAGGCTTTAACCTCTGAGCCACCAGGAAAGCCCAAAATTATGACTAAGATCTAAATAATAACAATTGTAGATTTTTTGTTGTTGTTAATTAGTAACCAGATAAATCTCAGGTCCAGTGTGACCTAAACACTCCATTAAATTAAATTAATTACAATGCTTGGTTCATGACACTCTGTTACTTTTGATCCACAAATGGCCACATTTAAATAAATATAATTAATCAACATGAAAGGAACACCAATAAACTTACTACACAACCAAAGAAGTAGCTTAACAGTATGCTGTATCTACTTCTGTGTTTCTCCTCTATTCCATCTCTCCTGGTCCTTCCACCAGAATTGAAAGCTATTTTTAAACAGTGTTTAATGTACCCTATTTATTTTTTACTTTTAAATATGAAAGCCTAGATAATATATTATTTTGCTTTATTTGTCTTTGAATTTGTAAAAGGGATATTGTAAGTACCATGTGGTTTGATGTAAATCACAGTTAAATTATTGTATGCTTGTAATAAATGTTTTTAATTCTACAATTATTTTTTAAATTAATTAATTAATTTTTGGAGGCTAATTACTTTACAATATTGTATTGGTTTTGCCATACACTGACATGAATCAGCCACGGGTATACATGTGTTCTCCATCCTGAACCCCCCTCCCACCTCCCTCCCCATCCCATCCCTCTGGGTCATCCCAGTGCACCAGCCCTGAGGATCCTGTATCCTGCATCGAACCTGGACTGGCGATTCATTTCACATATGTTATTATACATGTTTCAGTGCCATTCTCCCAAACCATCCCACCCTCGCCCTCTCCAACAGAATCCAAAAGACTGTTCTATATATCTGTGTCTCTTTTGCTGTCTCACATACAGGGTTATCGTTACCATCTTTCTAAATTCCATATATATGCATTAGTATACTGTATTAGTATTTTTCTTTCTGGCTTACCTCACTCTGTATAATAGGCTCCAGTTTCATTCACCTCATTAGAACTGATTCAAATGTATTCTTTTTAATGGCTGAGTAATACTCCATTGTGTATATGTACCACTGCTTTCTTATCCATTCATCTGCTGATGGACATCTAGGTTGCTTCCATGTCCTGGCTATTATAAACAGTGCTGTGATGAACATTGGGGTACATGTGTCTCTTTTCATTCTGGTTTCCTCGGTGTGTATACCCAGCAGTGGGATTGCTGGGTCATATGGCAGTTCTATTCCCAGTTTTTTAAGGAATCTCCACCCTGTTCTCCATAGTGGCTGTACTAGTTTGCATTCCCACCAATGTGTAAGAGAGTTTCCTTTTCTCTGCACCCTGTCCAGAATTTATTGCATATAGACTTTGGATAGCAGCCATTCTGACTGGCGTGAAATGGTACCTCATAGTGGTTTTGATTTGCATTTCTCTGATAATGAGTGATGTTGAGCATCTTTTAACATGTTTGTTAGCCATCTGTATGTCTTCTTTGGAGAAATGTCTGTTTAGTTCTTTGGCCCATTTTTTGATTGGGTCATTTATTTTTCTGAAATTGAGCTGCAGGAGTTGTTTGTATATTTTTGAGATTAATTCTTTGTCAGTTGCTTCATTTGCTATTATTTTCTCCCATTCTGAAGGCTGTATTTTCACCTTGTTTATAGTTTCTTTTGTTGTGCAAAAGCTTTTAATTTTAATTAGATCCCATTTGTTTATTTTTGCTTTTATTTCCATTATTCTGGGAGGTGGGTCATAGAGGATCCTGCTGTGATTTATGTTGGAGTGTGTTATTATAGTTCATTAGACTCTATGAATATGAACCAAAATTTAGCAATATTTTAGTTTGGGGATTTCTCATTCTTTGGTAAATATAGACAAACTCATAATTACTATCAATTTGTCAGAGGAAGGACACCCAATGCTTTATGACATGTACTAGCAGGAGGATTGAGTTGAGCCTTGAAGAAAGAACAGGGTTTACTTAAGCAAAGGGGAATGGCATACCAAGCTTTTTCTGTGTTTGCATGATGTAGGTAAACTGATAGCATAAATGAGTAGGAAAGTAAGGCAGAGGCAAGACTGTGAAAGACTTTGCAAACTATACAAAGAATTTGAACACTCCTCTTTAGGTTAGGGAGTTTGGGAAGATTTAAAAAGGAGGTAAGTGATCATTTTTGCCATTAGAGAAATTATCCTGGTAGCAATGTGGAGGACGGATTACAAAGAAGTCAGACTTAGTTTCCAGGCTATGGCAGTGGTCTAGGTAAGAAATGTGGAGGAGTTGATCTAAGACAGAGGCAAGCTGATGGCAAAAAGGGAGAGATTAATATGGAATTTTGAAGACAACATAAATGAGACTGTTTACCAGTGTAAATGACTGGTGGAAATTACGCTAAAAGGTCAGAAATTTAAGACTTGCAGCTTTTGGGACTAGATTACAAAATCACTAGTGGGACCCTTAGCCCAGTCTAGAGAATTTTTGTATAGAGGAAGTTTAGTGGGGGACTGGGTTGGGGTGTGGAAAGAGAGTTTAGTTTAAAACCTGTTGAGTTTTCTAGAACCTATAAGACAATACCTAAACCTATAGCTGAACTCCTCTAAAAAAAAAAAAAAAAAAAGGCACTATGGAAGAAACAAAATCAAAGATTTCTAAGCCTCAAAAAATTGACTCTAAGAAAAGGAATGATACAAGGATCAAAGACTCTAAAGTGAGACAGTATCCTAGGTGACATTGAAGAAGAACACACGGTGAATAGAGGAGTCTCTATTCTGTTTGATTAGAACAGGCTGCATGAGTGAGGTGTTCCTTGAGGTTCACTTTGATCATGAGTCTTTCAGCTGACTTAGATGTTGGTGAAGAAGGGAAGTATAAGAAACATAACATAACAAATAGTGGCATAATATACAGGTAGGAAGCATGAAATGTGTTTAGAGAGCATCCAGATCCTCATTTTGACTGCAGTTTAGGGTTCCAAAAAGACTAGTGAATGATGAAACTTGAAATAAAGATTGGGAACAGATTCCAAACAGTTTTGAATGCTAGGCATTGTAGGTTGTTTAGTTGGGAACCACATTAGAGATTGGAGCCCTAACCGTAAGAATGGTTTTAAGGGTGAACTGACCATATCAGAATTTCACTGGGGAGGATAGAAAATGACTGTGAGGATCCTCTTTTGGAGCCTGGTATAATAGTTCATGAAGGGAAAGTGAAAGCCACAAAGGAGCAACAGGAAAAAGGGAGAGGACAGGTGTTATTTCATATAGTTTTTAAGGTAAAAATCAAAGGAAAAGGGAGTCAAGGATATTTCTAAATGTTTGGGTTAGGTCCTTGATGGGAAGGCTGTGTGTATCTGCAGTGTTCCTAAATGACTGTGTGTTGGAATCAGTTTATGGCTATAAGTAATTGGCAGGAAATGATTTTTTCTGAGAGGGAGCAGTCAGCCCAAACAGCAAAGCCAGAAAAGATAAAGACTAAGAAAAAAATAATTATGAGTCATTTGTTCTCTTTGAATGAATGGGTATTGAGCATAGAGGAAGAACTAAAAAGGAAGAACTAAATACTGAAAAGAGTGAACGTCAACATTCTAAGAATCAGTGAACTAAAATGGACTGGAATGGGTGAATTTAACTCAGATGACCATTATATCTACTACTGTGGGCAGGAATCCCTTAGAAGAAATGGAGTAGCCATCATGGTCAACAAAAGAGTCTGAAATGCAGTACTTGGATGCAATCTCAAAAACGACAGAATGATCTCTGCTCGTTTCCAAGGCAAACCATTCAATATCACAGTAATCCAAGTCAATGCCCCAACCAGTAATGCCGAAGAAGCTGAATGGTTCTATGAAGACCTACAAGATCTTTTAGAACTAACACCCAAAAAAGATGTCCTTTTCATTATAGGGGATTGGAATGCAAAAGTAGGAAGTCAAGAAACACCTGGAATAACAGGCAAATTTGGCCTTGGAGTACAGAATGAAGCAGGGCAAAGACTGATAGAGTTTTGCCAAGAAAATGCACTGGTCATAGCAAACACCCTCTTCTAACAACACAAGAGAAGACTCTACACATGGACATCACCAGATGGTCAACACTGAAATCAGGTGGATTATATTCTTTGCAGCCAAAAATGGAAAAGCTCTATACAGTCAGCAAAAACAAAACTGGGAGCTGACTGTGGCTCAGACCATGAGCTCCTTATTGCCAAATTCAGACTTGAATTGAAGAAAATAGGGAAAACCACTGGACAATTCAGGTATGACCTAAATCAAATCCCTGGTGATTATACAGTAGAAGTGAGAAATAGATTTAAGGGACTAGATCTGATAGACAGAGTGCCTAATGAACGATGGACAGAGGTTCATGACATTGTACAGGAGATAGGGATCAAGACCATCCCCAAGAAAAAGAAATGCAAAAAAGCAAAATGGCTGTCTGGGGAGGCCTTACAAATAGCTGTGAAAAGAAGAGAAGCAAAAAGCAAAGAAGAAAAGGAAAGATACTAACATCTGAATACAGAGTTCCAAAGAATAGCAAGGAGAGATAAGAAAGCCTTCCTCAGTGATCAATGCAAAGAAATAGAGGAAAACAACAGAATGGGAAAGACTGGAAATCTCTTCAAGAAAATTAGAGATACCAAAGAAACATTTCTTGCAAAGATGGGCTCAATAAAGGACAGAAATGGTATGGACCTAACAGAAGATATTAAGAAGAGGTGGCAAGAATACAAGAAGAACTGTACAAAAATAGATGTTCACGACCCAGATAATCACGATAGTGTGATCATTCACCTAGAGCCAGACATCCTGGAATGTGAAGTCAAATGGGCCCTAGGAAGCATCACTACGAACAAAGCTAGTGGAGGTGATAGATTCCAGTTAAGCTATTTCAAATCCTAAAAGATGATGTTGTGAAAGTGCTACACTCAATATGCCAGCAAATTTGGAAAACTCAGCAGTGGCCACAGGACTGGACAAGATCAGTTTTCATTCCAATCCCAAAGAAAGGCAATGCTAACGAATGCTCAAACTACCACACAATTGCACTTATTTCATACACTAGCAAAGTAATGCTCAAAATTCTCCAAGCTAGGCTTCAGCACTACTTGAACCATGAACTTCCTGATGTTCAAGCTGGTTTAGAAAAGGCAGAGGAACCAGAGATCAAATTGCCAACATCCGCTGGATCATGGAAAAAGCAAGAGAGTTCCAGATAAATATCTATTTCTGCTTTATGGACTATGCCAAAGCCTTTGACTGTGTGGATCACAATAAACTGTGGAAAATTCTGAAAGAAATAGGAATACCAGACCACCTGACCTGCCTCTTGAGAAACCTGTATACAGGTCAGGAAGCAACAGTTAGAACTGGACATGGAACAATAGACTGGTTCCAAATAGGAAAAGGAGTACATCAAGGCTGTATATTGTCACCCTGCTTATTTAACTTATATGCAGAACACATCTTGAGAAATGCTGGGCTGGAAGAAGCACAAGCTGGAATCAAGATTGCTGGGAGAAATATCAATAACCTCATATATGCAGATGACACCACTCTTATGGCAGAGAGTGGAGAGGAACTAAAATGCCTCTTGATTAAAGTGAAAGTGGAGAGTGAAAAAGTTGGCTTAAAGCTCAACATTCAGAAAACATAGATCATGGCATCTGGTCCCATTACTTCATTGGAAATAGATGGGGAAATAGTGGAAACAGTGTCAGACTATTTTTTTAGGCTCCAAAATCACTGCAGATGGTGACTGCAGCCATGAAATTAAAAGATGCTTACTCCTTGAAAGGAAATTTATGACCAACCTAGATAGCATATTCAAAAGCAGAGACATTACTTTGCTAACAAAGGTTCGTCTAGTCCAGGCTATGGTTTTTCCTGTGGTCATGTATGGATGTGAGAGCTGGACTGTGAAGAAGGCTGAGCACCGAAGATTTGATGCTTTTGAACTGTGGTGTTGGAGAAGCCTCTTGAGAGTCCCTTGGACTGCAAGGAGATCCAACCAGTCCATTCTAAAGGAGATCAGTCCTAGGTGTCCTTTGGAAGGAATGGTGCTAACGCTGTAAGTCCAGTACTTTGGCCACCTCATGCAAAGAGTTGACTCATTGGAAAAGGCTCTGGTGCTGGGAGGGATTGGGGGTAAGAGGAGAAGGGGACGACAGAGGATGAGATGACTGGATGGCATCATTGACTCGATGAACATGAGTTTGGGTGAACTCCGAAAGTTGGTGTTGGACAGGGAGGCCTGGCGTGCTGCAATTCATGGGTTCACAAAGAGTCAGACATGACTGATTGACTGAACTGAACTAAAAAGGACATGAGATTTTCCCTTTACTTGTAACATGATTGTGTTAGAACAAATATTTTTAAGTTTCTTACTTTAATGTTCTTGAAGTCTAAAATTCCATGAATCTTAAAAACTCAAGAGATTAGTGAATGAATTTGTAGAGATGTTGTATATGAGGATGACTTGATGGTATTTGTGAATATAGCCCATTGGTCAGCAGGAGTAGACCTAGTGATGAGGTAAAGCAGAGTGATGATGGTTTGGGACTCCTTCAGATGGAGGAAGGGATGCAAGGTAAAGCAGAGATAAGGACGTTTGCTATGGTAAGTTGGCATGGTAGGTAGCAGTGAGGGGATAAGATGGATAAAGATAAGGAGGGTTATAGAAGGTATTTGAGGTAGTGTGTTTTGTTGGGCTCAGACACTGCAGTAAACGAGTGAGGTTCCTCTTCTTAAAATGAAGGGATGTGGAGAGGAAACTAGAGGGATCTGAATAATATCTGCAAGTACTGCTAAGAAATGCAACAGAGAGAGGAGATGTAATGAAATTTGCCACACAGCCGTGAAGGCGTAAATTACTTTGTGTCTGCATTTGTTTTTGCCTGCGTGAGCTGTCTATATTATGTTTTCACTTAGGCAGATAGTGAAAGCTCAGACTGTTTAAAAATACTGTTTCTGCTGAGTGTAGGGATAGGTGGACATCTCTTTCCGTAGCTCTCTTCATTAATGCTAAAGAGCACAGTGTCCTGCAAGCCTGTCATGGGGCAGAAGGTATTTGATATCTCTTGGAAGGAAGATAATGTTTCTGTGATATACTGCATTTTATTTATAGGAGCACATATAGATAAGTTATTAGGATTTTCCTCACCACAATCATCCTAGCCCAAATTACCATAGTCAGCAGCATCTTAACATGCAGGTGAGATGCCACAAGCCAAGCCTCTTCCATTATCCAGGTTTATAGACTCTCATCACCAACTCGATGGACATGAGTTTGAGCAGGCTCTAGGAGTTGGTGACGGACGGGGAGGCCTGGTGTGCTGCAGTCCATGGTGTGGCAAAGAGTTGAACATGACTGAGTGACTGAACTGATAGACTCTCCTGCATTTATGAGATGAAATATCTTAAAATATTGGCCACAAAGAAAGATATTTTTTCCTCAAACATGGAGATTATATAGGTAACTTTATATATATTTTAAATTAGAAATTTCATGCACAGGTATGACATGCAATGTTTAGCCTTTTTCAAAGTGAGTGAAGTCTTTTAAGAGCTCTCTTAAAAGCATCCTGTCAGTGACTACTATAAACTTCCTTTACTTGGAGCAGGATCAAGGGCACCTACCATTTCTTAGTGCCAGTGGGTCCCCAGTAATTGGACTTCAAATGGTGCTGAGTCCATGTTCCTTGAAGACCAAACTGGGGCTTTTGTAGCATTTAACAAAATAATACTCCCTGGCCAAATCTGAGTCTCAAAATGTAGACAATGTACAGTCTGGACCCATTCCACCTGCTTTTGAAAGCTGCCAAATGTTTACTTTCTTCTCATTTGGTCCTGTGTTGTGTTTTTACTCATAACACATATTTTGCACCAAAAATAATTTAGTGGCTTAGTGGGAATAGAGTCATAAATGAGGAGAAAATGGAGAAACTGCTGGCTGGTGAAGCAGCTCACGATTAATAAATTGTGCAACATGTGACTTGGCAGCTCTTGGATTCACCAGCGGAGTCCCCTCCCTTGTAAATTCTAGTTGGCTTTCCCATATATTATTATGTGGATTCCTTATAACCACTTCCCTTTCTGATTTTCCAGAGACAGGGTATAACGTTTCCCCGAACGCCAATAAAATGTGAAATCTTATCCCCCTCTTTAGGTTGGCTTTGTGTAGTCATCGTCCAAAATAAGAACAGCAAATGTCTTAAACATTGCTATTTTCTATTTTTATGTTCATTCAATAGTTACAGTGCTTCATAACATCACAGTTTTCATTTCAACAGCAGTTTGTTAAGTTTGGGGGAATGAGTATTGAAATTGTGTTTCCTTTCCTCCTTTAAAAGTATAACTGATTTTACATACCACTGTGCAGATGACTCTACATCCTTAAATTAGTACAGATTATACACTAATTTTCCACCTAATCAAAATCTATACTTGAATGGACTTGAATGAAGTACGTTAACTTCAATTCCTTCAACATATAATCTTGGTTTACTGGTATATTCCTGAGACAACAGGAAACACTGGGGTTCAAATTTTTATTTGGTTTATATAATCAAAGAATATTTGTTTTTTTATGAAGGCAATAAATTCAAGCATTGTTATTAACTGTGACACATTAAAAAAAGGATTCTTTACTACGCCATACTGAAACATTTGTTGACAAGCTTTTAAGAGGAGGTTTCATTTTGAACAATGGAGGGATGGTGGGATATAAATAGCTTACATCGGGTGCAGTGTCTTCTGAGAGTAATTTCTTTTTCTTTCTTCTTCCTTTTTTTTTTTTTGAATGGAACTTTGGCATGGAAAAGCCTAAAATATATACACGGCATTACATCATTTGTATTAAATCATTTTGTGTTTTGAGGGCCTTCTAGATTCGGAGAGTAGAAATTAGAGTGAAAAGATAAATTGTTCAATATGTCTAAAAACTTCAGAATCCATGTTCCTGGTATCAGAAAAAGTTCATGGCTTATTTATATCAGACTTGCAGCGTATGAGCCTTGAGTGTTTAAATATTGCTTTGAAATTAAACTGGAGATATTGGATTTGCAAAAGGGTTTTAGTATGAAGGGTTTTAGGATGAAGATAATGCGGCTTCATTTAATTTTGATTTCTATTCTTCTCCACAAAAGTTAGCTAGCACAGATCATATTTTAAATTTTCTGTTATGGTTTTCCCTTTTGTATTTACGGAAGCATGACTTTTATGCATATTACGTTTGAGCATTTCTCTGTCTCTGGAAATTAGGCTTGAGGTGGAGGGTGGTATGCAGTTTCAACCCATTTCTAAAGAGAGAGAGAGGCTTAGTCATTATTTAGCTACATTTTTGCAAGAAGATAATAGGCTTGAGAGCTGAGTTTGAGGGAAGATAAAGGATTGTCCAGATTTTTTTTAGCTCACATCATAACCCAAAGAGGAGGTCTGACTGTTTGCCACCCAAAAGGCACTAAAGAGACAAGGTAGTTGGAAAGGAAAGTTTGCTTTGTTTTGGATACTGGCAACTGGGGCGGAGAGGGCAGTTCAGTTCAGTTGCTCAGTTGTGACCGACTCTTTTCGACCCCATGAATCACAGCACGCCAGGCCTTCCTGTCCATCACCAACTCCCAGAGTTCACCCAGACTCAGGTCCATCGAGCCAGTGATGCCATCCAGCCATCTCATCCTCTGTCATCCCCTTTTCCTCCTGCCCCCAATCCCTCCCAGCATCAGAGTCTTTTCCAATGAGTCAACTCTTCGCATGAGGTGGCCAAAGTATTGGAGTTTCAGCTTTAGCATCAGTCCTTCCAGTGAACACCCAGGACTGATCTCCTTTAGGATGGACTGGTTGGACCTCCTTGCAGTCCAAGGGACTCACAAGAGTCTTCTCCAACACCACAGTTCAAAAGCATCAGTTCTTCGGCACTCAGCTTTCTTCACAGTCCAACTCTCACATCCAAAGGCTGACTCTCTGCCACCCTCCCTCCCAATGACATACACTGGGAAAGAGCTTTTATAGATAGAGGGAGGGGACTTCATGTAGAATCAGCACAGTCAACTCTGACAGCCATCTTGACATTGGTCAGGTGATGATCTGATCAATGTCATCTTGATTGTTTTAGGTACAGTAGGTCTTCAGTTCCAGGGTCTTTTGTTTCCATTCTTTGATGCAGATTCTTGGGATTGTGGCAGCTTATGTCATGGCTGTAGTCTGGTCATCATGTAGTTAACCTCCTCCACCAGGTGGAGGTTTCAGTATTTACAGGACAGCTCACAGGATATGGCTCAGAATATTATCTATAGCCCTTGAAAAGGAACTAAAGGTCCTTGACTCTCCTGAATGATTATTATTATTTAGTCTTGTTGGATTGTTTTCCTTTGTTTCTGCATTTTCTCACTTCTTTGATTAAACTTATTCTTTGGCTAAAGTTTTTCTAAAGACAAAACTCAGGCTGAAGGTAGTGGGGCAAGGGCCAGAAACAAGTAGATACAGCCATTGTGTGTAAGGAAGTCACTTTATGGAGAGGGTTGGCATGGGGGCTGGGAGGTGGGGTGCCCAAGAGTCATGTAAGATAGGAACTACTTTACTTCCTAGAGACTGTTTACATGTGTGCATCAAACTGAGTGTTGAACTGGATAAAAAGCCAGAGTCTAATCTCCTCCCTCCTTCCCAGCCACCTACTAGTTAGAAGTTTAAGAAGAGAATCGGCTGAATAAAGCAACTCCATTTGTTCAGCGTATTCAAGGATCACTGACCCACCAATAGTATGAGTAGTGCTCTGTACAAATTGCTAAAATTGCTAGATGTCCATTGAGCAGCATCACCACTTCTGAATTCCCAAGTGTGTCGTGTGGTGTCATCTCACGTCTTTTACTATATAGGAAAGCAGCAGTAAAAATGTCACTTTTGGTGCTTTTAAAAAAACAAAATAATAAAACTTTCCATAACTCCTCTTTGCAAATATTAGAAGTCACAGACTGTTGATTTCTAGGTTATCAGTGAAACTTGTATATATTTTATTGGACCTATATGATTTTTTAATGTTGTGATTAATATTAGAGTATTTCAGAAAATAATAGGTTAGAAAATAATATTAGAGTATTTCAGAAAATAATAGGTTTCTGGCAGTTATTGAAAAGATTTGGCAGTCTGCCAGCACAGGGCCTGGATTCCTAAATTTCCCTCATTGCTAGAGCTGAGTGTGCGGTGCCCATTTCAGGGACCCTGTGCTGCATTCTGCCTCTGCTCTACCACTGGCCCCACTGGGTGAGCTTCACTCAAGACCTTTTGCTCCCTGGCACGCTTTCACATTGGTCTTGTGAGGCTGCATACAAAGGATAAATGCATGCTTTTATTCTGTACTTGAGCCTCACTTCAGTGGTCACTGAACCTGTATTCTGCCTCACCTTTCATTATCTCATCAGTTGCCTCTTCTTCAAGCACAGCGGCTAATTCTTCACTTGTGTTTGCCTTACTCCATTCCCCTCCTCATGGTGTTTGAACCCTACCTCTTCCTGTTGCCAGCGTGCGTGCATGCGCGCGCGCGCACACACACACACACACACACACACACACACACACACACACACACACACACACCCCTGTTTCTTTTTAGCCTAATTGTGCCTTCTCAGTAAGAGTTAAGTCAAACCAAGTCCACAGATGTTACCTTAAGATGCTACTATATATGGGGCCTTGTGTTGCTTGCTGCTGGGATACAGTCCCATAGGGACATTCTTAAGTCTTTGAGAGTATAACACATAAAAGTTATGTTAAATATATGGAGCATTAAATAACAGATCACTAGAATGATATAAAAGATATGATGTAGCAGTATAACCAGTGGTGCCATGGAAATCTGTGAGTTGCCCATATCATCTGTATCTCTTCAAGATACAGAATTAGGATCCTAGTTTTGTGTCATGGGAAAGTAACTCTATTTATTTCAAGGGTGTCATTAAAATCTCAATTAAAAAATCATTCATTTAAATTGGAAACAAAGAACTAAAGCCATTAACATCAATTTCCACCTCAGTTTCAGGCACGTAAACACACACAGAAATACATAATGAACATTTGTTAGAAGTTAATAAAGATTAACAGCATGCATGTAAATTTCATCCTTCTCTGAATTTCTTGGTCCATGGTTCTTCAAAAATTTTGCATTTTAAAACTTGATGATGTTAGATAGATACAGTTTTCTTATCACTTACTAAAGTTGAAATCATGATTTTTTTCTTAGTGTATCAAAATTCTCCTGAAAGAAGTGTGAGAAATATATTCTTTTAGGAAACATGAGGAATTGTTTCCTTCTTTCCTGTCACTTTGTCAGGACTTACTTCTCTATGCTTAGAGCTAGTTAAAGAAATCACAAAGATATCCTGCTGGTAAGCAAGTTAACTGCTGAATAAAGCTCTAGGGTTAAAGGTTAACAGGCATGGCTTCAACAACAACTTTTTATAATAGACATGCATTGCACCTATTAACCTAAATGCCCTATTGTATCTGTCATATTTGGTTATATTTTATTTCATTTTCCACCATTCCTGCCTAAGAAAATTGTTGTTCCTTTAAATTCCTGGAACTAAGTCACTGTCATCATTCTGAAATTAGTTCTCTTTATTGATGATAATCACATCAGGCATTTAAATTACTACTTAATTAAAATGTAAAATTTAATTATATGTAACAAGATATTAAGATAATTTATTTAAATAAGTGGGATTAACTCTGCTATCTCTTTTTTATTGGTCTCAGTGAATTTCTTTAATTGGTGCAAATGAAATCAGATCAGATCAGTAGCTCAGTCGTGTCCGACTCTTTGCGACCCCATGAACTGCAGCACGCCAGGCCTCCCTGTCCATCACCAGCTCTCGGAGGTCACCCAGACTTGCATCCATCGAGTCAGTGATGCCATCCAGCCATCTCATCTTCTGCCGTCCCCTTCTCCTCCTGCCCTCAATCCCTCCCAGCATCAGAGTCTTCTCCAATGAGTCAACTCTTCGCATGAGATGGCCAAAATACTGGAGTTTCAGCTTTAGTATCATTCCTTCCAAAGAAATTCCAGGATTGATCTCCTTCAGAATGGACTGGTTGGATCTCCTTGCAGTCCAAGGGACTCTCAAGAGTCTTCTCCAACACCACAGTTCAAAAGCATCAATTCTTCGGCGCTCAGCCTTCTTCACAGTCCAGCTCTCACATCCATACATGACCACAGGAAAGACCAGAGCCTTGACTAGGCGAACCTTTGTTGGTAAAGTAATGTCTCTGCTTTTGAATATGCTATCTAGGTTGGTCATAACTTTCCTTCTAAGGAGCAAGCGTCTTTTAATTTCATGGCTGCAGTCACCATCTGCAGTGATTTTGGAGCCCAGAAAAATAAAGTCTGACACTGTTTCCACTGTTTCCCCATCTATTTCCCATGAAGTGATGGGACCAGATGCCATGATCTTCGTTTTCTGAATGTTGAGCTTTAAGCCAACCTTTTCACTCTCAACTTTCACTTTCATCAAGAGCATCTACCAAAAGATTATTGTACTAAAACATGACAATCCATTTATTTCAGCTTTTTAAATGAGTAATTAATATGTTAATTAATTAATCTTATTGGATGCTATCTTGTGGGGGTTAAGACCATTGATCTACACTTCTGCCATTGCTGAGGCAAAGGAATAAAGGCATTACCAGGAAGTGGAAGGTCTAGAATCTTCCTCCAATATTGACAGACTGGGAAGCAAAAATGATTCATGTTCCTGTCTTAATAGATCATCTCTCTCAGTTTAAAAGAAATGGAAAAAAAGGCTCATGAAGTTCATGAATGTTCCCTTTCTCTATCTCTTTCCCAAGACACTACTGAAAGCTTATCAGAGCTTAATTAAGATATGCCTGATCCTTAACAGTCTGTTGCTTAGCAACTGAATCATCCTCTTCTTTCCCATTTGGTCTGCTCCTCTTGCAACCTGAAAGACTGAAAAAATTATCCTATATATGCAAAGTAAGCTAGGGACAACCAGATTCACAGGAATTTCATAGGTTTAGGGACATGTCAGGAGAGTAGGTAAATTTGAATGCTATCCAGGGTAACTGTGGTGAAGTGGGCTTTAAGTGAGTTTGAGTAGCAAAATTCTGTCAACCGGAATGGTAATTTTTGTAAAAAGTATTTATTTAATGCTTCTTGATTTCCAGACTCATTAGGAAGTATTTTTCCTTCGGGGAGGCGGGCAGAGGATCTTGTGGCTACTTTTTAGTGAATAAAAAGGAAAATTCTTAAAAGTTGGTGCCTAGAATAGGAATATAGTGGCATTTTTTTTTTACAAGAGCTAAACTTAACTCAAACAAGGAAACTGTGTATGATTTCCATTTTATTTATGAAAACTTTTTGTTTACAAAACACAAAGAAATTAATATTAAAAAAATTTACATCTACATGTACAGTTTTCATCTTTAAAAAAAAACTTAATTCTTTCTAAACTTCTAAGTTGCTCTAAACATTTACATGGGCAGAGGAGGATCTCCACTTTAGATATAAATGTAAAAAAAAAAAAAAACCTGCATAATTTGGGAAAAAGGACTCAAATATACAAACATATCGGTATAGTAAAAAATGTATTGCTGATAAAGTTTTCTTATCCAAATATTTGTAAACTGTTTTGCTAGAACAATGACAAGCACCACAGCAAAACCAGTGGAATAAACTTGAATTTGGCACCCCAAGGCTGTGTAAAGCAAACTCACTGATAACTACAAATTTGGCAAAATTGTGGTTAGCTTAATGAAAAGACTGGAAAGTGTGCCAGGCCAATGGCAAAGGACCTAAATCTAAAGACAGACAAGCTTTTCTTGATTACAGTGATTACATCATGGTCATTAGAATTTAAAGTAACTAACCCAAACACAGACATCATATCTTCATTTGATAGCTGTAGTCTAGTAAATAGTGGGAAAGGATGTTATGTATGGATTAAGCTTGATGAAATGAAAACAGACATTCTTTTTGAACCTGTCTGGCAAGGAAAATGAAAACTTCAGAATCAGGCAGTAAAGTTAACGTTTAAAGCTCAGTCTCTTTGATTGGAAAGGGTCTGTGTAGTGTTTTGGGCTATTCTTTGTTTTATGGGGAAGCCACTACAACAAATAGCTTTGTGTGACTCGTTCTTACCTGCAGTCTGTAGTCAAGTAAGACGTTTGAGATCTACTTTTGGGAAATGAAGACAATTCGTCTTTTCAGATTTTTCAAAGTATAATGAGGTGGGAGCTGTGGTTCAACATTTCTTTTGTCATCAACTGTCTTACAATTAAACCCCTATTGTGAGTTTTAACTCTTTGAAGGTCTATCCTCAGTCAGTCTGCAAGGTCCTACCCTGCTCTGCATGTAGACAGTTCATGCTGAGAAGACAAATGCTTTGCTCAGGGGAAAGGGATGCATTGGGTTACAGTAGAGCTATATACATGAAAGCAAGCTCACTGACCTCTGATCCCAAACCCCCCACTTCATAGCACTACCTGTGGGAACACTGTCTCAACCAGAAGAGGAACTATTTGCAACTATTTAGGAAGATTAGGGGAGTGAGGCAAAGAAAAACAAGGCATAGAACATAAAACAGCACGGTGGTTTCTCTGTGTTACCTGTCTTACTGATAGAAGACCTCAGCTTGGTTTTAGAAAATGCAGGGTTTTTTTGGTTTAAAAAAAGAAAAAAACTTAATAAAGCCAAGAAGAAAAAGACTTCAATACCACCCACATTATGTAATTTTAAGGAAAAAAAAATCAGTAAGACAACCTATGGTCTGAATTTCAGTAAGATATTGAATGTAAGTACAGAGAAAGAACACCCACGTTAAAATAACTTCATCATTATCATCAAAAAGCATTTATTGAGTGTCTGGTTGTACTGAGCATCATTGAACCTACTATGTTTAAAGTACTTAAGAAAGGAAACGAAATCTTAATGTAAACACAGCTCAAGTAACATGAATTGATATCAGTTCCTTAAATTGCAACTTAAAGAAACCATTAGGTTGTTTAAATAAAAACTATATAGAGACTACACGTGAAGCTTGGCTGTTTTATCACTCTGGTAAATAAGTGGTATCAGTTTCTACTTTACTGAAGTTTCAAAATGATCAGAGGAACCCACAAAATTTTCACAGCAATTCTCAGATAAGGTTTTATTTTCACAATGAACAAAACATGGATTAATCTTCCAAAATGCATTTTCTTGAGTCACTTTGTCTTGAAATAAAGTCATTCAAAAGTACAGAGTGTTACATTATCTATTGGCCTAGCATGTGGCAAGGTCATTGCCAAGAAGTTTTCTTCATAGCACAGAAAACAGGCATATATAATAGTATTGCCCAGGAACTTTTAAGTCTGTTAACTGAGGACCTGAAACCTTAGTCTGCTTAGATGGAAGCCAGTCAGGTGGCCATGTCAGTAAGAATGTACGAGCGCCTCCGCGAGCAGATGCACATGGTCGTGTGCTCTTCAGGACACTGGGTCCCAACTCATTCTTATTTAACTATTTGGGCTAGGATCAAGCAGAAGCATTTCATAAAATCTCCCTAGGTGAATCTCATGTTCACTATGATGTATTTTAGTGTCTTTTATCTACTAGTCGTTAAAGTGATATTTCTTCTACTGAAGTGACTGTTTTTTTCAAGTAGACAGAGATAAGAATGTTTGTACCTCTTAAGACATAAATAATGGGTTAAACCTCCTGGATACCCCTGGAATCTGGTCACTCTGATTTTGTCTGTTAATCCCTGCAGCTATGCCATGGTAGATAAGGGAGAAAATGAACTCTAAATTCTATTGAACTGGTCACTTGAAAGTGGTAAATTGCAGTGCAGATCATAAAACTTGGTATTTGTATGGCTAAAGAATTATATGGATAAAGGTCAAGTTGGGTTCTGGTTCTAAGGAATCCAAGGGAAGATACAGGGAGATGCCTTATCACATTGCAGAGAAAACAAATACAAACAAACAAATAAGCTCTTAGGACTGAAGAACCTAGAGGCTGGTAAGGTCACAGCAGATGAGAAAGCCATGCTAGGGAGCAAGGAGGCTGACTTAGATGAAGGGTAACCTGGAAAAAGAGGCCATGTTCTGACCACCAAGAAATAATGTTCATGCTTCATGTAGGGTCTAGGTAAGTATGCAGAGCTGAACAAATAAAGTCAAGGAAGTGTATAAAAATATCTGAAAAGGAAGACTGAGAAGTTAAAAGTCAGCCTCAGTTTTCAGTCACTGGTTATTCCAGAATCTCATTGATCAGGTAGAGACAATAAGAATATTACCGATTCGTGTGCATCAATTCACTATTCCAGTTCATGTGCATTGTCACATTTAATTCTCATCATAATTACAGATAATTATTATTCAGGTTTTTCAGATGAAGAAGAAACTGGAAATTCAGTGATGTTCATGAACTTGTCCATACCAATTGACAGTAGATCAGGTACATACCTATTAACAGTAGAAATAGATTTGAACTATTTGCTTGGATAAATGCCAGGTATTTGTATCATTGTTTTATATATTATTACACTAAAATATTTATAGTCTGGAATAGAAAGTCAGGTAATGAGTTATAAAGCTTTGTTACTTTTGATAACATTTGTCAAAGGTTAGAGTTGGTCTTGTTCATTTTTCATGTTTTTCTGTTTTGACATTTCTTTTTCTTAAAGTTTTACAAACCTTTAATACACACACACACACATAGGGTGCTAATATTTGGTAATAAGTGTTTAAATTTTGTAATGTCAATAGTTTGTAATAACTTCAGTAGAATTAAATATATAAGAACAGGACCTGTGTTTGTTATGCAGTGAATATCTTTAACAGTTACTTTAAATGGTAACATAAGGTTTCTAAGAATATGATTCCAGAATCATACATTTTAACGATAGGGTTTTGGGTTCAGTTTAAGCACCATCCAAACACCAGCTAAATTACTGAGCTTTTATTTTATTAAGAATGAAGAATTTAAAATATAAGCATAATTCCTTTTAACCATAGAAGTTGTCTGGATAAGAATTACTGTATATGTTCACAAATCCAAAGCCTAATTTACCAAGCTTAAGAACTTGCTCTTTATTCATTCCTGAGTGTCTTTTAAATTTTCTAATATGCTAATATTTGAGTTCAGACTAAATTCACACAGTCTTAAAAAAGTCGCCTTTTTTTGTGTTTTGAAATAAATGTTTGCTGTAGAAGTTAGCATTAATTCCAATAAATAAATCAGCTAGAGTTTATTAATCTTTTTCTGCTTACTGTATGCTCTTACTGTATACTGTTATTATATGCTCTGAATACTCAAGAGAAGAGTGGTAGACCCAACTCTTGGTCTCAAGAAAACAAATCCAGAAAAAAACCCCTCAAAAATAGATAATAAAGCAACAATTTAAGTAACACAGCATTAAATAAACAAGTGTTTAAATATATAGTAGATACTTGATTCCGAAGACATGAAGGAAGCAGAAAGTAGGGCTTGAGAAGGATTTATAAAGGAATTGGCATGTTAACTAAATGCTCAGCAAAAGGTATGATGTGAAGAAAGGTGGCAACTGCTTTTCAGACATAAAGAATGGAAGTACGAATGTATGATGGCTAGCAGGAGTGAAGTGCTCGTTTTAGAGAAGTGATACTGGATATAGAAATTAAGCCAAGATTATGGAGAGTCTTTAATTTCCCTCTAGTGTTTTAGACTTGGAACAACTTACTGGAGTGTTCTGCTGCTGCTGCTGCTGCTGCTAATTCACTTCAGTCGTGTCAGACTCTGTGCGAGCCCATAGACGGTAGCCCACCAGGCTCCCCCGTCCCTGGGATTCTCCAGGCAAGAACACTGGAGTGGGTTTCCATTTCCTTCTCCAATGCATGAAAGTGAAAAGTGAAAGGGAAGTCATTCAGTCGTGTCCGACTCTTAGAGACTCCATGGACTACAGCCTACCAGGCTCCTCCGTCCATGGGATTTTCCAGGCCAGAGTACTGGAGTGGGGTGCCATTGCCTTCTCCAAGAGTGTTCTAGATAGGAGCTATTCTTAAATGGTTTGTTTGAAGAAGATCAATTGCATAAAGTTTTGCAGAAGGACTTGGGGAGGGAACACAGTATGTGGCAAACTTGAATGACAAGAGCTTGAGATTTAGTGCCCTAAGGTTAATGGCAGTAGATGGAGAAAATACTGACACCTTTTTGTGACATCATCATTTTTCTTTTCCATATTTTTGGGATGAAATTATATTAAAGATTATTATGAAAAAAGAACTATCACTTTTAATTGTTCTACTCAAATACAATAGTTTTCATTTTTAAGCATGACCTTCCGGTCTTGATGGGTATTTGTATGTGGACATTAATGGTATTAAAAGAGGCATATAATTAAAATTTTTTCTTGTTATAGTGTGTGTGTGTATAGTGTTTATGTTTGTGTATACACACACACACATCTATATATATTTAAAGTTATCATTATTGCTAAGAACCAAAATAAATTTTGAATAAAAAAAGGAAAATTGAATACTTGAACACTGGGGATGTAAATGATGCAAAAATTAAGTGTGACCCCAAAAAGAATTTGTAACAGTGGCACAAATAGCAGAATGTGAGCTGGTTAGTGAATAAATATTAAAATTCAATTTTGGATACACTGATAGAAGTTGAAAATATTTCGGAGACAGTTGGACACCTGAGACTGCAGTTCTGGTCTGGAGATGTAGCTTTGACAGTGGAGAAATAGTAAGGGGTACACTTTCCCTTTTCACTTTCATGCATTGCAAAAGGAAATGGTAACCCACTCCAGTATTCTTGCCTGGAGAATCCCAAGGACGGGGGAGCCTGGTAGGCTGCTGTCTATGGGGTCGCACAGAGCTGGACACGACTGAAGCGACTTAGCAGCAGCAGCAGACTTTATATTCATACAAACTCAGTGGTTATTATGATTCTTTTTGTTTATTATCTGGGTGACCTCAAGCAACTTATGTAAATCCTTGGAATCTTAGCATGTTTTAATCTGTATTTCAGAATTTTGGGGCCAGCAATTTGTAGACACAATTAAAATGTTAATTATTCTAGAGAAATAACAATTATAAAAAATTAGTTGTGGGATCTCCTTGCTACTTCATCCTAATTGAACATTTTCCTTGGCATAATAATTAGGAACATCATCATGAGCCAATATGAATTTTTTTTAAAATCAAGAATGCTCTAAGGTGGATAGTTTGGCTGAATACATATAAAACCATCTATTGTTTTGTATAAATCTGTTGTAAATTAGATGACTGAAAGAACAAAGAAGATCATCACATATATTATTTTGTTCTGCCAAAGTTAATTTTCCTTCAGCACTATATAACCTGCCTGTCAAAAAGCATTGCTAATGTGAAGCCTCTGTTTTTGCAAAGCTGTCTTAGAAATGAATAATGAGAAATGGTGATTTCTATGTAGCTGGGATATTTCTATCAGAAATGATACTTGATGAAATGTGAAAATGCTGATTAAGGAAGAAGAGATTGGACAGGTCTGGGAATGCAAGATAGCTTTGTACTCCAGGTTGCATCTGAAAGCAAAGTACAGGGGAAAATGTTCGGTTTTAGCCTGTGAATAAAAGAACTGTAGTTTCTGTGACTGCCCATCTGGCATTTTTCACCAGCACCAAATTCATTAGGGATGATTAGTCCTTTTCTCCAAACCCTTCACTCAAAATAAGTAAATAAAAGGAGAGTTTGGGCAGTAAAAGATCAAGGAACAGTATCTCTATTTTGAGATGTCTTAAAGTTATCCTGATTGGTCCAAACTTAAACAAGCATTAAAGAAGGAGCTACATGATGAAAAGATGAATTCTTAGTAAACATCTACAATGTTATGTTCTATTTAAAGTAACAGAGAATTTAGCTGAAGTAACTCATGTATACTGACAATTTGTGAGTTTAGATTCAAAATGATGTGGAAAATTATTTTTACTTCTTATTTCTCTGCCACAGTGAAAAGTATTTACAGGTTGTTTTATTGATCAGCTTATCTATGATAGAAACTGACAGTATATACATAACTTACTTTTTTAGCTTAGTTCTGTTTATGTAAAATATTATATTAAAAGATATGTTTAATGCTAAATCATCGTGTTGTTATAATGTAATCATAATATTGTTTGATACTGTAAAGCCATAGCCTTCCTAAAGCCTTTAGTAATCTTCAACACAAAAACTTCCAAATTTATGCATCAACAGAGTCAACTCGGATTTTAGGGCTCAGTTTTAACTTGAAAACTAGAATGAGAGAGACAGAGAGAGAAACAGAGACAGAGAGCATTTAAGAGTAGATTTTCCCCAAGGATATCCCTAAATAATTTACTTCTCAGAAGTTGCTGTTTTAGAAGGTGCTTTCTGAAGCATATGACATAATATGGTATGCCCAGACTAAAAACAGGATTTGAAAAAATGGTAGAATCCTTTGATTTTCTGATTGAATGCATATAACATGAGTTAAATATTAGACATTAATTATGAGAAATGATACTTATAAAAGTATCTGATATTTTATTTTAAAAATACTGTACTTATCAAAGTACTACAATACTATATAACCACTTTAGTATTAGATTTAAATATTTATTAGTTAATAATACTGAGAAATATTATGAGTTGTTTTATCAAATTCAATAGTTTACTGTCTTTTCTTTCCCTAAATATGATCTCATTCATCCCTGGATAAATTCCTTTTGTATTATTTGTTGCTATCCTTAGATAGTTTTACAGTTTGCCATTAAGACTCAATGCATTATTATGGTTATAGTAATCACTAGTGTGTAAATCACTTTTGCAATCCTCAATATATATTGTTTCTATTGTGTAAACATTGTGGTTTATGTAATAATAACATTATCTTCTTTATATCGGCTGCTAGAAAACTCAGACCCAAATATTTAACCCACTTCTGAAATGTTTACAAAATTTAAGGCTTTCTTTTCATATGTTAGTTTTTTCTCTATACCTTTCTATTTCCTTACTCTTTAGTTACATTATATATTTTTGAATACATTATGTAATAATTTTGTACAGGTAACTGTGTATTTAATATCATAAACATATATTTCTAATAACGCTGCTTGTAACTTCTACTGCATAAAATAGATGTATTCTAAATAGAGTGATTTAGAGAGCCACATTTCTTTTCTTGAGTCTGATTTGTGAATGTGTTTGAAATTCAGCATTTTCAATTGTTTGAATTTTTTTTTAAAATGAAAGGGAGTTAAGGGAAATGCTACTTACTGAGCACTGTGCTAAACAGTAAATAAATGTATAGTTGAAGAGTTGCTCATATGATAACTATAAAGGTAGGAACTATTTTTATCCCCATTTTACTGATGAGAAAAATGAGGTACAAAACCTTAAGTAACTATCCTGAATTTACCTTTTAAGTGATATGACCGTAATTAAAAATCTTTAATTCCACATTCTTATATGACAAACCACTTAGGAAGCAAGTAATTTTCTTGTATCCAGCATGACGCTGTAGTGTTGATGGCCTACAACTTTCTTGGTTAATTCTGTTGGAGACATTAATTCTGTGCCATTGGAAGTCACTAAAAATCAGTTGTTCTTCATCTTTTCCAAATTTGCTAAAGACTAACCACCAATGTGTGTGTGTAGGGGGGCAGGGTGGGGGGATGTGGGGGGTGTGGGTGTAGGATGGATAAGAGAGAAAGGATTTTAGTGGAAGTGAATTTTCAAGACTAGGGGTTGCAGAATACTGCTGAATATGGTTTCCTTGCCCTGGGAATGATTCCTTGAGAACTCTGGGGAGGAAAGTATATGGTACCAGAGACAAATCTTTGGGCTTAGATCATCATTCACTGTGATGATATAGGAGTTGGGATTTCTGATTGGAATTAACTGGTTGGGGCACATGAAGTCTGTCTTAGGAAAGGACTGTCTTTCTCTGATGGCAATAACAGATTGGGAATTTAAATTGTTGTGTTTAAAAAAGAATTGCTAACTACCTAGAATGAGAGTGAAATGTTAGCAGAGGGAAATGTTAGTGGTGAGTACATGTCACTATTTCTTTGATAAATTGATTATTAATAATTGTGGGGGCAAAATTAAAATTCATCAAATATTTGTGGTAAAGACACAAATTCTTTAAGACACAAGACACAAATACACAAGACGCTGATGCTTGTTTCACCTTTACCTTTATCAGGAACTCCCATGATATTCATTTTCTGTCTTCATTGAAGGGGACCATCTGTTGCCTAAAGTACTAATAACCCAAACAAGTCCATTTGAAGTCTGTTGAACCTCTGAGTCTTTTTAATAGTTATTTTTATTTGTTTAAGGATTTACAAATAAGCAATTCATCTTTGAAATGGGAGCAAGTTTTATAACTTTATCTATTAATGAAAACCAGAAGTCTCTCAACTATCCTTCCACTTGTGCATGTAAGTGGCTTGTGATAAACTATAAATCCTCCTTTCATCAAATGTTCTAGAGATACATTTTCCTAATGTCCTCAGTGAGTTGATAGCTTATCTCTGCAGGGGCCATGATTTAGTTCTGCAGATGTAGTAGAAGAAAGAATTGCTAAAAAAAAAAAAAAAAAAAAAAAAAGATTTCCATCTGGGAAATGTGGATTCTCCATTCACATAGCTGTAAAACATCTATGAATAAAAATGTTCTCCTATGAGTTCTCTACTGAGGAACGGTCTGGAGTAAAGACTATTAGATGGGAATCAGCAACCTTAATTAAGTTGTTCTAGGGCAGTGGCAAACTAGCCTAATACTTTAATTAAGTTATTTAATTCTCTGGGGCAGTTTTTTTTTTTTTTTTTTTTTTCATTTGTTAAAAAATGGTGGTTTTGTTTGAGAGTCTCCTTTTTAAAAAAAATCAAAAGTAATAAAAAGCTCAAAATAGATGTGTGAGAACACCAAATATAAGGATTTAAAACAGACTTCTGTCTGTCTGAACTTTTTTAACTTAGTGTTAGTTGTGAAGAAATTTGGTGTCATACTTTGCTTAGAAGTAATTATCTGGGGAAACTGAAATTTAATTTTCCCAAATCTATTAGTTACTGCAAATTTAAGCTAAGATAGGCCATTTCTCTTTAAGTAAATTAGTCAAAAGCCAAAAGAGAAGTTGAGCTCAATGAGAGATTATTTTCAGAATCTCTTTGTATCATATTCAAACATTACAACTTAATTAACAAAGGCTACAGCTCTAAAAGCACCTGTAAATTCTGTTTCTTCAATGTACCTCTCTCCCTGTGTCCCTATTCACCTCTGCAAATTCAATACTTTCTAGACTGTAACATTTGCTGAGACTTTAATTTCCAAATAAATTTATTCTTTTCAGTTCTTCATTTTATTGAAACTGTAAGCTGACATTAAAGAACAGTTCACCCTAATGTTGAAAAAAAAAAATGCTTTTCCATTATTGCTATTTTGAATGACTTCCAGGAAAGAAAACAGATTACAACTTTTGATAACATACGAAGAAAATATTATTATCACAGCTTGAAATCTGTTAACAGGGACTTTCTAAGGAACAAACATTAAAGTACAACAGAAATTTAATTACAAGGAGATTCTCCACTTGTCAGAAATATTTGCATTAATGTCAGTAATAACTGCAATAAAGAGACTATTGTCTCGTGTTGCAAAAAAGAGAAAAGATGAAAGAGATCCCCATAATCCTTGTTACAGACACATTAAAGGGTCATTGATTATTTAGCTTTTCTTTGGCACCCCCACTCCAGTACTCTTGCCTGGAAAATCCCATGGAGGGAGGAACCTGGAAGGCTGTGTAGTCCATGGGGTCGCGAAGAGTCGGACACGACTGAGCGACTTCACTTTCACTTTTCACTTTCACACATTGGAGAAGGAAATGGCAACCCACTCCAGTGTTCTTGCCTGGAGAATCCCAGGGACAGGGGAGCCTGGTGGGCTGCCATCTATGGGGTCGCCCAGAGTCGGACACGACTGAAGTGACTTACCTTACCTTACCTTGGATAACCCTAAACAAAATATTAAGTAAAAATATATTGAAACAATGCTCATTTATTAGTATCATGTTGATTGTCAGTGGTTCACCAGGAAACTATCAAGCCTGCTATTTGTTCGTGTGGTCTGATATGGATGAAGGCCACCAAGTATTAAATATTTAATATTATGGAGAAATGTGACAACTGCAGAAGATTATTAGCCCTTTTTCAAAAAATGATTTCTCCTTTGCTTTCCACTTCCAACTTCAGGGCATTTCTTATACAATGAGCTTCATGAGCATCATTTGAGAAATGCAGATATTACATTTATTCAGAACCTGAAGCTTAATGCCACGGCAAGAATTTGGGTTAGTAGAAAATTCCCTATTGCATTTTGAATATCCCTATCATGAGAAACGCTGGACTGGAAGAAACACAAGCTGGAATCAAGATTGCTGGGAGAAATATCAATAACCTCACATATGCAGATGACACCACCCTTATGGCAGAAAGTGAAGAGGAACTAAAAAGCCTCTTGATGAAAGTGAAAGAGGAGAGTGAAAAAGTTGGCTTAAAGCTCAACATTCAGAAAACGAAGATCATGGCATCTGATCCCATCACTTCATGGAAAATAGATGGGGAAACAGTGGAAACAGTGTCAGACTTTATTTTTCTGGGCTCCAAATTCACTGCAGATGGTGACTGCAGCCATGAAATTAAAAGACGCTTACTCCTTGGAAGGAAAGTTATGACCAATCTAGATAGCATATTCAAAAGCAGAGACATTACTTTGCCAACAAAGGTTTGTCTAGTCCAGGCTATGGTTTTTCCTGCGGTCATGTATGGATGTGAGAGTTGGACTGTGAAGAAGGCTGAGCACCGAAGAATTGATGCTTTTGAACTGTGGTATTGGAGAAGACTCTTGAGCGTCCCTTGGACTGCAAGGAGATCCAAGCAGTCCATTCTGAAGGAGATCAGCCCTGGGATTTCTTTGGAAGGGATGATGCTAAAACTGAAACTCCAGTACTTTGGCCACCTCATGCGAAGAGTTGACTCATTGGAAAAGGCTCTGATGCTGGGAGGGATTGGGGGCAAGAGGAGAAGGGGATGACAGAGGATGAGATGGCTGGATGAAATCACTTGACTCGATGGACGTGAGTCTCAGTGAACTCCGGGAGTTGGTGATGGGCAGGGAGGCCTGGCGTTCTGTGATTCATGGGGTCTCAAAGAGTCGGACACGACTGAGCGACTGATCTGATCTGATCTGATTCCCTATTGAATATCTGGCAGGTCAGGTAATGTTTTCAAATGCTCTGGCTGTCAGTCCTCTTGATACAGGACACAGAAAAAGATGTCAATGAAATGGATTTCTTGTAAGGAACCAAAATTGGTCTTATGACAAATTCTGTTATTCACCTAGAATCTCTTGTGAAAAAGGGAGCACTTTGTACAGCTCTCAGTATGTCTGAAACTCTTTACATGTATTATTTCATTTGTCTTCACAACACTTAGATGTACAGATGTAATTATGCTTTTTTCAAAACTTCAGAGAAGTAAAGTATATTTCCTAAGATCATCCAGCTAGAACATAGTGGATCCATCAGTGAAATGTAGCTCAGCAGAGTACATATCCCATGTCCTTAATCACACTATTTTCTCAGCAACTTGGTAGGTAACTTCAGATATCCTTTGAGACAAATTTCAATGCCAAAATAATAAAAACAAAACTTTTATTCAGTACTGCCCAACCAATGGATCATGGGTTCCTGGGGGACATCCAAGTTAGTATTAGACATTCTTGAGTTCACATATTCAGAAAACATTATGTGTAGACACTAAATATGTTGCATACTACCATTTATTAAATATAAATATTTGCATTGTTAATAATAAAATATAAGTTCAATTTTTAATCACCAGTGATTCTTAAAAGCTTTATTCCTTACCACTCTTCTAGCCAATTATTACCAATTTTTTTTGTTAAATATCAACTATGTGCCAGACACTATTTCTAGTCATTGGGAAAATAGCAACAAAGAAAATGGACAAAGATCCCCACTTTTGAAGAGCTTAAACTCTATGTGGGCCGCATTATACAATGTATGTGTTTTTAGTATAACCAGAATTGTTTTTAAAGTAATCTTGTCACTATCTAAACTAAAGTTGTTGCCTTGCTACGCTTTTTGGTGGAGTTGGAGTGGGAGACAATTCAGACTTGAATCTCATAGGTTTCCAATAGAGACAAGTTTGGAAATGGATTGGATAAGCTGTCAATCAGGATTAGCCATATGCAATCCCTACACTCCTGGATGTTACTAAGGATAACCTCGATGACCTGACTGTTATCAAAACTTGGTTTCTGAGAAATAATATTTAAAAATGTTGACTGAAGGGTATACATCCTAGGGCATTTAGTCTGCTAAATTGCATGGAAATTTATCCCTGGATAAAGTTAGCCAATCAGAAAGCTATGTACATAGATGGTGTGGTTTTGGCTATCCTTTCAAACTGCACTTACTAAATTGTGTTTTGGCATGAATTCCCTGTTGAACATGGTGGGACAACCGCAGAAAGGAATAGCTCTATGGAGCTCTCCATGTGTTATAGGGATATGACTGAAGATGACATCCCCAAAGCTCCTCAGTATCCCCTCTCTGAGGAACTGTGGGGAAATTTTTGCTGTGTAAGAATTTTATGCAGACTTCACTGTAGGAAAATGTGTGTTTCTCTGAAACAGTGGATATATTTTTATCTTATGCAGAATTATTTTATAACTAACTATATTCTCACTTCAGTTTGTCTGATAGAGTACTCAGAGCTATATTTATGGCCCACCTTTAATCCTTTTGCAGAAATGTACACATTTATTTCTGAGTTCTTAGTCTCCAGTTTCTTTGCAATATATAAGCCACATTTTCTCTATTACTTGATTTCAAAGATTTTTAGTTTTATTTTATCATGCAGATTTTTATAAGCAACTGAAAGTACTTTTGGGAGCAAGACAGGTTATATATTCATTAATGAAATAAATATAATAATAAGAGCTGTGAGAGATTTAGAAAAGTAAAATAAGCTCTTTGCCTTAAACTCAAACCAAATTTATTACTAACTCTGTAAGGTAAATGGCTGCCTAAACTTTTCTTTAAAGCTCATCAAAACAGGCTCCAGAAAAACCCCTTTTGAACCATGTTTAGAGTCCAGCTCCCTGCCCCCATAGTTTGCTGTTCTCAAAGCTTCTCATGTCTCAGTAGAGTGGTTCAAACAAAACAATTCACCTAAAATAAGAAGTTAAGCCACTAAATACAGAGTTACATAGCATGTTTGTAGTATCTTATTTGATTTCCAACTTCATCTTTAAGATCCTCATATTTTTGTGTTTCAGTTAAAGAACCTTTATCCCATGTGACAGACTGGACAGAGTATTTCAACACTTGGGCTTCTTTTTGCATTATATGTTTTTTTCATTAGGGGACTTTGAAAAGTCATTTAATCTCAGTCTTCTATAGAACAGAATCAAGAATAGAAATGTTTTCTTATATAACAAAATAGGTATAAAACAATATCTATTTTAAACAATACAGCTATACTAAGAATACAGAGCCACCTTCATTCAGTCGTGGTAGTCTATCTTCATTGTTAAGAATGTCAATTATACTCAACTGTCAGTTTTATTGGTTTATTAACTGTAGAACTTTATAAAGGTACTGATGCTTGCAGGAGTTTCCTGTTTGAGTTCATTGGACTGCAATGGTCGATCTCTTAAGAGGAATTTAGATTGGGAGATGTACAGCTCTCACAGGTCTTATTAAGCTTACTTTGCCCACATATGACTGTTGTTTCATACAGCACAGTTCATGCTCCTCCATGGTCCCAAGGAGATTGTACATGTAAACAGGAATTTACTCTTGTGGGGTGAGAGAGGAGTCGAGCAGGATGTGAACCAGGCTAATAAAATGTGAATTTATAGGTGTTCTGCTTCTCAGCCCACTCCTTGTGTCTGCTAAGGACCAGCCCTTCCTGATCCTTTACCACTGTGGAGAATTGTTCTTCTTCATTTTTGTAGTTAATGAATATGAGAATTTATTCAGAGATTGTAAAAAGATTGTAGCAAGCTGATGAGGCTACATCAGTGCTCACATGAATTAGGAAGAACCAAAGCCCAAACTGAACAATCTCTCAGAGCTTGCTACCGTGACATTTTATCTGTGCAAGGACTTTAAAAAGGGACACACTGTTTCCTTACATTTTTTCCTCTGAATGTTTTAGTGTATTTTGAACCAGTCCATTGTCTTAATAATTGTCTACACATTTATTTTTAAACACTAATATTGATCTAAAATCTTCATATGCGGTTAAACAGTATTATCCCAGAGCCATATGGTAACCACGCTGGGAACCTTTTAATTTAGTATTTAATCAAACAAGCAAACAGATATTCCTCATGAAAAATAGATATTGAACCCAGCATTTCTATTACACTCACAAATAATAAACCATGTGGTTTTGTAAGCTATCTAACACTTTTCTCACAGTGAAACGCTTTTCAAAGTTAATGCCAAATATTCCCAGAGAGCGATTCTTAAAATGCCTAAGAATGTAAATGGCCAAAAATTGAAGTTAACCTCTTTTGACAATTCTATAATATCTACCATTACAGATTCAAAACAGGGCAATAATTACATATGAAAACTTGGCTCGTTACGTCTGAAAAAAATTTAGAATAAGAAGCCATGCAGGATGCTCCCACATAGCACTGCATAAAAATATGATTTGATCTGATCATCATAGTCTGGAACATATTTTTCTTGGTATTTGGCTGTTTCCCCCTTATGCCTGAAATAAATTTTCTGGAGTCTGTGTCTTTGCTACATGCTATGTATTCAGAACAAAAATATCTTTCTTCTCTAGGGAGTGACTGAGGCAAGCGCTTCTTCACATGGGATATTTTACTGCCTGAAGTTTTTCAGGTTCTTTTGCTTAGAAATGTTACTCATTACATTTTTAATTCTTACTATTTTTTTAATGCACCAAGTATCTTTCTTATCTTGCCTATTATTAACACTATTTAGTCACATTCACCCTGCCACTTATAAGTCTTAATTATATCTGGAACACTGCCATGTATCCCTGATGGTTTATCTTCTTCCTGTTTTGCTTCTTTGTTTTTTGTTGCCTTTCTTAGTGCAGGCTCTTTGGAGATGCTTAATAAATATTTGTTGAATGAATGAACAAAGAGATATGTTTCTTACATTGTCCATATGCTGCTTTATGTTATTATTAACTTTTATGTATATACAAACTCTAAGTTCTTTGAGGAGTATAATGTTGGCGTTGTTTAGTTGCAAAGTCGTGTCTGATTCTTTTGTGACCCCATGAACTATAGCCTGCCAAGCTCCTCTGTCCATGGGATTTCCCAGGCAAGAATCCTGGAGTGGGTTGTCATTTTCTTCTCCATGTTGGGATACACCCTCCCTAGTCCCCACCCACATTATGCGTGCGCATGCGCGCGCGCGCACACACACACACACACACACACACACACACACACACACACACACACACACCCCCATTCTCATGGTAGGTGGTAGATATCAAAACATTTTTGTTGAATATTTAATTAAATGTAGGGTAGTAGGAAACCAAAATGATACACATCTGGAATATGGTGCTAGTACTTCATTCATTCAATCAACAAATATTTATTGAGCCTTATAATAGGCCAAGCACTGTTCCAGGCACTGAAACAGTGAGAGTGAACAAAACAGAATTCTAACTTCATAGTTATTACATTCTAGTCCAGAAGAGAGACAGTATACAAATTGATAAATAAATATATGACATGTTATTTTCAGCAAATATTATGAAGAAAATAAAGCAGGATCATGGTTAAGTAGTGAATATGAAGAAAAAGTCTCCATAAAATAATGATGAGAAAAGATCTCTCCATGATAGTGATATTTAAGTAGCAATACACAGGAGGTGAGGGCTACTTATAAGAAGAGTGTCTAAGCTGATCGGATAGCAGATACAAGGTTCTGAGTCTAGAATGAACTTGGCCAGTTCAAGAATGAGCAGAAAGGCCACTGTGGTAAGTTTGTGAATGAAATAGAAAGGAATTGTTTGTTCAACTGAGCATTTCTGCTTTGATGTTAGACAGTCACCTCCAATGAGGAGGACACAGCATATGAGACTGAAAAGGAGTAGCCGTTTGGTTGGAGGACTGTGAGCCCTTGGAGAAAAGGGTTTCAAAAAGTGAGAAGTAGGGATAATCATCATGTCCAATGTTGCTGATGAGTTGAGTGAATGAAAAATAAAAGGTGAGAAACTGGAGAGAGTAAGGAGGAGGTATTTTGAGGAGCTTTGCTGGAAAGGGAAACAGAAATGGAAAGTTTTCTGTGGGGACCATATAAGGTCTAGAGAATTTTTTTGTTTGCTTGTTTATTTTATAAGGTCGTCAGTATTACAGTGTGTGTTTGTATTTAGTGAGGAGAAAAATATATCCAATAGTGGAATAACATGTATTCTTTGCTCCTAAGGGTCAGAAGTTGTAACTGGGTCACAACCAACCTGACTGCCATCATTAATTCATGTGCAAACATGTTGACCCCCGCCCCCCAACCTCCCTCAACACTCACTCAAATGCAGATAGTTCAGAATTTCAGAGGTTGACTTCAGTGACTGGCAGAAGAATTTAATATTGGGAGAGGATCTTGATTTTTAATTCCCTTCAACTTATTCCTTTTTCTGGATGAAAACCCTGTTGATGTGTTGTAGAGTATTCATTCATTTCATAAATATTTTTTAGAGAGCTACTCTGCACATTAGCCATTGTTCTAGGCACTGAGAAGGAGAAGAGAACTAAACAGACATCCTTTTGTCTTCTTGGTATTTGTACCCTCTATTTTATTGATTCATTCTGATTTCATATTTAGACCATGACATATGGGTGGCGCTAGTGGTAAAGAACCAACCTGCCAATGCAGAAGTTGCGAGAGACGTGGGTTTGATCCCTGGGTTGCGAAGATCCTCTGGAGGAGCAAATTACAACCCACTCCAGTGTTCTTGCCTGAAGAATCCCTCTGGGCAGAGGAACCCGGCCAGCTATCATCCATGGGGTCACGGAGTTGTACACAACTGAAGTGACTGAGCACATACCCTTACTGGTCTAAATAGTACAGGTTGAAATGTCAAATTTAAAATGTAATCACATTTATATGGGATTAAATTTCTATTTTTCTGAGCCCATTAAGATGAACAAAGCTTCTTTGTTATATTTCAGAGTCTGCCAGAAAGCTCTTGGAGCACAGTTTAGTTTTATTGAGAAAAATATTTTAAATTACAACTTCTGTTATTATTAGCTCCACTAATAAAAAGTAAAACTGTTAAGATTTTCTTTTTAATTTATAGGATCATAAAATGCTCGTTCCATAACAGGGTCTAGGGAGAAAACACTTTCACTCTAGTGAACATCCAAGTCTAGGCCACACACTCATATCTCTTATCTGGGATAAACATCTGCATTACAGTCACAGCTAGCCACTAGATTCACTCTGTGACTCCTCAAGGAAAAACCATTAACTACATATATTTTGTGTTTGGCATTCTTGTTGTCATTTCCACCTTTAACTTTTTAAAGTTTTTTTTTTCTTTTAAAATTGAAAACAACTACTTGCAGTACTTTGGGAAGAAGTGAAAGAGAGAAAATTTTACAAAACATGCCCACAATGATATACGCCCAGCATGGGGTGGGATATGAAGACGGAAAAGGGTTGAAGAAACTCAGCAACTTTATTGAGCCTCCTGTGTAGTGTTGTTACAGTAGGATGTTATTATTTGCCTTGCAGGGGATCCCCAGAGGAGCAGATTCCATCTTAGTCAAATGTCAGTATAAAAACAAAATCACTTGATTCAGAGGGCAAGCTGTCCTGGGAGAATCTGTCAGCTTGGATTGTTCATCCTTCCATTTCCTTCTGTTAATACAAATGACTGACAGTTATTTATAGTTATTGAAACATTATAATTTTTCCTTTTAATTAATTAGGTGATTTCATTTGCTTGATTTCTGCAAACAAGATTGACAACAAAAATCCCAGTGTCTTATTTCCCATGTGCTTTAAATTTAAGTTATTTAAGTTTATATTTTCAGATCCATGAATATTATTTAGCTTATGAAAATTGCAGTTAACTTACAAATAATAAGAATTTTCAGGGAAGTTAGACTTCTTCCTGGATTGAGGGGATCAATAATATTTGTTCAAGGACCTATCAGATGTAGGGTATTGTTCCAGGTGTCATAGGTACAAAGAGGACACTTTTCACACCAACCTTAGCATCATGGAATTACAGTTAAATTGGAGAAAGAAAACATGCAGATACAGAATTTATGGAATGCAAGACAGAATGCATCTTTGGAGGAAAGTGTTCGTGTTAACAGTCTGTTGTTCTCCTCTACATTCTTTTTTAAAATTCTTAAACACCATTTTTTAGTTATTATAGTCTAACAACAAGAAAACATTGTGGTAACTTTTCAAGGGAACTTACCTAAGAACAGGAAATATTATCACTGGAAGACGTGAGACATTTTAGTAAGACGAAGTTCAATTTGAAAATAAAAGCATTCACTCTTCTAATTATTTTGTAATTTTTTCATACCCTCTTAGTTCCAAAGGACTTGACCCACTATTTTTGCAAGTCTTTTTAAAGAAATGTATAATGCCAGAGAAGAAAATTTCAGACAAACCAGAGCATATTTTTTCACAAAGTTATACACCAATAAAAGAAAATTACGATAAAAAACATTTTGTGACTTTAATTACAGCATTTTTCTGCCATACACGACTTCCATAATTATAGCTGGGGAGACAGTTCAGCCCCAGGTCTTTAGTACCTAGACTGTACGGAACCAGAGTCCTGAATCCTGGCAGACTGAACTCTATTCTTAATCCCTCTGAGGCATATAAATTAAGTTCTGCACCATTCAGTTTTTGAGATCTCATTGGTGCTACAGTGTTTGAATGAGTTCATAGATGTTGTGAAGTCCACAGATCCACCCTGGTGTCCTTGACCTGAACCTCTGAGAGGCAGCCTTAAGTCAAGGGAATGCTAAAATCTCAGGTTAGTTACAGGTTGGTGGAAACAGACCGTCTGTCTACCTTGTCTCACTTGTGTTGGGGATATGTTAAAAGACAGTGAAAAGGTAAAATCACAGTGACTTTGTTATTAGTTGGGTTTCCTCATTTGATCATGGTGAAAATGTTCGTCAATTCAATTTCTCCTCAGGGGAGGAACAGGGTGTTTCAATGCCAGCAGCTTCAAGTCCTTTCCTGACAATTTCTTGAAAGTTATATGTACCCAGTATAGTGGAAAGGAGGGAGGGAGGGAGAAAGGAAAAAAGGAAGGAAAGACAGAAAAGAAGTAAGCACCTATTTAATTTTCCCTGCATGGTTCTGTTCCTCTGGAAAGTCGTCTTTCCATCTGTCGGCCAACTTGCAGACATACCATCCAGCAAAGTTCACATTCTAGAAGCCATTCCAACATGCCTGCTCCTTACCCCAACTCTCATACAGGTCTTGCAAATCCTATTCTCTTGGAATTTATAGTATATTACTCTTATGCTTGTCTGCTAAGGTCAGACTGTCAGAGTTTAGGGAACCCAGCTCTGTTTCCAGAGGCGTAAAAGGGGAAAGATGAATGTTGTGCAAGCCTAATCAGGACAGTGTTTGCCTTATGTTAGTGTAATGTCTCAATCAGTACTAGTATCTCATTTAAAACAATCCTTTGCTACACACACACATATCTACCCTTTAGGTAATCACTACCTATCCTTTAGTTAATAGTCTTTAAGCTGTCATCTGTATATTAAAGGGATCTTAGTTTTGGGGGTGTATTTTCTGATTACATGCTATTCAGTGCTATGTAAGAAGCATAACTTCAGCATCCTTTATATTTTCTCCAGAGTAGAAATGAACAAAGCATGGTATCCACTTTCTTCCTTTATTTCCAAACATAACATTAACATTGGACCATTCATTTGAAAATAAGATGATAATATTAATCTCAGTAATCATGTACCACTTCCACATCTTTAATTGGTTGCATTATATATTTATATAATTCTAATGTATAATGACTTTCTAAACTCCTTAGGACTACTACTTATTACAACACATCCACCAAAATTAGTGTTAGCCTTTCTCTACCAGTTCATTCCCTACATCCTAGCCAAGCATACTTCTAATTATGAAATGATGGCTTCACACCGAGGTTTCATTTCACTTTTCTTTATCGGTGACTTGACCCAGTTTTCACCTTACTGACTACTCTGTCTGGCTTCTCTCCCTTTCACCTATGGGGTGAATCTTCATCCCTCCTGCTTTTACTTTATACATTTCACTCCAGGAAGCTGCTCCACCTTGGACAGTCAAATTATTTTCTTTCAAACTCAGCCCATAACAAAGGTAATCCATAACAAACCAAAACCATTTCCCACTGGACAGGGGCCTTAATGAATATTTCTTTTATTTTCTTAATGATGTTGTGAATTCTTTGTCCTGGGATCTGTATCTTAGATTTTATTTCTCCCTTAGTCCTGTCATGTCTGACAACTTGTCAGACAACTTGTCATGTCTTTGCAACTCCATAGACTGTAGCCCACCAGCCTCTTCTGTCCATGGAATTCTCCAGGCAAGAATACTGGAGTGGGTAGCCGTTCCCTTCTCCAGAGGATATTCCCAACCCAGGGATTAAACTTGCGATTCCCATATTGCAAGCAGATTCTTTACCATTTGAGTCACCAGGGAAGCCCAAAGTATTATATACAAGTTTAAAATATACACACATGTATCATATGTTGTATGACTTTTCAGTCAGTTTAGTTCAGTTGCTCAGTCATGTCCAACTCTGTGACCCAATGGACTGTAGCATGGCAATTTTCCCTGTCCATCACCAACTCCTGGAGCTGACTCAAACTCATGCCCATTGAAGAAGTGATGCCATCCAACCATCTCATCCTCTGTCGTCCCCTTCTCCTTCCACCTTCAATCTTTCTCAGCATCAGGGTCTTTTCAAATGAGTCAGTTCTTTGCATCATGTGGCCAAAGTATTGGAGTTTCAGCTTCAGCATCAGTCCTTCCAATGAATATTCAGGACTGATTTCCTTGAGGATGGACTAGTTAAATCTCTTTGCAGTCCAAGGGACTCTCAAGAGCCTTCTCCAACACCACAGTTCAAAAGCACCAATTCTTCAGTGCTCAGTTTTCTTTACAGTCCAACTCTCCCATCCATACATGACTACTGGAAAAACCATAGCCTTGACGAGATGGACCTTTGTTGGCAAAGTAATGTCTCTGTTTTTTAATATGCTGTCCAGGTTGGTCATGTGGAGAAAGAAATAGCAATACATTCCAGTATTCTTGCCTAGAGAATCCTGTGGACAGAGGAGCCTGGTGGGCTGCTATCTATAGGGTCGCACAGAGTTGGACACGACTGAAGCGATTTAGCAGCAGCTGCTGCAGCAGCAGCAGCAGGTTGGTCATAACTTTTCTTCCAAGGAGCAAGCATCTTTTAATATCATGGCTGCAGTCACCATCTGCAGTGATTTTGGAGTCCAAAAAAATAAATAAATAATGTCTGTCATTGTTTCCACTGTTTCCCCATCTATTTGTCATGAAGTGATGGGACTGGATGCCATGATCATAGTTTTCTGAATGTTGAGTTTTAAGCCAACTTTTTTACTCTCCTCTTTCACTTTCATCAAGAGGCTCTTTAGTTCTTTGCTTTCTTCCATAAGAGTGGTGTCATCTGCATATATGTCTTTTATGTTATGTTTATAAAATGAAAAATATTTATTTTTTTCTTCTTTTCAAACTTCAGCAACTGATATTTTTGAGTTGTGTTTGTGTGCACTTCTTAAATTTGAAAAATAGTGTTTTAGATAACAAGATAGATATTGATTTCAAATCCTAGTTTAATAAATATTTTGTATTTTGAATGGTTAACTTTTAAAAGTATTTACTTTTCACACCAAAAATCCAAGACTTTCTTGTAGTTTTCATATGGTATCATTTTTAATAAAGCAGATCTTTTAAAATAGCCAATTATCTCAAAATATTTAACTTTGAAGAATGAAAATGTTTTAAAAAATAATTAGTTTAGCTTAATAATTAGTATTGTTAATGATAGCAATAATATGGTTGTTCTTAGCTTTAGTGAATATTATATGAATATTTAGGGTTAACTGGATATGCATTTTGAAACCAACTTTCTAGAATATGGGTGAATTAAAGTTCTCTAAAGTGATTAAGTATATCTCATGTAATTATTTTGAAGGAGGATTTGAAGTGATTTCAGAAATTGGCTAAGGAGTTGACGGGTACTTTGTAAATATAAAATAAGAGACTAGCTTTGGATAAAAATGAACATTTAAGAGAAAAGAAAAAAATGTAGAGACTAGAATTCCATTAAAGACCACTTTTTGAATAAGAGCTTCTGAGTAGTCTTTGGAAACTTGTTCTTAACATAATCTAATCTCATTTTGTTTGTCAGATAAGTGCTTCCCTCCACAATTACAAGGGAAACTTAATAGTGATTTTGATGTTAAAAATACTTACTGATTCTGAATATTTTTTTTCTAAATTTATATGTATATTTGAAACAAAATAATTGATTAAGTCTGAAGAGGTACGAAGAGTTGACTCATTGGAAAAGACTCTGATGCTGGGAGGGATTGGGGGCAGGAGGAAAAGGGGACGACAGAGGATGAGATGGCTAGATGTCATCACTGACTCGATGGACGTGAGTCTGAGTGAACTCCAGAGTTGGTGATGGACAGGGAGGCCTGGCCTGCTGCGATTCATGGGGTCGCAAAGAGTCGGACACGACTGAGCGACTGAACTGAACTGAAAAGGGTCTTAATGATTTAGATTTATTTTTTATCTGAGATTAGGTTCATACTGAGTAAACAATCTCTCTCCTATACATTGTATACACTGTAAAAAGAGGCTAAAAATAGAAAAATTTCCATCCAGTGGACAAATTTACCATTTCAGCTATCCTTTTTATCACATATGCTAATCCAGCTGTTTCCAACAGAAATAGTGAACATTCCCCTTCCTTCTTAGTGAGACATCCAAAGTTTAATAGAATAGCATGAGCACATTTTGTTTTCTGCAGAAAGACAAATTACCACACTTGCTTTAGTTGTTAATTTTTTGTGTGTGATTAATCACTCTGCTATCTGGATCAAACATTGTCTATGTCAGATATATGACTTGTGTAGATTACATTCATAGTGTCTGTAAAAGGGATGTTTAATGGTTTGATATATCAAAATCTGTTATATTTAAAAGAGGCTACTGTCCTATTATTTTAAATGAATTACCTGGGAAATTTATTTAAGAATCTGCCTGTAGTGTGAGAGACCTTTCAGCCCATTACCAGGCAGCAGTTTAGTGAGACATCACTCAAGATGATAATGGTTTGAGTTATTTTGAGCCTCCAAATAATAAGGAATCTCCTCCAAGTGACCAAAATTTATGGCTGTGGCTTGTGTAGTAGCTTAGCAGTTCACATATGGCTTATGTCAATGGCAGAAACAACGTTATTTTCTAAATCACATTGATTTGTTATGTGGTATTGAAAGATCTTAAACAGAATCAAGGTCTATAAATTGCAGAATGTAGTCCTCAAAACCTCTTATCTGTTTCAGTTCTGTCAAAATGAGCCCAAGAGCCAAGCATTCTATGTATACAAAGCTACTAGTCAAAGAATCAAAACTGAGACCATTCAATTTCCTCTTTTTTTGGCAAGAATCCAGACTGACATTTTCCTTTCTGTTAGTTTTGGCAAAGAAGAAAGAGAAAGGAAACTTTACTGCTCAGTTACTGATGGTTTTTCTATTTTGTTTTTATTAAAAATGTTGAAACATGGGTCTTTTGTCAAAATTATTTTATTATTGAAGGGTGGGTGGGGTGAATGAACTGGCAACTGTTCAGAAAACCATTAACAGCACTGATAATGGACAATCTTATTTTGGTTCCCCAACACAGAAGTGCTTAATTGCAATAAATTATACTGCAGTCTGGTGACTGATGTGCATGTTTAATGAATTGGTACAGCCTTGGAGGTTAATCTGCTGGGAGGTAACAAACGTAGCCCATCTGATATTGCAATAAAAAGTATGATCTTTTAAAGTTACATGATGATATATTTTGGGCATGAAACTAAAAGAATGAGTTTTCATTGGCTGCAGATTTCTTGGGCCTCCAAGACTAAAACATTGAAAAACCAACATCCCTAATGATCATATTTGAATTAAATAAAAAACTTAAATACATCAGCAGTGGAATGCAACCCACCCAAGACTGACAGACTGGTGGCCATCAAAGAATTTATACAAGATGCAATGTGTTCTTAGAAAATAATTGCTCTTAAGCCAAGCCATCTTTGTTTATGTAATACATTGCATTTTTAGTTCTCAAGTTATTTATATAATAAGAAAACAAATACTTTTTTCCACAGGATTTTGTGTTAAATATCACTTGGAGTTTGTAGAGAATTATGACTTTTTTATTCATGATTTTCTAAGCCTAATTGTGAAACTGAGTATCAATTAGAAAAACACTAATAACGGATCTTCGGATTGCTTATGGGGTCACTGCCAAGGTGAATGGAGGGAAAGAAAATCAATGATACTAAGCAACAAAGACTTGAATGTGTGGAAAAGGTTTGCAAATGAGGAAGTATGAGAAACAATTTCTGTTTTGTAACCATTGTTTAATATTGTCAGTTCCATGTGAGATTTAGAGCAAACAGATTGTGAAATAGTTTCTTAAAAAACATTTCTGCACCTTAATGTGTGAGGTGCTTGTGTGTTTGGTTTTTCTCAACATGAAATTAGCTTCACATTGAGGACATAAGACTAAAATATTTGGAAGCCACATCCCCTAGCTATGTTGTCATTGAAAGGAGAAGTGAATAACTGATTAAAATGCTTAATCTGCCTGAAATTTCTATATAAAATTTTTTCTAATATCATTTGCAGTTGATTTAGTGAAAAATTGCTGACAATTAAGGTCCTAGAGGAAAGTTAAAATATGAAGTATTATGTTTCCAAAAGAGGATAAGAACCACTGTTCTAGATAAATCAATCAGGAGACCTGTTTTGATAACAATTTCTAAGTTACTGTGTAACAGATTATAAAGACTGGAATTGTAATGAGAGGATTTGCCTAATTGGAGACAATCTGCAGGCTATTACAAGATAGATGTCTTTATTTCTTTTTATTAAGGTTTTTGTATTTATTGAATATACCTGTGGATTATTCACACATATCTTTTATAAAGTCTTACAAGTGAAAATGTACAGTGAAATGAAGGAAACTTAATAGCATAGCACTTCTTAAAGACCAGTATTCCAGTTTCTAAGTGGCTGGAGTTTTCTTTTTTCTGATCTCTCACATAGATGACATCATAGTCATTCTTTTATATTTTTATCTCTGCTCTTTTATACAGAGATCAAAGAACATCCTTATAAGATTCTGGCACTTTCACTGATATGCTTAGCTAACTCTTTAAAGATGACAAAATATTAGAGTTCACTTTGTTCAAGTCTTATACTTGCAATCAATACTTAGTTCAATAGATTTTTGATATACAAATATTTCCAATCTGTAATAGAAAATTTTGTCAAACACTTTCCAAAGGTTTCTTCCTATTTTGCTTTATGTAATTAGTTCTCTGACATCTACCTGTATGCATGTGGTTTGGAGAATTTCATTATAGGAAGCCTAGGAAAAGGATTTGTAGAGTAGATGAAGCCATAGGTCCAACATTTCCTATTTTGAAGAAAGATAATTTCTGCCAACCTCATTCTTTCGTAGGAGGGAAGATCACAAGAATAAGAATGCCATGGGTCCCTTTTTATGTAGAATGGGCCAAATAATATGTTGCAATCGCTACTCCACAAGTTAGTAACTTTTTATGGATAGGAGTCACCAAAGTGTGTCCTCAGTTGGCACTGGGTATATTCACATTTAAAATTTCCCCTCAAAATGAACTTTTGAATTTGTGTAAATAGATGTTAATATAAAATTAACATGTTAAATTTTATAACAAAATATATACAATGGTTTTAAAGAGTGGATATTTTAAGGCTAATTTTTTGTTTATTTTTTTTAAGTCAAATCAAGATGTTTGACTTAAGTAACAGGTATATGTATAGGGATTTCTTAAATTATTTGTGATTGAGAGGAGAGAGTTGTTTTTGCTTCTTGAAGGAATGTACAAAATAAGGATGGTGATGAAAAGGAAAGGATGAAATATAGCTTGGAAACTGTCAAGATGATGATAGAATGATGGAGTGGGGAGGGTTAATGCAATGTGCAAGAGGACAGGAAAGAAAGTAAACACTGTGGTTGTGGATTCTTTGTCTTTCCTGGTGATATTCCTAAAGATAGAAATAAATACAAGTAGAATGTAAAACTTCTCTTGACAAACAATATGGTTAACATGTTTTCTTACAAATTCTATTTAGTTATTTTTATTTTGGAGAGCAATAATTGTTCAGTTATACATGCTTATATGACTTATAACCTTATACCTTAAAGTTAGTTTGGGAAAATATTGAATACTAATTTAGATCAATCTGTAATGTTGATCCTTAGAACTCAAGATAAATAGCTGCATTGTCAACTCTTATGTTTTTTTCATTGAAATAGAGTTGTGAATCTGCTCTCTGAATGATGCACAATTCTCTGTGTATACTAAGAAAACTAGACTTAAAGAAGTAATATTTCCCAAGTCACATAGCAGGGTCACCTGTTAAAATTAAAACCAAGCCTCATTGCAAACCACTTTCCAATATACTACACTGTGAGTGAAAAGAGAAAGTTATACAATATTACTAGTGAAAAGTTTGACTCTATGTCCAAAACTACAGTGTCAGCAAGAAGCAGAAATATCGGTTGCTCAAGCTGCCAGATTGCTGGTCCCAATACTAGATTAACAATGCTTACACTTTCAAATGTCCATTTGTCAGTGTCAGGCATAATAGTGAGCAAGATTTTACTATACTTGTTAATAACTAAATACACAAAGCCTTTCGCGCAAAGTTTATTACAATATTTTGTTAAATAATTACATGTATCATTTTATCCTTGGGAAAAATGATTGCTTGAGTAATCATAATTTGCTTATGTATTGGAGAGACAAATAGACTTGAGTGCAAAATCATTTTTAACCACTGAACTGTAGGATTTGGGGTAGGCACCTCAGTGCTCTATAATTTAGTTTCTCTACCTGTAAACTTTGGGTACTAATAGTCCTCACTTCTTCTGAAATGAGAACTAAAGGACATGATATTTTAAGTGCTGAACATAGAAATCACTCAAATAACGATCACTAGAGTTCCAAAGAATAGCAAGAAGAGATAAGAAAGCCTTCTTCAGCGATCAATGCAAAGAAATAGAGGAAAACAACAGAATGGGAAAGACTGGAAATCTCTTCAAGAAAATCAGAGATACCAAAGGAACATTTCATGCAAAGATGGGCTCGATAAAGGACAGAAATGGTATGGATCTAACAGAAGCAGAAGATATTAAGAAGAGGTGGCAAGAATACACAGAAGAACTGTACAAAAAAGATCTTCACGACCCAGATAATCATGATGATGTGATCACTGACCTAGAGCCAGACATCCTGGAATGTGAAGTCAAGTGGGCCTTAGAAAGCATCACTACGAACAAAGCTAGTGGAGGTGATGGAATTCCAGTGGAGCTATTCCAAATCCTGAAAGACGATGCTGTGAAAGTGCTACACTCAATATGCCAGCAAATTTGGAAAACTCAGCAGTGGCCACAAGATTGGAATAGGTCAGTTTTCATCCCAATCCCAAAGAAAGGCAATGCCAAAGAGTGCTCAAACTATCACACAATTGCACTCATACCACACGTGAGTAAAGTAATGCTCAAAATTCTCCAAGCCAGGCTTCAGCAATATGTGAACCGTGAACTTCCTGATGTTCAAGCTGGTTTTAGAAAAGGCAGAGGAACCAGAGATCAAATTGCCAACATCCGCTGGATCATCGAAAAAGCAAGAGAGTTCCAGAAAAACATCTATTTCTGCTTTATTGACTATGCCAAAGCCTTTGACTGTGTAGATCACAATAAACTGTGGAAAATTCTGAAAGAGATGGGAATACCAGACCACCTGATCTGCCTCTTGAGAAATCTGTATGCAGGTCAGGAAGCAACAGTTAGAACTGGTCATGGAACAACAGACTGGCTCCAAATAGGAAAAGGAGTACGTCAAGGCTGTATATTGTCACCATGTTTATTTAACTTATATGCAGAGTACATCATGAGAAATGCTGGACTGGAAGAAACACAAGTTGGAATCAAGATTGCTGGGAGAAATATCAATAACCTCAGATATGCAGATGACACCACCCTTATGGCAGAAAGTGAAGAGGAACTAAAAAGCCTCTTGATGAAAGTGAAAGTGGAGAGTGAAAAGGTTGGCTTAAAGCTCAACATTCAGAAAACGAAGATCATGGCATCTGGTCCCATCACTACATGTGAAATAGATGGAGAAACAGTGGAAACAGTGTCAGACTTTATTTTTCTGGGCTCCCAAATCACTGCAGATGGTGACTGCAGCCATGAAATTAAAAGACGCTTACTCCTTGGAAGGAAAGTTATGACCAACCTAGATAGCATATTCAAAGCAGAGACATTACTTTGCCAACAAAGTTTCGCCTAGTCAAGGCTATGGTCTTTCCTGTGGTCATGTATGGATGTGAGAGCTGGACTGTGAAGAAGGCTGAGCGCCGAAGAATTGATGCTTTTGAACTGTGGTGTTGGAGAAGACTCTTGAGAGTCCCTTGGACTGCAAGGAGATCCAACCAGTCTATTCTGAAGGAGATCAGCCCTGGAATTTCTTTGAAAGGACTGATGCTAAAGCTGAAACTCCAGTATTTTGGCCACCTCATGCGAAGAGTTGACTCATTGGAGAAGACTCTGATGCTGGGAGGGATTGGGAGCAGGAGGAGAAGGGGACGACAGAGGATGAGATGGCTGGATGGTATCACTGACTCAATGAATGTGAGTCTGAGTGACCTCCGGGAGTTGGTGATGGACAGGGAGGCCTGGCATGCTGCAGTTCATGGGGTCGCAAAGAGTCAGACATGACTGAGCGACTGATCTGATCTGATTATTAGCAACCTTAAAATATAGAATCATCTACCAATTATTTTATATTCCCATCACTGGAGAGTGAGGTATGGTACATGAAATAGTGCTAAATTGGGAAGTCTCTTTTTTAGTTTACTTTTATTTTTGATTGTTAAAATACAATACAGGATTTACTATCTTAACCATTTCTAAGTGTACAATTCATAGGTATTAAGTACATTTGCAGTGTTGTATAGCCATTGCCAGCACTCATCTCCAGAGGTCTTTTCATTTCGCAAAACCAAAACTCTATATCTAGTAAACAACAAGTCTCTATTCTCCTCCATCCCAACCCAGCCCCTGACAGCCACCATTCTTTCTGTCTTTATGAATTTTACTACTCTAGGTACCTTATATTAGTGGAATTATACATTATTTGTCTTTTCTGTTACTGGGCTGTTTCAGCATGATGTCCTCAAGATTCCTTTGTGTTGTAGCTTGTGTCAGAATATCCTTCCTTTTTAAGTCTGAATAATTTTCCTTTGCATACATCTACCACATTTTGCTTATGCATTCTTCCACTTATGTATACCTGAGTTGTTTCCACCTGTTGGCTGTTGTAATGCTGCTATGAACCTGGGTCTCTCTGAGACCCTGCTTTCAGTTCTTTTGGATATGTAGCCAGAATTGCTATACCAAGATATTCTGTGTTTAATCTTTTGAGGAATTACCATATTGTTTTTCATAGTGGCTGAACCATTTTATACTCCCACCAGCCACTGAAAATTTCTCAACATTCTCATCAACATTTGTTACTTTCTGTTTGTTTTGTTTCCTTCATTGTAGCCATCCTAATAGGTGTGAGGTGGTTGAAATCTGTTTTCAATGTACACTATGGTGAGGAACTGTTGTCATTTGTTATAGAATGTGACTGCTCTATATTCTAGAAGCTCCTGTGATTGTGAATTTGCAAAAGTCACAGCAAATCCTTGGGAAAGTAGTTTCATATTCTTAAGAGACTCACTGATGTATGAATGATGACTATAGGATGGTCATTGCAAGCTGGCAACTATAATTGGTATTCCAAAATTGTTAAATTTATGCCAGTTACCTGAAATTCTAATTTTTACCTCGATTACCTAACAACTGCAGTGACAGAGCCCAATTAGTGTTGAAGATACAGTAAAACTTGAGCTTGTTTTACAGATAATGATATTAGGAAGACTTCATTGATTTTCTTTCCTAAATGAAGAACCTGAAGCATTATACCCAGCACTGGAACACCAGAGTGGAAGATTTTTTTTTCCTACTTAATAAGAGTCTGACACGACTGAGCGACTTCACTTTCACTTTTCACTTTCATGCATTGGAGAAGGAAATGGCAACCCACTCCAGTATTCTTGCCTGGAGAATCCCAGGGACGGGGGAGCCTGGTGAGCTTCCGTCTATGGGGTCGCACAGAGTCGGACACGACTGAAGCGACTTAGCATAGCATAGCAATATAAATTTAACTTTGTATTTATTTCTGAAAAATTAAAACCAAGCATTTCATTCTTTTTCTCTTGATCCTTATGTGTATCTGTATATAAATCCTGAGTTCTACATAGTTAAGAAATATGTATTTTATTATCAAAGAAGACTAAAGCAGAAATACATTCATGAGTATCTCTTTTACTTAATTTTTTAGAAAAATAATGATGAATAAACTCCATTCTGGCATTTCAATAGGCAGTATCTGTTTCTGTAACAGAACTAATGGATAATTGAATGACTAAACCATTAATCCTATAAATGTACACAGCATAAATAATTTTAAAGAAAACTTAGAAAATAAAAGTGAATTAAATGAAATAAAAAAGAACTAAATAATTGGAGAGGTATTCTGTAATCATGGATAGGAAGATTCAATATTATGAAGATGTTAGTTCTTCTCAACAATCTATAGGTTCCGTGCAATTTTAATCAAACTCTCACCAAGTTATTTCATGGAGTTCAACAAACAATTCTCAAGTTTATATGAAAAGGCAAAAGACCCAGAATAGCCAACATAATATTGAAAGAGAAGAATGAAGTTGGAAGAATGCATTGCCTAACTTCAAGACTTATTATAAGCTTACTGTAAAAATGTAATCAAGAAGGTGTAGTATTGGCAAAAGAATAGACAAATAGATTGATATCAGAAATAGCCCAGAAATAGACCCCTATTAAGATACACAACTAATCTTTGATAAGGGAACAAAAACAACATAATGGAGTAAGGATAGGTCTCTTCAACAAATGATGCTAAAACAACTGGATATCCAATGGAAAAAAAAAAAAGAAAGTGAACCTGCAAAAGTCACAGCAAATCCTTGGGGAAGTCAGTTCATATTCTTAAGGACTCACTGGTTATGAATGACAGTCATGGGACGATCATCACAAACTACCTACTAAACCTGATACCCTTCAAAACAGACTCAAAATGGACCACAGACCAAAATGTTAAATGAAAAGCTATAAAACTCCCAGAAGATAATGTGGACAAAACCTAGATAATCTTGGGTAAGATAATGACTATTTAGATACAATGCCAATAGCAAGATTCATGAAAGAAGTAATCGATAAACTGGACTACATTAACATTAACAACGTCTCCTCTGTGAAAGGCAATGTCAAGAGACTGAGAAGACAAGCCACAGTTTGCAGAAAATAGTTTCAAAAGACACATCTGATAAAGAACTGTCACCCAAAATATACGTGTGCATACTCAGTTTCTCAGTCCTGTTTGACTCTTTGTGACCCCCCTCAGACTGTAACCCACCAAGCTTCTCTGTCCGTGAGATTTTCCAGGCAAAAATAATGAAGTCAGTTGACATACCCTTCTCCAGGAGTCCTAACCCTGGAGTCAAACCCACATCTCCTGTGTCTCCTGCAGTGGCAGGCATATCATTTACCAGTGAGCAACCTGGGAAGTCCATCCAAAATATATAGAGAACTAAAATTAATAACGAGCAACCAGATTTACATTGTTTTCTCTCAAATTTATCTAACAGTTGTTAGCTGGCACGTATCCTGTGGTATTTTAAAAATTTACTTTTAATTGGAGAATAGTTGCTTTACAATGTTGTGTTGGTTTCTGTTCTACATCAACGTGAATCAGCCACAAATATGCATGTCCCTTCCCTCTTGAACTTCCTTCTCACGACCCACCCCATCCCACCCCTCCAGATTATGGAAAAACACCAGGTTGAGCTCCCTTTGTTTCAGAGCGACTTCTCACTTGCTGTCTGTTTAACATATGGTAGTGTGTATGTCCGGAGAAGGCAATGGCACCCCACTCCAGTACTCTGGCCTGGAAAATCCCATGGACAGAGGAGCCTGGTGGGCTGTAGTCCATGGGGTCGCTAAGAGTCGGGCATGACTGAGTGACTTCACTTTCACTTTTCACTTTCATACATTGGAGAAGGAAATGGCAACCCACTCCAGTATTCTTGCCTGGAGAATCCCAGGGACGGGGGAGCCTGGTAGGCTGCCGTCTACGGGGTCTCACAGAGTCGGACACGACTGAAGCGACTTAGCAGCAGCAGCAGCAGCAGCAGCAGTGTGTATGTCTCAGCGCTTCTCTATCAGTTTGTCCCGCCCTCTCCTTCCCCAGCTGTGTCCACAAGTCTGTTCTCTGTGTCTGTGTCTCAAGTCCTGCTCTGCAAATAGATTTATCAGTACCATTTTTCTAGATTCCACATATATGCATTAATATACAATATTTGTTTTTCTCTGACTTCACTCTTGGCTCTAGGTTCATTTTTGAGCCAATTAAATAGATGCTTTCATCAGCATTGATTGTATTGCAGAGAAATTTTAACAAAGGAACAATTTGAATGCTTGTGATTCTATTTAATTTGACTGTGAAAGGTGATATATTTTAGCCTAAACTCTAGGAGGTTTAGATCCGTGTAGGACAGTTTCCTCCTATGAAAACTATGAAAATGTATGATGAGTTCGTATCTTGACCAAGATTTATAGAGCTGTCTGGCCTGAGATTTCAGAGCAGGATGGCATGAGATTTCATCACACTACTCAGAACAGCATACAATTTAAAACTTATAAATTGTTTATTTCTGGAATTTTCCATTTAATCCCTTCAAACTGCGGTTGGCTGAAAGTAAACCACAGAAAGTGAAACTGTCAATAAGAGAGGACTGCTGTATCGCCTGATTTCATATTGCTTATGATGGTATTAAAATTTATCCATTTTATTAACCAATTCAAAATTATCTAATTTCTCTGTAATGTGTCAGAAGTGTGGTGGAGTTGTCTTTGAGTGACAGCTTAGATTTTTCTAGGGATTTTTTTTTTTTTGTCTTTGGTTGCTTTAAATGGAGTTGACAACTGCCCCCCAAAATAGTATTGTTCAGAAAGTGATAGCTAGGATAATTGATCATATTAAGAGGCCTTCAGCAACCTGAGTTGAAAAGAAGAAAGGCTGATAGGGCTCCTATCACAGATGGAATATAGAGGCTCCCAGTGAGGAGAAAATTGAGAGCTCAGCAAAAACGTGAATGTATCAAAAATGATATCTTTAGAGACAGATGAATGAAAATCTTGACTTTGCAACATAATCACAGGGAATAATTTCAATGGAAATAAGTATTTTTCTCAAATAAGTCTTCTGGAATATTTCCATTTGATCTCTTACTGATTTTTGCCAGGAACAGTACCATGGTCCAATGAAATATTAGTTATGAATCAACTTACTGACATTTTTGATCCCAATTTATTTCAAGTTTGAGAGATTGTAAGGGACATAAAACATAGACACTGTTGCTACAGTGGCACAAACACAGTTGCTTTCAGATTTTAGAAGATAGGAGAAAGTGGAGGAAGAAATTTATCCAGAAGTATAAATTAATCTTGGATTGTTGAGGTCGTAGCTTCCTTAATTACAGCAATGCATTTCTATTTTTCTCATAGCTTTTGCCTCTATTTTATATAAATATACATGGATTTATGACATATCATCTTTATAGCTATAATTGGAAATAAAAGCAGTTTTAAATATAATATCTTTTGCTGTTGTTGTTCAGTCACTTGTTGTGTCCAACTCTTTGTGACCCCATGGACTACAGGCTGCCAGGCTTCCCTGTCCTTCACTATCTCCTGGAATTTGCTCAAACTCATGTCCATTCAGTCAGTGATACCATCCATCCATCTCATTCTCTGCTGTCCCCTTCTCCTCCTTCCCTCAATCTTTTCCAGCATCAGAGCCTTTTCTAATGAGTCGGCTCTTCACATCAGGTGGCCAAAATATTCAGCTTCAGTGTCAGTCCTTCTAATGAGTGTTCAGGGTAGATTTCCTTTAGGATTGACTTTTTTGATCTCCTTGCAGTCCAAGAGATTCTCAGGAGTCTTCTTAAGCACCACAATTCAAAAAGCATTGATTCTTCAGTGCTCAGCCTTCTTTATGGTCCAATTCTCACATCTGAACATAACTACTGGAGAAACCATAACTTGACTGAGATAGTTAAATCCAAGAATCTGGCATTTTCCTTAAAATTTTTCACATAACATATTGTCAAACAGGAAATTTCTTATTTTTGCTTTCTGTCTTATCTCATGGTGTTACTAAAAGAACACTGGATTGGGATACAGAATAATTAGAACCTTAAATTTTTCACTTGGGAATGAAATTCTTTCATGCCTTATTTTATTCATTTTATAAAAGAGTAAGACTAGATCATTTTTTTAAGGACTTGGGGCAATAATCCAGCTTCCTGTCTCCTCCCAGTGAGGTGGCCTCTGACGTTAACTATATTAACCTATCGATACCAAGGTTAGTACCCCTTCCCTGATTACACTAATAAGTTTTCCTTGGTAGAAATGGTCTTCTGTTCTAATAATAAACTGTTTAAGTTAGTAGGTTATCAGATTCATTATAAAATTTGTGTATAATATGTGCTCAAAACTGTTTGAAGCAATAGGTAAGAATCATTAAATGGACACATTATTTACCATATAGTATTTAATTGGTGCTTAGAATGTGCCTGCAACGGAATAAATGCTACAAGGAAACAAATGTTTATGATACAATCTGAAATCTCAAAAGGGAAGAATAAATAATATGAGTAAATCACCTGCCTTGTGTCATTTTACATAGCATTTTTAAAGTTTATGACAGCTTTTAGTTTGTAGAATTTCAAGAAACAATGGATCGTTGTACTTTATTTATAGGTGATAAAAACAATGTAATTAAGTAAGCTACTAAAGGCCACATGGTTCATGAATTGCAGACCCAGAATATAGACCCAGAGTCTTTCTGGCCCCAGAACATGTGTATTTTCCCATAGCATTATGTTAGTAAGCAAAATGACATTTATATAAAAAATTCAGAGTACGACATGTCTATTTATGATGTACACCTTAATGGTCTCAAAATCAATGTGGAATAGAAAAGCAGAGAGAGAAGAAACTTTGGGTTTAGAAGATTAGAAAAACTGAATGCAGGAGGGATTTTTTTTTTTTCCTGGGTTATTAGTATACTAAACCCCTGAGAGACAGAGATGAAGAAATTCTAAGATACTAGTAGCAATTTATCAGAATTGTGGAGACAGCCCAAGCCAAGGAGTATGTTAAGGAATGGTGAGAAGTTCAGTTGCCAGAACTAAGAGAATGTCTTGAGAAATTAGCATTTTAACAAATGTGGTTGTCACCTTGAGAGGCTCTGAGGCTAATGACCTATTTAATCCAAAAGAAAGCTAAGCACAGGGAAATTTCCATTCTTAGAAAGATTAAATTGGCCCTTCTGTGCAGGATAGTCTAACATGGATAAAAGATAAGAAGCACTTCTCTCCCCTGGATGACTCCCAATTCACAAGTTTGTTTTGCAGCTCTTTCACTTCCTCTTTATCAGGTTTCAGTAGAGCATTAAAGTATTTTTAAAATGTAAAGTCGATCATGCCATTCTCTCTGTAAAATCCTACGTTGGCTTTCCTTGGCACCTAGAATAGAGTTCTAACTTTTCACCATATGTTGCAAAACTGGGTAATTGGGTCCTGTGTAGCTCTCCTGCTGCTATCATTCAAGCTTACGTCACTCCAGCCAAATAGGACTTTTTCAGTCCTTCTGCCTTCAGCTCTTTGTAAATTCTCCTAGTGGTGGTGGTTTAGTTACTGAGTCATGTCCTACTCTAAGTGACCCCATGGACTATAGCCCACCAGGCTCCTCTGTCCATGGGATTTGCCAGGCAAGAATACTGGAGTGGGTTGTCATTTCCTTCTCCAGGGGATCTTTCTTCTCTAGAGATTGAACCCATGTGTCCTGCGTTGGCAGGCGGATTCTCTACCACTGAGCCACCAGCGAAGCCCACATGCTCCTGGGGTGCTCTGTAAATGCCTTGTTGCTTCCTGGAATTTGCCCCCTTCTTTGTATTGTACTGCTTCCCCTCTCACCTTCTTTATGTTAAGGTCTTAGCCCAAGTTATCACTTTTTTTAGGAGGATGTTTATTAACTAAGTTCTGTTAATTTTCTAAAGAGATCTTAATCACTTGTTTACTTTCCTTCGTATAACATCACAGTTGCCATTATTTTATTTATTTATATTATGCATCTTCTGCTTAGAAACTCCAGCAGGCCATATTGATAGTCTATGAAAAGAAAACCAACTTCATAGCAAAGCCTCCCCTCCAAAAAAAAAAAAAAAAAAAATTAGAGAGCAAAGAAATGACTTACACAGCTCTTTTATTTTGCTAAAAAATGACAAATATTAATTTTAAAAATTGCATGCTTTCTGTGTGTTAATATTACGTCCATTTTGTCTTTTTGTGAGATGCTATGACATGTGATTCATGACTTAGCAGAAAGTATGCTGCCCTCAGAATCTTGTGTAAGAGTAGGCAACCATGAATATGTCCCCAATACTTTAGGAACCACTGTGAAAACTTAAATTAGTATAAGACACAGTTGCAACTTTTCATTTTATTTATTTTCCCCTTTGTCTTGTATAAATGATCCTAATATCAAAAGTTTGAATCTTTTGCAGTAAAGCTCCTTCCACCTGTTTCCTCAGATACTGGCAAAGCTTCAATTTATTTCCTTTCCTTTGCCAATGACAGTATTCTTCATTTTTTGCCTCCATTGGGGGTAGCTTTCTGATGAAGTTTCCTTTACAGCATATGTACATCCTTGCACACACCACACGGAAGTGTTCATGTAACTCTAGTTGGTGAAAGAGTCACCAGCAGATGCTACATAGATCTTTAACCGTAGCTGATTGCTACAGCTACATCATGTCAGAATTAAAGGTAGTCTTAATTTTTCTCTAATACATATTCATAGATGTAAAAGCCTCAAGTCTAATGTCTTAAATGGTTGTTGGCATCACATTCATAGTGTCTCTAAGTTTATACACAAGGACCATTGCTCAAATCTGATTAATCTCTTTATGTGCTAACATTTTAAGCATGGTGTGACATACTTTCTATGTAATTCTTTACTTTTCTTACTTTGTTTTGAGGTAGCTAGACTTCAAATTGTTATATAAGTGACTTTTAAATTATACTTTTAATGTTTTCCCAAAAATTCTTTAAATATTATTGTGAAGCTAATATGTTAAAGTCTTTCTATATTGACCACAGGATAACTGTCCATATTTACCTTGGAAATTAATATATTTCTTGCTGCTGCTGCTGCTAAGTTGCTTCAGTTGTGTCTGACTCTGTGCGACCCCATAGACAACAGCCCAAAAGGCCCCTTTGTCCCTGTGATTCTCCAGGCACGAATACTGGAGTGGGCTGCTATCTCCTCCTCCAACTAATTGTTGACCATTACTATATTACGTTTATTTTCATTATTCTCTTCTTAGACTCTAAAGTGACCTGATCTGGAATTAAATTCTCTAAGCCTCAGCAGCAAGATTCCCTCTTTTGTCTTATTTCCTTCATGGTTATTATGGGACAAAGAAAGGTACACTGAATTGTTTCAAGAAGTTCAGGTCAGTCTAGAGGTAATCTGTTCTGTGCCTCTTCAAGAATCTACTTTGCTATCCAAAAGAGATTTTTACTGTGGGGAACACCATGTACAATGGCACTTTATATTGACTCTTGTGAAACAGAAAGGGTAATAATATACCATAAAATATATGCTATCTTGTTACTTTTAAATTTAACAATACATATTAGTGAACTTGATTGATTAGAAATTCATTCAAAATTGTTCATATAGGAGGGAAATATATCAAGTTTCAACTTAAGTCCAAGAATGGCCTGACCAATATAATAAAGTTCTTACTGTCTTCAAAACATCAGAGAACTTACTATCCGTGGCTTGGTCTTTGAAGTCACCATGACACCATCGCCTCTGATAAAAGAGTTTATTTATAACTTGCTCAGCTTATGTCTTTTCCCACTGAATCAGCAGGCTTTCTAAGGTTTGGGGATATAATTTCAAGCACTGTTAAACCTCTGTCAGAGTTTGGTTGGCCCCCTGAGGGGCCCTGTGTTTCAACATTCTCTTTACTAAGACAAGACTTCTCAAGTAAGTTCTTAGAAAACTGACAGCTTCAAGTATCAGAGGTTTTGTAATTTGAAGTGGCATTTAATCTGAAAAATAACATTAGCAAATCAGCATATAATTGGCTTTCTATTTCCTTTTCCACCCCCTCATTATTTTTCTTTATGCTTAGGTTAGGACACAAGTCAAAATTATATTTGATGCAGCAATTTCCTAATCTTTTCAGAAGGATGTTCCTAATCAAACAATTAAGTAGATGGAGTGTCATTATCTTAAGAAAGCAGGAACATGTACATTTTACTAAGGCCTATTTATGTTTCTAGTGTTCCTTTTGCATTGTCTCCTTTATTATTCATATATCCACTGAAGTTTAAGGAGACTCTTAACTAATACATACATTTTATGAACAAGTTTAGCAAAATATATAAAGAGGAAAATCCTCATACAAATTTTTCATTTCTGTAATTCCTTTGGGTCCCCTCGTCACTTTTCAAGTTTCCTTGCATCTCAGCTCTTGCACTCTAAATAATATTATCTTCACATTTTAGACTTCTTAATGCACAGGCAAATGGGAAATGCCCCATGGCCTTCTATGAGATCAGGATCCTCCTGGTACCCCTTAGATTTTCATTCTCCATAAATTTATTTCCAGCATGCTACTGCTGCTGCTAAGTCACTTCAGTCGTGATCAACCCCATAAATGGCAGCCCACCAGGCTCCCTGTCACTGGGATTCTCCAGGCAAGAACACTGGAGTGGGTTGCCATTTCCTTCTCCAATGCTTAAAGGTGAAAAGTGAAAGTGAAGTTGTTCTGTCATGTCCGACTCTTCACGACTCCATGGACTGCAGCCTATCAGGCTCCTCCACCCATGGGATTTTCCAGGCAAGAGTACTGGAGTGGGGTGCCATTGCCTTCTCCATATTTCCAGCATACTTTGTTGATATTATTCTCTCACATTTTTCACAAAGCAAAGTTTTGTTAAATAGCATTCCCATAAATAGTATGTCCTTTAATTACTTATGCTTTAACTTGAATTTGCTTCACAGTGCTTCGGTTGACATTTACTATTGTCTGTTATGAAATACATGCACACAATATTGTTTTTATACTATTCTCTGTTTGATAGTATTTCATTCCATTATGACAGCACTCTTCTACTGCTCTTCTTACTGCTGAGATCAAGGAGGGCTATTGGCCTTGCTTGAGGCCACTCACATTGATGAGATAAGAGGAACTGCACATCTGGACTCTGATTCTATTCTATTGGCCAGTTTTGAGAGCTTTGCTTCTTTGCCACACATCATTTTTTTCTTCAACAGTAATACTCATACATTGTTGATCCACCCTTTTCCCCCCACTGAGGATTTATTGCTGTCTTTTTGAACTAAGCACAACTAGGCTTAGGTTCTGCTCTTTATGTTATGTTTTGTAGTGACCCCACCCCAGTACTTTTGCCTGGAAAATCCCATGGACGGAGGAGCCTGGTAGGCTCCAGTCCGTGGGGTCGCTAAGAGTCGGACACGACTGAGCGACTTCACTTTGACTTTTCACTTTCATGCATTGGAGAAGGAAATGGCAACCCACTCCAGTGTTCTTGCCTGGAGAATCCCAGGGACAGGGGAGCCCGGTGAGCTTCCGTCTATGGGGTCGCACAGAGTCGGACACGACTGAAGCGACTTAGCAGCATACATGCTTTAGAATTTAATCCAGTTTCTCTGTTTAATAGCTTGTGACCTTAAGCAAGTTCCTCAACCCCTTCACAACTTGATTTTCTCATCTATTAACTGGGATTATTATAACTACATCATAGGACTGTTGCTAATTTTAATGAGACATTTCATGTAAAGTAGTTGATACTCAATAGCTATTATTGTTAATAAGTAGCAGATATAAATCTTGGTCTTAATCACATTGAGATTGAAGTGATGGTATCGAAACTATCAATGTGACTTAAATAATCATAGTTCTGGCATATTAAATGTTTACTATATATCCTAGATGTTGGGATAAAGACTGCATAAATATCTAATATAATTATAATAACAAACCTACCGGAAGACATATTTTATCCTCATTGTTTTGGATGACAAAACTGAAGCTTGAAGAGTATAAATACTTTCCCCAAGCTATCCTACTTGGGTCAAACAGAGCCAGGATTCAAATTGAAGGCTTGGTCCCCAATGACCATGCTCTTCCTTACTATCTGATACAAATGCTGAGTGACATAGTACAAAAGGTTCACCAGACCTTGAAAAAATTTTAAAGAAATGATTGGCCAGTGTTGGCTTGGGAAGTTCCTTGGAGGACTTGATCATTTAACTAAATCTTGAAGGAAGTATGGTAAAAGTGGGTTTCCCAAAATGAGGGAAAGGATTCTTCTATTTCAATGCATATTTTCATAACAATAAGATATTTGAACCTAAATATATTATAGATTCTATGTACAAAATTAATCACTATGCCTAGATCTGAAAATAAAGAGGAAATTTTTCTTAATCAGGCTCAGTTCAGTTCAGTTCAGTTGCTCAATCATGTCCAGCTCTTTGTGACTCCATGAATCGCAGCACGCCAGGCCTCCCTGTCCATCACCAACTCCTGGAATTCACTCAAACTCATGTCCATCGATTCGGTGATGCCATCCAGCCATCTCATACTCTGTCGTCCCCTTCTCCTCCTGCCCCCAATCCCTCCTAGCATCACGGTCTTTTCCAATGAGTCAACTCTTCGCATGAGGTAGCCAAAGCATTGGAGTTTCAGCTTTAGCATCATTCCTTCCAAAGAACACCCACGGCTGATCTCCTTTAGAATGGACTGGTTGGATCTCCTTGCAGTCCAGGGGACTCTCAAGAGTCGTCTCCAACACCACAGTTCAAAAGCATCAATTCTTCAGTGCTCAGCTTTCTTCATAGTCCAGCTCTCACATCCATACATGACCATTGGAAAAACCATAGCCTTGACTAGATGGACTTTTGTGGCAAAGTAATGTCTCTGCTTTTCAATATGCTATAGTGACTACCAAAATATATAGCAGGTTCATTGCTCTGCATCATTACATAAATTCTTAGGAATTCCTCAGTTCAACTAGAAAGAAAAACTCCACTGAGGGCAGTGGAGAATGTGGCCTTTTCATATTAATTATTTGAGATGAAAATATTGAAAAGAGTTTTGATTTTCTTTTTTTTTAATTTTTTAATTATTATTATTATTTTTAATTTTTCTTAACTTTACAATATTGTATTGCTTTTACTATACATCGAGATGGATCCGCCACCAGAATACACGTGTTCCCCATCCTGAACCCTCCTCCCTCCCCCTTCCCACACCATCCCTCCAGGTCATCCCAGTGCTCCAGTCCCAGGCATCTGTTATAGGGCATCATACCTGGACTGACTCGTTTCTGATATGATATTATACATATTTCAATGCTATTCTCCCCAATCGTCCCACCCTCTCCCAGTCCCAGAGTCCAAAAGTCTGTTCTAAACATCATTGTCTCTTTTGCTGTCTCATAAGCAGGGTGATTGTTACCATCTTTCTAAATTCCATATATATGCGTTAGTATACTGTATTTGTGTTTTTCTTTCTGGCTTACTTCACTCTGTATAATAGGCTCCAGTTCCATCCACCTCATTAGAACTGATTCAAATGTATTCTTTTTAATGGCTGAGTAATACTCCATCGTGTATATGTACCACAGCTTGCTTATCCATTCATCTGTGGATGGGCATCTAGGTTGCTTCCACGTTCTGGCTATTGTAAACAGTGCTGCTATGAACATTGGGGTACACGTGCCTCTTTCAATTCTGGTTTTCTCGGTGTGTATGCCCAGCAGTGGGATTGCTGGATCATAAGGCAGTTCTATTCCCAGATTTTTGAGGAATCTCCATACTGTTCTCCATAGTGGCTGTACTAGTTTGCATTCCCACCAACAGTGTAAGAGGGTTCCCTTCTCTCCGCACCCTCTCCAGCATTTATTGCTTGTGGATTTTTGGATCGCAGCCATTCTGACTGGCGTGTAATGGTACCTCATAGTGGTTTTGATTTGCATTTCTCTGATAATGAGTGATGTTGAGCATCTTTTCATGTGTTTGTTAGCCATCTGTATGTCTTCTTTGGAGAAATGTCTATTAAGTTCTTTGGCCCATTTTTTGATTGGGTCGTTTATTTTTCTGGAATTGAGCTGTAGAAGTTGCTTGTATATTTTTGAGATTAGTTGTTTGTCTGTTGCTTCATTTGCTATTATTTTCTCCCATTCTGAAGGCTGTCTTTTCAGCTTACCTATAGTTTCCTTTGTTGTGCAGAAGCTTTTAAGTTTGATTAGGTCCCATTTGTTCATTTTTGATTTTATTTCTGATATTCTGGGAGGTGGGTCATAGAGGATCCTGCTGTGATGTAAGTCAGAGAGTGTTTTGCCTATGTTTTCCTCTAGGAGTTTTATGGTTTCTGGTCTTATATTTAGCTCTTTAATCCATTTTGAGTTTATTTTTGTGTATGGTGTTAGACAGTGTTCTAGTTTCATTCTTTTACAAGTGTTCAACCAGTTTTCCCAGCACCACTTGTTAAAAAGATTGTCTTTCAGATCAGATCAGATCAGTCGCTCAGTCGTGTCCGACTCTTTGCGACCCCATGAACCGCAGCACGCCAGGCCTCCCTACCCATCACCAGCTCTCGGAGGTCACCCAGACTCACATTCATTGAGTCAGTGATGCCATCCAGCCATCTCATCCTCTGTCGTTCCCTTCTCCTCCTGCCCTCAATCCCTCCCAGCATCAGAGTCTTCTCCAATGAGTCAACTCTTCACATGAGGTGGCCAAAATACTGGAGTTTCAGCTTGAGCATCATACATTCCAAAGAAATCACAGGTCTGATCTCCTTCAGAATGGACCGGTTGGATCTCCTTGCAGTCCAAGGGACTCTCAAGAGTCTTCTCCAACACCACAGTTCAAAAGCATCAATTCTTCGGTGCTCAGCCTTCTTCACAGTCCAGCTCTCACATCCATACATGACCACAGGAAAGACCATAGCCTTGACTAGGCGAACCTTTGTTGGCAAAGTGATGTCTCTGCTTTTGAATATGCTATCTAGGTTGGTCATAACCTTCCTTCCAAGGAGTAAGCGTCTTTTAATTTCATGGCTGCAGTCACAGTCCATTATATATTCTTGCCGCCTTTGTCAAAGATTAGGTGACCATATGAGCGTGGATTTATCTCTGGACTTTCTATTTTATTCCATTGATCTATATTTCTGTCTTTGTGCCAGTACCATACTGTCTTGATGACTGTAGCTTTATAGTAGAGCCTGAAGTCAGGCAGGTTGATTCCTCCAGTTCCGTTCTTCTTTCTCAAGATAGCTTTGGCTATTCGAGGTTTTTTGTATTTCCATACAAATTGAGAAATTATTTGTTCTAGCTCTGTGAAGAATACCGTTGGTAGCTTGATGGGGATTGCATTGAATCTATAAATTGCTTTGGGTAGTATACTCATTTTCACTATATTGATTCTACCAATCCACGAACATGGTATATTTCTCCATCTATTAGTGTCCTCTTTAATTTCTTTCATCAGTGTTTTATAGTTTTCTAAATATAGGTCTTTAGCTTCTTTAGGAAGATATATTCCTAAGTATTTTATTGTTTTCATTGCAATGGTGAATGGAATTGTTTCCTTAATTTCTCTTTCTATTTTCTCGTTATTAGTGTAGAGGAATGCAAGGGATTTCTGTGTGTTAATTTTATATCCTGCTACTTTACTGTATTCATTGATTAGTTCTAGTAATTTTCTGGTGGAATCTTTAGGGTTTTCTACGTAGAGGATCATGTCATCTGCAAACAGTGAGAGTTTTACTTCTTCTTTTCCAATTTGGATTCCTTTTATTTCTTTTTCTGCTCTGATTGCTGTGGCCAAAACTTCCAGAACAATGTTGAATAATAATGGTGAAAGTGGGCATCCTTGTCTTGTTCCTGAGTTTAGAGGAAATGCTTTCAGTTTTTCACCATTGAGGATAATGTTTGCTGTGGGTTTGTCGTATATAGCTTTTATTATGTTGAGGTATGTTCCTTCTATTCCTGCTTTCTGGAGAGTTTTTATCATAAATGGATGTTGAACTTTGTCAAAGGCTTTCTCTGCATCTATTGAGATAATCATATGGTTTTTTTTTTTTTTTTTTCAATAGCAAAACCAACTTGATTTTTTTTTTTTTTTGCAGGGGAAAATGGACAAAGGAAAGGATCCATAAGGATGGGAGGGAAATGGGAAGAAAGGAGGGGAGTGATGGTGGGGAGGAGTATATATAATTTCTTAACCAATGGCTTTCTGTTTTTAATCACAAAGAACACTTTAAAAAAAATCATGTTGAATTCATCTTATATTAGGAGGTTTGTTCTCGAAATGAAAAGTTCAGGAAACAAAAAGTCCAGTTTGGGTGTCCTCATCTTTAGGCACATCTTGGTATTTTATATTGGTAAGTCTATCTTTACCACAATATATTATTTAGGACAGGATCACATTTGTCACCTCTTTCTCCCTACTACCCAAAGTGGTACCAAACCCATAAAATAGTCAATAAACCTTTACAGAGTAAACAAATAAGTCTTTTTTTTTTTTTTAAACTCTCCTGAGTGAACTGAATTTTTTGAGGCTCATAAGTAACTATGTTTTCCTCTTTACTTTGTCTATTACAGCCAGATTATATGAGTGGGGTATTAAAGTCTCCCACTATTATTGTATTGCTGCATATTTCTTCTATCATATTAATTAATGTTTGTCTTAGATATATCAATGCTCCAATGTGGGTGCATATATATTTATAATTGTTATAACCTTCTTTTTTGATTATTCCTTTAAGTCGTTATGTGTAATCTTCATTTTCTCCTTTTCAAGATCTACACCCTTTTAGTGATTCCTATCTAGAGAATGTCCTTTAGTTTTTGTTGGAGAAATGGTTTAGTGGTGCAAAATTCTCTCAACTTTTGCTTATCTGTGAAGCTTTTGATTTCTCCTTCATATTTGAATGAGATCCTTGCTGGATACAATAATCTAGGCTGTAAGTTATTTTCTTTCATCACTTTAATTACGTCTTGCCATTCCCTCCTGGCTTGGAGAGTTTCTATTGAAAGATCAGCTGTTATCCTTATGGGAATTCCCTTGTGAGTTATTTGATGTTTTTCCCTTGCTGCTTTTAATATTTGTTCTTTATATTTAATCTTTGTTAATTTGATTAATATGTGTCTTGGGGTGTTTTGCCTTGGGTTTATCCTGTTAGGGACTCTCTGGATTTCTTGAACTTGAGTGGTAATTTCCTTCTCCATTTTAGGGAAGTTTTCAACTATTATCTCCTCAAGTATTTCCTCATGATCTTTCTTTTTATCTTCTTCTTCTAGAACTCCTATGATTCGAATGTTGTAGCGTTTGATGTTATCCTGGAGGTTTCTGAAATTGTCCTCATTTCTTTTGATACGTTTTTTCTTTTTTCTCATCTGATTCATTTATTTCTAGGATTCTATCTTCTAATTCACTAATCCTATCTTCTGCCTCTGTTATTCTACTATTTGTTGCCTCCAGGGTGTTTTGGATCTCATTTATTGCATTATTCATTATGTGTTGACTCTTTTTTATTTCTTCTAAGTCCTTGTTAAACCTTTCTTGCATCTTCTCAATCCTTGTCTCCAGACTCTTTAACTGTGATTCCATCTAAACTGGACGGTTTAGATTTGGGTCTTCATCTCCGCCCCCTCTGTAACAAGGCAGAGATCAGATATTGAAAAGACCTGTAAACCGCCTCAATAAAGAGAATTCAACAAACTACCAGAATATAGTAAGGACACTCTAAATTTGGCAATTTTAACAAAATGAAGAGACAAAAGAATACCCAGCAGCTAAAGGAACAGGATAAATGCCCACCAAACCAAACCAAAGAGGAAGAGATAGGGAATCTACCTGATAAAGAATTCCGAATAATGATAGCGAAATTAATTCAAAACCTCGAAATCAATCATATGGTTTTTATTCTTCAGTTTGTTAATGTGGTGTATTACGTTGATTGATTTGCAGATATTGAAGAATCCTTGCATCCCTGGGATAAAGCCCACTTGGTCATGGTGTATGATCTTTTTAATGTATTGTTGGATTCTGATTGCTAGAATTTTGTTAAGGATTTTTGCGTCTATGTTCATCAGTGATATTGGTCTGTAGTTTTCTTTTTTTGTGGGATCTTTGTCAGGTTTTGGAATTAGGGTGATGGTGGCCTCATAAAATGAGTTTGGAAGTTTGCCTTCCTCTGCAATTTTCTGGAACAGTTTGAGTAGGATAGGTGTTAGCTCTTCTCTAAATTTTTGGTAGAATTCAGCTGTGAAGCCGTCTGGGCCTGGGCTTTTGTTTGCTGGGAGATTTCTGATTACAGTTTCAATTTCCGTGCTTGTGATGGGTCTGTTAAGATTTTCTATTTCTTCCTGATCCAGTTTTGGAAAGTTGTACTTTTCTAAGAATTTGTCCATTTCTTCCATATTGTCCATTTTATTGCCATATAATTGCTGATAGTAGTCTCTTATGATCCTTTGTATTTCTGTGCTGTCTGTTGTGATCTCTCCATTTTCTTTTCTAATTTTATTGATTTGATTTTTCTCCCTTTGTTTCTTGATGAGTCTGGCTAGTGGTTTGTCAATTTTATTTACCCTTTCAAAGAACCAGCTTTTGGCTTTGTTGATTTTTGCTATGGTCTCTTTTGTTTCTTTTGCATTTATTTCTGCCCTAATTTTTAAGATTTCTTTCCTTCTACTAATCTTGGGGTGCTTCATTTCTTCCTTTTCCAGTTGCTTTAGGTGTAGAGTTAGGTTATTTATTTGGCTTTTTTCTTGTTTCTTAAGGTATGCCTGAATTGCTATGAACTTTCCCCTTAGGACTGCTTTTACAGTGTCCCACAGGTTTTGGGTTGTTGTGTTTTCATTTTCATTCGTTTCTATGCAGAATTTGATTTCTTTTTTGATTTCTTCTGTGATTTGTTGGTTATTCAGGAGTGTGTTGTTCAGCCTCCATATGTTGGAATTTTTAATAGTTTTTCTCCTGTTATTGAGATTTACTCTTACTGCATTGTGGTCAGAAAAAATGGTTGGAATGATTTCAATTTTTCTGAACTTACCAAGGCTAGATTTATGGCCCAGGATGCGGTCTATCCTGGAGAAGGTTCCGTGTGCACTTGAGAAAAAGGTGAAATTCATTGTTTTGGGATGAAATGCCCTATAGATATCAATTAGTTCTAACTTGTCTATTATATCATTTAAAGTTTGTGTTTCCTTGTTAATTTTCTGTTTAGTTGATCTATCCATTGGTGTGAGTGGGGTATTAAAGTCTCCCACTATTATTGTGTTATTGTTTATTTCTCCTTTCATACTTGTTAGTATTTGTCTTACATATTGCGGTGCTCCTATGTTGGGTGCATATATATTTATAATTGTTATATCTTCTTCTTGGATTGATCCTTTGATCATTATGTAGTGACCTTCTTTGTCTCTTTTCACAGCTTTTGTTTTAAAGTCTATTTTATCTGATATGAGTATTGCTACTCCTGCTTTCTTTTGGTCCCTATTTGCATGGAAAATCTTTTTCCAGCCCTTCACTTTCAGTCTGTATGTGTCCCCTGTTTTGAGGAGGGTCTCTTGTAGACAACATATGTATGGGTCTTGTTTTTGTATCCATTCAGCCAGTCTCTGCCTTTTGGTTGGGGCATTCAACCCATTTACATTTAAGGTAATTATGGATAAAAATGATCCCGTTGCCATTTACTTTGTTGTTTTGGCTTTGAATTTGTATATCCTTTTTGTGTTTCCTCTCTAGAGAAGGTCCTTTAGTATTTGTTGGAGAGCTGGTTTGGTGGTGCTGAATTCTCTCAGCTTTTGCTTGTCTGTAAAGGTTTTGATTTCTCCTTCATATTTGAATGAGATCCTTGCTGGGTACACTAATCTGGGCTGTAGGTTCTTTTCTTTCATCACTTTAAGTATGTCTTGCCATTCCCTCCTGGCTTGAAGAGTTTCTATTGAAAGATCAGCTGTTAGCCTTATGGGAATTCCCTTGTGTGTTATTTGTTGCTTTTCCCTTGCTGCTTTTAATATTTGTTCTTTGTGTTTGATCTTTGTTAATTTGATTAATATGTGTCTTGGGGTGTTTCGCCTTGGGTTTATCCTATATGGGACTCTCTGGGTTTCTTGGACTTGAGTGATTATTTCCTTCCCCATTTTAGGGAAGTTTTCAACTATTATCTCCTCTAGTATCTTCTCATGGTCTTTCTTTTTGTCTTCTTCTTCTGGAACTCCTATGATTCGAATATTGTAACGTTTAAAATTGTCCTGGAGGTCTCTGAGATTGTCCTCATTCCTTTTAATTCGTTTTTCTTTTTTCTCCTCTGATTCCTTTAATTCTGCCATTCTATCTTCTAATTCACTAATTCTGTCTTCTGCCTCTGTAATTCTACTGTTTGTTGCCTCCAGAGTGTTTTGGATCTCATTTATTGTATTATTCATTATATATTGACTCTTTTTTATTTCTTCTAGGTCCTTGTTAAATCTTTCTTGCATCTTCTCAATGCTTTTCTCCAGGCTATTTATCCATGATTCCATTTTGCTTTCCAGGCTTTGGATTAATTTCACTATCATTATTTGGAATTCTTTATCAGGTAGGTTCGCTATTTCTTCCTCTTTTGTTTGGTTTGGTGGGCATTTATCCTGTTCCTTTACCTGCTGGGAATTTTTCTGTCTCTTCATCTTGTTTAAAATGCTGAGTTTGGGGAGTCCTTACTGTATTCTGGCAGTCTGTGGAGTTCTCTTTATTGTGGCTTTTCTGCCCTATATGTGGGTTTGTACCAGTGGCAAGTCGAGGTTTCTTGTTTATGGAAGCTTGTATCGATGTTCTGGTGGGTGGGGCTGGATTTCTTTTCTCTGGGGTGCAGTGGAGTGTCTAGTGGTGAGTTATGAGATGTCTATGGTTTTGAGGTCGCTTTGTGTAGCCTGTGGCTTGGAGCTCAGGGCTGTGTTCTTGCCGTGGAACTTGCTGGTCTTTGTGTGATGCTTGGTTTCAGTGTAGGTATGGAGGCATTTGATGAGCTCCTGTCAATTAATGTTTCGTGGGATCAGGGTTTGGACTTAAGCCTCCTGCTTCCTGTTATCTGTCTTATTTTTGCAGTAGTCTCAAAAAGTTCGTCTTCTATATTGCATTCCACAACTAGACTGCTCAGAGATGTTCACGGAGTTATACGGAGAAGGAGACAGGGGGGAGGGAGATAGAGTTGGTCAGGAGGATAAAAGGAGGGAGTGTCAAGGAGAGAGACAGATCCAGTCAGTAATCAGTTAAGAAAAGAACAAAGGAAAGAAAAAAGCAAAGGACAAAAAGAAAAAAGAGAAAAGAAAAAAAAAAAAAAGAAAACACACAAAAAAAAACCAAAACAGGGTCGCAAAAGTTATATCTAACAGTGGAGATTAAAGAAGTACTAGAGGATAAAAACATAAAAATAAAAGAAACAAAAACACGAAGAAAAAAAAAAACACACAAAAAAAACCAAAACAGGGTCGCAAAAGTTATATCTAACAGTGGAGATTAAAGAAGTACTAGAGGATAAAAACATAAAAATAAAAGAAACAAACACAAGAAGAAAAAAAAAAACACACACACAAAAAACCAAAACAGGGTCGCAAAAGTTATATCTAACAGTGGAGATTAAAGAAGTACTAGAGGATAAAAACATAAAAATAAAAGAAACAAAAACAAGAAGACAAAAAAAATAAAAGGAAAGAAAAAAAAATTTTTTTTTCCTTTTTTTCTTCTCTTTCCCTTCAATAAAAAAATAATAAAATTTTTAAAAAAAACATATATTAAAAAAAGAAAAAAAAAAGGAAATAATGTTGGTAAAAATAGTAACAATATGTATAAGAGTTTCTCTTTTATTGCTGTGGGTTCAGTTCATTTTCGGCTAGTTCCTTGTTCCAGCTTAAGTTTCTCAAGATCTATAGGCCCCTTTCTCTGTAGTTGGTCTGTATAATCCTTTGTTCTGTGCGCGGGCCCTGCAGTGTCTTGGGCCTGGGCCGGCCTCTTCTGTGGACGGCACTGCAGTCTGGTCTCCCGGCCCGAACCACTCCCGGCGGGAATGGCTCGCGCGGCCACGGCTGGCGGGGGAGCGGCGGCGAGGGGATGGTTCGCACGGGAACGGGAACGGTCGGCGGTGGGGGTCGACCCGCGCGGGTGCCCCTGGCGCAGGGGGCGGGCGCGCGCTATAGTCCCTTGCTCTGTGTGCGGGCCCCGCAGTCTTGGGCCAGGGCCGGCCCCTCCTGTGGTCGGCGCCGCAGTCCGGTCTGCCGGCCCAGTCCGGTCTGCCGGCCCAAACCACTCCCGGCAGAAACGGCCCGCGCGGCAACAGCTGGCGGGGGAGCTGCGGTGAGGGGATGGTTCGCACGGGAACGGTCGGCGGTGGGGGTCGACCCGCTCGGGGGCCCCCGGCGCAGGGGGGCGGGTGCGCGCCCGCGTGGGAGCGGCTGGCGGCGGGGGGGGAGGGGAGCGCTCCTCGGGGGGTGCTTCCCACGGGGGGAGCGGCCGTCGGCGTGGGAGCAGCCCGCAGCGTCTCCCCGCCCAGCCCCGGCTTGCTACTGGCGGAAGCGGGTGTTTGCGATGATGCCTTCCCGCCTCGGAAGCTACCGCAGGGCTCGTAGTCTGTGGGTCTTAATTGTTCAGTTGTTTTCCTCCCTGTTATGATATTCTCCGTGCTTTCTAGGTTGGCACAGACTCTACAGGGAGAGTTTCCCGGTGTTTGGAAACTTTTCTTTCCCTTTCCAGGCTCCCTTCCCCGGACAGAGGTCCGCCCCTCCCTCTTTGTCCCTCTCTGGCTTCTATATTCTTTCCTACCTCCTTTAGAGGGGAGTGAGTTGCTTTTCTCAGTGTCCGATGTTCTCTGCTGGCATTCCGAAGCTGTTTGAGAAATTTACTCGGCTTTTAGATGTCCCCTTGATGAATTTGTGGAGGAGAAAGTGTATTCCCCGTCCTAATCCTCCGCCATCTTAACCGGAACCTCCAAGAGTTTTGATTTTCTTGTACTATCTTTCTTTCTCCCATTATTGTGTTTACTAATGAGCAGTATTGGAGTTCTCTATTAACTTTTTCTCTTTTCCTTTCCTTGGGGAGGTCATCTGTACATTTAGTTTATATATTACTATTTTGTCATATATGGTATTTGCTTGTATGTTAACCTTGTATCTTGCAGTCATGAAATTATTGCTTATTAGTTTCAGGAGATTTTGTGTAGAGGCTTTCAGATTTCTACGTCAATGATCATGTCTTCTGCGAACAAAGACAGGTTTATTTCTTTTTTCCCAATCTGTATACTTTTAATTTCCTTTTCTTGGTTAATATATTATCTAAGCCTTCCAGTACAATTTTGAAAAACAGTGTTGAGAGGGAACGTCATTTCTTTGTTCCTGATCTTAGCAGAAAAGTTTTGAGATTCTCATGATTTTAGCTGCAGGGTTTTTGTACCTTGGTTTTAAGTCCAGGGAGTTCCCCCTCATTTGTTTGCTGAGAGCTTTTACCATGAATAGAGGTTAGATTTTGTAAAATGCTTTTCAGGCATCTATTGATATGATCATGTGAAATTACTTTTTTTAGTATATCAATATGTTCAGTTCAGTTCAGTTCAGTCACTCAGTCGTGTCCGACTCTTTGCGAACCCATGAATTGCAGCACGCCCAGCCTCCCTGTCCATCACCAACTCCCAGAGTTCACTTAGACTCATGTCCATCTAGTCAGTGATGCCACCCAGCCATCTCATCCTCTGTTGTCCCCTTCTCCTCCTGCCCCCAATCCCTCCCAGCATCAGGGTCTTTTCCAATGAGTCAACTCTTTGCATGAGGTGGCCAAAGTATTGGAGTTTCAGCTTTAGCATCAGTCCTTCCAATGAACACCCAGGACTGATCTCCTTTAGGATGGACTGGTTGGATCACCTTGCAGTCCAAGGGACTCTCAAGAGTCTTCTCCAACACCACAGTTCAAAAGCATCAATTCTTCGGCACTCAGCCTTCTTCACAGTCCAACTCTCACATCCATACATGACCACTGGAAAAACCATAGCCTTGACTAGACGAACCTTTGTTGGCAAAGTAATATCTCTGCTTTTGAATATGCTATCTAGGTTGGTCATAACTTTCCTTCCAAGGAGTAAGCATCTTTTAATTTCATGGCCACAGTCACCATCTGCAGTGATTTTGGAGCCCCCCAAAATAAAGTCTGACACTGTTTCCACAGTTTCCCCATCTATTTCCCATGAGGTGATGGGACCAGATGCCATGATCTTAGTTTTCTGAATGTTGAACTCAATTGATTTTTGAATGTTCAACCAAACTGGCATATCTGAGATAAATCCCATTTGGTTGTAGTTTATAATTCTTTCCATATAACGTTGGATTTGATTTACTAATATGTTGATACTTCTGCATCTATATTAATAAGAAATACCGATCTGTAGTTTTCCTGTAGTGTCTTTTTTTTTTTTATATCAGTGGAATACTGGCCTCATAGAAAGAGTTAAGAAGTATTCCCTTTAAGTCTATCTTCTTGAAGAGGTTGTAGAGAATTTGTATAATTTCTCCCTTAAATATTTGGTAGCATTCACCAATGTACTCACTGGAGCCTGGTGCTTTCTGTTTTAGTTGATTATTACTTATTGATTAACTTCCCTGGTGGCTCAGACAGTAAAGCGTCTGTCTACAATGTGGGAGACCCGGGTTCAGTCCCTTGGTCGGGAAGATCCCTTGGAGAAGGAAATGGCAATCCACTCCAGTAGTCTTGCCTGGAAAATTCCGTGGACTGAGGAGCCTGGTAGGCTCTAGTCCATGGGGTCGCAAGGAGTCAGACATGACTGAGTGACTTCACTCACTAACCTCTTTAATAGATATAGTTCTATTTGGATTGTCTTTTTCTTGAGTTTTGGTATATTGTGTTTTTCAAAGAATTGATCTGTTTCATCTGTGTTATCACATTTGGAGGCATGAAGTTGTTCATAATATTATTTTATTACCCTTTTAATGCCTGTGGGATCTGTAATAAAGTCCCTTCTTTCATTTCTGTATTCATAATTTGTGTCTTTTTTTTTTTTTTTTTGCTTCATTAACTTGACTAAAGGCTTATTGATTTTATGAATCTTTTCAAAGAGCCATATTTTCAGTTTATTGATTTTTCTCTAATGGTTTCCTGTCCTAGTTTCATTGGTTTCTACGCTAATTTTTATTATTTACTTCTTTTGCTTATTTTGAATTTAATATGTATTTACTTTTCTAATTTCCTGAGATAGTGGCTTAGATTGCTGATTTTAGATACTTCTTTTTCTTTTTTTTTTAATTGGAGGATAATTGGTTTACAATATTGTGTTAGCTTCTGTCATATATCAACATGAATCAACCATAGGTATACAAACTCCCCTCCTTCTTGAACCTCCCTCTACCTCCCACCCCATCTCACCCCTCTAGGTTGTGCATTCAATGCTATAGATCTCCTGCTAACCACTGCCACAAATTTTGATGTTTTATATTTTTTTCACTTAGTTCAAAATATTTTAAAATATTTCTCTTGAGATTTCTTTTTTGACTCATGTGTTCTTTAGAGGTAAGTTGTTTCAGTTCAGTTCAGTCACTCAGTCATGTCCAACTCTTTGCGACCCCATGAACCGCAGCATGCCAGGCTTCCCTGTCCATCACCAACTCCCGGAGGTCACCCAAACCCATGTCCATTGAATCAGTGGTGCCATTCAGCCATCTCATCCTCTGTCATCCCCTTCTCCTCTTGCCCTCAATCCCTCCCAGCATCAGAGCCTTTTCCAGTGAGTCGACTCTTCACATGAGGTGGCCAAAGTACTGGAGTTTCAGCTTTAGCATCATTCCTTCCAAAGAAATCCCAGGGCTCATCTCCTTCAGAATGGACTGGTTGGATCTCCTTGCAGTCCAAGGGACTCTCAAGAGTCTTCTCCAACACCACACTTCAAAAGCATCAATTCTTCGGCACTCAGCCTTCTTCACAGTCCAACTCTCACATCCATACATGATCACTGGAAAAACCTAGCCTTGACTAGATGGACCTTTGTTGGCAAAGTAATGTCTCTGCTTTTGAATATGCTACCTAGATGGTTGGTCATAACTTTCCTTCCAAGGAGTAAGCGTCTTTTAATTTCATGGCTGCAATCAGAGGTAAGTTGTTTAATCATCAACTATTCAGAGATTTTTTGGTTGTCTTTTTCTTATTGATTTCTAGTTTAACTCAATTGTGGTATGAGAGAAGGCATTGTATGATTTTGACTTTAAAATTTCAAGGTGGGTTTTATGGTTCAATCTGTGATCTATCTTGTGATCTTGAGAAGAATGTATTTTCTGCTGTTGTTGGATGAAGTAGTTTGTAGATGCCAATTATACCCTGTAGATTGATGGTATTATTGAGGTCAACCATGTGAGGTTCGTGACATTGTACAAGAGACAGGGATCAAGACCATCCCCATGGAAAAGAAATGCAAAAAAGCAAAATGGCTGTCTGGGGAGGCCTTGCAAATAGCTGCGAAAAGAAGAGAAGCGAAAAGCAAAGGAGAAAAGGAAAGATATAAACATCTGAATGCAGAGTTCCAAAGAATAGCAAGAAGAGATAAGAAAGCCTTCTTCAGCGATCAATGCGAAGAAATAGAGGAAAACAACAGAATGGGAAAGACTAAGGATCTATTCAAGAAAATCAGAGATACCAAAGGAACATTTCATGCAAAGATGGGCTCGATAAAGGACAGAAATGGTATGGACCTAACAGAAGCATAAGATATTAAGAAGAGGTGGCAAGAATACACAGAACAACTGTACAAAAAAGAGCTTCACGACCCAGATAATCATGATGGTGTGATCACTGACCTAGAGCCAGACATCCTGGAATGTGAAGTCAAGTGGGCCTTAGAAAGCATCACTAGGAATAAAGCTAGTGGAGGTGATGGAATTCCAGTGGAGCTATTCCAAATCCTGAAAGATGATGCTGTGAAAGTGCTACACTCAATATGCCAGCAAATTTGGAAAACTCAGCAGTGGCCACAAGATTGGAAAAGGTCAGTTTTCATCCCAATCCCAAAGAAAGGCAATGCCAAAGAGTGCTCAAACTATCACACAATTGCACTCATACCACACGTGAGTAAAGTAATGCTCAAAATTCTCCAAGCCAGGCTTCAGCAATATGTGAACCGTGAACTTCCTGATGTTCAAGCTGGTTTTAGAAAAGGCAGAGGAACCAGAGATCAAATTGTCAACATCCGCTGGATCATCGAAAAAGCAAGAGAGTTCCAGAAAAACATCTATTTCTGCTTTATTGACTATGCCAAAGCCTTTGACTGTGTAGATCACAATAAACTGTGGAAAATTCTGAGAGAGATGGGAATACCAGACCACCTGATCTGCCTCTTGAGAAATCTGTATGCAGGTCAGGAAACAACAGTTAGAACTGGTCATGGAACAACAGACTGGTTCCAAATAGGAAAAGGAGTACGTCAAGGCTGTATATTGTCACCATGTTTATTTAACTTATATGCAAAGTACATCATGAGAAATGCTGGATTGGAAGAAACACAAGCTGGAATCAAGATTACTGGGAGAAATATCAATAACCTCAGATATGCAGATGACACCACCCTTATGGCAGAAAGTGAAGAGGAACTAAAAAGCCTCTTGATGAAAGTGAAAGTGGAGAGTGAAAAAGTGGGCTTAAAGCTCAACATTCAGAAAACGAAGATCATGGCATCTGGTCCCATCACTACCTGGGAAATAGATGGAGAAACAGTGGAAACAGTGTCAGACTTTATTTTTCTGGGCTCCAAAATCACTGCAGATGGTGACTGCAGTCATGAAATTAAAAGACGCTTACTCCTTGGAAGGAAAGTTATGACCAACGTAGATAGCATATTCAAAAGCAGAGACATCACTTTGCCAACAAAGGTTCGCCTAGTCAAGGCTATGGTCTTTCCTGTGGTCATGTATGGATGTGAGAGCTGGACTGTGAAGAAGGCTGAGCGCCGAAGAATTGATGCTTTTGAACTGTGGTGTTGGAGAAGACTCTTGAGAGTCCCTTGGACTGCAAGGAGATCCAACCAGTCCATTCTGAAGGAGATGAGCCCTGGGATTTCTTTGGAAGGAATGATGCTAAAGCTGAAACTCCAGTATTTTGGCCACCTCATGCGAAGAGTTGACTCATTGGAGAAGACTCTGATGCTGGGAGGGATTGGGGGCAGGAGGAGAAGGGGACGACAGAGGATGAGATGGCTGTATGGCATCACTGACTTGATGGATGTGAGTCTGAGTGACCTCCTAGAGCTGGTAATGGATAGGGAGGCCTGGCGTGCTGCAGTTCTTGGGGTCGCAAAGAGTCGGACACGACTGAGCGACTGATCTGATCTGATCTGATCTGATGTCCTTATTGATTTTATACCTGCTCTATCTGTCTATTTCTGATACAGAGGTATTAAGGTCTTCACTATATTAATGTATTTATGTGTTTTTGCTTGCAGTTCTATCAGGTTTTGCCTCATGTAGTTTGGTGCTCTGTTCTTAAATACATACACATTAAAAATTGTTAGGTGTTCGATTACTGATCTCTTCTTTACCCCTGATAACTTTCCTTGCTCTGTAATTAATATAGGTACTCTTACTTTCTTAGGTTAATGCTACTGTGGTATATCTTTCTCCAGCCCATTAGTTTTAATATATATTTGTTTTCATATGTCAGGTAAACTTCTTGTAGATAATATAGGTTTGGGTCTTGTTTTTTGGTCCATGCTGACAGTCTATCTTTTCAATGGCATATTTGGATCATTGATGTTTAAGGCAATTATTGATACAACTGATTAATATCCACCATATTTGTTACTATTTTCTATATTTGCCCCTTGTTCTTTGTTCCTGTTTTTGTTTTCCACACATTTTCTGTCTTTTATAGTTCATATAAACATTTTTTTATGATTCAATTTTATCTCTTTTTTAAATACATCACTTATAGTTCCTTTTTTGCTTTTTTCAGTCATTGTTCTAGAGTTACAATACACCTTTACAACTAATTCAAGTCTGCTTTCAAGTAACTCTGTACTAATTAACACCGGTAAAAGGATAATACCTTGTAGTAACAAAATATTCCCATTTCTTCCCTTCTGTCTCTGTAGCACTACTGTTAGTTATTTCACTTAGACTCCTTTCTTCATTCAAGCTTCATTATGAATCTTTGACAAACTTTTCTTACCTATTTCTCTTCATGATGTTTATGCAATTATTCTAGTAATTCTTAGGAAAAGGGGCCTGAATGTCTTATATGTCCAGTTCTTTTTTTTTTTTTTTTTTGCATGTATTTTGAATAAGTTTATTCTTCCTCCTTCATTTGATTTCTAGACCTCATTTTCACCATAATGTCCCAAGATATCTGGAATAGTTCTCACCTTATGATTGTTCAATAAATGCTATTAACCTGTGAGTACTCTCAACTAGTGTGTGGCCACCATCTACTTGTAAGATGCCATTAAATCACATGCTCACATTTTTTTTTTTTTTTTTTTAGGAGTGTATGCAGTTTTTGTTTTGGAGAAATAATACCCTATCACCAGCAAGGTCTTTCTTGATTTTTATAGTAAAAAGCTACTCATGATATATGCTTGCATCAGTATCAAGGTTAGGTAATGGAAGTTTTGTGACGTCGTTATATTTTAATCAGAGGAAAGGAGTGAAGAGTTTTGAAGTCCATCTTCAAAGCATTTTCCTTTAGCCTTTGGTAAAAATTCTATCTTCAGAATGCTAAATGGAACAATTCTGTTGAGGCCTGGGCTAGTTTCTGATTGCTCCCAGGACCTATGAAGTTTGAAGCTAATTTTTTGGTCATCCAGTTGACATGTCACATGATGACATTTGAAGAATGCCTGAAAGCAATATAGGGGTAGATCTGCCAGATTCCCATTTCTGAAACACCTTTTGTAATAAGGCAGGTCATAGTACTTTTTGTTGTAGTACGTAATTTGCTTGATACGTTTCAAAATTAGAGAACTTAAATTTTATGAATCTCTTGATACTTTTTTCTTATTATTATGTTGGCTGAAACAGAAATCCTTTCAAACATAGGCAGAAATAAAAAGACCCTGTCCAGTCATAGCCATTTCTACCAATGGCCAAATGACAATTACTGGGAAATAAAATAGTTCAGCAAAGAAAAGTAGTATAGATGAGAACCAAGTTAATTCTTGTGGTAGAGTGTCCAAAAATCTTTTAATTTTTTTTTCTTTGCAAATTTTATTGCTGCACATATTTCCCCTATATAGCAATTTCATTTTTGCTGTAAAAAGCTTCCAAAAATGGAATTAATTTGTTCATGAATCATTGTTATTAATATGGATCAGGCACTGTTCAAAGAACTGTGATTGTAGAAGTAAGTCTGTTATTGTAATATATAATATGGACCATCTTAGAGTAAATAAAGGGGAGAAAATACATAAAGATTTAAATTTTAATTGCATAAGAAACAACACATGTGTGATCTCTTAATGCTTATTTTAAGGGTAAATATTAAAACACATCTAGAGAACAAGTATTATGTTTCATGTTTATCTTGGCCCCCCATGTCTCATTCTCTTTCAGTTCTAGTTCTATCCGTATTTCTAACTCATCTGTCCACTCATTTTCCCGTAGACTGTATTTTTTTCACTAAATTGTAAGAAGATGCTGCTGGCATTAATTTTTATGAGTGCAGACCCTAATAGAAAAGAACATCAACCTATTCCAGAATCAAGAAGCTCAGTTAAGAGGCTATACCTGTTCTATACAACATTTTTCGGCATTTAACACTTGGGACTTATAACTGTTTCAAGCTAGGGCCCCAAATTTCTAATTGCTGTACTGTGCACACTAATAATTGTTTAGTAGCTTTGTTGCATTGTGGTACTATATAAGGTGTCAGCCTGGCTATGCTGAACTACTTTCTCAAAATACTCTTTTCTGTACGTTCCAGTTAGCACAGACCACATGAATCCTAGTTGACTCCTTCACTCTATCTGACAAGATACTGCTCCCCAGGTCTCTGGCTTATCTAATCTCTAGCTAACAGCTGGCTGGTCAGATATTTGAGTGAGCCCCTGGAGAACATCTGGTGGCTCAGATGGTAGGGCGACTGCCTGCAATGCGGGAGACCCAGGTTTGATCCCTGGGTCGGGAAGGTCCCCTTGAAAAGGAAATGGCAACCTGCTCCAGTATTCTTGCCTAGAAAATCCCATGGATGGAGCCTGGTAGCTACAGTCCATGTTAGACTCACAAAGAGTCGGATATGACTGAGCGACTTCACTTCTCTGGAGAACAACATATGCATCTCAGACCAACGTTATGAGCTAAATAAATGTTTAGCTCACAGCATTATGAGCTAAATAAATGTTTTTGATTCATGCCACTAAGTAGTATTCTTTATATCCAGGCTCGCTGATACAAAAGGAATAAACAGTTACAAACAGGAAAAAGCTACAGATTGGGATAATACTATTTCAAATATTTTTGACAAAAATAGAGGTTAAATCCCTTGGGACCAGTGAATAAAATGTATATTTCTCAGAGTACTAGTTGAAATTCCAAGTGTGATGAAGTACTTAGCTGAAGAGGACCTGATGGAAAATAAGTAGAATCTTGCAGTACTTCTATATAAGCTTAAACATGATTTGATTTAATATCTTCAGATTTGAGTTAAACAAGCACACTTTTAGAGGCAGTATGAAATGAAATGAAGTCGCTCAGTCGTGTCCGACTCTTTGTGATCCCATGGACTGTAGCCCACCAGGCTCCTTGGTCCATTTTAGAAGTATTAAATATATTTGTATAAAGCATTGAAGGTCTTTATATATTTGTGTATCACGGTATTTTTTAATTCATCATTTTATTGAATAGTAGCATGTTATGTAACAGAATTGGACATAATATATAATTGGAATATTCTTGAAATACTATCACACTTTTTACCATTAATATGGCATTGTCCCATAGTGTCTTATGTGTCAACTATTTACCTGGTGTACATTTCTTTTTATTTTTTATATTTTGCATCTAACATCCTTGCATATGTGTAGACTGTGCTTTTCTGCAGTATGTGCCATTGACCACATGTGCCAGAAACAAGTGAAGTGTTTGTTTGAAATGCAGATGTTTGGACTCACCCCAGGGCTTCTTGAAAGAGTCTTCAAGGATGTGGCTGGAAATTTCCTTCCTTAGCAAGTTTCCATACAAACACTAAAGTTAGAGAATCTTTACCATGAACCTGGCATAGTGCTAGGTGCTTAAAAAAAAAAGTTTTAAAAATGAATGACAAACAGGAATATGTATGCTTAGTTGAAACACCTATTTTAATTTATATAATTTGTCTACACAATTTACGTAGCAATAGCTCATACAAGCACCCTCAAATTATCTTCTTAATGTTTGTTATATTTTTCATGACAAAAGTACAAATCAATAATTATGTTTGTATCTATGTTGCTAATTTTAGTAAGTATTGGTCCATTTTTCTTTAAGAATTTAACATACCTCTCTGCACAGACAGATAAAATGTAGTGTAACATCTAGTTGTCATTAGGATAACACAAATTACTTGTTAAGCTGGGTCTGGTGTAACTAGCAAAGAAAAAGCACTTTTTACCCTTACATTGGCAGATGCCTCTTCTGAGACTCTGCATCAAAATAAAAATGAGGAAAGCAGGAGGTCCTGGTGGAATGAGAAAGAATTTTGGAGACAGGTAGTAAAATTCCTCAACTCTTCTCTGTGTTGCAGATGTATGTATAGTTTGTCTATAGAACTGAAATTCAAACAAGAATTAAACCCAAGTTCCCAGTAATTTTCCATAAGTCCACCTTTACTTTTGAAAAAAAAAATGAAGCAAGTTTTTAAAGCAGACGTCATCATTTTGTTAATACCTTGAGGGAGTAATTGGAAACAACAATAAATAAACTCTGCATCAGAGTTAGCTTTAAAAATATGCCGGTGAAGACGATTTAAAAGACATATGAAGAGCATGATTAAAATGTAGTCTTGTGTGGTCTGGAGGAAATAAAATGCTCAAAAGACTTGTCATTTCTCAAGGATGAGTTCTTGGCTTTACAAATATTTTATTAATTCTATATTAGCATGGTAGCAAACTACAATGTGAATTAAACAGTAAGAATAAAAAATGCAAAAATATCACATAGAGCTTAGAAGAATAGCAATACCTCTTCCCCGCTTCTGTACTCTGTTTTGCTTGTTGATAATTTCTTCTAACGTCCATCATGAGAATAACATTATCTTATGCTTCCTTTTTATCCATTTTATTTAGAATCAAAGAACTGAAAGTGGAGAAACTATTCCTCTATATGCCTCCAAATCAACTAAATAAAGATTTTCTAATAATTGAGTCATGACAACCATAATTTTGGGAACAGATGCATAATTTGAAGAAGGAGAGGACCCCAAGGTTACTTTCCTATTGCCTTGAATACATGTAGCTGTACCAAGGAGAATAAGCCCAAATGATATCCAAACTAAGTGTTTTTTTTTTTTTGCCAGACTCTGTCTCTTAGTCATGAAACTTCCATTGAGTGTATGCGTCATCCAGAATGAGAAGCATGTTTTCCAAGTCTGGTTTTGTAGATTTTTCAAAACCTCTTTTTGATCCTTTTAATTTTATTAACTGAGATGGAAACCTCTTGACATCAGAACTGTTGCAAAGTTTATTCCGTATCCCGGCCTCTGAAAGCTTTTAACTACCTAGAGGTTGGTCCAGATTGTCACCTAATGAATAAGAAAATCTTCCAAAGTCCTGAGTATTTGAGGCCATTAGGTGCCATAAAATCCGGAATGATTATATTATCCCTGTAAAAACAAATTAAAACCTTACGTTTATTCTACTATTTTGCCATTATAATTGGGGACTTTCCAGTGTCACTAAATAAGTATATTTGCCAAAAATGTTTAATCTGTCATTTCCCTGGACCAATTAACAGTGAATACAAGGTATGGAAGAACAAGTCAAATAACAGAAGGAGCAACCAATCAAAAGAATCCCCAAAATAAGACCATATATAGGAATACTTTCTCATTCTCTTAAAGAAGCTGATGTCTTTAGAACCAGCAGAGCTTGAGGAAAGGAACCTATAGCACCTTAAAAGAAATTTTAGAGAGAAAACAACCTTGTGCAATATATATCCTTGGCTGATCCTAGTTTGAATAAACTAGCTATAAAACATAGCTCTGCTACACTTAGGGAAATTTAAATATGCACAGGGTATTAGATGATACTAGAGAATTATTATAATTTTACTGCATCTGATAAAATATCCTGGTTGTATAGGAAAATATCTTAATTTCTAAAGATAATATGCTTTATTATTGAAAGATAAACTCATTATGAATATAATTTACTATAAAATATGAAAAGAAAAAGAAAAACTAAAAGCAAAAGAAAAACTATGAATAGGTTAGATTGAATTATGAAGCAAATATGGTACAATATTTACTATTTATTAAGTTGCAGCTTTAATTATATGGTTTTATTACATATTTCTTAGCTGATTTTTTGAAAATTTTCACAATAAATTTAAAAGAACATGATTGTCTTTTATGAAATATTCAATTATTTAGAATTTTTCAAATGAAAATGGGCCTCACATTTAATCCACAGAGTACTAGCTCTAGTAGCAATGAACACTTAGCTCAGTGTTAAGAGATCTGCATTCAAGTAAAGCCATGGGCCTAGTTCAGTTTCTTTCTCACCCTCAAACCAAGTTCAGTCAGGGCTTTTCAATCTGATTTAAAATAAGAACAATAATCCTTGTCACCCTCCCATGTCAAGGGGGTGTTATAATGATGAATGAGCTCCAGGAATAGATTTGGTCTGTTGATGTATTTGTAACCCATATGGCCGCATCACCCTTTGACTTTTCTAAGAGGAATAGAAAATAGTTATATTTAGTATGCCACAAATTAAATTTCTGTCAACTTTGGCTTTAGAAAATACTCTCCTAGAAATTCAGATTTTCATAGCCTGGGAAAGAATTTTCAGGGAAACTAAAGTTACTGTTCTAGTAGTGAGTGGTTTTGTGTATATTGACATAAAATTTTGTTGGCATTAAAAAAAAAGTTTCTTCTTTTGATGGCATTATTGAGATATATTTGCTATACAAAAACTGCAAATATTATATTAACTGCAAATATTAACCAAATATATAATATTTGAGACAATTACTGCAATCAGCTATATCCACCTTCTCCAAAAATTTCTTCATGCCCCTTTAAAAAAATATTTTTTACTTGGACAGTTTTAAGAATCGTTTGACAGTACTCTACATTCTATATAAGTACTAAAATGAACAAATACTTAGTAAGGGTTCAGAATTCTTAGTATTGATCACATTAAAGCTAATATATATATATTAACAAGCAAAATTTTATCAGATCAGTCGCTCAGTCGTGTCCAACTCTTTGCAACCCCATGAATCGCAGCATGCCAGGCCTCCCTGTCCATCACCAACTCCCGGAGGTCACTCAGACTCACATCCATCGAGTCAGTGATGCCATCCAGCCATCTCATCCTCTGTCGTCCCCTTCTCCTCCTGCCCCCAATCCCTCCCAGCATCAGAGTCTTTTCCAATGAGTCAACTCTTCGCATGAGGTGGCCAAAGTACTGGAGTTTCAGCTTTAGCATTATAGGATATTATTATTTGGTTGTTAATTTTTTGAAATTTCTATACCCAAAAGTGTTTATTAAGTGCTTCTTTCATGTGATAGTAGCACAGATTAATACAATATATTTATCTTAAAAACACACCATACTCTTAATCTAGGTGGTTCTTTTTTGAATTGTTCAACTCATCCTTTATTATAGATTCCCCCCCCCCCCCACCCCGCACTGTGTCACATGGCACTTTCATAAGAGCCATAAGGAAAACTAATCGGTTTGCCTTTTGGAATTTACATTTTCAGCTAATCTTAGAAAATGCTATGCTTCTTCCCAATCCAAGAAAAAGATGTGCTAGGCATTTATTTCAGCTTGTTTCCATGAGCTCAGACTGCATGGGGCTGTACTATGACTGCAGAGTTTAGAGTAAATCAAAGTGGAGGTAGATTCATATGTAGAAATGAATTTAGAAAATGAAGGAAATCGCCTAAGCTGAACATTGTAGCTTCACCCACAGGTGTCTAAGAAGGTGGTCAGGAGGATGCTCTTTAGGGATTTAATCTGCTTAGATTTAGTCAGTGGAGTGGGTACTCTACGTTAGGTGAACTGAGTTATAGCCTAATGGATACATTTCTTGGATTTCTTATAGTTAGAGGTTTCTGAGAGCAACCTACCTGTGAAAAGAGAGCCTCAAATAAGGAGATAGCATGGGGGATCACAGGATTCATGTGTCAATCAGGGGGCCCATGGCTTCTGCCCAGGGCACGTTTGGGCATAAGGAGGTCTTAGGAAGAGAAGATTGAATAGTGGACCTCTAAATTGCCACAGTCTCAGTGCTTATAGTCTTACTTGAAAAACCAAAAAGTTTAAAGGCCAAGTTCAGTATTTGGCATTCAAAATAAAACATGTCAGTGATTTCTTGGTAGTGTGGCCTGTTCTACAACTTCAGAATAGTTTTAATGGCAAATACAATGATCAGTAAACTCAAAAACAATAATAATAATTCCATAAGGATTGTCTGTATGATATAGGAAAAGCAGAAATGCAGTTACTTTATAGTGATTAGAGATACTTTATAGGTTGTGATGCTTTCTATAAATCAGAGTAATTTTTAAGAGTCAATTGAATGATTATTGAACATCTATTAGTGGATGGGAGCATTATAACAGTAAACCTTCCTAATGATGATATTTTCATTTTATGTACAACAACATTTACAGCTGCATGTACAACAATTAGAAATGCATTCAGATAAAAATAACAGTAATCCTGACTTATAATTATTTATACAAAAGAGAGTTTATGCTCATATTTTTTCATGTAGCATTTAAATCTGGAAATAGAAGTTCTGATGTTGGTTCATAGGTTATGCTTGGTAATTGAATACCTCATTCCAGAAGTCAGTCCCTTCACAGCTCAATGACTTTTCATTTGACTAGAAGGATAGGATATCCAGACATTGTTGAAAACACTAGAAGTTCCTATCATGGAATCCTGAACAGAACCTAGGACCATGCTTTTCCCCAGAATAGTCACTGAATACTGAATTAACTCCAGTGTCATCTAGTCAAATAATTTAGTCTAAATCTGAGCTTTGCATACATAGCTAAGGACATGATGGTGGCATTATTGGAATTTGGATATGACACTGTTGGTCATAGACACAATCTCATCGGGATAGATATCTCTGCCACTCTCCTTGTCTTTCCCTTATTATGGCAAAATGGCTCCTCCAGATCTAGGAATCATGCTGTATTTAAAGTATAGAGAGGGAGAGGCAAATGTCTCCAGCCATATCTATCCCTTTTATCAGAAAAATTAGAGGCTTCTAAGAAACATCACATCAGACTTTTCCTTATGCCTTACTGGCTAGAACTGAATTACATATATTACCACTTAGAGCTGTAATGAAAGTGGGCAAGCCACGTGTCTGGCAATAAGGAGCAGGGATATTATGACTGGTTTGGATTATTCACAACTGCCAGGGGCTGGATATTGCTGTTCACAATGTAATCAAGTTTCTAGGATTCAAGGAAGAGGGGAGTAGGCAAGTAAGAGTGTGCCACAGTTTGCTCCAAATCATCTGTCTATATGAGATGCTACTGTATGTTTATTGAACACAGAATTTTACTCATGTATACCACACTCTACTACATAATCTGTTAGATAACTAAAATATATGCACAGTGATAAATGAATAATGCAATAGATTAAAAAGGCACTGCTTTGATAACCTAGAGACCTATAACAATTTATTTGGACTTTTTTGTCTGTGTTAATATAAATTCTGTGTAAAATGTTGAAAAACTACAAAATGACCATCAAATTATTATGAATAACAAAACCAATGAGAACAATGACATCGTAGTCAAAAATATATGGAATCTTAGCTAACACCCACAACTAAAGAGTAGTATGATTAGGACAACATCTGTAAACTGTCTAGTTCATGTCTTATAAGTAAGTTTACAACAGCGCATGCACAAGTCCTTTTGAAGGAGGCCCCCATTATCTTCATTACCCTTACCATAGTTTGGTTTCAGGTCAAACAACCGGGAGGGAACACAACCCCAACCATCAACAGAAAACTGGATTAAGGATTTACTGAGTATAGCTCTTCCCATCAGAACAAGGCCCAGTTTCCCCCTTAGTCAGTCCAGATTCCTAGGAAATATTGTTCTTTACAGCACCAGGCTTTACTTCCATCAGAAAGCTTCCATATGCTTCTTATCCTTATTCATCAGAGGGCAGACAGAATGAAAACCACAATCACAGAAAACTAATCAAACTGATCACATGGACCACAGACTTGTCTAATTCAGTGAAACTGTTAGCCAAACCATGTAGGGCCACCCAAGATGGACAGGTCATAGTGGAGAATTCTGACAAAATGTGGTCCACTGGAGAAGGGAATAGCAAACCACTTCTGTATTGTTGCCTTGAGAATGAATGAAGAGTATGAAAGGGCAGAAAGATATGACACTGAAAGGTGAATTTCTCAGGTAAGTAGGTGCCCAATATGCCACTGAAGAAGAAATTTCTGGAGAATAACTCCATAAAGAATGAAGAGACGGAGCCAAAGCAAAAATATCGTCCAGTTGTAGATGAGACTGGTGATGTAAGTAAAGCCTGACGCTGTAAAGAACAATATTACCTAGGAACCTAGAATGTTAGGTCCATGAGTCAAGGTAAATTGAACGTGGTCAAACAAGAAGTTGGCAAGAGTGAATATCGACATGTTAGGAATCAGTGAACTAAAATGGACTGGAATAGGCAAATTTAATTCATATGACCATTACATCTACTACCGTGGACGAGAATCCCTTAGAAGAAATGGAATAGCGCTCGTAGTCAACAAAAGAGTAGAAATGCAGTTCTTGGGTGCAATCTCAAAAACAACAGAATGATTTCTGTTCATTTCCAAGGGAATCCATTCAATATCACAGTAATCCAAGTATATGCCCCAACTAATGCCAGAGAAGCTGAAGTTGAAAGTTTCTTTGAAGACCTACAAGACATTCTAGAACTAACACCAAAAAAAGGTGTCCTTTTCATAATAGGGGACTGGAATGCAAAAGTTGGAAGTCAAGAGATACCTGGAGTTACAGTCAAGTTTTGCATTGGCATACAAAATGAAGCAGGGAAAAGGCTAACAGAGTTTTGCCAAGAGAATGCACTGGTCATAGAAAACACCCGCTTCCAGCAACACAAGAGACGACTGTACACATGGACATCACCAGATGGTCAATATCGAAATCAGATTGATTATATTCCTTGCAGCCAAAGATGGGGAAGCTTTACACAGTTAGCTTTACACAGGAGCTGACTGTGGCTCAGATCATGACCTCCTTATTGCAAAATTCAGACTTAAATTGAAGAAAGTAGGGAAAACCACTAGACCATTCATGTATGACCTAAATCAAATTCCTTACAGTTATACAGTGGAAGTGCCAAACAGATTCAAGGGACTAGATCTGATAGACAGAGTGCCTGAAGAACTATGGACAGAAGTTCTTGACACTGTTTAGGAAGCAGAGACCAAGGCTATCCCCAAAAAAGAAATGAAAAAGGCAAAATGGTTGTCTGAGGAAGCCTTACAAATAGCTGAGAAAAGAAGAAAACATAGTCAAAGGAGAAAAGGAAAGATATACCCATTTTATAAAATTAAATTTTATTTTGCTTAACTTTACAATATTGTATTGCTTTTGCCATACATCAAGATGGATCCACCACAAGTATACATGTGTTCCCCATCCTGAACCCTCCTCCCTCCTCCCTCCCCATACCATCCCCCTGGGTTGTCCCAGTGCACCAGCCCCAGGCATCCACTATCAGGCATCGTACCTGGACTGGTGACTCGTTTCAGATATGATATTATACATATTTCAATGCTATTCTCCCAAATCATCCCACCCTCTCCCATACCCATCTGAATGAAGAGTTCCAAAGAGTAGCAAGGAGAGATAGGAAAGACTTTCTCAGAGATAAGTGCAAAGAAATGAACACAAGAAAATTAGATACCAAGTGAACATTTTATGCAAATATGGGCACAGTAAAGGACAGAAATGGCATGGACCTAACAGAAGCAAAAGAGATTAAGAAGAGGTGGCAAGAATACACAGAAGAACTATACAGAAAAGATCTTCATGACCCAGATAACCATGTTGGTACGCTCACTCAACTAGAGCCAGGCATCCTGGAGTGTGAAGTCAAGTGGACCTTAGTAAACATCTCTACGAACAAAACTAGTGGAGGTGATGGAATTCCAGCTGAGCTATTTCAAATCCTGAAAGATGATGCTGTGAAAGTGCTACACTCAATACGCCAGCAAATTTGGTAAACTCAGCAGTGGCCACAGGATTGGAAAAAAAGTCTGTTTTCATTTCAATCCCAAAGAAAGGCAATGCCAAAGAGCATTCAAACTACCACACAATTGCACTCATTTCACATGCTAGTAAAGTAAGGCTCAAAATTCTCCAAGTGAAGCTTTAACAGTATGTGAACCCAGAACTTGCAAATGTTCAAGCTGGATTTAGAAAAGGCAGAGGCACCAGAGATCAAATTGCCAATATCCACTGGATCTCAAAAAAGCAAGAGAATTCCAGAAAAACATCTAATTCTGTTTTATTGACTATGCCAAAATCTTTGATTGTGTGGATCACAACAAACTGTGGAAAATTCTTCAAGTGAGAATACCAAACCACCTGACCTGCCTCCTGAGAAATCTGCATGCAGGTCATGAAGCAACAGTTTGAACCAGACATGGAACAATGGACTGGTTCCCAATTGGGGAAGGAGTATGTCAAGGCTGTATATTGTCACCCTGCCAATTTAACTTATATGCAGAGTACATAATGCAAAATGCCAGGTTGGATGAAGCTGAAGCTGGAATCAAGATTGCCGGAAGAAATATCAATAACCTCTAATACGCAGATGACACCAAACTTATGGCATAAAGTGAAGAGGAACTAAGGAGCCTCTTGATGAAAGTGAAAGAGGAGAGTGAAAAAGCTGGCTTAAAACTCAACATTCAGAAAATTAATATCATGGCATCTGGTTCCATCACCTCATGGCAAATAGATGGGGAGCAATGTAAACAGTGAGAGACTTTGCTTTCTTGGGCTCCAGAATCAGTCCAGATGGTGACTGCAGCCATAAAATTGAAAGATGCTTGTTCCTTGGAACAAAGGCTTTGACCAACCTAGACAGCATATTCAAAAGCAGAGACATTACTTTGCTGACAAAGGTCCATCTAGTCAAAGCTATGGTTTTTCCAGTAGTCATATATGGATGTGAAAGTTGGACTATAAAGAAAGCTGAGCACTGAAGAATTGATGCTTTTGAACTGTGGTGTTTGGAGAAGACTTTTGAGAGTCCCTTGGATTGCAAGGAGATCCAACCAGTCCATCCTAAAGGATATCAGTCCTGAATTTTCATTGGAAGGACTGATGCTGAATTGGAAACTCTATACTTTGGCCACCTGATGCGAAGAACTGACTCATTTGAAAAGTCCCTGATGCTGGGAAAGATTGAAAGCAGGAGGAGAAGAGGATGACAGGATGAGATGGTTTGGATGGCATCACTGACTTGGTAGACATGAGTTAGAGCAAGCTTTGGGAGTTGGTGATGGACAAGGAAGCCTGGCGTGCTTCAGTCCTTGGGGTGGCTGAGTCATACATGATTGAGCAATTGAACTGAACTGAGAGGCCAAATTATAGCTGCTGTTATTTAATCATGAAGTAGTGTCCAACTCGGAGAAGGCAATGGCACCCCACTCCAGTACTCTTGCCTGGAAAATCACACGGATGGAGGAACCTGGTAGGCTGTAGTCCATGGGGTCGCTAAGAGTCTGACACGACTGAGCGACTTCCCTTTCACTTTTCACTTTCATGCATTGGAGAAGGAAATGGCAACCCACTCCAGTATTCTTGCCTGGAGAATCCCAGGGACGGGGAAGCCTGGTGGGCTGCCGTCTATGGGGTCGCACAGAGTCGGACACGACTGAAGTGACTTAGCATAGTGTCCAACTATTTTTTTGACTCCAAGGATTGTAGCCTGCCAGGCTCCTCTGTCCAAGGGATTTGCCAGGCAGGAATACTCACGTGGGTTGCCATTTCCTTCTCCAGGGGATCTTCCTAACCTAAGTATCAAAACCACATCTCCTGCATTGCATGTGGATTCTTTACTGCTGAACCATGAGGGAAGCCCCAGATTTCAAAGTAACTCTCTCTGAAACTCATAAGGATGGTAAAAATCAAATGCAGAGAGTGGTTTGGAGGATTTGATGATCATATATGACTACTGGGCTTCCCTGGTGGCTCAGAGGTTAAAGTGTCTGCCTGGAATGCAGGAGACCCAGGTTTGATACCTGGGTCAGGAAGATCCCCTGGAGAAAGAAATGGCAACCCACTCCAGTACTCTTGCCTAGAGAATCCCATGGAGGGAGGAGCCTGGTAGGCTACAGTCTATGGGGTCACAAAGAGTTGGACACGACTGAGCGAAAAAAAAAAAAAAAAAATGTAGTTCAAAATAAGAAAGTGAGTATTTTGTTTTATGATGAAAAACTGTATGCCTGATGGTTACAATGAACTTCATTTTGACTTAAAATATTTTAAACATAGCTTATTATGACTACAACTGAAGAGGAGGAAGTAACACTATATATGTCAAACTGAGCCTTACCAGATACATTCTTATGTCGTTACTAAAAAGTGCTGAATGTGAAGATAGTAAATAAGAATGAGATTGATATTATACATTAAATTTATTTAACTTAACCAGTTCATTCTGAAGGAGATCCGCCTTGGGATTTCTTTGGAAGGAATGATGCTAAAGCTGAAACTCCAGTATTTTGGCCACCTCATGCGAAGAGTTGACTCATTGGAGAAGACTCTGATGCTGGGAGGGATTGGGGGCAGGAGGAGAAGGGGACGGCGGAGGATGAGATGGCTGGATGGCATCACTGACTTGATGGATGTGAGTCTGAGTGACCTCCTGGAGTTGGTGATGGACAGGGAGGCCTGGCATGCTGCAGTTCATGGGGTCGCAAAGAGTCGGACATGACTGAGCGACTGATCTGATCTGATGATACATATAATTTAAATGATTATAATTATCCAAAGCTAGAAAGTTAAAATACATTAATTTAAATTTTAATGACATTCTTGTAGTGGTATTTCTTACTTTCAGAAAAAATCAAATGTAGCTGGTTTCATGAAAATATTTATAGTGTTTGCATTTATTAGTGTTTGTGAGACTTTCTTTACACTCAGAATTCCAAAATATAGTTCTATCAATTATTCTACATTTGTCTAGTTAATTTATTATGGATATGAAATGCTTCTGTTGTTTATACAGAAAATTCATTCTTCTGTAATCTCTATCTTCATTGTGTATATATAATAATTATGTTTGAAAAGCCATTTATAGTGTAGGTTAGTTGAGAACTTTTATGAAAGTTAACACCATTAATGTATTATAAAGCCAAAAGTGAAAAATAAAAATAAATACACAGAGTTGAATGAGAAATAAATTGTAAGATTCAAGGGTAAAAAATTATGTTCAGTTTTGCAAGTACACTCTTTGTGGTTGGTTCAATCAATGCATTCAAATATATTGCCTGAAATTTTTAAGTTGCACTTAATCAAATAGGCTGTGGAAATCGCCCTTGAGCAAAATTACATACAGCTTTTAAAATTAAGGCCTTAAAGCTATAGGGTATAACAACTAACCTGTAGAGTCTTTAAAACACATCAGCAAAGTTGGGAAATATTTGGCACCTGGGAATTTTCTTTTGGCGTTATTAGGGTTACAGATATAGTCAAAGTATTCATGTCAGAAAAGTTTTCAATGAAAATTCCAGATGTTTGACAAATGTGTTGCCTTCTAATTCTTCTTAGTCATAACCTGCATGTTCATTCTTCCCAACAATTTTTCTTTTTAAAAAATATTTAGGCATCAATAAATACCTTGACCTAATGAATGATGAATATAGTAGGTAGTTTAGATTTTGCATCAAAAAAAGAGTTTTGAATGATATATGTATAGTGAACACATTTTGGAAAAAATATTTCCATCTTTTTAAATGACATATTGTTGTAAAAATCTGTCATTCTTTTGGCTGTCCTGCAATATCTTTCAAATATTTTTACCTTTGAGTATTGGTCAGAGGTAACACCCCCCTCCCAGTTTTAGAAGTAGAACATGTCTGATACTTGCTTTCCTAGTTTCCTTTGTAGGTAGGAAATAGACTAGTGATTTGTTTTCACAGTGAAATTCACCAGTCCCAAGCTTTGAATCCAGTGTTAGTGATGCAAGGACTACAGAATCTCCTGTGTTGGAGGTTGCATGAATATTCACTTCTTAGAAGCAGCAGTAACTGTTTTGCTAATGGTGGCATCCTGAATTTGATATTTTCAGTAGCAATGTAAGTTGCTTTCTCCAGTACTCAGAGGTGAATCAGTTGTGTTTTCACTGGACAGTTCTGCAATATGACTTCCAGAGTTGTTCTTGGTTCCATAGCCCTGAGACTTGTTATATACTTCTCTTGTTACCTGTGGTGACCAGAAGAATGTGTCTCAAATACCTCCACCAACTATACCCTAAGTAAGTAAGTGTTAGTTGTTCAGTTGTATCTGACTTTTCACGATCCCATGGACTGTAACCTGCCAGGATCTTCTGTCCATGGAATTTTCCAGGCAAGAAAATTGGAGTGGGTTGCCATTCCCTTCTCCAGGGGATCTTCCTGACCCAAGGTTTGAACTCTGGTCTCCTAAATTGCAGGCAGATTCTTTACCACATGAGCTTCCAGGGAAGCCCAGCTATAGAAGCCTTAATCAACTAAGAGTCCAGCTTCTGTAGTCTGAAATCCATCACCAAGTATGCTTTGCACGAGCTGCACCAAGCCAATAATTGAAATCAACAAGAATTCTAATACAGATGCTCTGTTGGATGACTGGTGACTATGACGATCTTTAGTTAGACTGTACCTAGAAGCTTCCATCCAATCTGGCCTCACTTCTTTCCTTCACCAGACATCAGATTGCTTCAGTGTCTGATGGCTCTCCAAACCAACCCAGATCCTTCCCAGTTTTCTTTCAAGGTGTGTTTCGCCTAATGAAATAATTTCTGTACTTTTTATTGGGTCTCAGTGTCTGCTTCTTTGAAGACTGGAACTTACATAGTTATTCTGGGGGCTGACACATGATTTCTTCTGTGCATTCCTTTTCTGCTTAAATAAACCAGAGTTGGTTTTTGTTACTTTCAGATCATTGAATGATACACATATATTGTAGAACTGTTAAAAATTACTGTTAATTTCATCAAAATAAATCTAGAGTTACCCCTCTCTGTCCTAAATTTTTGTTTGAATCAGGTATATATTAAGATATCTAACATTTCAGTGAAAAAATATTAACTAAAATTATCCAAATTAAAGACTGAAAATGTTAAAAATGTTTTGGTCTGTGTTAAATGTGAATACTATATACAAATACTTATCAAGACCCTTTCTGAAAAGAAATTTCTGGGAGTGAAAGTGTGCATTATTTGCAAAGTGGTATCATATGACTGGGGCTCAGCTAGTAAAGACTCAGTCTGCAATGAGGGAGACCTAGGTTTGATCCCTGGGTTGGGAAGATCCCCTGGAGAAGGGAAAGGCTACCAACTCCGGTATTCTGGCATGGAGAATTCCATGGACTGTATAGTTCATGGGGTTGCAAAGAGTCAGACATGACTGAGTGACTTTCACATCAAATGATTAAAAATCTTTAAGGGAGGGTCATGATGAAACAATTATAGATAATGAGAATAGAAATAACAGGAAAGGTTTAAATAGAAAAAGTAAAACAATGAGGTACAGTACTTTTGTTTCTTTTTTGTAAAAAGAAATGGGCAGACTTTAAATGAAAATTTGAAGAGCTTTTATAAATGAATACATCTGTGTGACCAATTAAGATGTAGGAAATTTTCATCACATCAGTCAATTATCTTGAGTCCCCTTTGCTATCCGTCTCACTTCCCTTTTGGCAATCTGTAATCTGATTTCCATCACTATAGTTCATGTTGTATGTATAGTTCATGTTGTATGTATAGTTCATAGCATAGTCATCTATATCATTGTGTATATCAGCAGTTGGACATTTTTATTGCTTTGGTTGTTGTTTAGTCACTAAGTTGTGCCCAAATCTTTGTGACCTCATGGACTGTAGCCTGCCAGACTCCACTGTCCATGGAATTTCCCAGGCAAGAATACTGGAATGGGTTGCTATTTCCTCCTCCAGGGAATCTTCCAGACCCAGGGATCAAACCTGCATCTCCTGCATTGGCAGGTGCTTTCTTTACCACTCAGCCACCAGGGAAACCCCTTCTATTGCTTAATAGTACACAATTTTAAGAATGTATTAATTTGATTACCCAGTTTCCTAATAATAGATAATTGGGTCATTTCCAGTTTTTCTATATTATGATTAAAATTGCTGTGAACATTTTTGTACAAGCTTTTTTATGGACATGTTTTCATTTTCCTTGGGTAAATACCTAAACATATGTCTTGTGATAGATTAATCGCTATGTTTTATGATAAATGTACATTCACCTTAATGTTAGAAATTACCAAATTATTTTCCAGAGTGATTGCATACTTTTCTATCTCTAACAGTAGTGTATGAATTGTAATTGCTCCACATTATTTTTTTTTCTTTTTGTTTCTACCTTTGTTTTCTTTGGATTTATTATATAATTTTTGTTTTCTATTTTACCTCTTCTATTGTCTTTTTAGCAATTCCTCTTTATATTGTTCTTTAATTATTGTTTCAGTAGATAGAAAATACATTCTTAATTTTGTATAGTCTACCTTATACTAGTATATGTATGAAGTAGGGATTATGTTTGTTTTAACAAATGAATTTACATTTAAAGAATCCAAGAAAAATGAAAAATAGTCTTTTGTATCAATGAGCATGGTTACCATTTTCAGAGTACTACCTTTATTCTGATTTAGGTTTGATTGATCTGACTTGCCTGTTCAAGTTCACTGCTCCTTATTTCTATAGATTCTAATTTTTATCTGTAATCATGTATAACATATTGATATATGTTGTATATATAGCAGGATCATATTGTCTTGATCTTTAAGTAGAAATTCTCTTGCCTTTTGTATGATGGAAAATATCATTGTATTTTCCTTATTTAAAAAAGGTAAGTTTATATTTATGGAAATGTACATATCTAAATTGTGCAATTTGTTGAGTTGGACACATATAAGTTAATACATTCATGTGACCCAATCCAAATACAGAGCATTCCCAAATCTCCAGAAATTTGCTTTTTGCCTCTACTTAGTCTATCTGTATATCTCATCAGGAACTACTGTAATTTAGGTATTTAGCTTTTATTTCTGACATATGCTTTTTTCCTGGATACAGAATTCCAAGATAGCAGGATTCCCCACCTGCCCCCTCCAACACAAATTTCTCCTTGCACTTAAAAAAAAAAATTTATTGAAGGATAATTTGTTTACAGAATTTTGTTGTTTTCTGTCAAACCTCATCATAAATCAGCCATAGTTATACATATATCTCCTCCCTTTTGAACCTCTCTCACATCTCCCTCCCCATCCCACCCGTCTAGGTTGATACAGAGCCCCCGTTTGAGTTTCCTGAACCATACAGCAAATTCCCATTGGCTATCTATTTTTGTTATTCTTTCCATACATCTCACCCTCTCCTCCCCTCTCCCCATGTCCATAAGTCTGTTCTTTATATCTCTTTCTCGATTGCTGCCTTGTAAATAAATTCTTCAGTGCCATTTTTCTAAATTCTGTATGTATGTGTTAGAATATGATATTTATCTTTCTCTTTCTTACTTACTGTATACAGGTTCATTATAGAGGTGAACCTGTATAATAGGTTCTAGGTTCACCTCTTTAGGCCTGACTCAAATGCATTACTTTTTATGGCTGAGTAATATTCCATTGTGTATATATACCACAACTTCTTTATCCATTCATCTGTCGATGGATGTTTAAGTGACGTCCGTGTTCTAGCTATTGTAAATAGTGCTGCAGTGAAAAATGGGATACATGTGTCTCTTTCAATTTTGGTTTCCTCAGGGTATATGACTAGGAATGGGATTCCTGGGTCATATGGTGGTTTTATTCCTAGTTTTTTAAGGAATCTCCATACCATCTTCCATAGTGGCTGTATCAATATACATTCCCACCAACAGTGCAAGAGTGTCCCCTTTACTCCACACCCTCTCCAGCATTTATTGTTTGTAGACTTTTTGATGATGGTCATTCTGACTGGTGTGAGGCTATTTGGGGTCTTTTGTGTCTCCATGTGAATTGTGAATTTTTTTTTCTAGTTCTGTGGAAAATGCCATTGATAATTTGATAGGGATCACATTGAATCTGTAGATTGTGTTTAGTACTTTAGTTATTTTCATAATATTGATTCTTCCTACCCAAGAACATGGAATATCTCTCCATTTGCTTATGTCATCTTTGATTTCTTTCATAAGTTGTTATAATTTTCTATGTACCATTCTTTTGTCTCCTTAGGTAAGTTTATTCCTAGATATTTAATTTTTTGTTGCAATGGTGAATGAGATTGATTCCTTAATTTCTCTTTCTGATTTTTGATTGTTAGTATGTAGAAATGCAAGTGATTTCTGTGTATTGATTCTGTTATAAATTTGCTAAATTCACTGATTAGCTCTAGTCATTTTCTGATACTATCTTTAGGGTATTCTATGTATACAGTATCATGTCATCTGCAAAGAGTAAGAGCTTTACTTCTTCTTCTCTGATCTGGATTTCTTTTATTTCTTTTCCTTCCTTGATTGCTGAAGCTAGGACTTCTGGAACTATGTTGAAGAATAGTGGTGAAAGCAGAATTCTTCTGTGAAGCCATCTGGTCCCAGGATTTTGTTTTTTGGGGGAGATTTTTGATCACAGCTTCAATTTCAGTACTTGTAATTGGGTTGTTCATAATTTCTATTTCTTCCTGGTTCAGTCTTAGAAGATTGAACTTTTGTGAGAATCTGTCCATTTCTTCCAGGTTATCCATTTTATCACCATATAGTTGTTCATAATAGTCTCTTACAATCCTTTGTGTTTCTGCTATTATCTGTTGTAACCTCTCCTTTTTCATTTATAATTTTGTTGATTTGATTCTTTTCTGTTATTTTCTTGATGAGTCTCTCTAAAGGTTTGTCAATTTTGTTTATCTTCTCAAAGAACCAGCTTTTAGTTTTATTAATTTTTACTATTGTTTCTTTCATTTTGTTTTCATTTATTTCTGCTCAGATCTTTATGATTTCTTTCCTTCTACTAATTTGGGGGTTTTTGCTCTTCTTTTTCCAGTTGTTTTACGTGTAAAGTTAGGTTGTCTATTCGACATTTTTCTGGTTTCTGGAGTTAGGATTGTATTTATAAATGCCCCTCTTATCACTGCTTTTGCTGCATCACATAGGTTTTGAGTTGTAGTGTTTTCATTGTTATTTGTTTCTAGAATTTTTTTTTTAATTTGCCTTTTGATTTTTTCCAGTAAGCTGTTGGTTATTTAGAAATGTGTTGTTTAACCTCCATATAATTACATCTCTTACAGTTTTTTCTTGTTCAGTTGCTCAGTCATGTCTGACTCTTTGTGACTCCTTGGACTGCAGCACGCCAGGCTTCCCCGTCCATCACCAACTCCCAGAGTTTACTCAAATGCACGTCCATTGAGTCAGTGATGCCATCCAACCATCTCATCCTCTGTCGTCCCCTTCTCCTCCCACCTTCAATCTTCCCCAGCATCAGGGTCTTTTCAAATGAGTCAGTTCTTTGCATCAGATGGCCAAATTATTGGAGTTTCAGCTTCAACATCAGTCCGTCTAATGAATATTCAGGACTGATTTCATTGAGGATTGACTGGTTAGATCTCCTTGCAGTCCAAGGGAGTCTCAAGAGTCTTCAAACACCACAGTTCAAAAGCATCAATTCTTCAGTGCTCAGCTTTTTTATAGTCCAACTCTCACATCCATACATGACTACTGGAAAAAAACCATAGCCTTGACTAGATGGACCTTTGTTGGCAAAGTAATGTCTCTGCTTTTTCTCTTGTAACTGATATCTATTCTCATAGCATTGTGGTCAGAGATAATGCTTGATGCAATTTCATTTTTCTTTAACTTACTGAGGTTTGATTTTTGACCCAAGATGTGCTCTATCCTGGAGAATATTCCATGTGCACTTGAGAAGAAGGTGCATTTGGATGGAATGTCCCAAAGATATCAATGAGATCCATCTCATCTAATGCATTATTTAAGACTTGTGTTTCCTTATTAATTTTGTGTTTTGATGATCTATCCATTGGTGTGAGTGGGGTGATAAAAAGTATCCTATATTATTGCATTACTGTCAGTTTCTCCTTTTTTGTCTGTTAGTGTTTGTCTTATGCATTGAGGTGCTCCTATGTTGGGTGCATAGATATTTACAATTGTTATGTTTTCCTCTTGGATTGGTTCCTTGATCATTAATGTATTGTCCTTCCTTATCTCTTGTAATCTTCTTTATTTTAATGTCTATTTTGTCTGACATGAGGATTGCTACTCCAGCTTTCTTTTGCTTCCCATTTGCATGGACTATATTTTTCCTCTCATTTTCAGTCTATATGTGTATTTAGGTCTGAAGTGCATTTCTTGTAGACAGCATATATATATATATATATATATGTATGTGTATATATATATATATATATATATGTCTTGTTTGTATATATATATATATATCCATATAGCCAGTCTGTGTCTTTTGGTTGGAGCATTTAATCCATTTACATTTAAAGTAATTATTGATATATATGTTCCTATTGCCATTTTCTTAATTGTTTGGGGTTGACTTTGTAGATCTTTTTTCTTCTATTGTATTTCTTGACTTTTTCTTCTATTGTATTTCTTGACTATATAAGTCCCTTTAACATTTGTTGTAAAACTGGTTTAGTGGTACTGAATTCTCTTAACTTTCACTTGTCTGAAAAGCTTTTGATTTCTCCATCAATTTTGAATGAGATCCTTGCTGGGTACAGTAATCTTGGTAGTAGATTTTTCCCTTTCAGTACTTTAAATATATCCTGCCATTCCTTTCTGACCTGCAGAGTTTCTGCTAAAAGATCAGCTGTTAAGCATATGGGGTTTCCCTTGTATGTTACTTGTTGCTTTTCCCTTGCTGTTTTTAATATTCTTTCTTTGTGTTTAGTCTTTGTTAATTTGATTAATATGTGTCTTGGCATGTTTCTCCTTGGGTTTATCCTGTATGGGACTCTTTGTGCCTCTTGGATTTGATTGACTATTTCCTTTTCCATGTTGGGGAAATTTTCACCTATAATCTCCTCAAAAATATGCTTCATTTTTCACTTCTTCTGGGACCCCTATAATTCAAATGTTGGTGTGTTTGATATTGTCCCAGAGGTCTCTGATACTATCTTCAGTTCTCTTCATCCTTTTTACTTAATTGTGCCCTTCAGAAGTTATTTCCACCATTTTATCTTCCAGTTCATTGATTCATTCTTCTGCTTCAAATATTCTGCTATTAATTCCTTCTGCTGTTGCTGCTGCTGCTGCTAAATCATTTCAGTTGTGTCCGACTCTGTGCGACCCCATAGACAGCAGCCCACCAGGCTCCCACATCCCTGGGATTCTCCAGGCAAGAACACTGGAGTGGGTTGCCATTTTCTTCTCCAATGCATGAAAGTGAAAAAGTAAAGTCAAGTTGCTCAGTTGTGTCTGACTCCTAGCGACCCCATGGACTGCAGCCCACCAGGCCCCTCCATCCTTCTAGAGTATTTTTAACTTCAGCAATTTTTTGGTTGTGTATATTTATTCTTTACTTCTTCTAGGTCTTTGTTAATTGATTGTTCCATGTTCTCCATTTTGTTTTCAAGGTTTTTGATCATCTTTACTATCATTATTCTGAATTCTTTTTCAGGTAGTTTGCATATCTCCTCTTCATTTATTTGGACGTTTGTGTTTCTAGTTTATTCCTTCATTTGTGTAGTATTTCTCTGCTTTTTCATTATTTTTTTTAAACTTATTTTGCTTGAAGTCTCTGTTTCCCAGGCTTCAGGGTTGAATTCTTTCTTCCTTGTGATTTCTGCCCTCCTAAGCTTGGTCCAGTGTTTTGTGTAAGGTTCCTTTCTGGTGAGATTTGTGCTGAGTTTTTCTTGTTTTGTTTTGTTTGTTTGTTTGTTTTTCTTCTATTGGGCAAGCCTGAGTGAGGTGGTAATCCCGCCTGCTGATGATTGGGTTTGTATTTTTGTTTTGTTTGTTGTTACATGAGGCATCCTGCACAGGGTGGCACTGGTGGTTGGGTGATGTCAGATCTTACACTCATGTGATTTCTTTTGTGTGAGTTCTCACTATCTGATACTCCCTAGGGTTAGTTCTCTGGTAGTCAAGGGTCTTGGAGTCATTGTTCCCACTCTAAAGGCTCACGGCTTGATCTCTGGTCAGGAACAAAGCTTCAGCAAGTGGTTTGCTATGGCATTGAGTGAGATTAAATCAAATACCCAAAAATGAGAAACCAAAAAGGAACCCCAGATAAATGGCAGTTACAAAAATGGGGACATAATAATTAAAATAATGGAATATACACATATACATATACACCCATAAGCAAAGTCAAAACAATCCAACAAAAATAAAGTACAGTAGATTGACCCAGTGAGCAAAGGAAATCAAAAATTATATTTACTGCTTAAAAGCAAAACTAACTAAAGCAGAAACTGGAAAACAAAACTAAGGCAGGTGCTACGTGGGGAACAAAGCAATAAAAACAAAACTAACAAATATGTTGAGAGGAAAGGAAAGAAAGAAAAGAAAGAAAGACTGGATATGCAAAGTTAAATAGAGGTAGATGAAGATTTATATACAATAAAGATTAACTGCAAGGGAAAAGAAGGATAGGAAAGGCCAACAAAGAAATAAATGTAGAAAAATTATAATAGGTTTTAAAAATTAAAGATATAAAAGAGAACATAAATAAAAGGAAGAAGAAAGATAAAAGGAAAACACAGAACTGCAAAAGCCCAACGTAGAGGCAGAGGTTTATAACAACAATAAAAAGTGTGATTGAAAATACACATATACATATACACCCATAAGCAAAACAAAAACAGTCTAACAAAAAGAAAGTACAATAGATTGACCTGGCGAACCAAGGAAACCAAAAATTATATGTACCAGTTAAGAACAAAACTACAGCATAAACTGGAGGAAAAAAAACTAAAGCAAGATGCCAATTGGGGAATAAAACAATGAAAACAAAACTAACAAATATATTGGGAGGAGAGGAAAGAAAGAAAAGAAAGAAAGAATAGAATGCAACATTAAATAGAGATAGATATAGATTTATATACATCAAAGATTTACTGCATGGGGAAAAGAACAATAGGAAAAGCAAACAAAGGAATAAATGTAGAAAAATAATAGGTTTAAAATATTAAAAATTAAAATTAAAAAAAATAGAAAAAAGACAAAAAGAGGAAAATTCCACTTAACTGCAAAAGCCCAATGTAGAGGCAGCAGTTTATAACAACTATAGAAAATGTGACAGGTGAAAAAAAAAGCTCAAAAGCTTAATTAGATCTCATACTGCTAAGTCACTTCAGTTGTGTCCGATTCTGTGTGACCCCATAGACGGCAGCCCATCAGGCTCCCCCGTCCCTGGGATTCTCCAGGCAAGAGTACTGGAGTAGGTTTCCATTTCCTTCTCCAGTGCATGAAAGTGAAAAGTGAAAGTGAAGTCGTTCAGTCGTGTACGACTCCTAGCGACCCCATGGACTGCAGCCTACCAGGCTCCTCCATCCATGGGATTTTCCAGGCAAGGGTACTGGAATGGGTTGCCATTGCCTTCTCCATAATTAGATCTCATAATGCCAATAAAATCAACAACTACAAAAGAGGGGGAAAAAAGGAAAAAAAAAATTCTAAAGAATCTATAAAACAAGTCAAAACATAAGGATAATAAATGTTTTTCTTGAGTCACTGCTGTCAGAGCCCTTTCCTTCACTGGGGGTCATAGTCCACCTCACCTCTCTACAGTGCCCTCCAACACTGTGCTGATCTCTGGACCTGCTGTGGGAGCTGCTCAAATTCAAATCTAGTCTTACTCCTGTGTGTTCTTGCCTCCAATGTCCACGGCTATCAGAGCTAGTGCGTTTTCTTTTGTGGGATCTCTCAATGTCCTTTATGTATTCCATAGACAGAGTCTGACTTGTTGATTGTGTAGATTTAACCTGCAGCTTGTACAGCTGTTGGGAAGGTTTTGTGTCTTATTCCTTAGTCACACTGCCCCTGGGTTACAATTGTGATTTTATTTCCACCTCTGCACGTGGGTTGTCCGCTGGGATTTGCTCCTGAGGTTGCCCTGGAGGACTTGGGATTGCCCCTGTGAGGGCCAGGCATGGAGGTGGTGCAGCTGCTTGGGTCACAGGGATTCTGGCAATACCAGGTACTCAGGGGAGTTGGCAGCTGGGGCAACAGGAAATATAGTGCTCTACAAGGATATGGCAACCAGTATTGGCCAATGTGCTCCAGTATTCTTGCCTGGAGAACCCTGCCCTGACAGAGAAGCCTGGCAGGCTACAATCTACAGAGTTGCAAAGAGTTGAGACACAACTGAAATGACACTGTATGTATAGACGCGGGCGTTTTGCCTGGGGCACATCTGCCCCAGTGAGGGTTGAGCATGAATGTGGCACAGCTGCTTGGCTTGTGGGGACTCTGGCAGCACCAAGTGTGCAGGGACACGGACTGCCTCCACTGCAGGAGTTATGGCCCTATCAGAGTCTTTTTTCAAGCCTCTTATAGCTCATGATCAGAAGGCCTCTTTAGCCAGTCTTTCTCTCTGCCCTTTCAGGACCTAGAGGGCTCCTTTGCCTGGGGTCCTTCTCTGTTATTCAGCGCATCAGGCACATAGAGGGCACCCCCTGGCTGGGGTCCTACTCTGTAGATTGGCATGTCGGGCACTTAAAGGGGCACCCTGGGTGGGGTCCTACTCTGTAGTTCAATGTGTCAGGCATTTGATGAGCCAGCCTCTCTATTGGTAAGCTGCAGATGCTAGCGTGTGTGGGGAGAGAGAGGTTATGGTGATGGCTCCACCTCCTATGTGTGACTCAGCCGTATGGCCTTGCTTCCATGGCTGCCCAGCTTTCTTCCACAGGCATTTCCCACCACAATCTCCTCCCTCATATCCCCTCAAATTTTCTCACCATAATCAATAGCAGCCCTTGCTCTGGGATTGCTCCACAATCCCTAAACTCCAGTTCCCAGCTGCTGCACCTTCGTACCAGCATCCCTGTCCAGGGTATGTGTGGCTGCAGCAAGGACTGTCTGATTCTCATTCTATTTAGGCTGCCACAGGTCAACTATTTCAGCCTTAAATGTTTAACCTCTGACTCAGACAATTGCCCTGATGTGCGGATTGGACCCTTGCTTCAGTTCTCCCACCGGCCAAAGGCAGGTCCAGTCCTACTAACACTCCTGTTTTCCCCCTAGTTCCTTCATCCTATCGAGTTTTGCATGGTTCTATATATTCTTTTCCACTGGTCAGGTACTCCTGTCCACTCTCAGCTGGTGTTCTATTCCTGATGTATCAGTGGAAAGAGATGTACTCCACGTCCACCTACTCCTCTGCCATCTTGTTCTCCCCTCTCCTTGCCCTTTTGTACCTCCATTTTCTTCTGACTCCCATTGTTTTTTCGTAAAGGTAGCCTTTTTTTTTTTTTTTGATGTCTTTCTACAGTATATGCAGCATTTATGTCTGTTTTCTCTGTGCTTAAATATTTTGTCTTTGCCATTGGGCCTCAACAATTTGATTGTGATGTGCCTGAGAGATGATTCTATCCCATATTTCACTGCTGATTATTTACCCTCTTTCGTTTATGTTTGGATGATCTCCACTGACCCTTCTTCAGGTTCACTGCTTCTCTTGGGACCAATCTGCTATAAATTCCATCATTGAATTTATCATCAAAAGTTGTCCTTTTAATTATGCAATTTTTATTTTTAGAGTTTAAAAATCTCTCCTGAAATTGACTACCTAATCACCAGTTGTCCTGTCTGATTTGTAGTCTTTAACATATTTATAATTGTTACTGTATAGCTTTTTTTTTTTTTTTTTTTGGTTTTGCCAGTTCTAAAGTCAGAATCATTTGTTTGCCTCTTTCAACTGATTTTTTTCTTTGACATGAGTCACATTTTCTTGTTTCTCCACTCATATGTTTTGACTGCATATTAGACATTTTGGCATATTCATTATAGAGACTTGATTCTGTTGTCTTTCTCTGTATAGTGTTGAAGTTTGTTTTGTTGCTGCTGCTAAGTCACTTCAGTTGTGTCCGATTCTGTGTGATCCCATAGACGGCAGCCTACCAGGCTCCCCAGTCCCTGGGGTTCTCCAGGCAAGAATACTGGAGTGGGTTGCCATTTCCTTCTCCAATGCATGAAAGTGAAAAGTGAAAGTGAAGTCGCTCAGTCGTGTCTGACCCTCAGCAACCCCATGGACTGCAGCTTTCTAAGCTCCTCTGTCCATGGGATTTTCCAGGCAAGAGTACTGGAGTGGGGTGCCATTGCCTTCTCTGGAAGTTTGTTCTAGTACGATTTTAATTACTCATGGATTACTTTTAATGTCCATGAGCTTGGTTATGGGTTTTATTAGTGCATGTCTGTTTTAGTTTTCCCTTCAATACTAGGATGCACTCTTTTTACTCCTGTGGCATGGCTGTTCTTGAGTTTCAATAGCCTGTGATGATTACCACATCTTTCTAACTCACACTCTTTGAACTCAAACTCTTGTTTCCCCTGCAAAGAATGGAAGCTAAAATTTCTGCTATTTTTCTCAAATTTCAGGCTGTTCTTCTCTGGCTCCATGGGGTCTTGCCTCCAAATTTTGCACAACTCAAAAGTCTATCATGGATTTGAAGAAAGTTTAAGTGAATATTTTTATATTGCTTTCTTTGTGGCTTTTTTGCTTTGAAAGAGGTTTTCTCTCTAAATTTTAGCCATTCTTATAATCCCAAACTTCTTTTCAGGTTTTTAGACCCAAGAGAGTGTAGCTTTCTGCTTGAGTTTATGACTCTTCATTAACTTATGTAAACACAAATTCTCAATTCTTGAGATTGAAGACAATTTAAAAATGACACAGCACAGGAATGATTATGACAGTATGCTCTTCCCCTCCTGTCCACCCCACTTCATTTGTTTTAGAGTACTTGGAGGTAAGGCCAGAAAATAATTTGGGTAGAGTTAGAAATAGCATCTGGAGAAGGCAATGGCACCCCACTCCAGTACTCTTGCCTGGAAAATCCCATGGATGGAGGAGCCTGGTGGGCTGCAGTCCATGGGGTCGCTAAGAGTCGGACACGACTGAGCGACTTCACTTTCACTTTTTGCTTTCATGCATTGGAGAAGGAAATGGCAACCCACTCCAGTTTTCTTGCCTGGAGAATCCCAGGGACAGGAGAGCCTGGTGGGCTGACGTCTATGGGGTCATGCAGAGTCGGACACGACTGAAGTGACTTAGCAGCAGCAGCAGAAATAGCATCAACACAAACGATTGTGTTAAAGTAGAGATATGCCAAAAAAAAGTATCTCCTTTCTTGCCAGATGTTCCATCTGATTAAAAGATACTAATATGTTAACATACATTTTAGATGTATTCTGCCTGTGTTGACTTCTGGAATTTAATAATGTACCATTATGATATATTTATATATATTATAATTATTATAATAAATTGTAATGGAGAAGTTGGAATCATTTTGGCATTTTTCCTTTCTCTGTCTGTTTCACTTGTCCCACAATACTTGTAGACTACCCTATTATCCTTGATATAAAAAAAAAAAAATTTGTTAGGCCGTGTCTATATATAGATTTCTCTATATGTTTGGAAGACAGCAAAATTTATCCATCTGTGTACCAAAGTATTATTTATTTTCAATACAAAAATATTTTCTTAAATTGTCTAAAGATTTATATATATATATATATATATATATAGAGAGAGAGAGAGAGAGAGAGAGAGAGAGAGTTAATTTCAGGTTTTCTAATAAAAATACCTATATCTATGATTCTCGGAGAAGGCAATGGCACCCCACTCCAGTATTCTTGCCTGGAAAATTCCATGGATGGAGGAGCCCGGTAGGCTGCAGTCGATGGCTGGGGTCGCTAAGAGTCAGACACGACCGAGCAACTTCACTTTCACTTTTCACTTTCATGCATTGGAGAAGGAAATGGCAACCCACTCCAGTGTTCTTGCCTGGAGAATCCCAGGGACTGGGGAGCCTGGTGGGCTGTCGTCTATGGGGTCGCACAGAGTCGGACATGACTGAAGTGACTTAGCATAGCATATCTATGATTCTAAGGTCTGGTATCCAGTCTCCACCATCCACCTCTAAATGTTACCAGGTCTTTTTCTTTCTTCTTGCTTTCTGAAGGAATTTTTAATTAGTTCTGCATTTTACCAATTAAATGTTTGCCACTTATTTTGGCAGATTTTTGCTTTTTCCTGTGTAGATTTCAGTTCTGCCCTTCAGCTCTCAATTCCTGGTATCATTAATCTCTATTTGATTGTATGTTCATATCCCATTATTTCTATAGATCTTTGGGCTCCTGTCATATGAAAGTCAAATCTTTTACATTAATGAGGATAATAAAATCCACAAATAATTAGGGACCCTTATTACTTGCCAGGCACTGTATTTTTTGCTGTGGATGTGATGCTGAGATTACAATATGTTAAGGGACAGAGATACATCCATAAAAGTAAAACACTAGGGCAGGCATACTGATAGAAGTAAATTAGGGATGCTATTCAAGAAAATCAGAGATACCAAAGGAACATTTCATGCAAAAATGGGCTCGATAAAGGACAGAAATGGTATGGACCTAACGGAAGCAGAAGATATTAAGAAGAGGTGGCAAGAATACACAGAAGAACTGTACAAAAAAGAGCTTCACGACCCAGATAATCATGATGGTGTGATCACTCACCTAGAGCCAGACATCCTGGAATGTGAAGTCAAGTGGGCCTTAGAAAGCATCACTAAGAACAAAGCTAGTGGAGGTGATGGAATTCCAGTGGAGCTATTCCAAATCCTGAAAGATGATGCTGTGAAAGTGCTGCACTCATTATGCCAGCAAATTTGGAAAACTCAGCAGTGGCCACAAGATTGGAAAAGGTCAGTTTTCATCCCAATCCCAAAGAAAGGCAATGCCAAAGAATGCTCAAACTACCGCACAATTGCACTCATCTCACACGCTAGTAAAGTAATGCTCAAAATTCTCCAAGCCAGGCTTCAGCAATATGTGAACCGTGAACTTCCTGATGTTCAAGCTGGATTTAGAAAAGGCAGAGGAACCAGAGATCAAATTGCCAACATCCGCTGGATCATCGAAAAAGCAAGAGAGTTCCAGAAAAACATCTATTTCTGCTTTATTGTCTATGCCAAAGCCTTTGACTGTGTAGATCACAATAAACTGTGGAAAATTCTGAGAGAGATGGGAATACCAGACCACCTGATCTGCCTCTTGAGAAATCTGTATGCAGGTCAGGAAGCAACAGTTAGAACTGGTCATGGAACAACAGACTGGCTCCAAATAGGAAAAGGAGTACGTCAAGGCTGTATATTGTCACCATGTTTATTTAACTTATATGCAGAGTACATCATGAGAAATGCTGGACTGGAAGAAACACAAGCTGGAATCAAGATTGCTGGGAGAAATATCAATAACCTCAGATATGCAGATGATACCACCCTTATGGCAGAAAGTGAAGAGGAACTGAAAAGCCTCTTGATGAAAGTGAAAGTGGAGAGTGAAAAGGTTGGCTTAAAGCTCAACATTCAGAAAAGGAAGATCATGGCATCTGGTCCCATCACTACCTGGGAAATAGATGGAGAAACAGTGGAAACAGTGTCAGACTTTATTTTTCTGGGCTCCAAAATCACTGCAGATGGTGACTGCAGCCATGAAATTAAAAGATGCTTACTCCTTGGAAGGAAAGTTATGACCAACCTAGATAGCATATTCAAAAGCAGAGACATCACTTTGCCAACAAAGGTTCGCCTAGTCAAGGCTATGGTCTTTCCTGTGGTCATGTATGGATGTGAGAGCTGGACTGTGAAAAAGGCTGAGTGCCAAAGAATTGATGCTTTTGAACTGTGGTGTTGGGGAAGACTCTTGAGAGTCCCTTGGACTGCAAGGAGATCCAGCCGGTCCATTCTGAAGGAGATCAGCCCTGGGATTTCATTGGAAGGAATGATGCTAAAGCTGAAACTCCAGTATTTTGGCCAGCTCATGCGAAGAGTTGACTCATTGGAGAAGACTCTGATGCTGGGAGGGATTGAGGGCAGGAGGAGAAGGGGACGACAGAGGATAAGATGGCTGGATGGCATCACTGACTTGATGAATATGAGTCTGAGTGACCTCCGAGAGCTGGTGATGGATAGGGAGGCCTGGCGTGCTGCAGTTCATGGGATCGCAAAGAGTCGGACACGACTGAGCGACTGATCTGATCTGATAATTTGAGAGAGCAATTTTTAATGTCTACAAAATAAGATTTATCTTAAAAATTTAAAGATGGCTCAGTAGCAGAAAATGTATCAAAACTTACCAGACTCTTAACAGAGCAAAGGCCTGAAATGTTCAAGAAATAGCTAGGTGTGTGTAGTGGTTGAGTGAGAGGGAAAAGAAGTAGGAGAAAATATAAGAGAAGTAAAGGGTAAAGGGGAAGGGAGCAGATCATGAAGGGTCTTTTAGGCCACTGAAAAAGTTTTGTTTTTTATTCAGTGACATGGGTGCCCTTGGAGTATTTTTAGGAGTAAAAAAGTGACATTATTTTATATTTTAAAAGGCTTACTCTGCTGCATTAAGAATAAACTTTAGGAATGGAGGAGTAGGAGCAGAAAGATGTTCACTGAAATATACTTTTAATACTGCTGAAATCTGATAATTTATGCACTGCTTTTTTACCAACCATTGTTATAAATAGGATTAGTTTAATATTGTTCTCTAGTGTTGTCCTGTGCTAGTTTTAGTCTCTGGGTGAAACAAATTATCCCAGATTTGGTGAGTAGGAGACTCTTTAAGCTAAATCCTATGTCCTTTTGACATGTCCTCATCATCTTTGAGCACTTTACTCTCTGGTACTTTAAGATGTTATAGATTTATTCCTTCCTAACACAGTCCTGGAAACAGCACTCTAAGAAACCCTGATTCTTATTTGGCAGAAATGGTAGTTAGAAAGCAAGATTTCAGATTTGTTCAAGGACTGAGCAGCAGTGAACAACTGACTGCCTATGAGCGCCCCTGACCTTGGACCATGATATGTGGAATGGAGTAGGCTGGCTCCTGGACACAGAAGTCCAGTTAATGGAATTAATTGTTTTTTGTTTGGAAAGACCTGATGGATCCACCTCTAATGGCACATAGTATAAAGTGGGGAGACAGATCTGTATGGAAATGCTGACTGCTGGCTAGGCCACCAGGACGCTTCTTTTACAGCCAGGTCCCACCCCTCCCCATGGGGGTGGCTCTGGGTTTGTGAAAAACAGGAGTGGCCTTCCCTTCCTTGTAACTGGACAGGGCTGTGCTGCTGTTGACTCCCTTTTCACTGATTCAGTAAACTAAAATTTTGACTCTAAAATTTGCCCATACCCTGGCAAATGATTGTTCTGAGCATACTGGGTGCCTTACTCTTGATACTCTTTGGCTGCTGCTGTCTGTATCGTATTTGTGTATCTGATCCTAGGGATATCTCAGAAGATGGGTGGACCAAAATTGTAAGGGTTGTACAGGGTATGTAGGAATGGAGCATCTCTTCAGGCCACTGAAGATGATTGTTCTTTTGCTCTCTATACATCCCCTGCCCACCCAGCACCTGCTTCTCCTACAGTCTGCTCACACTACTAACCTGCCTGTATACTCGCCCCAGGCCTCAGCTGAGGATTGTTCTTATCAAAGGGGCAGTGGGGGCGTGGCCCTCTACTGATTTCCCTGGTTACTAATGACCCCATTTGATGAGCTGACTGATTCCCCTATAAATGTTAATCTTCTCTTCCCCCTCAACCAAAGACTGCCGCCATGTCCTGCCTGCTGGCTCTTGCACACAGTGGGGTGTCACTCCAGAACCCAGCTTCAGACGTGTAAGCTCCCCCATCCATTAAACCATTTATGTCTCTCTTACTGAAAAGAAAAAAAGAAAAAAGAAACCAAGATCTCGGCATTGAAGTATTTTATATTTTTGAGTCTGTTTTTGTAATTTAAGTTCTTTCCAGGAAACTTACTCACTTTTATAGCTAAATTTTCAGATTTATTGGCAAAGTTGTGTTTATTTTGCAGGAATCTTTTATTTTTATTTTATTTTTTTTAAAGTCTTTACCATACCTCTATTTCTTTAACAGCTTTGGTTTGGGCTTTAAGATAACATTCCCAAACAGATTTGGGATTCCAAGTAATTTGCGGAGGGCAGTGGTTGGTTGTTTTCTATTTCGTTAATTTCTTTGTTCAGCTTTATTTTTCCAGTTTATTTTGGGTTAATTATATTTAACCTCAGCATCCCCGATTAAATCTGAATGTATACAGGTGAAACCAGGCTCAGTAGTTTGTCAAGATCCCCAGGTAATTTCCATGTACAGCAACATTTGGGAAACACTGGAAAATGACAGTCATTTAATAGGTTACTCACCATCCTGTTCCTTGCTAAATATACTAGCAAATTAACATTTTTGTTTTGTCTTTCTTAAATATTATTTCTTACAATGTATGCTAAAATGTCCTGTCCCTAAAAAAATACTGCCTGATGATGACCTTTAACAAAACTCAGAACTTGTGCATTTCATTCATACTTGTGAGATGAAAGCAGCAAGTACTGTAGAAGCAGATTCTGTATTTATGAGACGAAGGAAACTTAGTTTAGACTAAAAAGTGACCAGAGCAAGGGAGAAAAATTAGAAGCCCAAATTTATAATTAAGAAACCAACTATTACTGCTCTTAGACAGTTTATTTAAATGGCCATTGAGTTCTGCTTCTAAAGGGTTGTTTTGGCAGTGGGAAGAGGAATAATTCATTCATTGTAAAACGGAGTCCAGATAAATGAGAATTCACCAGAAAACTAAATTCTTTACAATCCTATGCCAAGTTCTTTTTTTTTTTTTTTTTTCCTGATTTTTCCAAGTTCTTTTCTCTCCCAGTCTTTCCCTTCCCTCTCTTAATTATATTTGCAAATTCTTGCCATTTGGAACAGTTTTGGAGCAATGGCAAAGTGATGCTTGAGAGGTGAAAGGAAATCACAACCTGGCCTGGAATCAATTGATAGGGAGCATTCTTGACGGCCCTTCCCACCTGATCCCCAGCTGCACGTGGGATGTGGCTGCTCAGCTGCAGACCGAGCAGTTTGAGTCCACTCATGGTAATTGGTTTCAGATGAAACCAGAAAACTCGTTTCACTCTGTCCTCATCTCACTGCCCAAGGAACTGGAGGACGTAATATGACGTATTCGAGGCAAAATCCCAGCTTCATGGAAATCCCATCACTTAAATTCTAGTGTGAATTGGATCTGATTGTGTCCTGCTAGTCCTTACACGGTGAGAAAGATTATTATAATGTTACTGCAGTGGTTAGTTGTGCTCACCCTGCCGCTCTGGCTATGGCTCTTCTATTTCCTTCAGAACGTCTTGTTTTACAAACACTAAATATGTCCTTAATTATGTTATTAAGGAAAATATTGGTAATCATATTCCTAACTTGGAAGGAAAATAGTGGGTATAGCTTTATTTCATTCTCACTAAATTCTACCCCTTTAAATTTAAAGCTTCAAGTAAAATCAAAATGCTGTCAATAAATATTCTTTCCTTTGGTAAAAATATTTCATTCATTAAACACACACATATATATGTATATTTATATATATATAAATATAAATTTCAGAATTTCTCTAGTAGAGAAATTGGGTCTATCCTATTTCTAATTTGGAAGTAAGTGTTAGTCACTCACTCATGTCTGACTCTTTGCGACCCATGTACAGCCCACCAAGCTCCTCTGTCCATAGAATTCTCCAGGCAAGAATACTCTAGTCGGTAGCCATTCCCTTCTCTAGGGGATCTTCTTGACCCAGGGACTGAACCTGAGTCTCCTACATAGAAGGCAGGTTCTTCACTGTCTGAACCACCAGGGACTGTAAATGTTATTTTTAGCTTCAGGTAAAGTAACAAGATGTCCAGTAGTAGTGACTTAAACTATGAGGGCCTACTAGCTATTAGAAGTCTGAAAGCAAAGTGCTTCCAGGATTGGTTCAGTAGCTGAAGAATGGTGTAAAGAACCCAGATGTTTTGCATCATAATCACACTCCCAGCTCCATATTATTCTCACTGTCTCTATGCGTCAGGGGTCTCTGCTTATGGTCACAAGATGATGTCGTTAGAGCCAAACATCATATCTTCCTAGAGCACTATTGGTGGTGTTCTGGTCAATGTTTAATGACCCACTCTCTGGACAAACAAGTAAAATACTAATTTGCAGCATTTGATGATTTCCATGTTGTAAATTTGCCAACCATGGCTAATTCCAAGCTCCAGTGTGATGTCATTACATGGGGTGTTGGAAGGAGAGAATCACAATCATAAAATAGCATTTGTTAGTTCCAACATACCACCAGATACTATCCGAGGTATCTTGGATACTATCCAAGTATCTTGGAGAATTAAATTGTTTTCTAAAAAGGAAAAGTTTTCCTAGAAACTCTTTAATTTTGCTTATGTCTCATTGGTCTGACTTGCATCTAATGTTAACCCTTAAACTTATTACCACAACCGTGATTGCTGGAAAAGACTAATTTTTATTCATTCCTGGAAGCAGGGTGACCTTCTTTAAACTTACAGCAGAGTAAATACCTGCAAGATATTGGAGCAGTCCAGCAACTCAGAAGGCAATGAGAGTGCCTGGTGGGTGGGCAAATAATGGTGTCTGCCAATGGGACAAAGCCAGACATAACTATGTTCTTAAGCACAAATACACATGAAAAGGAATAGAGAAATGTAAGCATATATATATTTTATTCTACTTCCAGCATCATTTTATGAGTCTACCATAAAAACACAGACACATCATTTGAATGTGTCATCTTTTTGTTTGGGCAACTCCTGGAGTCTCGTCACAGTGAAACATCAAAGTGGGAAGGAGACAGCTGAGTTGGCTCGACGACTCTCAGAAAGCGCTTCAAACTGTGCGAATGGTTGAGAACAGCTAAAATTCCCCAAGAAAAACATCATCTCTTACATGAAACATGATCCTGAACAATGTTAATATATTTTTGAACTTGAACAGTTTATTATCTGCTGTTCTATAGCACCTTTCTAAAGCATGTTCATCATTTCTAGCAGTTGAGATGTTTCCTTTTTTATTTGAAAGAATGAAGTCTTCCCCCACAGAGGTGTGCATAACTGAGTTTAGGACAGTAGCTAGGGATAGTTTAAGAAGGACCCAAGCAGACAAAAATAAAGATTGTTTTCTTGAGGTCAAAGAAAGGAAGTATGCTTTTTCCTCTTGATTAAAGGATAGTAATTCATGTCTTCACATTATGCCATTTTCCAGTTTTCTAATTATATTTTTTCTAAGAAAGATGTCAGGTCCTTTTTAAAAATGTTCATTTCTGTCATTCAAAGTTCATGCTTCTCCTTTTTCAGTACTTTACCCCCAAACACACACCTACCACTTTGTCTGTGAATCTACTTTTTTCCCCTTCTTTAAACAGAAGCTGGATTTTACATATCTTTTTTGTTTCACATGCCATTGCTAACTATTTTACTTACTGACAATGAAGAGGTGACACAAGCCATTCAAAATCTGTGCTGTTGTGATGAGGGATTCATAATGCTGTTGCTTGTACACTTTAAAATAGCAGGCCAGGGTTCATGATTACCTTTACAAATTGTTAATTCCTGAAGATGAGGCAGTGCATGAATCAAACACAGGAAGAACTCTGTTAATAATGTTGCCGCAATGGTAATGAGCTGTCTGTTGCCATAAAACTTAGTTATATTACATTAGTGTTGTTCTATCCTGTGGTCGTGTATGGATGTGAGAGTTGGACTATGAAGAAGGCTGAGTGCCCAAGAATTGATGCTTTTGAACTGTGGTATTGGAGAAGACTCTTGAGAGTCCCTTGGACTGCAAGGAGATCCAACCAGTCTATTCTGAAGGAGATCAGCCCTGGGATTTCTTTGGAAGGAATGATGGTAACGCTGAAACTCCAATACTTTGGCCACCTCATGCGAAGAGTTGACTCATTGGAAAAGACTGATGCTGAGAGGGATTGTGGGCAGGAGGAGAAGGGGACGACAGAGGATGAGATGGCTGGATGGCATCACTGACTCGATGGACGTGAGTCTGGGTGAACTCTGGAAGTTGGTGATGGACAGGGAGGCCTGGCGTGCTGCAATTCATGGGGTCGCAAAGAGTCAGACATGACTGAGCGACTGAACTGAACTGAACTGATGGTACCTTTACATGGTTTAACCTATGCTGTTAGTGACGCAATATTAACATATACTATATATGAACAGTTCAGTTCAGTGGCTCAGTCGTGTCTGAGTCTTTGCAACTCCATGAATCACAGCACACCAGGCCTCCCTGTCCATCACCAACTCCTGGAGTTGACTCAAACTCATGTCCATTGAGTAGGTGATGCCATCCAGCCATCTCATCCTCTGTCGTCCCCTTTTCCTCCTGCCCACAATCCCTCCCAGCATCAGGGTCTTTTCCAATGAGTCAGCTCTTTGCATGAGGTGGCCAAAGTACTGGAATTTCAGCTTTAGCATCAGTCCCTCCAGTGAATACCCAGGGCTGATCTCCTTTAGGACGGACTGGTTGGATCTCCTTGCTGTCCAAGGGACTCTCAAAAGTCTTCTCCAACACCACAGTTCAAAAGCATCAATATGTATTGAGGCTTAAAAATAGTTTTTTTTTTACTTTCTTATTTTAGAGAAAGAACAGTTATCACTTTGCTCTCTGTTAATGGAGAATTACTCTAGCAGACATAGATTAGAAAATAAGAGATATTGGGAAGATATAAGGAGGCGACCCTTTGAGGTTGATAACTCCTCCAGAAGGGGTGAATTGTCAGTGTTGGAAATATTGAGAAAAGAATAGAATTTTTTTTTTTGGCCCTCAGTGTTTTAGCAATGATTTATCTAATCTCCAGAGGGTGACCCAAGAGATCTGGTGTATCCTTCCAGGTTTGAGTTTGTTCAATCATATAAAATCAGTTTCAGCTTCAAAGTTAGTTTACTAAGTAATTTCATTTTGGCTACTGGATAGATTTATCCTTCCCTGGGGTCCTAGAAAATAAGAGCTTCCTTAACCAGGAGTACTTTATGAATACTAAGATATTACCCAACCCCACCCCTGCGTCTGATGTGAGATAGTCCATTTGAAAGATGTCATTTGTTTGGATTGACCAGTTTTAGTATTCTATGGACATATGATAAAATAATGTCTTTATACTTCAAATTTAAAAAATATCATTTTCTGACGCCACTTTCAGAAAGCATAATTTTTAAAATATATGTTTATAATAGTTGTTTCTTTGTACCTCTAAACCTAGGGCTATTATATTCAGGTTCTTGTTTCATTACTTTTATATACAGAAATACCAATTTTGAGAAAGTAAGTTGGTGCTCCTCAATACCAAAATGTGTTTTAATGAAATATAGATAATTTACTCACTTCATTGTTAGAATCATTAAAAATTAAAATAAATTTGGAATCTTACACTTATGGTAACACAGGTACAGTGAAGACTTAGCAAATTACTCTGAACTAAAATGCAATTTATAATTGATTTCTTTTAGCAAATATACTTTTCCTTCTCTTTTATAAGAATTTCATGTGGTTACTGCAGATTCCTGATTAATCACATTTTTTGTGTGTCTTTTACTAAATGCATATTTACATTTTAGAAATTAAATTTTTATTCTAGAAAAGTTTTATAGAAACGTTAAAAAGATAGTACAGAGAATTGCCACATCAGTTCAGTTCAGTCGCTCAGTCGTTTCCAACTCTCTGCGACCCATGGACTGTAGCACGCCAGGCTTCCCTGTCCATCACCAACTCCCAGAGTCTACTCTCACTCATGTCCATTGTGTTGGTAATGCTATCCAACCATTTCATCCTCTGTCATCCCCTTCTCCTCCCACCTTCAATCTTTCCCAGCATCAGGGTCTTTTCAAATGAGTCAGCTCTTCGCATCAGGTAGCCAAAGTATTGGAACTTCAACTTCAGCATCAGTCCTTCCAATGAATATTCAGGACTGATTTCCTTTAGGATGGACTGGTGGATCTCCTTGCTATCCAAGGGACTTTCAACAGTCTTCTCCAACACCACAGTTCAAAAGCATTAATTCTTCAGCACTCAGCTTTCTTTATAGTCCATATCTCACATCCATACATGCTGCTGTTGCTGCTAGGTCGCTTCAGTCGTGTCCGACTCTGTGCGACCCCAGAGATGGCAGCGCACCAGGCTCACCCATCCCTGGGATTCTCCAGGCAAGAACACTGGAGTGGGTTGCCATTGCCTTCTTCGCATCCATACATGACTACTGGAAAAACCATAGCTTTGACTAGACAGAGCTTTGTGAGCAAAGTAATGTCTCTGCTTTTTAATATGCTGTCTAGTTTGGTCATAGCTTTTATTCCAAGGAGCAAGCGTCTTTTAATTTAATGGCTGCAGTCACCATCTGCAGTGATTTTGGAGCCCCCCAAAATAAAGTCTGTCACTGTTTATTTCCATTGTTTCCCCATCTACTTGCCATGAAGTGATGGGACCAGATGCCATGATCTTCATTTTCTGAATGTTGAGTTTTAAGCAACTTTCTCACTCTTTAACTTTCATCAATAGGCTCTTTAGTTCTTCTTCACTTTCTGCCATAAGGGTGGTGTCATCTTCATATCTGAGGCTATTGATATTTCTCCCGGCAATCTTAATTCCAGCTTGTGCTTCATCCAGCCTGGCATTTTGCATGATGTACTCTGCATATAAGTTAAATAACAAGGTGACAATATGCAGCCTTGACATACTCCTTTCCCTATTTGGAACCGGTGTGTTGTTTCATGTCCAATTCTAACTGTTGCTTCCTGACCTGCATACAGATTTCTCAGGAGGCAGGTCAGGTGGTCTGGTGTTCCTGTCTCTTTAAGAATTTTCCAGTTTGTTGTGATTCACACAGTCAAAGGCTTTGGTGTAGTCAATTACCAGAAGTAGATGTTTTCTAGAACTCTTGCTTTTTCAGTGATCCAGCAGTTGTTGGCAATTTGATCTCTGGTTCCTCGGCCTTTTCTAAATCCATCTTGAACATCAGGATGTTCATGTTTCATGTACTGTTGAAGCCTGGCTTGGAGAATTTTGAGCATTACTTTGCTAGCATGTAAGATGAGTGCATTTGTGCAATAGTTTGAACAATCTTTGGCATTGCCTTTCTTTGGGATTGGAATGAAAACTGACCTCTTCCAGTCCTGTGGCCACTGCTGAGTTTTCCAGATTTGCTGGCATATTGAGTGCAGCACTTTCACAGCATCATCTTTTAGGATTTGAAATAGCTCAGCTGGAATTCCATCACCTCCACTAGCTTTGTTTGTAGAGATGCTTCCTAAGGTCCACTTGACTTCACACTCCAGGATGTCTGGCTCTAGTTGGGTGAGCACACCATCATGATTATCTGGGTCATGAAGATCTTTTTTGTATAGTTCTTCTGTGTATTCTTGCCACCTCCTCTTAATATCTTTTGCTTCTGTTAGGTAACATATCTCCCCATAATTTCACCTGTTATTAATATCTTACATTAGTATATAGAATAGTTAACACAATCACTGAATCAATATTGATATACTATTATTAGCTGAAATCTATACTCTATTGAGATTTCCTCAATTTGAACCCAGTGTTCTTCTGTTTTAGTGTCCCATCCGGGATATCACATTGCATTTAGTAGTCATAATTCCTTAGGCTTCTCTTGGCTGTGACAGTTTCTCAAACTTTCCCTGTGTTTCGATGACCCCATCATCTTTGAGGCATCCTGATCAGACATTTGGTAGCCCTCAATTTGGGTTTATCTGATGGTTTTCTCATGATTATGCTGGTGTTACAGGTCTTGGGGAATAAGCCAAATGCATTTTTCCATACAAGTGTTTTATTCCATCTTCCCATTGTCACACCGTGGACATTGTTTATGAAAGTACAGATTTAGGGTCTGCATTGTCTACTGTAAAGTTTTAAGTGGATCATACAACAAAATTAAAACAAGGAAATCATAATTTCAGCAAAATTTTGCTTCCCTCTGGAAAGAGTAGGTTGGTTGTTAAGAATTTGGCGATTTCCTATTTTTTCAATCTCAAATACACAGTATTGGTTGTTTGGTCAATAAGTCATGTCCAACTCTTTTGAGACCTCCTGGGCTGTAGCTCGCCATACTCCTCTGTCTGTGGGATTTCCCAGGCAACAATATTGGCATGGGTTGCCATTTCCTTCTCCAGGGGCTCTTCCTTATCCAGGATCGAACCCTCATCTCTTATGTCTCCTGTGTTGGCTGGTGACCAACACAGTGAAGCCCAATACACAGGACTAGAAAAGACCGATCTCAGGGGCCCGGGAGATTCTGTAGTATAAGATAGTAGCTTTCTAACTCATTAGCCAAGAAAATCTCTGTTCAAATGAAATCTTGCATGGCCATATAAATAAATAAAGCTGAACTAGTCTAAAGCAGGACCCCAGAGAGACATAGAGTGTGGTTGTGGTTTAGTTGCTAAGTCATGTCTGACTCTTGTAACCCCATGGACTGTAGCCTGCCAGACTCCTCTGTCCATAGGATTTTCAGGCATGAATACTGGAGTGGGTTTCTATTTCCTTCTCCAGAGGATCTTCCTGATCCAGGGATCAAACCCACAAGTTTAGAGATTGAACAGGAACAGATATATATACTCTGCATGATTCCCATGACGGTTCAGTGATATGTGAAGTCTCTACTGTTGTAAATTCATGGTACATAGTTGTTCAAGTAATACCAGATCCCTTCTTCTCAGACTGTTACTTAGTAAATAAATATTTACTCTGCCATTTGAATATATACATACAAATTTATATATATATATATACACACACACAGATGTGTGTGTATAAGTTTACAGCCCAAAGTAAATACATGTAATGGTGAGAAGATGAGATAATTGCATTTAATAATTAATTTTACGTTGTGAAATTAAGATAATTATTATGTTAGTATCTAAACTAGGAATATTCTGACAAAATTATATAAAATATTTCATAACATCTAAAATATACTTATTTTAAAATGCTTTAAAAATTTTTTGAAGTACAGTTGATGTACAAAGTAGGGATTAATTTCTGCTGTACAGAAAAGTCACTCAGCTATACATATATAGACATTTTTTAATATTGCTTTTCATTATGGTTTATCATGGAATATTGAATATATTTGCCTGTGTTATCAGTTCAGTCCCTTAGTTGTGTCCAATTCTTTGTGACCCCATGGACCGCAGCATGCCAGACTTCTCTGTCCATCACCAACTCCTGGAGCTTATTCACTCATGTCCATTGAGTCAGTGATGCCATCCAACCATCTCATCCTTTGTCATCCCCTTCTCCTCCCACCTTCAATCTTTCCCAGCCTCAGGGTCTTTTCAGATGAGTCAGTTCTTTGCATCAGGTGGCCAAAGTATTGTAGCTTCAGCTTCAGCATCAGTTCTTCCAATAAATATTCAGGACTGATTTCCTTTAGGATGGACCGGTTGGATATCCTTGCAGTCCAAGGGACTCTATCAAGAGTCTTCTCCAACACCACAGTTCAAAGGCATCAATTCTTCAGTGCTCAGCTTTCTTTAGAGTCCAACTCTTACATCCATACATGACTACTAGAAAAACCATAGCTTTGACTAGACAGACCTTTGTTGGTAAAGTAATGTCCCTGCTTTTTAATATGCTGTCTAGGTTGGTCATAGCTTTTCTGTCAAGGAGCAAGTGTCTTGTAATTTAATGGCAGCAGTCACCATCTGCAGTGATTTTGGAGCCTCCCAAAAAAAGTCTGTCATTCTTTCCATTATTTCCCCATCTATCTGCCATGAAGGATGGGACTGGATGCCTTGATCTTAGTTTTCTGAATGTTGACTTTTAAGCCAACTTTTTCACTCCCCTCTTTCACTTTCATCAAGAGACTCTTCAGTTCTATACTTTGTGCCAGAAGTGTGGTGTTCTGCCTCTGCTATAGGTAGGACCTTTATGTTTATCCATTGTATATGTATATTTGCATCTGCTAATCCTATACTCCCAGATGTTGAGCTGTCTTTGTCTTTCATGAATCCAATTTCCTCATGGTGTGCGATCTTTTTTATGTGTTGTTGGACTTGGTTTACTGATATTTTGTTGAGAATACTTATTTGCATTTATATTTGTTGAAGATACTGGCTTGTAATTTTCTTTTTTGATAGTGTTGATTTTGGTATTAGGGTGATGGTGACATCATAGAATGTCTTTTGGAGTGTTTCTTCCACTTAAATCTTTTGGAAGACTTTAGAATAAAATGCTTTCTTAAGATGAATATTCTGTTAGTTAGGGGTTTTAAAAACTACTGTCCCTGTATATTATGTTGCACTGAAAATATTGATACTGATATTATGAGGATTATGGTGTATCTTGTCAGTTATTCTAATTAAATATTAATCTGTATTTTCTAATATTAAAAAATTAAAATGATATAACTTACCTTGTTTGTATTTCAGGAAGAGGGTGAGAGTAACAAAGCTTATTCAGTTGAAATTTGCACTCATCTCAGTTGAGAAAAATAAGCAAATTAAAACAATTAAAGCCACTAAATCAGAATTCTTACATATTCTTATGTGGCAGTGTCTGACAAAAAGTTTGCAATAAAAACAGGAAGGAGAAGTACAATATCATATCAATTTTGAAATTATAAAAAATAATACTTTGCCTTTGGCATATTTAATGAATCTAAATAATAAATGTTATCAAATTTAATGGGCTTCCCAGGTGGCGCAGTGGTAAGGAATCTGCCTGCCAACAGGAGACGCAAGAGACATGGTTTCAACCCCTGGGTAGGGAAGATCCCCTGAGGCAGGAGACAGCAACCCACTCCAGTATTCTTGCCTGGAAAAGTCCAGAGGATCCTAGTTGGCTACAGTTAATGAGGTCACAAAGAGTTGGACACAAAAAGAGGAAGGAGAAGTATAATAACAATAGCATATCAATTTTGAAATAACAAATAATAATTTTTCTTTGGTGTTTGGCATATTTAATGAACCTAAATAATAGACTATGTAATTTAAAAGTTTCTTAATCACATTTGTGCATGGGTGGATGACTATTAACTTTTGAATGTATTCAATTATTATGCTATTATTTTAGTAATCAATTGTGATTTAAAAAAATATTTATTTGGCTGTGCTGAATCTTAGTTGCTGTATGCAGGATCTTCTTTGTGGCATGTGGGATCTAGTTCCCTGACTTAGCATTGAACATGGGCCTCCTGAATTAAAAATGTGGAATCTTAGCCACTGGACCACCAGGGAAACTTCTCAATTGCAGTTTTACAAGGCACTGTGTTAATAATAATCTTGAAATTTATTTTAAAATATTTTCACATCCATATGAGGTGGGGAATAAAATCAATGCTTTTCTGGTTCTACAGATGAAAAAGCAAAGCACAGTTGGGTAACTTGTGTAGGTCATGAAGTGATTCACTGGAGCAACATAGTATCCGAAATCTCAGGTCAGTAATTGTTCCATTGAAGACCAGGGTTAGTTGTGATATATCTGTTCTATTTATAGTTTTAAATTTGGTTTTTCCCTTTTTGTGTGGTTAGCTAAGAGTATTAGTACTCTTTTTTCTTTATGGAAATCTTCGAAGTGGTTCAAGTTAGATAAAATTCTATATCTCATACTTGTGGTTTGAAGCAGCAAATTTTTAAGTGTAGAAAAGCAAATGAATGACAGGTGACATACTATCATGTGTTTAGTTGAGGTTTGGGATAAAGGTCATATTCAGTTCAGTTCAGTTTAGTTGCTCAGTCGTGTCCAACTCTTTGCGACCCCGTGAATTGCAGCATGCCAGGCCTCCCTGTCCATCACCAACTCCTGGAGTTCATTCAGACTCACGCCCATTGAGTCAGTGATGCCATCCAGCCATCTCATCCTCTGTCATCCCCTTCTCCTCCTGCCCCTAACCCCTCTCAGCATCAGAGTCTTTTCCAATGAGTAGACTCTTTGCATGAGGTGGCCAAAGTATTGGAGTTTCAGCTTTAGCATCATTACTTCCAAAGAAATCCCAGGACTGATCTACTTCAGGATGGACTGGTTGGAACTCCTTGCAGTCCAAGGGACTCTCAAGAGGCTTCTCCAACACCACAGTTTAAAAGCATCAATTCTTGGGCACTCAGCTTTCTTCACAGTCCAACTCTCACATCCATACATGACCACAGGAAAAACCATAGCCTTGACTAGATGGACCTTTGCTGGCAAAGTAATGTCTCTGCTTTTGAATATGCTATCTAGGTTGGTCATAACTTTTCTTCCAAGGAGTAAGCGTCTTTTAGTTTCATGGCTGCAGTCACCATCTGCAGTGATTTTGGAGCCCCCCAAAATAAAGTCTGACACTGTTTCCACTGTTTCCCCATCTATCTGCCATGAAGTGATGGGACCAGACGCCATGATCTTCGTTTTCTGAATGTTGAGTTTTAAGCCAACTTTTTCACTCTTCTCTTTCACCTTCATCAAGAGGCTTTTTAGTTCCTCTTCACTTTCTGCCATAAGGGTGGTGTCATCTGCATATCTGAGGTTATTGATATTTCTCCTGCCAATCTTGATTCCAGCTTGTGCTTCTTCCAGCCCAGTGTTTCTCATGATGTACTCTGCATGTAAGTTAAATAAGCTGGATGACAATATACAGCCTTAATGTACTCCTTTTCCGATTTAGAACCAGTCTGTTGTTCCATCTCCAGTTCTAACTGTTGCTTCCTGACCTGCATACAGATTTCTCAAGAGGCAGGTCAGGTGGTCTGGTATTCCCATCTCTTTCAGAATTTTCCACAGTTTATTGTGATCCACACAGTCAAAGGCTTTGGCATAGTCAATATAGCAGATATAGATGTTTTTCTGGAACTCTCTTGCTTTTTCCATGATCCAGCAGATGTTGGCAATTTGATCTGTGGTTGCTCTGCCTTTTCTAAAACTAGCTTGAACAACTGGAAGTTCACAGTTCATGTATTGCTGAAGCCTGGCTTCGAGTATTTTGAGCATTACTTTACTAGTGTGTGAGATGAGTGCAATTGTGCGGTAGTTTGAGCATTCTTTGGCATTGCCTTTCTTTGGGATTGGAATAAAAACTCACCTTTTCCAGTCCTGTGGCCACTGCTGATTAGTCAGAGCTTTATCCTTGGTGACTGTGCTGTTACTTTTCTGCTGGATTTACCATGAGTCCTGGCCAATATATTGTCTGTGCTCTTCTTTTTTCATAGAGACAAGGCAAAAGACAATAAATAAACCAGTCAAGCCACAACCACCACAAATAGCGATCACTAGCATTAAGAGTCCGACACAACTGAGCGACTTCACTTTCACTTCTGACTTTCATGCATTGGAGAAGGAAATGGCAACCCACTCCCAGTGTCTTGCCTGGAGAATTCCAGGGATGGGAGAGCCTGGTGGGCTGCCGACTATGGGGTTGCACAGAGTCAGACACGACTGAAGTGACTTAGCAGCAGCAGCAGCAGCAGCATTATCTTCATTTACAAATGTCGGAATTTCTATATACTTTACTACTAAAGTCTGAATATATTGGAAGTTTGCTGTTTCTCAGACTATTGGTAATATGTAGACAACATAGATAATTGACCTGTACAACTAACTAGAAAGAAATGATGGCAAGATAAATTGCATTATTTTTTATCAATTTAATTAGAGAAAGCTCATGTACAGCCCTGACAATATAGACTTTTCTGTGTTTCTAGAGGGCATGTAAAACTGAATCTATGTCACAGAAGCTGATCCTGCCTCCTGGATGAGCCAGGAAGCAGGATTCTGCCTCCTCTTAAGTTGCTTTTGCTGAGCTACAATCCTTCAAATAGGAAGTTACTCACTCTATTTAGTCTTTATCTCTTTTGCCACAAGTCATCCCTATTTGCTTTATTATCTTTTGGGAGGAGATTTAATTAACTTTTATTGGATTATTCAATTAATTTATAGTGCTGTAGTAGTTTCTGCTGTACAGCAAATGAATCAGTTACATATACATGTATCTGCTCTTTTTTAGGTTCTTTTCCCATATTGGTCATTTCAGAGTGTTGAGTAGGGTTCCCTGTGCTACACAATGGGTTCTTATTATTTATCCATTTTATTTTAATATGCTATTAATTATTCACTCTCTTTTATATGACATTTTCAGAAAGATGACAAGGTTCAAGGCATACTTTTTATGGACTTCCCCTGTCTGTAAGTACTTTCTGTCCCCTCTGAATTTCCATTGTTAGGCATTTTTAATTTTCTGATGTAAAGTAAGTATATAATATGTGTTAATTTTTGTAACATATATGTGTTACATATGTGTTTTTGTCACATGTGTTACTTTTTGTCATATGTTACTTGTGTGTGCATACTGGTTTTGTCCTCTTTACCTGAGTGCATATTCTAGTAAAATTGCAAGAGCCATGATGTACCTCTTGCTATCCACAGCATTAGTCTCTTGCTTAGTGTAATGTAAGAAGTTAGTGAATAAAATCTTTATCACAGAATGAAATTTCAGAAAAATGCCACTTTTTCTTAGTATCTCTGAATATTTAATACTATTCAAATGCAACCAAACTTATTCAACTCAGAGCAGCATATACACAGAGTAAACACCTCTGTGTTGGTGTGTGTGTGTTCTTTTGTTTTTTTGTTTTGTTTTTAGCATTGATTTGGGTTTCTGAAATCCTAGAGAGACAGAAAAATACAAAAAGGCTTCCAGGTATTTTCAACAGACTTCTCTAGCTTTATGAATATTTATAAAAGCCATTTCTAGTTAAATTTAGCTTGCTTCACTTGTTATTGTTTTATGTCATTTTCTACAGTGTTTTTAATAGTCTATATACCTTATAAAGTGCATACATTTAAGGTGTTTTGATGCTGTGTGGAAGCTTCATAAAAGGAGGTCACCTAGAGTTCAGAAATGTTTAGACAAGAGAAAAAAAAATCTCAGGAAGGTTCTCCTTGGGGTTAGTAATTTAGAACCTCAGCATTGTTTACACTCAAGATATAATATGCCATGCTAAGATTATCTGTTGTGAATGAGACTAAGTGCAAAATGAAAAACTGAAGCAGTGTAATTGGTGTCATATTGAAGAGAATATCTCAAATCCCTCCAGCCTGTGTCAATGAAAAATATCTATGTAGATTCATGGTAATTTTAAAGTGATGCACTTACATTGCATTTGAAAAAGAAACTTAAAGAAAAGAACAATAACAGAAATTTCCATTGCTCTGCCTAAATGGATTGCTCATAATTTTGGAACCTGTGCCTCAAACTGTAAAGTCAAGAACAGAGTGCTTCTGAGTCATTATTCCCTTTCTTGTTTTGCCTAGAGGAAAGTAGAATTTAAGATGTGGTCATTTATGTATCTAAACATATTACTTTAAATGCAGCCAGTCAGAGTACCCATTGAGAGAAAGAGAGGTGGCGGAAATGACCACTGCTAGCTCCTGGCTGGGTGAAACATTTACACATAACTTCTGGCTTCCCCTCAAGTGGAGCTTTTGCGAGGGATTTATAGGTCAGATAGCTCAGCAGTTTCAGCCTCTGCCCACTGTACCTTAACAAAGCTTATGCATGTTTGTACAGCTGGGCTGGTAGCTGTGGGAGTCCCAGGAATCCCACAAGGCCCCGTCCTTTTACCTCCCCTTCGCCATTTACCAGCACACAAATACATACAGAATGAAACTGTCTGAGTAGCAGGTTAAAGGTCCAAAATTCAAACCCTGTTTATTTTCTTTCCTTGATTTCCTGCTGCTACAGTGAGTAAATGGTATTTTTCCCCCTTTGCTTTTTTTTTTTTTTTTTCCTTAACCTGTTTGTCTATCAACGTCTGGTAGGGAATGAAAGAAATACTCACATTTCAACATAGTTTATGGGACTCTTGCTTGGGTGTATTATTTTGAATCTCTCTCTCTTAATCTCCCCCTACCCCAGAACACCCACCTACATTCTCCCCCAACCCCGACACACAACTGTCTCCTTTCTTTCTAGGTCTCTCCATTCTCTTCCTTTTCTCTCTCTCTCTCTTTTTTTTTTTTTTTTTGAGAAAGGACTTATTTACCCAAACGAAGACACACAGACACACACACAAAATCCTCAAACTCTTCAAGTGTAATTTCACCTGACTGAAGGGTGTTATTCTAATTACTATTGAACCCATTCTGAGAGGAGGCCTATAAATGCTTGATGCAACTAGGAGAGTGGCAGTTAATATGCCTTTTGAATCAGTGCCACGAACTACAAAGACTGCCATCTGGGGAGGTATTACATTTGTAAGAAAAAATAGTTGAGACTTTTCTTTAAATGAGCTTGTAAATTCCAGTCAATCTTACATTCACTTCATTTTTTTTTTCCAAAAAATTCTCCCATATGAAATATTTAAAATCATATTAATTAACCAGAAAAGAAACAGCTATTCTAAACTGCAATGGCTATCATCTTACTCATACATTTGACATGAATATGTGTGTGTGTGTGTGTGGTGAGAGAGAGAGAGAAAGTTATTTACTATCATTCCCAACAGCCATTCCATTAAAATCCTTGAATTGGAAAATAATCAAATTAATGAAGAAAAATATTTTACATGTTCTATTCTTAAATTATCTTGTTTCTTTGTACCAAAAGAAAAGTTTTAATTTTAGAAAACAAAAGCAGTCCATTAATTTAAAAGCAGTATTTTTAATAATTGGTCACTCTTCATCTCCCATTACGTAGCTGAGCTGTTTTGGCAGATAATGTAGGAATGAAGGATTATTAAGGTTAGATGAGACTGATTGGTACTCAAGTCTCACAGTTTAATTAGCATATTGTTCTAAGACAAGACATGAAATCATTTGGAGCCTCAGCTTCTTCATCTGGGAAATGGGAAAAATGATATTTACTTCTCAATTTCACAGAACTGATGAGAGAATCAAATAATATGATGGCTGTCAAAGTATTTCATAAGTGGATAACTCTTATGTAAACATAAAATAGTATTATTTTTCAACAGTTTTGAATTACTCTTGATATTTCAGCTCTTTCTTTGTGAGAGGATACATTAATGACAGATCCATAGTTGCTGGAAGTTGTACATTCTAAATTTTAAGGGCAATTTAAATCAGAGACAAGAAGGGATTTTTGTAAAAGTAGTGTTTGCATTCTGTCTTTTCACTCAGTTGTGTCTGACTCTCTGTGACCCCATTGCCTATATAGTCCATGGAATTCTCTGGGCCAGAATACTAGAGTGAGTAGCCTTTCCCTTCTCCAGGGGATCTTCCCGACCTAGGAAGAGAACCCAGGTCTCCTGCATTTGCAGGCGGATTCTTTACCAGCTGAGCTACCTGGGAAGCCCTTAACAAATGATAGGACACCTGAATTATAAATTTTTAAAAATCAGACTGTTTTAAACCAATCAATTGGTTGATCCAATTGACCCAGTTATAAATTTTCAGAAAAAGTGCCCATAATCTTATTTCAAAGCACTCCAGGATGCTTAAACTTCTCACTCTGTTGACATTTTAAATTACTTTGCAGGAAACCTTCTGATACTTATCCTTCCATTTGCTAAAGTTCCTTAGTTCAAGGCTCCCTATGGAATTGCTAACTTATAGGCATTGCTTTAGTAAAGTAAATATACCCATAACATCACAAGACACAGACTGAATTACATTAGACTTCACGTAACACCTTTACCTGTTAGAAAGTTTTTTTTTTTAACTTCTATGTATTTCATTGAAGAGTAATTCATCATATTGAGGAAATAAAATTTAAACAGTTTTTCTTTGGGGAATTTTATTCATTAAATATTTGAAATACCATGTGAAAAATATTTTTCAGTTTTCCCCTCTGAGCTCATTTCCCTTTCTGTCCCAATGTAATCACTAGCTATGATAGTGTACGGGCTTTCCCGGTGGCTCAGCAGTAAAGAATGTGCCGGTAACGTAGAAGATCCACGTTTGATCCCTGGGTCAGGAAGATCCCCTGGAGAAGGAAATTGCAACCCACTCCAGTATTCTTGCCTGAGAAATCTCATGGACAGAGGGGCCTGGTGGGTTATAGTCCATGGGGTCGCAAGAGTCAGTCATGACTTAGCAACTAAACCACCACCAAGACGGAACTATCTCTAGATCAATGTTTACATCCATTTCTATATCCATAAACACCCTTTGATAAGAATAATAAATCGTTATAGAATGTTTACCCTCATCGTGTGTGTTCTATTACAATAGTGATATTTTCTTCACCTGATAGTTTTTGCACACAAATAAATATTTCTATCTTTCAAACTTTACAGTAAGTCTTCATTTAAACAAATAAAGCATCAGTTCCTATGGGATGGATCAACTTAGGGCGTTGTATTCCTTGTGTTCTAATCATTCCTTGAGGCAGACTTTTCTTGACAATAAGTTTTCCCACCCTGTTCAATTGTACTTCTGTTCTTAGTGGAACAGATAGTGAAGACTTGAAGCACTGGCTGTTCCCATAACATTTCCACATAGATGACTTTGCTAATTGCATGTGATAATTTTACGTGGTTTGGCTAGTTCTCCTAAGTGCCTAGCAAATGCTTGTCCTTCAGCTGTTCTGTTACTGTAATAGTTTCTTATTCTAAAAGTTTGGAAACATCTCAGAACAATCTGCTTAATAAATATAAGGAGGTGGTTGAAACTTACAGGCCACGTCTAGGTTCAGACCAGCAGCTGAGTAGTTTTTGAGTATCTTGGTTTAAGAAGCTTTTATAGTCAAAATTCTCAATGAGTTTCTTAACTTAGGCAGGAGAAAAGAATTCAATCAAGATGTTTCCCCTGTGAAAAGTAGGAGATTGTTGAGTAGTATTAAAAGCCGAGCAGCTGGCCACTGTTTATGAAAGCAGCTGGGCTGTTATCCATAAGACAGGAAAGAGAGTCAAAAGCCAAAGTTTCCTTCTTTCAAGACAGCTGGAAGATCTTCAGGGTACAGGAAAAAATTTAAAACTAGTGTAGATATACCTTTTTCCCCTTCATATATAAGAAAAATAAGAGTAAGGAAATATCTTGAGGGTAAAAATACCTTTATCCCTTCTACTGTTTATATTCTACCAAACACATGTATTGCTTATAGGAAAAAAATATTTTATTAACTTTTACCAGAGCTAAGAACAGGTGAATAATGTGGTCATGGTATAAAAGTAAGAGGGAAGTAAATTAATTAATGTAAAATGGAGAAAACAAGTATAAAATCAGCTGTATGACTAAGAATTATTTTTAATTACTCTGATAGTCTCCTTATTGACTGAAACAAATTAATGACTTTAGCAATAAGTAATTCTTCAAAATGGCCTTCCCAGTGGCCCAGCAATAAACAAACCACCTGCAATTCAGTAGACGTGAGAGACACGAGTTTGATCCCTGGGTAAGGAAGATCACTGGAGGAGAAAATAGCAACCCACTCCAGTATTCCTGTGAAGAAAAATCCCAAGGGCTGCCGAGCTGCAGTCCATAGCATCTCAAAGAGTTGGAAGTGACTGAACACAATTTTTTTTTTTTCTTTCTGGGATTCTGTTTTTATTTTCTTTAAATGTATACCCAGAAGTGAGATTGTTGCCAGGATCAATCATTTCTCAACCACTACTATTTTCTAAGTCCTTCTAAGGTGATCCAATTGCTGCTGCTGCTGCTGCTAAGTCGCTTCAGTTGTGTCCGATTCTGTGTGACCCCATAGATGGCAGCCCACCAGGCTCCCCAGTCCCTGGGATTCTCCAGGCAGGAACACTGGAGTGGGTTGCCATGGCCTTCTCCAATGCATGAAAGTGAAAAGGGAAGTCACTCAGTCGTGTTCGACTCTTCCCGGCGCCATGGACTGCATCTACCAGGCTCCTCCGCCCATGGGATTTTCCAGGCAAGAGGACTGGAGTGGGTTGCCATTGCCTTCTCCGAATTTTTCAAAATATTAATAGCAATATAACAACCTTCTAAATTAATTATTTGAGATCCTTGTAACTTATCTGTTGTATAGTAGATTCAGTGAGTTTTATGGCCAGAGGGATTTACTCAGAAAAGGAGCTTTGGATGGGAAAATTAAGGAGAAAGTTAATTGAATACTTGATTTGTACATTGTTCCATTGAACAGTTTAATTTTATTCCTTCATGTATTCCTTCATGTTTTATTTCCTTCATGTATTCCTTCATGTATTTATTTTTATTTCCTTCATGTATTCCTTCATGTTTTATTCCTTAAATATTTATTTACTGGCAGAGAAAATTTTCATCTGTTTCAAACATTAGTAAGAACCAGAGGTTATTTTAGTAACCAAGAAAAAAGAGTTGAGGTTAAAACACAGCTTCATCCCACAAATAAACTTCCCTCTTTTAAGTGATTTTATTTTGGAAGTATCAACATGACCCTATTTCAACAGATGACAGAATTTGCAAAAAAAAAAAAAATTACCTGGTTCACCAACAGATCAATATAAATTTGTTCAGAGTCCTTCTTGTACCTAATATCTGTAAATTTTGCCTTTGATGCTTTTCTTTCTCTTTAGAATTCTACTAAGTTTTTATATGATTATTATTGGGGGCAAGAGAATTTGAATCTTACACTTTACAACAAAAACAAAACTGTAAATTTAGTTAATTTGTTCAAGTAGATTAAAGAAACAGTGTTAGTCACTCAGTTATGTCCAACCATTTGTGACCCTTTGAACTGTAGCTTGTAGCTCCTCTTGTACATTGGATTTCTCAGGCAAGAATACTGGAGTGGATTGCCATTCCTTTCTCCAGGGCATCTTCCTGACCCAAGGATCTAACCTGGGTCTGCTGCATTGCAAGTAGGTTAAATTTGAACTAAAAGAAAAACTATCAAAATGAGATGCATGAGTTAACCAAGGGTTTTTAAACTTTGCACATATATCATATATCTATCGACGTTTTCAAGAAAAGCAGATTAAAGTAGTTATTTCATTTTATTGTCATCCTAAGCTGCTTGTGAAATGTGCAGTAGGATTTGGGATTTCCTTTGAATAAAAGCAAAACAAAAAACTTCTCAGATACTTGTAAATTCTCATATGATATGAAGCATTTATTACTTGTCCTCTGTTATCATTCTTTTTCACTATAAAAGAAGCATTCCTTGAGTGAAAATCAACATACAATGATTTTTTGTTTCCTAATACTTATTGCACTTTCAGATACAAAATAAATACTTTTAGTTGAGTCACTTATCAGAAGCCTGGAGTTAAGGCTAGAATAGGTGGGATCCTAGTGAAAGTAAGGGTGAGAGAAAACTAATGTGAAAGCTCTGCAGCTTTAGCAAAGCCAGGGGTAGACAGATTGTTGGGGACTGTTCAGAGAGCTGGATGGTGTCAGATGCTATGACAGCAGTGGCCCTACCAAGAAGCCAGATGCTCCGCAGAGCAGGTAAGAGGAGCAGTGGGTTGTAAAGTGCACAGGCTAGGCCCAGTCTTTTGGTCAGTAGAATAAATGTGGTACCACCATGACATACAACAAAGAGAGATTTTCTTCTTGCCTTGGATCAGCCCTCACTGGGCTGTCCTAAAGGTAAATGGGCTTTCTGATACCCTAATATTGGCATAAACCATTGACAAAAATGGCGCCAATATTAAACAGAATGGAATTTTACCACCTAGACATAATGTAAGCTGTTTCCACCATATGACACTGAATTTTAGTGGAAATATTTGGTAACGAGCAGTAAGTGACTTTCAAGACTACTCATAATGTTTCTTGAATTCTCAGATATTCTGTATAGTTTAGGTAAGTTTGTTGAGCAACATTTTGAAGGGAAAGTATATGATACAGATATTGAATCACTGGCAATGACAGCTAACAACAGTCAAGGAAGTGATTCCCAAACAAAAGTCAATTACCAAAAGACATATTTCATCTCACTGCTATATAGGAACAGGCAGGAAACCAATTGATAAACTTAACAAAATCAATTCTGAAGCCTGATGAGTTTTATAAAAACTAATAAAGATTAAAAATGTAACATACCTGTATATCATTTCTTAAATGTGACTCTTTCCCATGTCATGTGAAATGTATTTTATGAATTTATATATGCTTTAGTTAGCTTTTTGAATTAAAAGTGTTACCTATAAATGTATTTTGACAAATAAGTTCTTACTTTAAAGAGTTCCATATTGGAAAAAGTGATGTTTTGATTTATTTGAATAGGTATAATACACCAACTACTATATTTTTAATCACAAATAAGGCTTTTAATTATTTAGTTTCTTATATTACTCATATAACAGAAACTGACAAGTCCATGTTCTTGTTTAGTTGCTAATTAATGTCCAACTCTTTGTGACCTCATGAACTGTAGCCCCCCAGGCTTCGCTGTCCATGAGATTTTCCAGGCAAGAATACTGGAGTAGGTTGCCATTTCCTTCTCCAACCAACTACTTTTAATCTAATTTTGTTTGTGGATCTGACTTGTAATCTCTATCATTTTGTCCTTTCCTCTGTCTCAGACCTGTGTTGCTGACATTACACACTGGTATTTGAATTTGGGTTTAAATAGGAAGACTATCCGGAGAAGGCAATGGCACCCCACTCCAGTACTCTTGCCTGGAAAATCCCATGGGCAGAGGAGTCTGGTAGGCTGCAGTCCATGGAGTCTCGAAGAGTCAGACATGACTGAGAGACTTCCCTTTCACTTTTCACTTTCATGCATTGGAGAAGGAAATGGCAACCCACTCTAGTGTTCTTGCCTGGAGCCTGGTGGGCTGCCGTCTATGCGATCACACAAAGTTGGACACGACTGAAGTGACTTAGCAGCAGTAGTAGGAAGACTATCTGTGTTTAACTCCAGCTGAGTAATTTGGGGTGGCATTCAGTAATCAACTGAGCAAGATTAATTCCAATCTGGCACTGCAGAGTGTTTTGTACTATAGCAGAATGTGTTTTTGGAACAAAGTTAAGCACTCTTTACTATTTTACTGTCTCCAGATAAAAATTAATAGTGAAGATCTTATACAGTAATTTATCAACAAACTTTTGAATTCACACCTATGGCAGAAAGTGAAGAAGGAACTAAAAAGCCTCTTGATGAAAGTGAAAGAGGAGAGTGAAAAAGTTGGCTTAAAGCTCAACATTCAGAAAATGAAGATCATAGCATCTGGTCCCATCACTTCATGGGAAATAGATGGGGAAACAGTGGAAACAGTGTCAGACTTTATTTTGGGGGTCTCCAGAATCACTGCAGATGGTGACCACAGCCATGAAATTAAAAGACGCTTACTCCTTGGAATGAAAGTTATGACCAACCTAGATAGCATATTCAAAAGCAGAGACATCACTTTGCCAACAAAGGTCTTTCTAGTCAAGGCTATGGTTTTTCCAGTGGTCATGTATGGATGTGAGAGTTGGACTATGAAGAAAGCTGAGCGCCGAAGAATTGATGCTTTTGAACTGTGATGTTGGAGAAGACTCTTGAGAGTCCCTTGGACTGCAAGGAGATCCAACCAGTCCATTCTGAAGGAGATCAGTCCTGGGTGTTCATTGGAAGGACTGATGCTAAAGCTGAAACTCCAGTACTTTGGCCACCTCATGTGAAGAGCTGACTCATTGGAAAAGACCCTGATGCTGGGAGGAATTTGGGGCAGGAGGAGAAGGGGAGGATGAGGATGAGACAGAGGATGAGATGGCTGGATGGCATCACCAACTCAATGGACAAGAGTTTGGGTGACCTCCCGGAGTTGGTGATGGACAGGGAGGCCTGGCGTGCTGCAATTCATGGGGTCGCAAAGAGTCGGACATGACTGAGTGACTGAACTGAACTGAACTGAACTGACAAACCTTGTATTCTCAGTTGAGGGAATAGATTGCCTGTGATTTTGCATCAGAATGTCAGTGGAAGGGAGATCCAACCAGGATCAGTTTAGAGTAACTGATCTGGGTGACTTGGACTTAGGAGAGATTCCTTGAGGCCTAGTCTTTAAGGAAGCTGAAAGGATCTGCAGCAGGGCTCTGAGTGATTCTGCTATAGTAAACACAGATGTAGCAGGCAGAGAGAGGCAAGCAGCCCTGCAAAGAGCTTGGACCAGAGTCAGAGCAATTAGCACATTATGAAGTAAAGGGCCTATGTGGGCCTCAGAAAATAAACTGTTGTGTGCATATATTTTTAAAAGAAAGCTTCAGAGCAGACTTAGAATTGTATAAAACATGAAAATGGGAAGGATTATGTATGTTCTATTTATATCTTTTGTAGAAAAATATAGTCACAACTGTATATATGTCTCTTTTGTGTACTTTTAATATAAAGGTAAAAATTTCTTTTAAAAATAATGTGCTTTCAGTATCTATTAAGTGTAGCCTAATCCTTAATATTTACTTTACCCAAAACATATTTTAAAAGTATATTGGAAATGTGCCACACCAAAGCAAGATGTCAATAATGGGAGAACCTGGGGAAGGGAATAATATATAGGAACTCTGTGTACTTTCTGCACAATTTTTCTGTAAACTTAAAGCTGTTCATAAAAGCTGAAGTAGATTGATTTTTTAAATGATTTTTAAAGATATTAAAATCAATACCATAATTAATAATGGGAAAAAATTATTTTCCCTCATTACTGTCTGCTATCATTAAGTCAAGAAAATTAGAAGTGTTTTGAAGGTATTTAGGATAGAAGCAAATGGATATTATGTAACTTTTAGAAATACTTCCTTGAGGAAATGGATAAAAGTGTATATAAAATGTATATATTTTAAAATTGAGATACTACCTTCTCTGGGTTTTTGTGTAGAAAAAGACAAACAGGATTAATAATATTTGCATGTATATACCTCTGCTGTATGGTGAGAAAATTGAGCTCTGTAGCAGCATTTTTTGGTGATAGATAATAAGATCCTTTTTCTTAAAAAAACTTTGAAAATGATAGAAGTGTATCTATAGAAGCTGAGTTTAGAATTCTCCCGTATAGTAATCTTAATAAGAATTAGTCTGTGCAGATCAGCCCTTATCATACGTTCGTGTGTTTATGGATGATACTTATTTTCCAAAACCTGGTCTTATGAAAAAGGAAAAGAAAACACAGTGTGATATTGTAGTGGAAACTATTAAAGGGCATTTTCCAGTAGTGAGCTTTATTTCCAGCCATTTATGTTGTGCCACTTCCTCTCTTTAAATATGAGTTTTGCTTTTGCTTTGTCTGAGAAGTAACAGAAAGTTGAGTAGAATGGCCCAAAGTTTAAAATAAGTCTGAAGTCTTGACAGAGAAAAATATTCTTTCTAATTCAGTCATGCAGTTTCCAGGATCAGAATTTATGGAGACCTGAAGTTCCTGGCACTACCTGACATGACTGGCATTATTTGATCTTACTAACCATAGCCCCCCAAAGCTGAAAAGAATCAGTCAGGTAGAATTCATGTTCACTTTTTCCTTCAATGAAATTCATTGTATAGTAGCATATGTTTAAGGAAACGTGTGAGTTTTATTGCAGGTCAGAAAGGCTGCAGTTCTAATCTGTGATTCGCAAGGAACACAGAGCACCCAAAGACCAGTGCAAGACTGCTTGGTTGGAGGTTGGAGGTTCCAATGTGTAAACCATATTCCTGTCTGATATGTGTGCAATAATAGGGTAATATAAACGAAAACACTCCATGTGGATAGGAGACAGTCTTCATTTTAGGGCCCCTTAATATTGTAGTACTTAAAAGTTGTTGGTCATATACTTGTAAGGCCAGAATGATTCTGAGCATGGTCCTTTGTGAAGTGCATAAACCATTTGTGAACTCAAGGGGAATATTAAATATGTTTCACTTGCCAAGAAGTTAATCAGTCAACCACAGATCCTTATTCAATGGCATTTATTGAACACCTGCCATATTAGAAGAACCATAACAAGCCAGGTGTTGAACCAAAAATGGCAACACTACCCTCAAGGTGCTTATAATCAGAAGAAAATAAAGAGGATGGCAACTGAAATTTACAAAGGGCTTCTAGTTTACAATATTTTACATACATTTACAAAGGATTGAAGTACAATAAATGCAACTCCACTGTCAATTAAAAAAGCCCACAATACACATACATGATCAGTTATAGGTATTTATGTGTGCACATGAGGGAGTGACTACACATGCATGGGAGGGGGCATTTGTCTTATCTGGAATAGCTTTAGGGAAGATTTGAACTTGAAACAGATTTCTGAAGGAATGGTAGGAAACATGCAGGAGGCTTGGTATTTTTAGGGGACAGAATTCTGAGTGATACGATTTGAAAAATAAGTAGTGTCAAATAGTAATCAAGTAATCAAATAACTGTTAGCTTTCTGCTTCAAAGAATTGACTTGAGAATAGATTGGGAACAGTCATAAGGTTTAAAGATCAGATCAGATCATATCAGTCGCTCAGTCGTGTCTGACTCTTTGCGACCCCATGAATCACAGCAAGCCAGGCCTCCCTGTCCATCACCAACTCCCGGAGGTCACTCAGACTCACATCCATCGAGTCAGTGATGCCATCCAGCCATCTCATCCTAGATCGTCCCCTTCTCCTCCTGCCCCCAGTCCCTCCCAGCATCAGAGTCTTGTCCAATGAGTCAACACTTCGCATGAGGTGGCCAAAATACTGGAGTTTCAGCTTTAGCATCATTCCTTCCAAAGAAATCCCAGGGCTGGTTGGATCTCCTTGCAGTCCAAGGGACTCTCAAGAGTCTTCTTCAACACCACAGTTCAAAAGCATCAATTCTTCGGTGCTCAGCCTTCTTCACAGTCCAGCTCTCACATCCATACATGACCACAGGAAAAACCATAGCCTTGACTAGGCGAACCTTTGTTGGCAAAGTAATGTCTCTGCTTTTGAATATGCTATAGGGGGAGTATTATTTTTAAAAAAGTCACTTAAACAGGTCTCTGTTGTCTCTTATTTGTAGGACAACTGATTAAGAAATTAGAGGCAGGATGTTGTTGTTCAGTAGCTTAGTAAGGTCCGATTCTGTAACTCCATGGACCACAGCAAGCCAGGCTTCACTGTCCTTCACCATTTCCTGGAGCTTGCTCAAACTCATGTCCATTGAGACAGTGATGACATCCAACCATCTCCTACTCTGTCATCCCCCTCTCCTCCTGCCTTCAGTATTACCCAGCATTAGGATCTTTTCTACTGAGTCAGCTCTTCACCTCAAGTGGGCAAGTATTGGAGCATGAGCTTCAGCATCAGTCCTTCCAATGAATATTCAGGATTTATTTCCTTTAGGATTGACTGGTTTGATCTCCTTGCAGTCTGAGAGAGACTCAAGAGTCTTCTCGAACACTACAGTTCAGAAGCATCACTTCTTCAGCACTCAGCCTTCTTTATGGTTCAACATCATCCATACATGACTTCTGGAAAAACCATAACTTTGACTAGATGGACCTTAGTTGGTAAAGTAATGTCTCTGCTTTTTAATATGCTGTCTAGCTTGGTCATAGCTTTTCTTCCAGGAGAAAGTGTTAATTTCAGGACTGCAGTCACCATCTTAAGTGATTTTGGAGCCCAGTAAAATAGTCTGTCACTGTTTCTATTGTTTTCTCATCTATTTGTCATGAACTAATGGGACTGGATGCCATGATCCAAGTTTTTGGAATGTTGAGTTTTAAACCAGCTTTTTCATTCTTATCTTTCGCCTTAATTAAGAGGCCCTTAAGTTCCTATTCACCTACTGCCATACGGTGGTGTCACCTGCATATCTGAGGTTATAGATATTTCTCCCAGCAATCTTGATTCCAACTTGTGCTTCATCCAGCCTGGCATTTCACATGATGTACTCTGTATATAAGTTAAATAAGCAGGGTGATAATATAGAGCCTTGATGTACTCCTTTCCCAATTTTGAACCAGTCCATTGTTCTGTGTCTGGTTCTAACTGTTGCTTCTTGACCTGCTTACAGATTTCTCAGGAGGCCGGTAAGGTGGTCTGGTATTCTTGTCTCTTGAAGAATTTTGCATAGTTTCTTGTGATCCACACAGTCAAAGGCTTAAGCATAGTCAATGAAGCAGAAGTAGATGTTTTTCTGGAACTCTCTTGCTTTTTTGATGATCCAATGGATTTTGGTAATTTGATCTCTGGTGCCTTTGCCTTTTCTAAATCCACATTGAACATCTGGAAGTTCTCAGTTCACGTACTATTGAAACCTAGCTTGAAGAATTTTCAGCATTACTTTGTTAGCATGTGAAATGAATGCAATTGTGTGGTAGTTTGAATGCTCTTTGGCATTGCCTTTCTTTGGAATTGGAATGAAAACTGACAGTTTCCAGTCCTGTGGGCACTGCTGAGTTTCCCAAATTTGCTGACATATTGAGTGCAGCACTTTCACAGCATTATCTTTCAGGATTTGAAATAGCTCAACTGGAATTCCATCACCTCCACTAGCTTTGTTTCTAGTGATGCCTCCTAAGGCCCACTTGATTTCACACTCCAGGATGTCTGGCTCTAGATGAGTGATCACACCATTGTGATTATCAGATCTTTTTTGTATATTTCTTCTGTGTATTCTTGCCACCTCTTCTTAATATCTTCTGCTTCTGTTAGGTCCATACCATTTCTGTAATTTATTGTGCCCTTCTTTGCATGAAATGCTCCCTTAGTATCTCTAATTTTCTTGAAGGATCTTCAAGATCCTTGAAGGATCTTGAAGGTCCTTCCCATTCTATTGTTTTCCTCTATTTCTTTTCACTGATCACTTAGGAAGACTTTCTTTTTTTGGGGGGGGGTGGGTAAAACATTTTATTTTAAAAACCAAACTTACAACATAGGTGCAGTAATGGATGTCCCACACAACTCATTTAAGCCTTCATGTATGAAAACAATCTTCAAAACTACAAGTAGTTCCTTCTATATCTTCTGGGTTTTTGTTTCCTTTTTTTTTTAAATTTTATTTTATTTTTTAACTTTACAATATTGTATTGGTTTTGCCATATATCGAAATGAATCTGCCACAGGTATACATGTGTTCCCCATCCTGAACCCTCCTCCTCCCTCCCTCCCCATACCATCCCTCTGGGTCGTCCCAGTGCACCAGCCCCAGGCATCCAGTATCGTGCATCGAACCTGGACTGGCGACTCGTTTCAGATATGATATTATACATATTTAAAGGCCATTCTCCCAAATCATCCCACCCTCTCCCTCTCCCACAGAGTCCAAAAGACTGTTCTATACATCAGTGTCTCTTTTGCTGTCTCGTATACAGGGTTATTGTTACCCTCTTTCTAAATTCCATATATATGCATTAGTATACTGTATTGGTGTTTTTCTTTCTGCCTTACTTCACTCTGTGTAATAGGCTCCAGTTTCATCCACCTCATTAGAACTGATTCAAATGTATTCTTTTTAATGGATGAGTAATACTCCATTGTGTATATGTACCACAGCTTTCTTATCCATTCATCTGCTGATGGACATCTAGGTTGCTTCCACGTCCTGGCTATTATAAACAGTGCTGTGATGAACATTGAGGTACACATGTCTCTTTCAATTCTGGTTTTCTCAGTGTGTATGTCCAGCAGTGAGATTGCTGGATCATAAGGCAGTTCTATCCCCAGTTTTTTGAGGAATCTCCACACTGTTCTCCATAGTGGCTGTACTAGTTTGCATTCCCACCAACAGTGTAAGAGGGTTCCCTTTTCACCATACCCTCTCCAGCATTTATTGCTTATGGACTTTTGGATCTCAGCCATTCTGACTGGTGTGAAATGGTACCTCATAGTGGTTTTGATTTGCATTTCTCTGATAATGAGTGATGTTGAGCATCTTTTCATGTGTTTGTTAGCCATCTGTATGTCTTCTTTGGAGAAATGTCTATTTAGTTCTTTGGCCCATTTTTTGATTGGGTCATTTGTTTTTCTGGAATTGAGCTGTAGGTGTTACTTGTATATTTTTGAGATTAGTTGTTTTACTAAGGAAGACTTTCTTATCTCTCCTTGCTCTTTGGAACTCTATATTCAGGGTGTGTGTGTGTGTGTGTGTGTGTGTGTGTGTGTGTATATATATATTTTACTATATATATGTATTTTATTTTTTAACTTTACAATATTGTATTGGTTTTGCCATATATTAACATGAGTCTGCCACAAGTATACACATGTTCCCCATCCTGAACCCTCCTCCCTCCCTGTATCATCCCTCTGGGTTGTTCCAGGGCACCAGCCCCAAGCATCCAGTATCGTGCATCGAACCTGGACTGGCGACTCATTTCATATATGATATTATACATGTTTCAATGCCATTCTCCCAGATCATTCCACCCTCTCCCTCTCCCATAGAGTCCAAAAGACTGTTCTATACATCAGTGTCTCTTTTGCTGTCTTGTATACAGGGTTATTGTTACCCTCTTTCTAAATTCCATATATATGCATTAGCATACTGTATTGGTGTTTTTCTTTCTGGCTTACTTCACTCTGTATAATAGGCTCCAGTTTATACATAATGGAGTATTACTCAGCCATTAAAAAGAATACATTTGAATCAGTTCTAATGAAGTAGATGAAACTGGAGCCTATTATGCAGTTGAATATATTTTACCTTTTCTCCTTTGCCTTTGATTTCTCAGCCATTTGTAAGGCCTCCTCTGACAGCCATTTTGCCTTTTTTCATTTCTTTTTCTTGAGAATAGTCTTGATCACCTCCTCCTGTATAATGATATGAGCTCCTGTCCATGTTTCTTCAGGCACTCTATCAGATCTAATCCCTTGAATCTATTTGTCACTTCCACTGTATTGTCATATGGGATTTGATTTAGGTCATACCTGAATGGCCTAGTGGTTTTTCCCTACTTCCTTCAATTTAAGTCTGATTTTTTGCAATGAGGAGTTCATGATCTGAGCCATAGGCAGCTCCAGGTCTGATTTTGTTGACTGTATAGAGCTTCTCAGTCTTTGGCTGCAAAGGATATAATCAGTCTGATTTCAGTATTGACCATCTGGCAATGTCCATGTGTAGAGTCACCTCTTGTGTTGGTGAAAGATGGTGTTTGTTCTGACAAGTGTGTTCTCTTGACAGAGCACTGTTAGCCTTTGCCCTGCTTCATTGTGTACTCCAAGGCCAAGCTTGCCTATTACTCCAGGTATTTCTTAAGTTCCAGCTTTTGCATTCCAGTCCCTTATGATGTAAATGACATCTTTTTGGAGTGTTAGTTCCAGAAAGTCTTGTAGGTCTTCATAAAACCATTCAGCTTCAGCTGCTTTGGCGTTGGTATTGAGGCATAGAGTGGGATTACTGTGATTTTTGAATGGTTTGCCTTGGAAAGGAACTAGTCTCCCAGATTGAAGGTGTTAAGAAGAAGCAGATCATTCTAATTATATTGAAAAGTTCTGGTCCAGTCACAGAGGTAGATTCAGCTTTAGTTATTCTGTGACTCTGTGCCTGTTTACTTACCAAGAAAATTAGCATTATGACAAAAGATTGTAATGAAGATTGATGAAATAATAGAAGATCATATGGCACATAGTCAGCACTCAAATGGGCTTCCCAGGTGACCCAAGCGGTAAAGTACCCACCTGCCTGTGCTGGAGATGTAAGCGACAAGAGTTTGATCCCTGGGTCAGGAAGACCCCCTGGAGGAGGACATGGCAGCTCACTTCAGTATTCTTGTCTGGAGAATCCCATGAACAGAGGAGCCTGGCGGGCTGCAGTTGTTAGGGTCTCAAAGAGTTGGACATGGCTGACACAACTTAGCACAGCACAGGGACTCAAATTACTTAGTTTAGTCTGAATCTAAAATATAAATCCAATTATAATAATCACAATAATAGATTATAGATTCAAAAGTAAAGTTAGTTTTTCAATGAATAGATATTTTTACTTTATAATAAGGTTATCCAGAGGAAATGGACATTCAGCAAAACTAAACATCTGTAGCACCATGTCACACTCAGAAAAAAAAAAGTGATGCCTGCCTTATATTATCCCATTTTTGTCAAATTAGAATGAATCTATAGTAAATATGAAGGATTTTAAAATGGAGTTTTTAAAGTAACCTTATTGCTGAGAAAAATCCTCAAGGCTGTGAGAAGAATCATTTTGAATAAAGTGTTTAGTGTTTCTGTCTGTCTGACAGACAGAAGGTTTATTGCAATCTCAGGATACCAGTTTGATTCATCTTTTCTTATCAAATCAAACCAAGGAAATACAAGGCTGTAAAAATTAAAAAGAATTTTTTTTTGCAGTCGAATATGTAAAACAAGAACAACAAAAATTTATTTATTTAAATATATTTATTTATTTAAATAAATTTATTTATTTTAATTGGAGGCTAATTACTTTACAATACTGTAGTGGTTTTTGCCATACATTGACATGAATCAGCCATGGGTGTACATGTGTTCCCCATCCTGAACCCCCCTCCCACTTCCCTCCCTAGCCCATCCCTCAGGGTCATCCCAATGCACCAGCCCTGAGCACCCTGTCTCATGCATCGAACCTGGACTGGCGATCTATTTCACATATGATAATATACATGTTTAAATGCTATTCTCTCAAATTATCCCACCCTTGCCTTCTCCCACAAAGTCCAAATGACTAATCTATAGCTCTGTGTCTCTTTTGCTGCCTCCCATGTAGGGTCATTGTTACTATCTTTCTAAATTCCATATATATGTGTTAGTATACTGTATTGGACCCACTCCAGTGTTCTTGCCTGGAGAATCTCAGGGATGGGGGAGCCTGGTGGGCTGCCGTCTATGGGGTTGCACAGAGTCAGACACGACTGACGCGACTTAGCAGCAGCAGCAGCATACTGTATTGGTGTTTTTCTTTTTGGCTTACTTCACTCTGTATAATAGGCTCCAGTTTCACCTACCTCATTAGAACTGACTCAAATTCATTCTTTTTAATAGGAGTAATATTCCGTTGTGTATATGTACCACTGCTTTCTTATCCATTCATCTGCCGATGGACATCTAGGTTGTTTCCATGTCCTGGCTATTGGCAACAGTGCTGTGATGAACATTGGGATACATGTGTCTCTCTCAATTCTGGTTTCCTTGGTGTGTATGCCCAGCAGTGGGATTGCTGGATCATATGGCAGTTCTATTTCCAGTGTTTTAAGGCATCTCCACACTGTTCTCCATACTGGCTGTACTAGTTTGCATTCCCACCAACAGTGTAAGAGGGATCCCTTTTCTCTGCACCCTCTCCAGCATTTATTGCTTGTAGACATTTGATAGCAGCCATTCTGACTGGCATGAAATGGTACCTCATAGTGGTTTTGATTTGCATTTCTCTGATAATGAGTGATATTGAGCATCTTTTCATGTGTTTGTTAGCCATCTGTATGTCTTCTTGTGAGAAATGTCTGATTAGTTTTGGCCCATTTTTTGATTGGGTCATTTATTTTTCTGGAATTGAGCTGCAGGAGCTGCTTGTATATTTTTGAGATTAATTCTTTGTCAGTTGCTTCATTTGCTATTATTTTCTCCCATTCTGAAGCCTGTCTTTTTGCCTTGCTTATAGTTTCCTTCATTGTGCAAAAGCTAAGGCAATGGCACCCCACTCCAGTACTTTTGCCTGGAAAATCCCATGGATGGAGGAGCCTGGTAGGCTGCAATCCATGGGGTTGCTAAGAGTCGGACACGACTGAGCGACTTCGCTTTCACTTTTCACTTTCATGCATTGGAGAAAGAAATGGCCACCCACTCCAGTGTTCTTGCCTGGAGAATCCCAGGAATGGAGGAGGCTGGTGGCTGCTGTCTATGGGGTTGCACAGAGTCGGACACAACTGAAGTGACTTAGCATAGCATAGGTCCCATTTATTTTTGCTTTTATTTCTTTTAGTCTGGGAGGTGGGTCATAGAAGATCCTGCTGTGATTTATGTCAGGGAGTATTTTGCCTATGTTTTACTCTAGGAGTTTTATAGTTTCTGGTCTTACATTTAGATCTTTAATCCATTTTGAGTTTATTTTTGTGTATGGTGTTAGAAAGTGTTCTAGTTTCATTCCTTCATTGTGGTTAACCAATTTTTCCAGAACCATTTGGTAAAGAGGTTGTCTTTTTCCATTGTATATTCTTGCCTCCTTTGTCAAAGATAAGGTGTCCATAGGTGCGTGCATTTATCTCTGGGCTTTGTATTTTGTTCCATTGATCTATATTTCTGTCTTTGTGCCAGTACCATACTGTCTTGATGGCTGTAGCTTTGTAGCATAGTCTGAAGTCAGGCAGGTTGATTCTTCCAGTTCCATTCTTCTTTCTCAAGATTGCTTTGTCTGTTTGAGTTTTTTGTATTTCCATACAAATTGTGAAGTTATTTGTTCTAGTTCTCTGAAAAATACCTTTGGTAGCTTGCTAGGGATTGCATTGAGTCTATAGATTGCTTTACAGAGGAGCCTGGCAGGCTACAGTCCACAGGGTCGCAAAGGGTCAGACACGACTGAGTGACTTTACACACACACACACACACACAGATTGCTTTGGGTAGTATACTCATTTTCACTGTATTGATTCTTCTGATCCATGAACATGGTATATTTCTCCATCTATTTGTCCTCTTTGATTTCTTTCATCAGTGTTTTATAGTTTTCTGTATATAGGTCTTTTGTTTCCTTAGGTAGATTTATTCCTAAGTATTTTATTCTTTTTGTTGCAATGGTAAGTCGGATTGTTTCCTTAATTTCTATTTCTGTTTTCTCATTTTTAGTGTATAGGAATGCAAGGGATTTCTGTGTATTAATTTTACAGCCTGCAACTTTAATATATTCATTGATTAGCTCTAGTAATTTTCTGGTGAGGAGATTTTAGGGTTTTCTATGTAGAGGATCATGTCATCTGCAAACAGTGAGAGTTTTACTTCTTCTTTTCCAATCTGAATTCCTTTTATTTCTTTTCCTTCTCTGATTGCTGTGGCTGAAACTTCCAAAACTATGTTGAATAGTAGTGGTGAGAGTGGGCACCCTTGTTGTGTTCCTGACTTTAGGGGAAATGCTTTCAATTTTTCACCATTGAGGATAATGTTTGCTGTGGGTTTATCATATATGGCTTTTATTATGTTGAGGTATGTTCCTTCAATTTGTTAATGTGGGTATCTCATTGATTTGTGAATATTGAAGAATCATTGCATCCTTGGGATAAAGCCCACTTGGTTATGATGTATGATCTTTTTAATATGTTGTTGGATTCTGCTTGCTAGAATTTTGTTAAGTATTTTTGCATCTATATTCATCAGTGATATTGGCCTGTAGTTTTCTTTTTTTGTGGCATCTTTGTCTGGTTTTGGTATTAGGGTGATGATGGCCTCATAGAATGAGTTTGGAGGCTTACCTTCTTCTGTAAATTTCTGGAAGAGTTTGAGTAAGAGAGGTGTTAGCTCTTTTCTAAATTCTTGGTAGAATTCAGCTGTGAAGCCATCTGGTCCTGGGCTTTGTTTGTTGGAAGATTTCAGATTACAGTTTCGATTTCCATGCTTGTGATGAATCTTAACATAAGATTTTCTATTTCTTCCTGGTTCAGTTGAAAAAACAAAAAACAAAAAACAAAAACATTAATTGAGTTGTTCTGATGTGGAAATTTGTTTTAACTAATTTTAATCTTATAGTACTTTGGATTTAAGGATTTTGGTGTTTTTTAATATGTGTTTAGGTTTGTAGCATATAAATAAGCAAGAGAAAGTTTTTGTGTGGTCATTCCTTTGGAATACCAACTTGAAAGTCAGTTGTATTTTTGCAATTCATATTCTCTCCTGACTAGTTCTGGCACTCTGATAGAGTTAATCTACGCTCGAGGGCTGCTGCCTTAAATGAAGTTACATATGGAAAGCAACCTATGAAGATCATACACTCATCAAGCAACTGAAGATGCTTTCTTTCCTTTCTCTTTATTTTTATTTACAACCTAAGTTCAAGTAGAAATAGACTCAGATGTAAAATAACTAACAATAGTAAGAACAATAATTTGTATTTACTTAGCATTCTAAGGTTTGCAAAAGCTTCCATGTTTATTGATGTCACTTGATGTGGACAGAGCAGCTATTACTAGTGCCATTGCATGGAAGATGATCCTGAAACTCAGAATAGTTTAAATAAATATTGATTATTAAATCATTAAATGTTATGGTTACATTGAAACCCAGATGTCCCCATGCTAAAGACAGGGCTCTCTACCATTCTGTACTGCTGTTGGCAGAGGGGTGGGCTTAGGGAGAGCAAGACAAGTTGAAAGATGAAGGGCGGATTCATGCTGGTAGGGAAGGGTAGAGTGCTAGGGTAAGCCAATGCTAATTTTATGTGCCAATGGAGATGACAGATTTCCAACACAAATAGTTTTAAAATGATGAACACTTGGGATAGAATTGGGAATAAAAACATGTGTATGCAAACAAATAACAAGGTCTTGAGAAATAGAATTTTGATAGAAAATAGCAAAATAGTAATTTGTAAGTCCTTTTCAAAAGGCTTACTTTCTGTGTTGTCTGCAAATAAAATAAAAAATAAACAAATGGGACCTAATTAAACTTACAAGCTTCTGCACAACAAAGGAAACTATAAGCAAGGTGAAAAGACAGCCTTCAGAATGGGAGAAAATAATAGCAAATGAAGCAACAGACAAACAACTAATCTCAAAAATATACAAGCAACTCCTACAGCTCAATTCCAGAAAAATAAATGACCCAATCAAAAAATGGTTCAAAGAACTAAATAGACATTTCTCCAAAGAAGGCATACAGATGGCTAACAAACACATGAAAAGATGCTCAACATCACTCATTATCAGAGAAATGCAAATCAAAACCACTATGAGGTACCATTTCATGCCAGTCAGAATGGCTGCTATCCAAAAGTCTACAAGCAATAAATGCTGGAGAGGGTGTGGAGAAAAGGGAACCCTCTTACACTGTTGGTGGGAATGCAAACTAGTACAGCCACTATGGAGAACAGTGTGGAGATTCCTCAAAAAACTGGAAATAGAACTGCCTTATGATCCAGCAATCTCACTGCTGGACATACACACTGAGAAAACCAGAATTGAAAGAGACACGTGTACCCCAATGTTTATCGCAGCACTGTTTATAATAGCCAGGACGTGGAAGCAACCTAGATGTCCATCAGCAGATGAATGGATAAGAAAGCTGTGGTACATATACACAATGGAGTATTACTCATCCATTAAAAAGAATACATTTGAATCAGTTCTAATGAGGTGGATGAAACTGGAGCCTATTACACAGAGTGAAGTAAGGCAGAAAGAAAAACACCAATACAGTATACTAATGCATATATATGGAATTTAGAAAGAGGGTAACAATAACCCTGTATACGAGACAGCAAAAGAGACACCGATGTATAGAATAGTCTTTTGGACTCTGGGAGAGGGAGAGGGTGGGATGATTTGGGAGAATGGCATTGATATATGTATAATCAGATCAGATCAGTCGCTCAGTCGTGTCCGACTCTTTGCGACCCCATGAACCGCAGCACGCCAGGCCTCCCTGTCCATCACCAGCTCCCGGAGGTCACTCAGACTCACACCCATCAAGTCAGTGATGCCATCCAGCCATCTCATCCTCTGTCGTCCCCTTCTCCTCCTGCCCTCAATCCCTCCCAGCATCAGAGTCTTCTCCAATGAGTCAACTCTTCGCATGAGGTGGCCAAAATACTGGAGTTTCAGCTTTAGCATCATTCCTTCCAAAGAAATTCCAGGATTGATCTCCTTCAGAATGGACTGGTTGGATCTTCTTGCAGTCCAAGGGACTCTCAAGAGTCTTCTCCAACACCACAGTTCAAAAGCATCAATTCTTCGGCGCTCAGCCTTCTTCACAGTCCAGCTCTCACATCCATACATGACCACAGGAAAGACCATAGCCTTGACTAGGCGAACCTTTGTTGGCAAAGTAATGTCTCTGCTTTTGAATATGCTATAATACCATATTTGAAATGAGTCGCCAGTCCAGGTTCAATGCCTGATACCAGATGCCTGGGGCTGGTGCACTGGGACGACCCAGAGGGATGGTATGGGGAGGGAGGAGGGAGAAGGGTTCAGGATGGGGAACACGTGTATACCTGTGGTGGATTCATTTTGATGTATGGCAAAACCAATACAATATTGTAAAGTTAAATAAAAAAAAAAAAAAAAAAAAAGGTTAGTGAATAAAAAAAAATAAAAGGCTTACTTTCTATTCATTGATGAATAAGTTCTAATACTTTGTGTTTAGGTCACATTTTCTAAATTTACTTGGTTATTTGTTGGAATATACTAGTAATATATTCACATTTTTTCCAATTCTAAAGGTTGCAAAAATATTTCCCTCCCAGGTCTGTCATCAAGCACACAGTCACCCTCCTGTATCAGCCAGGGTTCAACCAAAGTAGCAAAACTGATAGTGGCAGAAAGATACTCCCCTGTATATATTTATGTGTGTGTGTGTGTGTATAATCCATACAACATATGTATATAGAGAGATTTGTCACATGGCATTTTCTTATGTGATTGTGGAGTCCAGCTAAACAAGCCCATAATTTCTATGGCAACCAGTCCAGGGAATGTAATGGGCAGACTCAAACTCACTGGTATGCGCAGGGACTTTACTGCCTGTCAGTAGTCAGGAAAGGAGTATTATGAAAAGAATGGAACTCCACAGGCACAGTCAGAAGCTGTTTTCCACAGGTGGAATCTCTTTTTTCTCTCAGAGAAATCTCAGCCCTGCTTTTTTTGGCCTCTGAATAGATTCAATCAAGTCATGAAGATTATCCAGGATAAATTAAAGTTAACTGATTAGGCGATTTCCTAATATAAACATCTTTGATATTGTGTAATATTCTTTTAATATCGCATTGTATTTTTTCTAAAATATGTTATTAAATTTTTATAGCTGTATTCATAAGTGAGATTGTGATTTTGTTTTATCTTTCTACTCTGTCAGTTCCAGTTAATTTAAAATAACTAGAAGGTCTTTTTTTTTTTCTTCTGTGCTTTGTGAAATTACATATATCACTGGAATTTTCTTTTCCATAATTGTTCAGTTGAGTTTGACTATAAATAGTCTTCGCTTGGATTACATCTTTGGAGGTAGCTGCTTGACAAGTTTTCCTATTGCTTTTAATAACAAAATTAGCCCACTCACAGCTTCTTTTCCTTTTGGAGCAAACTTAAATAAATTATCCATCGCTAAAAATGTGACTTCTTCATTCAAATTTTCCAGAATTTTTGTGTAAACTTGGGTTAGCAAAGCACTTTTAGAATTCTTTTATTTCTCCTATAACTATACTTTGTTGGTTCCTCAGAATTTCTTAGCTCATAAAAGTGTGTTTTCTGTCCTTCCTTTCTCATGGCCCCTTTAAAAAAGTATTAATCCAGCTAAAAAGCTAAAATATTGTTGGTGAAGTGGTATGAATAGGTTCATGTACTACGTATACCCAACAGAAGGAAATGGCAACACACTCCAGTATTCTTACCTGGAGAATCCCATTGACAGAGGATCCTAGCAGGCTACAGACCATGGAGTCTCAAGAGTCAGACATGACTTAGCGACTAAACCACCACCACCACTACATATACAATGTAATGTATAGCATGGCATCTCTAGTTAATAATACTGCATTGTATATTTGAAAGTTCTAAGAGAGTAAATCTTAAAAGTTCTCATCACAAGAAAAAAAATCTGTATTTATGTATGATAACAGGTGTTAAGTAAGATTATTGTGGTCATTTCAGAATATGCACAAACTTTGAAGCACTATGTTGTACACCTGAAACTAATATAATGCTGTATGTTAATATACCTCAAAAACAAAGCAAAACCAATGGTTAGAAGCATTGTTCAACCTCTGAGACCTTGGAGAAATTTCCTTAGCCTCAGTGTTCCTCAGTTTCCCATTGCTAAAAAGGAGTAATATGCTACTTACTGTATATGATTGCTTAAGATGACAAGAAATGTGTGTTTAAGTACAGTGTTAGTTACTATTACTGTTATTATTGATATTATTATCATTTTTCCCAGGGAGGCAGCAACTGGATTATTTATTCTACTCCTTTTTGTTTTCAAATATATTCTTTCTTTGTGAAATCCTTAGACTTATTTTTATTACTCTTTCATTGATACCAAGGTTTTTGCTGTGTTTTTTATTAATTCAATCTTTTATTGGTTAAACAAGCCTCTGGTAAGTTTTAGAGAAGGGGTTATTTGGTTTAATAGTTGAAGATCCTTCATATTCAGAAATATTTGTTAGGTGGCTTTATAAGTTGGGTTGTTTGGGATTGGTAGGCATTTCTTGGATCCTAGCTTCTTTCTTGAAGGATTCTTTCAGGTATTGCTTCAATATCTTGAGTTACTGGTTAAATGTTTGGAAATTTATAAGGCCATCTTGACGAACTTTCTCTTTTAATGTGACTTCATATTCTTTGCTAAAGTGTCCAGTGATGTGTTTATTTACCTTTTAGATCCAGTAGTTTTGTTTCTTGATGTGATCAATTTTGCATTGGTTTTTCTGGGACACAGTTTGCTGGTATAATCTGAAAATTCAAATCATTTTTTTATACCTGAAATTTAAATTACTTTAAATATATTTATGCCATTTCCATATCAAAATTTAATATAGGAATGCCAGTTATGTGTATGTTGGATGTCTTTTGCTTACATTCAATATCTATCGTTGTCTTTCAAACTTTTAAACATTTTATTATCATTTTCTATGTTTTTTTTTAGGATTCTGGTATTCTGCATTCTTTACTGTGTCTTCAGCATTGTTCGTACTAATTTGCATAGTATCATGTTCATTTCTTTGATTTTTAAATTCTTCCAATTCTTTCGTAAACTCTTCTAGCTCAGGTTTCATTCTCTTTTATCTAGACCTGTTCCTCCTGAATTCTTATCTCTATTTTGCTCTATAAAGCTGATAACCTCATTGAAAGTTTGTAAACATACAGTGTAGTATTTGTGCAATATTTCCTCTGATTTCTGGTGAATGTTGTTTGATTGCTGTTTTTTTACTTTTTCTTTTCTCATTTTTTTCCTTAGGAAGTGTATGTAGATCCTGTACTTTTTTTTCCCCTTAAATCTTTGAAATTTATTGAGCATTGCCTTCATCTAACATATAATCAGTTCTTCTAAATAAATATTCCTTGAAAGAAAAAATAGCATAGTTTTTTTTTGTAAGGTACAATGCTTATATGTTTCTTTAGATCAGGCCTGTTAATTTTTTTCTTTCTTTTCTTTTTCTTATAAGTAATTTATTTATTTTAATTGGAGGCTAATTACTTTACAATATTGTGGTGGTTTTTGTCATACACTGACATGTATTAGCCATGGGTGCACATGTGTCCCCCAATCCTGAGCCTTTCTCCCATCCCCTCCCCACCTTAGCCTTCTGGGTTGTCCCAGAATACCAATTTTGAGTGCCCTGCTTCATGCATCTAATTTTCACTGGTTATCTATTTTATGTATATACTTGTTTCAATATTATTCTCTCAAATAATTCCACCCTCACTTTCCCCACATAGTCCAAAAGTCTGTTATTTACATCTGTGTCTCTTTTGCTGTTTTGCATATAGGATCGTAGTTACCACCTTTCTAAATTCTATATGTATGTGTTAATATACTGTGTTGGTGTTTCTCTTCCTGACTTACTTCACTCTGTATAATAGGCTCCAGTTTTATCTACCTCATTAGAACTGACTCAAATGCATTCTTTTGTATAACTGAGTAATATGCCATTGTCTATATGTACCACATCTTCCTATCCATTCCTCTGCCAATGGAGATCTAGGCTGCTTCCATATCCTGGCTAATTGTAAACAGTGCTGCAATGAACATTTGGGTACATGTGTCTCCTTCAGTTCTGGTTTCCTTGGTATGTATGCCCAGCAGTGGGATTGCTGGGTCATATGGCAGTTCTGTTTCCAGTTTTTAAAGGAATTTCCACACTGTTCTCCATAGTGGCTGTACAAGTTTTCATTCCCACCAACAGTGTAAGACAGTTCCCTTTTCTCCACACCCTCTCTAGCATTTGGATGGCAGCCACCTGACCAATGTGAGATGGTACCTCATTGTGGTTTTGATTTGCATTTCTCTGTAATGAGTGATGAGCATCTTTTCATGTGTTAGTTAGCCATTTGTATGTCTTCTTTGGAGAAACGTCTGTTTAGTTCTTTGGCCCACTTTTTGATTGGGTTGTTTATTTTTCTGGTTTTGTGTTGCATGAGCTGCTTGTGTATTTTTGAGATTCTTTGTCAAGCTGTTTCATTTGCTATTATTTTCTCGCATTCTGAAGGCCACCTTTTCACCTAACTTATAGTTTCCTTTGTTGTGGAAAAGATTTTAAGTTTAATTAGGTCCCATTTGTTTATTTTTGTTCTTATTTCCACTACTCTGGGAGGTGGGTCACAGAGGATCTTGCTGTGATTTATGTCAGAGTGTTCTGCCTATGTTTTCTTCTAGGAGTTTTGTAGTCTCTTATCTTATGTTTAGATCTTCACTCCATTTTGAGTTATTTTTGTGTATGGTGTTTATTTTTGTGTATGGTTCTAGTTTCATTATTTTTTACATGTGGTTGACCAGTTTTCCCAGCATGTTAAAGAGATTATATTTTCTCCATTGTATATTTTTGCCTCCTTTGTCAAAATAAGGTATCCATAGGTGCATAAATTTATCTCTGGGCTTTCTATTTTGTTCCATTGATCACTATGTCTGTCTGTGCCAATACCATACTGTCTTGATGACTGTAGCTTTATAGTATAGTCTGAAGTCAGACAGGTTGATTCTTCCAGTTCCATTCTTCTTTCTCAAGATTGCTTTGGCTATTTGAGGTTTTTTTGTGTTTCCATACAAATTGTGATATTATTTGTTCTAGTTTTGTGAAAAATACTATTGGTAGCTTGTTAGGGATTGCATTGAATCTATAGATTGCTTTGGGTAGTATACTCATTTTCGTGATATTGATTCTTCCAATCCATGAACATGGTATATTTCTCCATTTATTTGTTTCATCTTTGATTTCTTTCATCAGTGTTTTATAGTTTATAGGTCTTGCATTTCTTTAGGTAAATTTATTCCCAAATATTTTATTCTTTTCATGGGAATGGTGAATGGGAATTTTTCCTTAACTGGTCTTTCTGTTTTCTCATTGTTAGTGTTCAGGAATGCAAGGGATTTCTGTGTATTAATTTTATATCCTAGAACTGTACTATACTCATTGATTAGTAATTTTTTGGTGCTGTCTTTAAGGTTTTCTATGTAGAGGATCATCTCATCTGCAAACAGTGAGAGTTTTACTTCTTTTCCAATCTGGATTCCTTTTCTCTATTTTCCTTCTCTGATTGCTGTGGCTAGGACTTTCAAAACTATGTTGAATAGTAGTGGTGAGAGTGGGCACCCTTGTCTTGTTCCTGACTTTAGAGAAAATGCTTTCAATTTTTCACCATTGAGGATAATGTTTGCTGTGGGTTTATGGTATATAGCTTTTACTATATTGAGGTATGTTCCTTCTATGTCTGTTTTCTGGAGAATTTTTATCATAAATGGATGTTGAATTTTGTCAAATGCTTTATCTGCATCTATTGAGATAATCATATGGTTTTTATTTTTCAATTTGTTAATATGGTGTATCACATTTATTGATTTGCAATTATCGAAGAATCCTTGTATCCCTGGGATAAAATCCACTTGGTCATGATGTATGATCTTTTTAATATGCTGTTGGATTCTGTTTGCTAGAATTTGGGGAGGATTTTTGCATCTATGTTCATCAGTTATATCGGCCTGTAGTTTGTGTGTGTGTGTGTGTGTGTGTGTGTGTGATCTTTGTCTGGTTTTGGTATTAGGGTGATGGTGACCTCATAGAATGAGTTCGGGAGTTTGCCTTCCTCTGAAATTTTCTGGAAGAGTTTGAGTAGTATAGGTGTTAGTGCTTTTCTAAATTTTTGGTAGAATTCAGCTGTGAAGCCATCTGGTCCTGGGATTTTGTTTGTTGGAAGATTTTTTATTACAGTTTTGATTTCTGTGCTTGTGGTGGGTCTGTTAAGATTTTCTATTTCTTCCTGGTTCAGTCTGGGAAAGTTATACTTTTCTAAGAGTTTGTCCATTTGTTCCAAGTTGTCCATTTTAATGGCATATAGTTGGTGATGGATGTTTTTTTTTTTTTAATTTTTATTTATTTATTTTTTGCTTAACTTTACAACATTGTATTGCTTTTACTATACATCGGGATGGATCCGCCACCAGTATACACGTGTTCCCCATCCTGAACCCTCCTCCCTCCCCCCTTCCCACACCCTCCAGGTCATCCCAGTGCTCTAATCCCAGGCATCTGTTATAGGGCATCATACCTGGACTAACTCATTTCAGATATGATATTATACATATTTCAATGCTGTTCTCTCCAATCATCCCACCCTCTCCCGGTCCCAGAGTCCAAAAGTCTGTTCTATACATCAGTGCGTTACTGGTTGGGGCATAGACTTGGATTACTGTGACATTGAATGGTTTGCCTTGGATACGAACAGAGATCATTCTGTCATTTTTGAGATTGCATCCAAGTACCGCATTTCGTACCCTTTTGTTGACCATGATGGCTACTCCATTTCTTCTGAGGGATTCCTGCCCACAGTAGTAGATATAATGGTCATCCAAGTTAAATTCACCCATTCCAGTCCATTTTAGTTCGCTAATTCCTAGAATGTCGACATTCACTCTTGCCATCTCTTGTTTGACAACTTCCAATTTGCCTTGATTCATGGACCTGACATTCCAGGTTCCTATGCAATATTGCTCTTTACAGCATCGGACTTTGCTTCTATCACCAGACATATCCACAGCTGGGTATTCTTTTTGTTTTGGCTCCATCCTTTCATTCTTTCTGGAGTTATTTCTCCACTGATCTCCAGTAGCATATTGGGCCCTTACTGACCTGGGGAGTTTCTCTTTCAGTATCCTGTCATTTTGTCTTTTCATACTGTTCATGGGACCACCTGATCTGCCTCTTAAGAAATCTGTATGCAGGTCAGGAAGCAACAGTTAGAACTGGTCATGGAACAACAGACTGGTTCCAAATAGGAAAAGGAGTACGTCAAGGCTGCATATTGTCACCATGTTTATTTAACTTATATGCAGAGTACATCATGAGAAATGCTGGACTGGAAGAAACACAAGTTGGAATCAAGATTGCCGGGAGAAATATCAATAACCTCAGATATGCAGATGACACCACTCTTATGGCAGAAAGTGAAGAGGGGCTAAAAAGCCTCTTGATGAAAGTGAAAGTGGAGAGTGAAAGGGTTGGCTTAAAGCTCAACATTCAGAAAACGAAGATCATGGCATCTGGTCCCATCACTGCATGGGAAATAGATGGGGAAACAGTGTCAGACTTTGTTTTTCTGGGCTCCAAAATCACTGCAGATGGTGACTGCAGCCATGAAATTAAAAGACGCTTACTCCTTGGAAGGAAAGTTATGAGCAACCTAGATAGCATATTCAAAAGCAGAGACATTACTTTACCAACAAAGGTTCGCCTAGTCAAGGCTATGGTCTTTCCTGTGGTCATGTATGGATGTGAGAGCTGGACTGTGAGGAAGGCTGAACGCCGAAGAATTGATGCTTTTGAACTGTGGTGTTGGAGAAGACTCTTGAGAGTCCCTTGGACTGCAAGAAGATCCAACCAGTCCATTCTGAAGGAGATCAATCCTGGAATTTCTTTAGAAGGAATGATGCTAAAGCTGAAACTCCAGTATTTTGGCCACCTCATGCGAAGAGTTGACTCATTGGAGAAGACTCTGATGCTGGGAGGGATTGAGGGCAGGAGGAGAAGGGGACGACAGAGGATGAGATGGCTGGATGGCATCACTGACTCGATGGATGCGAGTCTGAGTGACCTCCGGGAGCTGGTGATGGACAGGGAGGCCTGGCGTGCTGCGGTTCATGGGGTCGCAAAGAGTCGGACACGACTGAGCGACTGATCTGATCTGACTGATCTGATACATCAGTGCCTCTTTTGCTGTCTCGTAAATAGGGTTATTTTTACCATCTTTCTAAATTCCATATATATGTGTCAGTATACTGTATTTGTGTTTTTGTTTCTGGCTTACTTCACTCTGTGTAATAGGCTCCAGTTCCATCCACCTCCTTAGAACTGATTCAAATGTATTCTTTTTAATGGCTGAGTAATACTCCATTGTGTGTATGTACCACAGCTTGCTTATCCATTCATCTGTGGATGGACATCTAGGTTGCTTCCACGTCCTGGCTATTGTAAACAGTGCTGCTATGAACATTGGGGTACACGTGTCTCTTTCAATTCTGGATTTCTCAGTGTGGATGCCCAGCAGTGGGATTGCTGGATCGTAAGGCCGTTCTATTCCCAGTTTTTTGAGGAATCTCCATACTGTTCTCCATAGTGGCTGTACTAGTTTGCATTCCCACCAACAGTGTAAGAGGGTTCCCTTCTCTCCGCACCCTCTCCAGCATTTATTGCTTGTGGTCTTTTGGATCGCAGCCATTCTGACTGGCGTGTAATGGTACCTCATAGTGGTTTTGATTTGCATTTCTCTGATAATGAGTGATGTTGAGCATCTTTTCATGTGTTTGTTAGCCATCTGTATGTCTTCTTTGGAGAAATGTCTATTTAGTTCTTTGGCCCATTTTTTGATTGGGTCGTTTATTTTTCTGGAATTGAGCTGTAGAAGTTGCTTGTATATTTTTGAGATTAGTTGTTTGTCTGTTGCTTCATTTGCTATTATTTTCTCCCATTCTGTAGGCTGTCTTTTCAGCTTGCCTATAGTTTCCTTTGTTGTGCAGAAGCTTTTTAAGTTTGATTAGGTCCCATTTGTTCATTTTTGATTTTATTTCCGATATTCTGGGAGGTGGGTCATAGAGGATCCTGCTGTGATGTTTCTTATAATCCTTTGTATTTCTGTGTTGACTGTTGTGACTTCTCCATTTTCATTTGTAATTTTATTGATTTGATTCTTCTCTCCTTTTTTTCTTGATGTGTCTGGCTCTGGTTTGTTTATCTCTCTTTTCAAAGAACCAGCTTTCGTTTTGTTGATTTTTGCTCTAGTCTCCCTCCTTTCTTTTCCACTTATTTCTGCTCTAATATTTATGTGGTTTTTTTCCTTCTCCTAACTTCGGGGTTATTCTTTTCTTCTTTTACTAGTTGGTTTAGGTGTATAGTTAGGTTGTTTATTTGATGTTTCTCTTGTATCTTCAAGTAGGCTTGTATTGCTTTGAACCTCCCTCTTAGCACTGCTTTTACTGAATCCCAGGTTTTGGGTTGTCGTGTTTCCATTTACATTTCTTTCTATGTGTATTTTGATTTCTTGTTTTTTTTTTCTTCCATGATCTGTTGGTTATTCAGAAGCATATTGTTTAGCCTTCATATGCTTGTATTTTTCATAGATTTCCCCCCTGTAGTTGATTGACATCTAATCTTACCACATTGTGATCAGAAAAGATGCTTGAAATCACTTCAGGTTTTTTAAAAATTCAACAAGGATAGATTTATGGCTCAGGATGTGGTCTATCCTGGAGAATGTTCTGTGTGCACTTGAGAAAAAGGTGAAATCCATTGTTTATGGGTGAAATGCCCTATAGATAGCAGTTAGATCTAACTGGTCCATTGTATCATATAAAGCTGTGTTTCCTTGCTAATTTTCCATTTGGTTGATCTATCCATAGGTGTGAGTGGGATATTAAAGTCCCCCACTATTGTGTTACTGTTAATTTCCCCTTTCATACTTGTTAGCATTTGACTGGGAGAAGGCAATGGCATCCCACTCCAGTACTCTTGCCTGGAGAATCTCATGGATGGAGAAGCCTGGTAGGCTGCACTCCATGGGGTTGCCAAGAGACACGACTGAGCTTCACTTTCACTTTTCACTTTCCTCTTTCCTGCACTGGAGAAGGAAATGGCAACCCACTCCATTGTTCTTCCCTGGAGAATCCCAGGGGCGGGGAGCCTGGCGGGCTGACGTCTATGGGGTCACACAGAGTCGGACACGACTGAAGTGAGTTAGCAGCAGCAGCAGCATTTGACTTACATATTGAGGTGCTCCTAAGGTGCACATATATTTATAATTGTTATATCTTCTTGGAGTGATCTTTTGATCACTGTGTAGTACCCTTCTTTGTCTCTTATCATGGTCTTTATTTCAAAGTCTAATTTATCTGATATGAGTATTGCTATTCCTGCTTTCTTCTGGTCTCGATTTGCATGAAATATCTTTTTCCAGCCCTCCATTTTCAGTCTCTATGTGTACCTAGGTTTAAAGTGAGTCTCTTGTATACAGCTTATATAGGGGTCTTGTTTTTATATCCATTTGCCCAGTCTTTGTCTTTTGGTTGGAGCATTTAACCCATTTATATTTAAATTATTGATAAGTGTGATCCCATTACCATTTACTTTGTTGTTTTGGGTTCATTTTTATAAACCTTTTCTGTGTTTCCCGTCTAGAAAAGATCCTTTAGCATTTGTTGAAGAGCTGGTTTGGTGGTGCTGAATTCTCTCAGCTTTTGCTTTGTCTGTAAAGCTTTTGATTACTCCTCATCAATGAGTAATCAAAATGAGATCATGAATGAGATCCTTGCTGGGTAGAGTTATCTTGGTTGTAGGTTTTTCTCTTTCATCACTTTTAAGTATGTCCTGTCATTCCCTTCTGGTCTGAAGAGTTTCTATTGAAAGATCACCTGTTATCCTTATGGAGATCCCCTTGTGTGTTATCTGTTGCTTTTCCCTCGCTGATTTTAATATTTGCTCTTTGTTTTTGATCTTTGTTAGTTTGATTAATATGTGCCTTAGGTTTATCCTGTTTGGGACTCTCTAGGTTTATTGAATTTGAGTGGCTATTTCCTTCCCCATTTTAGGAAAGTTTTCAACTATCATCTCCTCAAGTATTTTCTTATGTCCTTTCTTTTTGTTGTCTTTTTCTGGGACACCTATGATTCAAATGTTGGGGCATTTAACATTTTTTCAGAGGTCTCTGAGGTTCTCATTTCTTTTAATTCTTTTTTTCCCCTCTGCTTCATTTATTTCCACCATTCTATCTTCCACCTCACTTATCTGCTCTTCTGCATCAGTTATTCTACTGTCAGTTCCTTCCAGAGTGTTTTTATTCTGTTATTGCATTGTTCATTATTGATTGACTCTTCTTTATTTCTTTTAGGTCCTTGTTAAGTATTTCTTGCATCTTCTCAATCCTTGTCTCTAGTCTACTTATCTGTAACTCCATTTTGTTTTCAAGATTTTGAATCATCTTTACTATCATTATTCTGAATTCTTTCCCAGGTAGACTCCCTATCCCCTCCTCTTCTGTTTGGTTTGGTGGGGTTTTTTAAATCATGTTCCTTTGCCTGCTAAATATTTCTCTGCCTTTTCATTTTGCATAGATTGCTGTGTTTCCAGCCCTTTCTGCAGGCTGGAAGTTTGTGTTTCCTCTTAATTGTGGAATCTGCTCCCTGTGAGTGGGATTGGAGTAGTGACTTGTCAAGGTTTCCTCATTGGAGGAGCTTGCCTCTGTGTTCTGTTGGGTGGAGCTAGATCTCTTCTCTCTGGAATGCAATGAAGTGTCCAATAGTGAGTCTTGGGGTGTCTACAAGTTTGTCATGGCTTTGGGCAGTTCAGCTTTTAATGCTCAGAGTGGTGTTCCTGTTTTGTTGGAGAGTTAGCATGGTGTGTCTTTTACTGGAACTTGTTGGCTCTTGGGTGGAGCTTGGTTTCAGTGTAGGTATGGAGACTTTTGGGTTAGATCTTATCTATTAATGTGTCCTGGAGTCAGGAGTTCTCTGATCTTCTAAAGTTTTGGAGTTAAGCCTCCTGCCTCTGGCTTTCGGTCTTTCTCTTACAGTAGCCTCAAGACTTCTCCATCCATACAGCACAGAAGATAAAACTCCTAAGTTAATGATGAAACAATTCTCTGCAGCCAGGAATACCCAGAGAGTATATCCTGTACTTGTTTCTCTTAATTGTTCAAAATTCTGAGAGTCCCCTCTGTCACTGGATTAGCAATTTACAGGTGTTTAACATGATGGATGGGTCATGCTCATGCTGCAGACTTGCAGAAATTTTGATATAACTCAGTTTTTTGTAGAATTTTTTGAGTCTTTCCTTCACCCCACTTAGTAGAGCCTGGCAGTTGTTGGGTTGCTCACAATGGAGAGTTCACTCCTTCTAGCCGTTTACTGATAGACTGACCCATGCTTACACATCAGTGGGATTGCTAAATTGAATCTTGCCTGCTCTGTTTCTTAAAAGCAAACCAGGTCCAGGGACCCTGCAGCCATTAGCCCATGTGTTCCATTACTGCTTTTCCAATCAAGAGATTGTGGCCATGCAACTCAGATTGCCTCTCCTCTCCAGGCAGCAGTACATTCTGCCAGCCTTTTCTGAGATCTACAGCCATTAGTAATCTTTTTGCACTTCTTATTCTGCACTATTCACTGCTTTTGCACTTACTTGTGATTCATAATTGCAGATGTCTCTGAGTTTCAGTAAATATTTTGTTTGCCTTTGATTTTGTCCTTGTTGATTTGATGTTATTTTCTGTGAAGGAAAGGTGAACATTGGACTTTTCCGTTTTCAAGCCAGAGGTTTTCATGGGGGTCAAATATTCTATTAATAGAATTTTGACTGCACACTTTGAAGATATTAAGCAATAAATATCAAGATAAAATTATGATCTTGCTCCTTCCTTCTTACTTGCATCAACCTGTCTCAGCTCTACAATAGGACATGTAACTTAATTAGCTCCGCAGTCACTTTAACATACATCAGAACAGATTGTTTACTTTAGCCAAAATATATTCAACTTATTTTCAAAATTCCAAACTCCACCAACAAGAAAGTTGCAATCCTAGGTAATTATAGTATACTAATTGGGAAAGAGGGACATTAATTTAAAGTATATTTTCCACCAATTATTGATGCCACTAACCATTTTATTGATTCAGTTGTTCAAAAGCATTAGATGTTTATTTTGACAGAGTATATGAACAATTCATTTGTGTCCAAAATATACTCCTGGATATTCTTTTAACCTTTAAAATGAAAAAAATTATATTAGATCTAAACACACTGACTTTGATGTTATCCTGAATATAGCCAACAAGACCCAACATGGACTGCACACTATTAACTTTGTGATCCTGTCTTGTGTTTTTCTTGCCTGCCCTGCATTCATTCTACTCCAACTATACTGGCTTCTTTGTTATTCTTCAAGCATGACTGACTTATTTTAGACTTGAAACCTTTTGCATTTGCTGTTCCCTAAAAGGAAAGTTATGACCAACCTAGATAGCATATTCAAAAGCAGAGACATTACTTTACCAACAAAGGTTCGCCTAGTCAAGGCTATGGTCTTTCCTGTGGTCATGTATGGATGTGAGAGCTGGACTGTGAAGAAGGCTGAGCACTGAAGAATTGATGCTTTTGAACTGTGGTGTTGGAGAAGACTCTTGAGAGTCCCTTGGACTGCAAGAAGATCCAAACAGTCCATTCTGAAGGAGATCAATCCTGGAATTTCTTTAGAAGGAATGATGCTAAAGCTGAAACTCCAGTATTTTGGCCACCTCATGCGAAGAGTTGACTCATTGGAGAAGACTCTGATGCTGGGAGGGATTGAGGGCAGGAGGAGAAGGGGATGACAGAGGATGAGATGGCTGGATGGCATCACTGACTTGATGGATGTGAGTCTGAGTGACCTCCGGGAGCTTGTGATGGACAGGGAGGCCTGGCGTGCTGCGGTTCATGGGGTCGCAAAGAGTCGGACACGACTGAGCGACTGATTTGATCTGATAGCTAGAATTCCTTTCCTCATGTCTGCATGGCTTGCTTCTTCACCATCTTCAATTCTCTGACCAAATGTTACCCTTGCAGTGACATTTTCTCTGAGTATTCAAAAAGCAACATTAATCTTCCCAATCTCTACTCTCACCTTTTGGTTTCCCTGGTTTCCTTCATTGGTTTTTTCTACAGCTGTATTTAACTTTCTAATATACTCTATCACCTGCTGTCCCCTATTAATATAAAAGCCTCATGAAAGTGAAGTCGCTCAGTCATGTCCGACTCTTTGCGACCCCATGGACTGTAGCCCACCAGGCTCCTCAGTCCATGGAATTTTCCAGGCAAGAGTACTGGAGTGGGCTGCCATTTGCTTCTCCATAAAATGCCTCATGAGAGAAGGGCTTTTCTTTCTGTTTTATTCACTGCCATATCCTGGATCTCTATCACAGTTCTTGGAATATTGTAAATGCTCAATAAAATGTTTGTTGATTGAATAAGAGTATTGTATGTACCACTTAGTCAAAAACCAGTTAATCATCTTTATAGTCAGCAGTGCAAATCAACTTTTCAGTTATTACAATACTTTTGATTCAATACAGTAACCATTTTGGGAGCAGAAGCTAAATATCCAGTATATCAGCTGGAACTCTTTAATTTGTGAGTAAAAGACTCATTTAGCCAAAACTGGACCATGTCACCAACCTGCCTGAAATTGCTTAAGGTAAAATTCAAATCATTTGAATCAGAAATCTGGCTCTGCTTCCATTGTGTTAATGTCAAGTTGAATGAACAGTAGCTCTAGAGCTATATTCTCTCTGTTTTTAAGTCTTGAGAGAAGGATCAGGTCCAGTTCTCCACCCAATCCATAACGTCCTTCTACAGGGACTTATTAGCCTCAGATAGTCAATCCATCAGCCAGTCAATGTTGCCATGTCCAGGAGTACTCTGTCTGAGGGCTAAGCTCATGCCTAGGCCTTGAAGTTAGAAGTTTCCAGGACCACATAGTCTGATAGTGGGGAAGAAAGAGATTAAACAATAAGACAAAAAACAAACTAAATACTATACAAAATATGTAGGTGTTTGATAAATACCGGTTGTACACTTTATGGTCACATTTCCCCTCACAATAAATATTTGCAACTTTTAAATGCTTATTTAACTTTCATTCAAATGCTGGAGACTTTAAAAAATGTTTTAAATTTAACTCGATTTTTGTTTAAGATCTTCAGATAATTGTCCTTCCTCTTCTCCTTTTGTAAGAGAAAGTTAATTGCAGTCAAGAGATACTGTTGTGGCAACTTCATGGAGCTTTCTGGGTCAGTAGGGAAAATAAAGTTAGTCTTGGTGGGAATCTTGGATGTCTTGTCCTACCATGGAGAAAGTTGCTACCTATCTTCTAATCATCAGATCAGATCAGTCGCTCAGTCATGTCCGACTCTTTGCGACCCCATGAATCGCAGCACGCCAGGCCTCCCTGTCCATCACCAACTCCCGGAGGTCACTCAGACTCACATCCATCGAGTCAGTGATGCCATCCAGCCATCTCATCCTCTATCGTCCCCTTCTCCTCCTGCCCCCAATCCCTCCCAGCATCAGAGTCTTCTCCAATGAGTCAACTCTTCGCATGAGATGGCCAAAATACTGGAGTTTCAGCTTTAGCATCATTCCTTCCAAAGAAATCCCAGGGCTGATCTCCTTCAGAATGGACTGGTTGGATCTCCTTGCAGTCCAAGGGACTCTCAAGAGTCTTCTCCAACACCACAATTCAAAAGCATCAATTCTTCGGCGCTCAGCCTTCTTCACAGTCCAGCTCTCACATCCATACATGACCACAGGAAAGACCATAGCCTTGACTAGGTGAACCTCTGTTGGCAAAGTAATGTCTCTGCTTTTGAATATGCTATCTAAGTTGCTCATAACTTTCCTTCCAAGGAGTAAGCGTCTTTTAATTTCATGGCTGCAGTCACCATCTGCAGTGATTTTGGAGCCCAGAAAAACAAAGTCTGACACTCTTTCCACTGTTTCTCCATCTATTTCCCATGTAGTGATGGGACCAGATGCCATGATCTTCGTTTTCTGAATGTTGAGCTTTAAGCCAACCTTTTCACTCTCCACTTTCACTTTCATCAAGAGGCTTTTTAGTTCCTCTTCACTTTCTGCCTTAAGGGTGGTGTCATCTGCATATCTGAGGTTATTGATATTTCTCCCGGCAATCTTGATTCCAACTTGTGTTTCTTCCAGTCCAGCATTTCTCATGATCATAGTCACAATTAAGTTTAGGTTGTCCAGATTGTTGCTTAAGACATCATTCTACCAGAAGTACCAGGATATTGCTACAGTCTGTAAACTGTTTTAGAAATCTAAAATGATTTTAAAAGTTGTATTTCATGAAGTATTCTATGTATGTTGTTGAAAGAGCCATTTTAAAAAGCACCCCAACCTTGGAATGAGGCCTCAAGCCCTGGGAAGCCTTAAGTATAATTAGCAGGTATTGCAAATGGTGTATAATAAACCACCCACACCTTATTGGCTAGAAGCAGTAAGCATCTATTCCTATATTCAGAGGTCTTCCAGTTGAGGTTCAGCCTGTGTAAGAGGGCCTACAACTGGGTTGGCTCTGAGTTGAGGATTCACTTCTGCACAACATTCATGCCTTTTGGGGCCCAGATGAAAGGGACATCGATGGCCAGGGCCATGATCACTGCTTCACAGAAAGCAAGAGGAAATATGTGAACTCCTTTTGGGTCCTGGCCTGGAAATTTCACATTGTCACTTCCTTCTGTATCTTGTTGACTAAAGCAAGTCATGTACCAAGTTTATGGTTTGAGGAAATATCCTACATGTCTAATGCCAGAAATAGGAGAGTCTCAGGGCTGAAGGTGTGATATATAATTCTAACATAGAAGGCTGTGAAGAATTGGGAACATAGGTTTAGTTATCCCCAGTAATGAGAGATATATGCTAAATCACTTTTGAATTGAGGTTAGGAGTTACAGGATGCATGTTCTGCTGAATTAAGTTTATAGATTAGGTCTTGTGTTAGGGTTCTCCAGAAAAACAGAATAAGTAAGAAGTGTGTATACATGTGTGTGAGATACAGATAGGTAGAGACAGGTAGATAGAAGATAGATATAGATGTAGGTTAGATACAATTTATGATTATGTAGGCTGACAAGTTCTAAGATGTGCAAAGTGAGTAGGCAAGCTGAAAACCCAGAAGAGCTGCTGGTGTAGTTTTGTTCTGAAGGATGGTGGGTTCCAACCCTAGGAAGAACCAGTGTTTAAGTTCAAGTATGAAGGCAGGAAAAAAAGCTAGGGTCCTAGTTTGAAGGGCAACAGGCAGGAAGAATTCTCTTTTACTCAAGGTAGGTGGGAGTAGAGGGGGAAGTCAGCCATTTTGTACTAATATGACTTTTGACTGATTAGATGAAGCTTAATCACATTAGGGAGAGCAGTCTGCTTTAGTGTCTACAATTTAAACGTTAATCTGATTTTAAAACAACACACCACATATTGACCAAATATCTGTTCCCCAGACAAATTGATACATAAAATTAGTTTCTATGTTTTGGGTTTGGTTTTGTGCTGATTTTTCATGACAAAAGAAAGAGAATCTGCATGAGTACTCCTTTTTCTGTCTTTTTCTTACTGAGTTCTCAACCTCTTTTCCAAATAGGAAGCCAGCCAAACTTTGAAGAACATAGGTTTCAAGAGATGCCCAATTATTAGTCTTGAGCACCCATGGATCTTGGTCTGGCTTTGTTCCTAAGGTTTGTGAATGTGGCCCTCAGAAACTCAAGAGAATGAAAGTTCCTTTTCCTTCAAGAGAGAACCACACTGTGTGGGCATCTGAAGTCTTGATTCACATGACCTCATTGTGGAACTCAACATTAAAACAGTGGGTAGGAATCTCTGAGGCTACTTAATAGTATGCTGGTGCCTGATGTTTCTTCTTATGGGTGTGGTACATAGAAGTTGTGGTGATATTTTTGCTGATTCTTTTATGGTGAACTGACTTGTGAGTCAATAAGTAGATGTTTATAATTTTCTTATTCACTTGCATTATAATCAGATCAGATCAGATCAATTGCTCAGTCGTGTCCGACTCTTTGTGACCCCATAAATCGCAGCACACCAGGCCTCCCTGTCCAACACCAACTCCCAGAGTTCACTCAGACTCATGTCCATCGAGTCAGTGATGCCATCCAGCCATCTCATCCTCTGTCATCCCCTTCTCTTCTTGCCCCCAATCCCTCCCAGCATCAGAGTCTTGTCCAATGAGTCAACTCTTCGCATGAGGTGGCCAAAGTACTGGAGTTTCAGCTTTAGCATCATTCCTTCCAAAGAAATCCCAGGACTGATCTACTTCAGGATGGACTGGTTGGATCTTCTTGCAGTCCAAGGGACTCTCAAGAGTCTTCTCCAACACCACAGTTCAAAAGCATCAATTCTTCAGTGCTCAGCCTTCTTCACAGTCCAACTCTCACATCCATACATGACCACAGGAAAGACCATAGCCTTGACTAGATGAACCTTTGTTGGCAAAGTAATGTCACTGCTTTTGATTATGCTATCTAGTTTGGTCATAACTTTTCTTCCAAGAAGGAAGTGTCTTTTAATTTCATGGCTGCAGTCACCATCTGCAGTGATTTTGGAGCCCAGAAAAATAAAGTCTAATACTGTTTCCCCATCTATTTCCCATGAAGTGATGGGACCAGATGCCATGATCTTCCTTTTCTGAATGTTGAGCTTTAAGCCAACTTTTTCACTCTCCACTTTCACTTTCATCAAGAGGCTTTTTAGTTCCTCTTCACTTTCTGCCATAAGGGTGGTATCATCTGCATATCTGAGGCTATTGATATTTCTCCTGCCAATCTTGATTCCAGCTTGTGCTTCTTCTAGCCCAGCATTTCTCATGATGTACTCTGCATATAAGTTAAATAGGCAGGGTGACAATATACAGCCTTGACGTACTCCTTTTCCTATTTGGAACCAGTCTGTTGTTCCATGTCCAGTTCTAACTGTTGCTTCCTGACCTGCATACAGATTTCTCAAGAGGTAAGTCAGGTGGTCTGGTATTCCCATCTCTTTCAGAATTTTCCACAGTTTCTTGTGATCCACACAGTCAAAGGCTTTGGCATAGACAATAAAGCAGAAATAGATGTTTTTCTGGAACTCTCTTGCTTTTTCGATGATCCAGCGGATGTTGGCAATTTGATCTCTGGTTCCTCTGCCTTTTCTAAAACCAGCTTGAACATCAGGAAGTTCACAGTTCACATATTGCTGAAGCCTGGCTTGGAGAATTTTGAGCATTACTTTACTAGTGTGTGAGATGAGTGCAATTGTGCGGTAGTTTGAGCATTCTTTGGCATTGCCTTTCTTTGGGATTGGAATGAAAACTGACCTTTTCCAGTCCTGTGGCCACTGCTGAGTTTTCCACATTTGCTGGTATATTGAGTGCAGCACTTTCACAGCATCATCTTTCAGGATTTGGAATAGTTCAACTGGAATTCTATCACCTCCACTAGCTTTGTTTGTAGTGATGCTTTCTAAGGCCCACTTGACTTCACATTCCAGGATGTCTGGCTCTAGGTTATTGATCACACCATCGTGATTATAATAATAGGAATGTCCAAAGGACAGGTTGAAGAAGCCACACCTTGCCTTTAGAATAACAAAGTATCTGAGTTAAAATATTATCTTTAGACTCTGATGCTGGGAGGAACGGGGACAGGAGGAGAAAGGGACGACAGAGGATGAGATGGCTGGATGGCATCACTGACTCAATGGTCGTGAGTTTGAATGAACTCCAGGAGTTGATGATGGACAGGGAGGCCTGGCGTGCTGCAATTCATGGGGTTGCAAAGAGTCAGACACGACTGAGCGACTGAACTGAACTGAACCGAAAGGTGGGATTGGGGAACCTAAGTATGTGAAATGTCAAAGGAGAAGACCCAAAAGTGGTTTCAGTACTGTCCAAAGAAAAATGATGTAAATTTAATCAATAGTAAAGACCATACAGTTATTTTTTTATGGTTGCCTTTAAGGAGAAGAGTTACATGTGAGATCCTACTGGAAGTTTCCAGAGAAATAAAAATAATCGCTTTATTCCTCTGCTTAAAGAACTTGTAGTTTGGTTTGATTAAAGGATAAAAGGTCAATGTATGAAGATGAGACTAAAAGACAGCTCTGGCTATGTAACATTGAGGGCCTTTATTATGAAGCCAGTGAATGTGAACCTTTCTATGTGGGTGGTAAGGACCCCTTATAATCTAAGATTAAGATCTCAATGAAATTAATTAAGCAGCAGAATGACAGATTAGTACGTTTCTGGAAAAGTTGCATTGGTGGTAGTAAGAAGGACAGATGAAGTCTTCTTCATCAGAATCTTTGAAAGATTTAAGCATTGAAGTTTCTGTGGGAGCCCTTTATGCAGTTCAAACTAATACAGAAGGCATGTGCAAATGTTGAAACTAAAAGAACATTTAAAATGTACACGTCATTATTATAACCTCCTTCCAGAGATTCTAATTTTTAAAATCTGGACAAATTTGTTGAACCTAAGCTCTCCTCATATTTTGTATTTTTTTTATTGGCATCATAAGAACATATTTTACTATAACTGGGTAATCTAGTGTTCCATCAAGATTTGAACTAAAGCAATAGCAGTGGGGATGCACAGACAAAGGGAATTTTAAAAGGTAGAGTTGAAAGAAGTTAGTGATTAACTGGCAGAGGAAAGGGTCAGGGATTTACATGTTTCTAGCTTAGAACCACAGATAAATTAACATGAAAGCCATAGGAGAAAGCAACATTTGGAAGCATATGATAAATCTGAAATGTAGATGAATTCTTACTGTATCATATAGAAGTGGTTTGGAAACAAGTTTCCTGGTGGTAGAGATTTTTTTTCTAAATTTATATGGACTAAGTTTATGTTGTTAATAATCGCAATTCAAATAACTCCCAGAACCTAACACAAATTTGAGATTCAGAATCAAAATTTTACCTTTATATTATCTAGACAGCTTTTTGATGACAGATGTCTAATTATCTGGAGAAAATCTAACTTTCATTACCAAGTTGCAAGTGTTATGATTTTAATCAATTGTGTAATATTAGTTATGCCTATCAATGATTTCAACTCCTTCAGCCATAGATGAATGTGGAACCAAACAGTTTCAGAGTTCTAAAGATCTCACTTCTGCTACAAAATGGTGAAATCCCCTTCATTAATTTGACGAGTGTTTCTTTGGCACAGTAAACACACACAATCGGGAAGTAGCCCTGATATTTGCTATAGTGTATGAAAGAATCTAGTCCGTTCGTTATGTCCTAATACATCTTTGACCTGATGTATTGTAAAACGCTGGAATTGAAAGAAAGCAACAGTGAAGTGGTGGGTGTTTTGTTTGGTGTTTGGTTGTTTTTAATCTTATTGCCAATCATGGTACAGTTTGAAATGTTGTTAATAAATATAAACAGACTTAAAAGAAGATATTCAGACTGACTTGGGATTTGGATTCTGATGTAGAAGCATGGCCTTTTCCCTCTTCTTTCTTCGCCTCCTACTCCTCCTCCTCTTCATCTTATCTCTCTCCTCCTCCATGGGTGTTAAATACAAAAATAAAAAAACAGAATTTACTTCTTCTCAGGTTCTTGTAGTTGTTGATTTGCCTGTCTGCTGACATTGTTGTTCTTTACACTCTGGGAGAAAATCAGCATGAAGGCAAACAGAAAATGATATTACTTGCCTGAACAGGGTAGACTGTCCCATGGAGGAAAATAACAGCTGTCTTCTACTTTCTGTTTTTCTAAAAGACCAGTGAGGACTTAAAAGGAGAAAGAACTGGAGAGGACAGTGATTACCTTAAGCATTAGAGCTGTTACCTTGGTGAAGTCTGCAAATACTGTTTCTAGGTGATGGGTTGAATGTCTCTTGAGTAAAATGAATTTCAACTAAGGGATTAGCAGTAAATCTCTACAGGAAAATATCTCTCAGTTATTTATTATGACAATATGATTTCAATAAAAATTTATATTGTTTCACTCATTAACCATGTTGTTACATAAATATTATTTTAAAAGATCAGAAAGAATATACTATTTGTTGAAAAAGTTCACATTTCTGAATTTTATCACAAGTTTAGCTCTTTTTATTTGAAATTAAATCATCAAAAAGGATTCTTTTAATGAAACATAGCATTTTCCTGGCCTTCTTAGTGAATTTACAAGCTGAAATATTTTAAGTGTTTTATCAAAAATATGGTAGATAAAGCTTTCATAAATGTCTCATATATTACTGTATTCTTCTGTTGGCATTTTTTATTTTTAAAAAGTAATCAAAAACGCATTGTGAGCTCAAGGAATAGCATATATGCTTCAGGTTAGCACAGTAATGTCTTTGACCTTTAACCCTGATGCAACTGTTCTAACAGCTCTTTGTGAAAGGACACCAAATACTGAAGAAATTGGAAAGGTTAACAAAGTTAGTGGACAAAATAAACTTGATACTGAGAATGAACTTTCACATGTAGCAAAAAAATAAACACTATTCTCTTAGGCTGACCATCAAAGGATGTTTAAGATGCCTATATGCTTCTTAGTGCTAAGTTCATCCTCTCTTTTGAGAAATGTTTATACAAAGGGTTACTAAATTCGTAGTGAGACAGTTATTGTGAATTCATAAGACCTAATATGTATGGGATCATTTTAAAACAATCGAAGTCTCAGCACCATTGCAGTGGCAATAATACTTAAGAACTTGCTATTCTTTCAAGTCATTTTCATGACATCCAAATATGAGGCCCCTATGAAGACCCCAGTGAATTATTCCCCTATATAATTTACAGAATTTGGGTCCAAAATATAACCTGTATGCTTAGCTACTACAAAGTAGTGTAAAGCCTGACTTCTGTTACTGATACATTTTGGAAGTTCACAGCTCAGGCTGACTCTATAATGGGAATTAGGTATCAAATTACTTTTCTCTTGTAGAAATGGTTTAGAGAAAAATTACTGTAAAAGCTCTCTATCACCTGGAACATATGTGGATAGTCTCTTAAAAACACTCTGAGATGGTAGGAGAGTTTTTGGCTAGTTACCGCTTATCATCTACAGAGTTTCCTTGACATTTCCTGAACACTGCACATCAGTATATAGATGTAATGATGGTTTCTGTCTCCTGCACACAAGTGCCCCTTAAGAGAAATCAGTTCAGTTCAGTCACTAAGTCGTGTCCCACTCTTTGTGACCCCATGAATCACAGTACGCCAGGCCTCCATGTCCATCACCAACTCCCGGAGTTCACTCAGACTCATGTCCATCTAGTTAGTGATGCCATCCAGCCATCTCATCCTTCTGCCCCCAGTCCCTCCCAGCATCAGGGTCTTTTCCAGTGAGTCAACTCTTCGCATCAGGTGGCCAAAGTATTGGAGTTTCAGCTTCAGCATTGGTCCTTCCAATGAACACCCAGGACTGATCTCCTTTAGGATGGACTGGTTGGATATCCTTGCAGTCCAAGGGACCCTCAAGAGTCTTCTCCAACACAACAGTTCAAAAGCATCAATTCTTCAGTGCTCAGCTTTCTTCACAGTCCAGCTCTCACATCCATACATGACCACAGGAAAAACCAGAGCCTTGACTAGATGAACCTTTGTTGGCAAAGTAATATCTCTGCTTTTGAATATGCTATCTAGGTTGGTCATAACTTTCCTTCCAAGGAGTAAGCGTCTTTTAATTTCATGGCTGCAGTCACCATCTGCAGTGATTTTGGAGCCCAGAAAAATAAACTGTTTCTCCATCTATTTCCCATGTAGTGATGGGACCAGATGCCATGATCTTCGTTTTCTGAATGTTGTGCTTTAAGCCAACTTTTTTCACTCTCCTCTTTCACTTTCATCAGGAGGCTTTTTAGTTCCTCTTCACTTTCTGCCATAAGGGTGGTGTCATCTGCATATTTGAGGTTATTGATATTTCTCCTGGCAATCTTGATTCCAGCTTGTGCTTCTTCCAGCCCAGCATTTCTCAAGATGTACTTTCTATATAAGTTAAATAAGCAAGGTGACAATATACACCCTTGATGTACTCCTTTTCCTATTTGGAACCAGTCTGTTGTTCCATGTCCAGTTCTAACTCTTGCTTCCTGACTTGCATATAGGTTTCTCAAGAGGTAGGTCAAGTGGTCTGGTATTCCCATCTCTTTCAGAATTTTCCAGTTTATTGTGGTCCACACAGGCAAAGGGTTTGGTATAGTCAATAAAGCAGAAATAGATGTTTTTCTGGAACTCTCTTGCTTTTTTGATGATCCAGCAGATGTTGACAATTTTACCTCTGGTTTCTCTGCCTTTCTAAAACCAGCTTGAACATCTGGAAGTTCACAGTTCATGTACTGCTGAAGCCTGGCTTGGAGACTTTAGAGCATCACTTTACTAGTGTGTGAGATGAGTCCAATTGTGTGGTAGTTTGAGTATTCTTTGGCATTGCCTTCTTGGCATTGCCTTTCTTTGGGATTGGAATGAAAACTGACCTTTCCCAGTCCTGTGGCCACTGCTGACTTTTCCAAATTTGCTGGCATATTGAGTGCAGCACTTTCACAGCATCATCTTTCAGGATTTGAAATAGCTTAACTGGAATTCTATCACCTCCACTAGCTTTGTTCGTAATGATGCTTTCTGAGGCCCACTTGACTTCACATTCCAGGATGTCTGGCTCTAGGTCAGTGATCACACCATCGTGATTATCTGGGTCGTGAAGATCTTTATTGTACAGTTCTTCTGTGTATTCTTGCCACCTCTTCTTAATATCTTCTGCTTCCGTTAGGTCCATACCATTTCTGTCCTGTGTTGAGCCCATCTTTGCATGAAATGTTCCCTTGGTATCTCTGATTTTCCTGAAGAGAACTCTAGTCTTTCCCATTCTGTTGTTTTCCTCTATTTCTTTGCATTGATCACTGAGGAAGGCTTTCTTATCTCTCCTTGCTATTCTTTGGAACTCTGCATTCAGATGCTTATATCTTTCCTTTTCTCTTTTGCTTTTCACTTCTCTTCTTTTCACAGCTATTTTTAAGGCCTTCTCAGATAGCCAGTTTGCTTTTTGGCATTTCTTTTCCATGGGGATGGTCTTAAGAGAAATATGCCTGACTAAATCTCACCAGAGCACTCAATGTTATTTTTTGTAATGAGAAATACAGGTTAGAAACTCTTCCTCCCCACCTCCCCGTATCAAGAAAATAGTGTTTACATGAAAAGAAAAGCAAAGGGCAGACAAGAAGGATCATATCTGGTTTTGCATTTAAAAATCCAATCCTTGATGGCTTAAAAAAATAAAACTTCAGGTGGTCTTAGTTTTTAACTCAACAAAGTTCCACTTGTTATATAACTCATCTTACTAATTTATTGTTGGGCTTTGAAAAAGCCTCTCCATTTTGCCAATCTTCCAAAGTATTGGTTGATGTGGCTAGCAGTCTTTCAGAAAACACCAGGATTAACAGGGTATTTGCACACCTGCAAAGCTCATTTAATGACTAAAATTGCAAATGCTGCACAAGTAAAACAAAAATATGTATATTTTAAGTTAGTTAGTGACCACAGCTATATAACACTATGTAGACAACCAAGAATGTATGCCTATATATTATGTATTCCAAAACATAAGTTTTGATTGATAATTTTTCCATGTCCAAAACACTGTGATTTGCTGGGAGAGATGACAAAAATCCTTAACAGAAATGGGCAATTTTATGAGAAAATGGCTGAACAGCAAAAATATTAAGAAAAACTTTGATTTTAGGGATTTTAAAAGATGAATGAAAAGAGAAGAGAGTACATGTAAATAAAGATGGACAATGTGGTTGATTATTTTTCTAAGGACTTGCATTCTGAGGTATTACCATGCATAAATGAACTAAGCATATCATTTCCCTGGAAGGTTTTCTCCCAGGATGGCTCCCACCTCTCAGATGTGTAGTTTTTTAAAAATATGTATTTGATTAAGAGATTTTCATTTTGATGATTGCTAGGTTTCTTGAAATTTCTCTCTCTTACAAAATGGTTTTCAGTTGAAAGCTGTGTTCTCACCAGGAGTATGACTTTCTAAGAAGATAATTTCTCAAGGGCTAACAGAGATAGATAGAGATTACGAACTGAAATTATAACCAGAGCAATCCACACCATATAGGAATCTGACATTGTCTCTGCTTCTGAAGCCCATCATAGATATAACTAATGGATTAGAGAACTTGGATGTGGCTCAGAGTCTTCTTTGATTCTGGACTCCAGGCAGCCACAATTAAGCTCTTAAGCTGGCACAAATGGTGAAATTGATTTGCCATCCTGCATAGATTCATGTTCTAAGCTTTAGTACCTTCTCTTCTTCTCTTCCATGGAGATGATAGCATCACTCTCTGCTTCTCTGGCTTAAGGAGTCCTTAGGGAAGGATATATAGAGACATAATTCATCTTTCCTTCTTAAGCTATAGGACTACCCAATGGTAAATCCATTATGATGAAAAGATGCTTTATCAAATTTTCCCTAGCATATTTTCTGTTTTATTTCTATATCACTATTGCTCATCCTATGTTCACTGTAATAAAAAGTTAATCCACTTTTGAATTAATAAAAAATGAAATTCTGTAAGATCTTAGGTTTTATCTGTGAAGTTGTTGTAGTTTAAACTACTGATAAGTTTCACTGTAGGTTCAGGAAAAGAAGAAATAATATTTGCTCATAAATAGATGTGTTTGATGCTATTGATTTAAGGGAGAAAATAATCCTGAAAATCACACCTCATGGAAATTAGTATCTAATGTATTAATATTCTGTTTATAGTTTTCAAAATATAAGCACTTTGCTACCTAAATTTTCATCATTATTTGAGAATCAGTTTGCAACTTGGAAAACCCATGGGCTTTCTAAATTGTGACTACAAGTGAATGGGTGTTAAGTTACAGAGAAAAGGCTGTAAATAAATGGAGATTCTCCCCTGTGAGTGGGTTTTAGAGCACATCTGCAAGTTGTAACCTAGATTCTGCTTGAGCCTGTGTTTTCCCTAATGTGACTCACTCCATCATCGCCCTGTTTGTGTTATTACTGACTCCCAACTACGCGTAACACTCCCGACAGTTGGGATTCCTTTTGGAACGCAGACAAACAATCCAGATCTTCCAGTTCACATTATGTGGTTGGGCCTAAGACTGTTAGGATGACAGGGAGGGAAAACCTGAAGGCGGTCTGTGGTTCCAGGGTGTGGTGTTATGTGGTGTTATGGAGTTGGTGGCAACTAACTAGGGTGTTAGTTAATATAGGAAGATACTCAAGTTCCATCCAGTGTGACTACCACAACAGATCCCCTCTGCCCAAATCCCTCCCCTCACTTCATTTCTCCTGCCCTCTCTTGCTCCCTCTCTCTGTATCACTTAGTAGCCAGCTAACCTTCCTGCCAATGTAACCCGAAGTAGATTACCTGAGGTAAACTAGAAAAACAATTTCTCTAAAGTTTTTCATCCTTCCAGTCTAGCCCACCTGAAGTTTAAATAAAAAGTCATTTAATTACAGATACTTATTTTATTCAATTTAGTAGGAACTGCAGTATCTCATCATCTCTTCTTACCAAAACCCTTGAACTCTTTAAACCCCATTGCCACAAAACTGTTCTGATAAATAACTTTCATCGCTTTTTAAAATCATTGCCTTTGTTTTCCAATTTTTTTGGCTTTTAAAATTTGAAATGTAGTTCACGTACTATAAAACCCACCATATAATGTGTACAATTCAGTGCTTTTTAATATTCACAGAGTTGTACAATCTTTACCACTAATTCCAGAGCATGCTCGTCATCCGATAGAGAAACCCTTTACCCACTAGCAATCACTCCCCTTTCTCCCCTCTGGAAGCCATTAGTCTACTTGCTGTCTCTATTCTGAACATTTCATATAAGTAGAATCTAAAATATGTGGCCTTTTGTGACTGGCTTCTTTCACTAGGGATAATGTTTTCAATGTTCATCTATTGGCTGAATAATATTCCATTGTATGGATATTCCAATTTTATTCATCCCTTCATCATTTTATGGACATTTGAGAGGGAAATGATTTTCCTTCTCCCTCCCTTGTGCCTTGTGTTATTTTGGGTGGTTTTGTTATCCTTAAGATATTTGTTATAAGTTACTTGATTTCACACATGGAAAATCCTAGTATTAGTTTCTGAACTAGTGCTTCTCAAACTTTAATGTGTGTATAAAACACATAAGGCTCTTTTTGAAACACAGACTCTGGTTCAGTAAGTCAGAGGTGAACCCATGATTCTAAGAAATTCCCAGCTGGTGATGATGCTACTGAAATGTGACCTATTCTTGAGTATTAAGGATTCGAACCACATGTTCCATTGAAAAGGAATGTTATAAATGGGTTAGTTTATGCTGGACACACTTGAAGATTCACCTATTTTATGTAAATATTTTATTAATAGCTATTGAATACATTTCAACTGCTTTCATAGAAGATTTGAGTGAGCTATATGACAATAGTTTAAAAGAGAGGTTGACAACCTCAGGGCTGTGATTTTTTGCCTGCCACCTTTTTGGTAAATAAAGCTTTATTAGAACATAGCCACACCCATTCATGTGCATGTTGCCCATAGCAGCTTTAGACTTTCCTCAATAGCAGACTTGAGTAACTGTTACATTAACCTTATGGCTTGCTAATTATGACAAAGGCCACATGGCCTACAAAGCCTAAAATATTATTATCTAGCCCTTTACAGAAAAAAAGTTGCCAGCCCTGGTTTTAAGACATATTACATTATGAAACAATTTAAATCACTTTACTTAAGCAAATCCAACTATAGCCTAAAAAACTTACAGAACTGCAATAACTCACCAAGTACATTTTCTCAAGATGAAATTAATGTTCATCAAGAACATTTCATATATGTCAATTCAGTTCAGTTCAGTCGCTCATTTGTGTCTGACTCTATGAGACCTCATGAATCGCAGCACACCAGGCCTCCCTGTCCATCACCATCTCCAGGAGTTCACTCAAACTCACGTCCATTGAGTCGGTGATGCCATCCAGCCATCTCATCCTCTGTCATCCCCTTCTCCTCCTGCCCCCAATCCCTCCCAGCATCAGAGTCTTTTCCAATGAGTCAACTCTTCACATGAGGTGGCCAAAGTACTGGAGTTTCAGCTTCAGAATCATTCCTTCCAAAGAACACCCAGGGCTGATCTCCTTTAGAATGGACTGGTTGGATTTCCTTGCCACTTTCAAATGATGGTGCAACTGAAAATAAAAGTACAGTAAATATTTTAAGTCCCTTGAACATTTAAAGTTAAGTTTAACTCTCTGTCAATTGTTTGCTGCTGCTGCTAAGTCGCTTCAGTTGTGTCCAACTCTGTGCAACCCCATAGACGGCAGCCCACCAGGCTCCCCTGTCCCTGGGATTCTCCAGGCAAGAACTCCATAGTGGGTTGCCATTTCCTTTTCTAATGCATGAAAGTGAAAAGTGAAAGTGAAGTCGCTCAGTCGTGTCTGACTCTTCACGACCCCATGGACTGCAGCCTACCAGGCTCCTCTGCCTATGGGATTTTCCAGGCAAGAGTACTGGAGTGGGGTGCCATTGCCTTCTCCGCTGTCAATTGTTTGAATGGACCCAAACAGCTGAGTATGTTTGGAAGTAAGACAAAAGATGGATAGTCACACGATAATTTTTTGATCACTAAACCCAATCCAATCCTCAATGAATCACAGTAATTATTTCCCTAACTATTTGCATTTGCACCCATGCCCTTTCCTCTCTGCTTAAACTTCCAACACCTTCTCTGCCATTCCAGTCTTAGTTGAGGACCACTTTCTTTGTACTAAGACAATAAGATGTGGTGGAAGAGGACATCCATTTCTTCTGTCATGCATCATATCCTAGCTTGTGTCAGCCTTAGTACGCTGCTTTGTTCTCGTGTCACCAGATGAATTGTTTATGCTCTTGACAAAGGCCAAACTCTTCAGTTGCACCCCGTATTCCTACTTCTGTCATCGACTTCAGAACATCAGGGCAGCACCTCTTTCTCACTCATACATCATCAAATTTGGCCACTGCCCTAGATTTTCCCCATCAGTATACAAACATGTTCTCATGTCTTTCATCTTCAAATAAAAGAATGGAACTTTCTTGACTCTACTCGCCCCTCCATGTGCACACATTTCTTTCCTTCCCTTGACTGCTAATGTCCTTGAAAGACCTGTCTACTTTCTTTCTCCAGAATTCTCCTTCCATCCTCTATTGAGCCTGCCATAACTGTGCTTTCATCCCCAGCCTTCCCCTGAAATTGCTCTAGTGAAGGCCACCAGTGACCTTGCCAATACAAATTCCTATGGCCATTATCTATACTGAACTTGTCAGTGACCATTTACCCAGATGAACACTCCTTTCTTTTGTAATGTGTTCATCCCTTGGTATCTAAGAGCAGCACTCTTGTCTGTCTTCCGGTACTCCAGCCATTTTCTCCCACTCCCTTTTACTTTTTCCTTCTCATCTACTTGGCCTCTAAACATGGATCCTCTTCCTTCCTTTGTCTACACTCAACCCGTTAGTGTATCGTGGTTTCTAATACCATGTACATTACGATGGCTTCAAGAGTTGAATCTGCACCCTTGTCCTGTGAACTTTGGAGTCAAGTCCAACTATTCCTGTACTGTCTCCATTTTGATATACAGTAGGTGTTTCAGACTTCATGTGCATACAACTAAATTGCTGACTTTCTCCCTCACCCCAAATCATATACTTCCATCTTATTCATCTCTGCTGCTGCTGCTGCTAAGTTGCTTCAGTCGTGTCCGACTCTGTGCAGCCCCACAGACAGAAGCCCACCAGGCTCCCCTGTCCCTGGGATTCTCCAGGCAAGAATACTGGAGTGGGTTGCCATTTCCTTCTCAACGTATGAAAGTGAAAAGCGAAAGTGAAGTCGCTCAGTCGTGTCCGACTCTTAGCGACCCCATGGACTGGAGCCTACCAGGCTCCTCTGTCCATGGGATTTTCCGGGCAAAAGTATTTCATCTTTTTACAGTTGCTCAAACCAGAAAGCTTGGAGTTATTCCCTATTCTTCATTCACACCCCCAATCTAATCCATAAAAGCATATTGTCAACACTTGCTGTAAAATACATCTGGAATCCAACCATATTTCTTCATTTCTACAGCCACCATCCTTGTCCAACTCACCATCATCTCTCACCTGGATTATTATAATAGTCTCATAATAGGTGTCCCTGTTCTTCTCACCCTTTGCTATTTTTCACCGCAGCAGCCAGTGATTCTAACAGAATATCATGGTACTTTATACATATTTCAATAACTTCCCCTCTTGCTTAGAGTAAAAGCCAGTATGTTTCTAATGGATCATAAGTAACTACACACCATATATCTATGCCTTTGTCCTCTGCTTCTCTATTTTTTGCTTACTCAATAGCCTTGGCCACTTTACTTTGTCATGAACCTGCCAATCACATTCATGTCATGAAACATTTGTACTTTTAGTCCAGTTTGCCAAGACTATGTCCCACATATTTACTCGACTCCCTTCATTTCCCTCAGATACTCTTTTTCTATTATGACTTATTTCCCTATCCTTTTTTTTTATGTTTGACTTAGTGTTCTTCATTATATTTTTGACACTCAAACTTTTTATCTAGTTATTTTGGTTATTGTCTCTGTCCTTCAATTAAAATGTAAGTGAAATGAGGTTAGGGATTTCTGTATTTGGTTTATTGTCATATTCCTGAGCTTGCCTGGCATATAGTTAGTATCAATACTATGTGCTGAATTCATGATTTTCCGAATAAGTAAACTTTTTTTTTTTTCCTGTGAATGTATAGTTACAGACCCAAAACCTCTTACTTCTAGATGTCAGGAATTTCTCTGGCAAAAACAATTTCAACTCAGTGTTATCTCTCCTCAAAGGGTGATCTGGGTGGTGTTACTTGTCACTTGTCACTCTTCTTCATCTTCTTTTTTCCCTTCTTTTCTCTCCTAGATAAAAAGACAGAGTGCTGACTTTTGCCATCATTCAAAACTACTTCAAGGGCTGTTACAGTGCTTTCCCCACAAAATGTCCTCTCATGTCTTTGAGTAACAGTCACCAGTGCGGCTCTGTGTCTGCCTTTGAATTCCTTTAACAAGAGAAACTCCTGTCATTATCTCAAAACACCCCATGTGTTCTGATTAAAACCAACAAAAAAGGAGACACTTTTATCCTATAAAGAAGTCCTCTTTAGAAAGAGGTTAGCTAATACAAGGGAAGCATTGTAGATTTGAAAAATCATTTTCCATTTTCCAAAAACAGAGTGGTAAGTTTTTAAATATCCTTGAAAGTTAAGAAGTCATGTTTCAAATCCTCTCCCAAAGGGGGTGTCTATCCATCCCATTTTGCCTTATATACTGACTTTTTAATCTCTACCTATTGACAGATGAAGTTCCATTCAAATTCCATGGAGCAGTTGTAAATTTGTTTGTAAAAAATGTAGGTATTTAGCATCTTGTCAGGTGGATTAATATATTAATGTATTTTATGTTTATATTTGCTACATTTGGATTTGTATCTATATTTAGAGACCACTGGTAAACTCGGTCAAGAAAAAGTCAATCTAAAAATTAAGACTGAATAATAAGTCAAACCTTTTGTTAAATTGCTCCCTTGCTTTGAGGAACTTTGCCAGCACAAAAACCAGTCCACAGTAGCCCCAGATAGTGGTTTTTGGCTAAGTATCATATGATTAACATTATTCATATGTATTTCAAAGCACAAAAGCTGGCTATACTTTATACTTAATATAGTATTGTGATATTTAATATTTTTAAATGTTACCAAGGGATCTGACTTTTTTGAGTTGCTGTGATATAGATTCCTTGCTTTTACATAGAATTGTATTTATATTAAACCCCCAATCCCACCTTTTTGTACTCACATATAATTATAAGACTTCACTATCCATTTCCAAATTCCCTGTGCCAGCATGCTTTCCTTTTACATTGTATCAGGAGAAGAAACTATTTCTCCAAATGTGGGATTTCTGATAGTGCCCTTTGGTTGCTTGTTTTTCTTCTGCCCTGGCTTTATTCCAACATGTGTTCTTCTATACCATTTGTCTCTCTAAAGAATCTCTCTTTTCAACCTAAGGACTAACGTGCTTATGTCAATTTAAAAAAATCAACATTTCCAATTTTATACAAATTCTTTATGACCTATTTTTAATGTTTTTACAATTAAAGTGTATTTGACTCATCTATGAGTTTAATCTGCTAATTTTTAACCAGAGTCTTAAGGGTTAATTTTAAAATCTATTTACCTGATTTTGAGATTAGAAAACAGGCTAAGTGAAAAGGTGGCTTCATGGGTCAGTTTACTGTGTGGATGGTAATAGTAGTAGTAAGTAATATATTTTAATTGCACTTTGTATTTTATAATCTCTTTTAGAAGCATTGGCCTATTCATTATTGGAGACTGTTGTATAGTTCTGCAAAAACCAGATTTTAGTTTATAATTATTGATTCTTAAAGTGGGTATTTTAGGCATGTTAATGGGAATGGGAAAATATTCTTCCTTGTGTTTCCACTATATAATTATCTTTAAAATATCTATAATCATATATTTACTATTTCTGTTTTTCTATAGCTATTCTTCCATTGATTTCTATCTAGGAATCCAAGAAGAAAATTTATGAGCAATCTTACAAAGATTTTTCAATAATTCCTTAACCATCAAATTCAATTTTAGTCCACATTCTTCCTATATTCTCTAAAAATTTTACTTCTGAAGCAAACTTCTCTTGAAAATCTCTTCTCATGACTTCTAAGTAATAGTCTCATTTCTTTCTCTGGGTCTGGCTGATTCAATGATAAAAGGTCTTGGACCATTCACCTTTTAATCAGTATTTTCTCCTTGAGTGCCAGTAACTCTTTGGTAATGTCCTTAACCAGTAGGCAGCCACTTTATGAACCTGTGTCTGTGGCTCTATTCTTTTTCCTAAATACTAGTTGATCATGACGACCAGTTAAAAAATTTTTTTTACATGCCTGCATTCAAACTTGTTAATCTTTCCTAACAATTTGCTTCTTTATAATCCTTAAGTCATTCAAGTTTGAAAATTTAATCATCTTAATTTTTCTAGCTTCTTTTGTTACGTGTACTGCTCTCTCCCAGATCCATTCTTTATTCACACATCAACTCCCCTGCCTGTTTTTGTTACTTTCTGTCTAAAATCATTGCAACGGCCTCTCATTTTCTCTTTTGTACCATCTTTTGTTTCATCTTCTAATTTCCCATATGTTCATCTACTCTTAAATAATGTTTCTAGTTTTAGATCTTATATCTGGACTTATGGACTCCTTCTCTTGAACTTCAAATTTGAAGCCCAGCTTCTTGAGGGAATATGAGTGTTAGTCTCTTTAACACTGTATGTTTCAACTCTGTTCCTCAGTATCACTCTCCATGAAGATGTCCTTGATTATTGTGGCTGGAAGTGATTGCTGTTGCTTCTAAACTTCCACATGATTCATATTCCAGTATGATTTGCTTTCTTTGTTGTATAATTGCTATTTGTTGTGGGATTAAAAAATACATGGAAGATAGAAATCATGCTTAGTTATCTTTGTAAGTCCCATAGTGACTACGCCAGTGCTGTGTTCATCACAGGTACATGAAAATTGTTCAATGAATAAAGATCCCACATGTGTTACATTTATACCACAATTGTTTTATACATTATTAAAGAGTCCTTAGATTCTGTAACTATGAAAGATATTGCTTAACATAGCATCATATAGTGTATGAAACAACTGACATGTTTGTATTTTGTTTTGGGCATATGGTTCTAAGCCTTAAATTTTATGGGTGTACCTAATCAAGAAGGGACACAAGTAAAGAGTAGAGAGAACTGTTATTCTGAAAGTTTCCTTCAAAGGCATAGAGCAAAAGGCCTGGGTTTGGCATCACAAATCATTGTTCCCATCCTCCCCCACAACCACTACTGTCACCAAAAAGAAAAACAAAATCTTGTACGTGAAACTTTAGCAATCCCATGTATAAAGCTATAGAAATTTGTCTCACTCTTCAGAAACAAGATGGTACTGGTCATGTTGTTGAATATCACCATATTATATAGTGCTAAAAGATATGGTGTTGGGTGTTTATTATGCATATGATTTCCAAGATTTATATATTACATATTTTTCAGGAAAGAAATTTGACAATTATTTTCTTTTTGATGTTTCACCTTATATCAGAAGATACTTCAACAGAATATGTTGCATATGGGTTATTTTGAATATAAACTGAAGTACAATTAATTAGAAGTTGCTGAAATGCTAGAAAAGTAATCCTAATTCTAAATGGGCTCCATCTGATGTTTGATTTCATTACTGACAAATTCAGAATGGACTTCATTTATTATGCCGTGAATGTTCATTATTTTTGCAATGTATTGCACACACATTTCTATCCCTTCCAACCTATTTTTTAGTCTCAGCATTTCTATTTTGACATTAGAAAAATATACAACCAAAATCTATAAGACTTTGATTAAATGTTGATACAGCTGATTTCAACATAGCCAAAGCCAGTGACCATACATGGAATCTAAACAACAGCTAGTAATTACAATGTCAAAGGCATGTATACACTGTGAGTTATGTTTCATTGTCTGGCATGCAAATACAGTCTCCGTTTCCTTTACACTATGTCCAAAGTATAAAGAAAGCCAACCAAAGAGTTCTGTTTCGTTTACACAAAAGAACAAGGTTCAATCATGTTTGATAAGTTGCAAATTACTGGTAATACCACAAGTGTTGTTACAGCTGCTAAGAATGGTCAGGAGGATGTACAAAATGCAGCAAAGGCATGAATCAAAAGAAAAAAATCTAAACAAGTTTGAATGATGGTGTATAGTATGGCTAACTTTAACTTCACTTGGGGCCTGGAAATGCCATATTGGGTGCAATGTGAGGTGCCTCATATGGGATCTGGCCTTGTGCAGATCTGCTGGGCTTTCAAATCTTTTGTGCAAATGAAGTGGCCTCCTCTTGTTTGCAGGCAAGCGTAACATTTACAAATCAAAATTCCTACAGTCTTATAATTTAAAATCTGATCAAGCAGGGACAAAGAAAAGGAATAAAGATGGGTGAAAATATTCAGAGACAATAGGAAACCATCTGAATTTTTCTCTGCAAAACTGAAACTCCTTTTAAAAAATCAGATCAAGTTGGTATATTAAAAGAAAAAACAAACAAAAAACCCAAACCATTACACTTCTCTGTGAACCTGAAGATTTGAAATATGAGAGTTTTGAAAGCCTCTAATGCATTCTGGGACTTAAATTCAATAAGTATTTATTAAATCCCACTGTATGCAGCAATTTCTCATTTCATATATAGCTTTCATCTCTGCCCCTCCTCTTTGCCAATCTAACAATTTAGGTACAAGTGTTTTAGAATAAGAAGAAAGCTAAACCAAGCTCTGAGATGGTGAAAAAAAGAATCAGAAATGGTAGTTCCTATTCCTTGTTGAATTGTGAACTTATATACCTTGCTGAGCTCTTCTTGGCTCTCACTTGTGTGCATGCAAAATGAAGAGGAATGAGTAGAATCAGAGGCTGCAAGTGAACAATCCTACAGCCAAGTGTGGCTGCAGACCTCTTTGGTTGAATCCACAATCTGAATTAGGTTTAAATACTTAAAAGCCAGAATGTTTTATAGAAAACTCCAGATTTCTAGCTTCTCTTGACAGAATTGTAAAATCTGCCACTGCTGGGCTTGTCTTTCTACATGGTTGGGTGCAGCTAGTTAGCTATGCAGAGCACATAACCTCCTCTCAAGGACAGTCTTGAAGTGAAGTGAAGTGGCTCAGTTGTGTTTGACTCTGCAACCCTGTGGACTGGAGCCTACCAGGCTCCTCCATCCATGAGATTTTCCAAGCAAGAGTACTGGAGTGGGTTGCCACTGCTTTCTCCAGGGGATCTTCCCTTCCCAGGGGTAGAACCCAGGTCTCCCACATTGTAGGCAGATGCTTTACTGTCTGAACCACTAGGGAAGTCCTAGTATGCAGAGCACACAATCTCTTCTCAAGGGCAGTCTTAGAGGGACCATTTATGTTACCTGTTCTACCCTTTAATGACTTTTTCTTCTCTGAAATTTGTAAAACTATTTTTTTAAATTTGCCTTCAGATTTGTCTTCTTATCATTATGCCATATTCATAATGTAAGTACAGATAGAAGTTATGTCTCATGAAAGCAGTTCTACAGTATTGCCCTACTACATAGTTATAATACTGTTACTTCTAGTAGCAGTGGGAATGCTCACAATAGTATACTATAATGTAAGTTCCATAAGTATAGGACCTTACATTCTAAACCAGTGATTCTTAAGCTTTAGCGTACATCACAGTCATCTGAGGGGTTGGTAAAACATAGGTTGCCAAAGGTGAACTCTACAGTTTCTTATTGGGTAAACCTGGAATGGGGCCCCCAAATTTGCATTTCTGACATGTTGCTGATGCCACTGAGCGAGTGACCACACTTTGAGAATGATCTTTGGTTTAAACACTGCTATATCCTCAGTGCCTACCAGATAGTAGGTATAACTTAATACTTACTTGCCAAAAGAATATACAGAAGTTGTATTGTGTAAATGCTTTTACTCAGTGAAGTGATAAGGAAACTAAGCAATTTGGCTAAGGTCATATATCTACTAAATATTAGAAATAGGATGTTGGTACTTGTACTTACATCATAGTATTATAACAAGGATTAAATAATATAATACATGTAAAAGTACTAGGTTTGAATTAAGTGTTCAGTATATGTCAGATATTCTTATTCTACTGTGGAAATCTCTTGGACCATTTGACATACATTAAGTTTTGGGCATAGTGCCCAGGCATTTCCACAAAAGCTTTTTTTTTTTTTAATTACTTTTTAATTGGAATAAAATTGCTTTACAATGTTGTATTGGATTCTGCTGTACAACAGTTCTAAAAGACACATGTACCCCAATGTTCATTTCAGCACTATTTACAAAAGCCATGACATAGAAACAACGTAGATGTCCATTGACAGATGAACAGATAAAGAAGATGTAGGATACATATATATGATGGAGTATTACTCAGTCATAAAAAAGAAAATTTGAGCCAGTGGTAGTGACATAGATTAACCTAGAGTCTGTTATGCAGAGTGAAGTAAGTCAGAAAGAGAAATACAAATATCATGTATTAATGCATACCTATGGAATCTAGAAAAATGGTACTGATGTATTTATTTGTAGGGAAGGAATGGAAACACAGATGTAGCGAATGGACTTGTGGACACAGTGGGGAAAGGAGAAGGTGGGGAGGGAGACTCCATGAAAGCTTTCTGTATGGCCCTACATTTAAACTGAATCACAAAGTTAACAACACTTTGATTCCCTTCCTAAAACATACTTAGCAAAAAGGAGGGTATGCTGAAGGCTTATAGCTAGAAGGCTAGTGTGCAACCACACTACTCCTACCAACTGAATTTGGTGTTTTCCGAGAGACATTATGTTTATTTCTAACTTGTTTATTCCTGCTTTGGTTATTATTGTAATTTTAGTGAGCATTGGATAAATCTTTGAAATATGAATTTCAAAAGTAACAGACATCTAGGAGGACTGGAGGCTTTGGAAAGACTGTACAAGTTGAGTAGCTCTAATGAGATACTAAAATATAAGGTGTGAGTGAGGAAGCTGTAACAATCAGAAAAAACAAATCATAAAAATGTTTACAAATTCTGCATTTGTACTGCTTTGCATTTTAGATGATTTATTTAAAGGTGAAGTTCAGAGCTGAAAAAAAAAAAAAAAAACAGAATTGGGAAAATTCACTCAATCCATCATGGATGTGATTTGTGCAAAGAAAGAAAGAGAACACCAGCAATGAACCTACACACCAGAGGCCAGCCGACTATGGCTTAGATCAAAACTGGCCCATGGTCTGTGTTTGTATAGACCGTGAACAGAGAATGGTTTAAAAAATTTTAAAGGGCTGTAAAAAGAAGGAAAAGGAGAAAAAGAGAAAGGGAAGAGGGAAGAAGAGGAGGAGGAACAGGTGATGGTAGCCAAGGAGGAGGATAACCTAGAGCAGCAGCAGTGACAGAGGCCAAATGTGGTCCTAAAAATGAAAGATATTTACTAGCTAGTCTTTTTAAAGAAAAAGGTTGGAGGATTCATCTTACACAATAAAAAGGACTTTTTCCCAATTTAGGAGTTTGTATCTATGTATGTGTCGTGGTGTGTCTGACTCTTTTTGACCCCTTGGACTATAACCTGCCAGGCTCCTCCATCCATGGGATTTTCCGGGCAAGAATACTGGAGTGGGTTGCCATTCCCTTCTCTAGGGATCTTCCTGACCCAGGGATTGAACCTGGGTGTCCCACATTGCAAGCAGATTCTACTGTCTGAGCCATCATACCTGTATGTCTTAAAAAAAAAAAAAAGGTTACCTTTAATTAATTTTTTTTCCTATTACTTAGCAAACTGTCTTTACCACGCACTCTTCGAGTTGCTCAGAAAAATAACCACCTCATTGTGCATTTACCTTACTGACTTCAAATCTGTTCAACTCCATTTAGCGGCAGGATTCTTCTGAGACACTATCTAGCATTTTCCTCATCAGTCTTTTCTGAATAGAATCTGGTCTTGTGGATTGAGAAATCCCTTACAGATAATAGCAAACTCATACAACCCTGCTGCTGCTACTGCTGCTAAGTCGCTTCAGTCGTGTCCGACTCTGTGCGACCCCAGAGACGGGGCAATACAACCCTAATGACGTTATAAAACGTATTGATTGATTTATCCATCATGGATTGGGTGTCACCCTGGTGCCAGGCAATATGCTTGTCACTGTTGCATTAACTCCTCATACTATCCTCAGGGCCTTACTTTCATACCAAGCTGAACGAAGGAAAAACTCTGTATTGGCTTTTTTTCTTTCATTCCTGCATGGGTTCGTTACACAGCTAATGTCCCTGCATGCATTGTTTGGAAGAATTTAATTTACTTCTGAATTATTTAGCTTGATGGAAGTATGACTTCATTCATAGGCATCTTGACTAGGTGAGGTAGTAGGAAAAGGTAAGCGGGTAAACTTAAACTTCATACATGAGCCAATTTCCCCCAAATGTCTGGAGGTACTAGTACTTTTTTGTGTAGCACAGAACCTTTAGGAAATAGTATTTTTTTAAAAAAGCCTTTTTAATCTCCAAGGTAAAATAAAAGTGTACTATAAAGCCATATGGAAATACTTTCCAACAGCTGTGCTGAGACACTGTACTGCTAATTTGCACAATCCTTTTATGTAGGTTAAATGTATTTCTTTTACTAAATGCAGTTCCGAAGGCAAGGGTCTTATTAATTGCTAATGCTGCCCCTGGTATTCCGATATTCACTCCTAATTACATAAACCAGTGTGCTACAATCTCAGTGAACCATTATTCTTCTGCTCTCAGATATTTGATCAGAAGGAATTTCACCTCTGGAACAACTTGTATTAGGTTAGCCCCCTGGGAAAGTTCTAATTTACAAGATACTTACTAAAAAAATCAAATCTATTTCAAAGAGATTACATTATAAATGTAAACTTCCTAATGAGCTTGAGTGAAATGCTGTAGGCTACAACTGGTGAACTTTGAAAGTTTTACCCTTTTCCTCTTCCTATATATATATTTTATGTAATCTGTATCCTAAAGGCCTGTAAAGAGACCAGCTGTTATTCACAGTGAATTGATGCTTATAACCAAATCCTACATTTTCTCTGAAATAGGAGATATTTCTCCTTTTATTCTTTTCATTTAAAAAAATATTTACTACTGATAAAAAGAGCTAACACATTGATGATTATATACCAGATGGTAGGCTAAACATTTCTGCATAAAATACCTCATCTGATATTCACAAGAAGGTGAGTAACTTGCCCAGGGTCTCTCACCTATTAATACTTAGAATTAAAAAAAAAAAAATGTGGCATGTCAGTTTGCTGGAACTTGAGATTTTAAAAGAAATAATAAAATCATTAATATGTCAGGGATGGAAACTATTTGATTTTTTAAAATCATTAATATCTATCATTTAGAGATCAAAATACTGACTTGTATGGTTTTGGAGTCCTTTACTATGAAAATATGAAACAGATGAAAACAAATCAAAGTGAAGTGACTGATATCTTACTCTATTCTTACATACTTTTATTTTTATTGAAAATCTAAGGATAGTTTTTGAGTAATTAGTGATCCTAATAATACTGTCAGTTGGCTGATAAATGCCTGGTACACAATTACCTATGACTCTGACTGTAGCATATGACAATATTTATATCTGGCACTAAGCTCTTCCCAAAAGTCCACCATTCTTTCAGGTGACCTGGGTTTAAGTTCCTGGGTTTAAGGTGACTCTGGACAAATCTTTCTATCTCTGTGGACTCATTTCTTTATGTAAGGGAATGTTGTATTTTGCTATCTCTGAAATAACTTATAATTCCAAAATTCTATGGACAATTGAATTCAAATTTCCCAAACTATTAGTTGCATGCCCAAGTAAAACTACTGCTTTTGAAATTTGATATGTAGTTCTTCACTTATTTGTTTCTTGCCGTCCATTTTCTCTTGTTCGACTCCGTTTAGCTACTCTATCCTTCACCTCTTTGTTTCTCTGAAATAATAGTGGCTCTGCGTAGAGAGACTTCTCTAAACGAAACTTACACGCTATTGGCAGTGTAGTAGAGTTAAATTCCAGAGAAGGCAATGGCACCCCACTCCAGTACTCTTGCCTGGAAAATCCCATGGACGGAGGATCCTGGTGGGCTGTGGTCCATGGGGTTGCTAAGAGTCGGACACGACTGAGCGACTTCACTTTCACTTTTCACTTTCATGCATTGGAGAAGGAAACGGCAACCTACTCCAGTGTTCTTGCCTGGAGAATCCCAGGAACCGCAGAGCCTGGTGGGCTTCCGTCTATGGGGTCGCACACAGTCGGACACAACTGAAGCGACTTAGCAGCAGCAGCAGCAGAGTTAAACTGAAGGCAAAGCTGGCAGTTTTCCACTGGTTGGTAGAAACAGAAAGAGAAGGGAGGAACTTAACCACCTTTGATGGCTGCCCAACTTTCTCTCATTCTTTCCTTTCCTCTTTTGCCCCCTGCAGTAATTAAGCAAAACAAGCCGAATGCACTTTCTTATCCTTTACTATCCATATCCAAAAAGTTTAATGTCTGTGCCTCTTCACTTCCACCCCACCCTCCATGTACATCTTGAAGGAAAATGCTAAGGGCCCCAGTAGCCCATATCTGCTATCCTTTCACATGCTCTGGCATAACCATGCTTTTAGCAGGCATCATTCTCTCTGAATGGCACTTTTTAGCCCTACTGGGGATGAGAAATGTGAGAGATGAATCAGATATGAACTTTATTAGTAGTTTCTGGGTGAATCATAAATATTTAGAACTTGGAGATGAAATTCTCAAAAATTAATACTGATTGACATAAATAATAGAAATTAATGTTATTTATGATGTACATGGAAGGGAGGGCAGTGATTCAGAAGGATGGAGATAATGAAAAGGAAAGAAAAATATTGCGATCATACTATACATCGAAATACTTAGAATAATAGTTTACAACTATAATACATATTTAATATTATATGTATGTATATTTGTGTGTGTGTGTGTGTAGCCTTACATAGTTTGGTCTCTAAAGATTTTTCTCAGATAAGCCTAGGCACTATTCAGTCAACATGAAATTTGCTTGTCCTAAAGATGCCAAATATTTACTTTCTGAACAAGAAGGGGGTTTTCTAGAAGAACTGAAACTGTCTAAATCCTTATTGGGATGACTATATCAGTGTGGAGTGAAGAGATAGTAACTTAGGGAGCAATGTGTACATTCTGAAACAGTGGTAATTGGAAGATACTTCCTGTGTAGGTCCTCAAAAAAGCCACTCTCCCTGAGGGCCAGGTCTGCTCTCCAGTTTGTGGAGTCAGTGACTTTTTGACTTGGATTGGTCCTGATGCGTGCCTCTTTGCCCAATCCATAGTATATTACCCTCTCTGTGTTTGTGGGATTTCTTTCTGCTTTGAAGATCTCTGATACAGAATGGGAGACATGCTCTCTCCTCCTTACCTTTCTTCTGAGATCATTGTTGTCATTAATCTAATGGTATGAAGGAAACTGAGTTTTCTGAACAGCTGATGGAAGAATTTCTTTGTAGGGAAACCTGAGCTTTGTTGAGAAGACCTTTGAAAAAGTCTATGATGGGAGAGAAGCTAGATTGAGACTGGTATGCAGGATTGGTGAAAGGAAGAAGGTAACATTCAAAGGGGGGAAGGAAAAGAACATGGTTCTGAAGACTGTGTGGGAGGAACACTTAGAACTTTTGGCAGCAGGAAGGAAGGACTTGGTGAAGGGAAACATCTATTTTTTTTTTTTTTAAGTGAAATGCCAGAGTGCTGTGGGATGTTACCTACCCAACCCAAGCCACAGTCTCATAAAAATTCAAAAATAATATACTAAATGTGTTTGGATTCCTTATTAAAGAGAGTGAAGGGAGTTGTGTTTCAGGTCAAGATGAACAATGGCCAGAAAATGGAAAGGGGCAGTTGACATCAGGGTATTATTGTTATTCAGAGGCTATGGTTTTCTGGAGGAAAATTCCTCTGCACTCATCTCAACTTTTAGAGGTTTTCTACCATCTATACTCAGAGTCCAAACATCAGGTTCAGGCAAGAAGTGTTCTTGGAAAATCTTCAAGTACAAAGTGTGTATGTGAAAAAAAAAAAAAGTGTTAGAGGAACAACAGAGATGTAGGCACTGACTGATATTAACTGATGTTTAGACAACTACATTAATTTCCCTAATATCTGTATAAATCTCAGTTGCATGTCATTATGCCACAACTAAGCCAAGAGTCTACCTGCAGTTGTGTCACCAGTTATATTATTTTAGCCAGAGAAATAATCAAGAAGGAGAAAAATCCTATGTCGTTTAAATTTGCCAGGTATCCTTAGCTGATGAAACAACCATTCTCAAAGGCCTCATCTTCTGCATTATCCTAGTTTTAACTAAACACAGAAACTATTTTGTTAAAATGGATTGCAGACACAAAGAAAAACTATTTCCAAACCCTCCAGTCAGGTGAAAAAAAGTCTCTGGCACTTAGTCCGGGGATCTACAGCAGTGTTTCTGGAGCCAGGAGCTCACCCAATGCTTCCTGCCTGCCTAGCTGCTGGCAGATATGGCCGCTGGTTGGAAATAATCGTTTTTAATAATGCAGATCATCACAAGAGCTCGTGGGAAATCACTCTAAATATTACCCTTGGACTTTAGCATAGAAATATAGCAAAGGGAAATTGTCCCTGTGATGCTCAAGGGTTAGAATAATATGGAAAAACCAACTCAGTTCACATAATTTATTGTCTCTGCCATGCTTTTTGCATAGCACAGCTTAAGCTGTCATTCACCAAAGGGCTATTTATACAGTCTGAAATTCCAAAGGATTCCTGGATTTGTGTTCTTCTGCTCTTTTTAAATGATGCATAATAAGGTACTCTACAGAGGTCTTTTGTAATGAATGTGGAGATGTTTAGTTTGGGCCCCATCAAAGGGATGGAAGAACAGAAACTGGCTGTTTGAAATTTTATATTATAGAAACTAGGCTCTGCCATCACTTGAATTTGTTAGCATCTTTAAAATAAACTCTATCCTCAGACAAAATCAAATAATTCTTTGTATTCTTGACATTTCACTGTAGAGGCCAAGGAGAGGTGTAAATAGAAGCCCTAAGGAATGGAAGAAATAGTTTTCCTAGAGGAACATACTCCAGGAGATACACTAACTGTTGTTGATGGTGCTTTTTTTCTAAAGGTGGCCAAGTTTTTCTTGGTTTCTTTGACCTAATTATAATACTTGCTTTCCAGCTAGGCATGACAGTGCTGGGATTAGAGTTGCAGAGCTGTCAAGCCAAATAGCTGCCAAATATCTTGAAATGGGTGTCCTGCGGGATCCCCTGCTCTACATATTCAAGTTCTTGCCTCCAACCACCCCCTCCCCCAAGTACCTGATATCTCTCTTTAATTCTTCATCTCAGCACATGGCAAATAACTCACTCAGGAACCAAACACATAATCATGGAGAACAGTGTGGGGAACAGTATGAGGACAGAGTGAGATACTTAGTGCAGTTTGGAGTATGTTCACAAATTGGTTAAAAATATGGCTCTAACAAGATTGGTAGATCATATCCATGTCAGTATACTGAATGTGCTGCTGTATTGCAATTCCACAAGATGTTTTTATTGAGTGAAATTGGGTAAACTGTAACCCAGTTAAATGTACCCATATAAAACTATGTTTCTTGATTCAGGTATAGAAATGCAGGTCAAGTACTCTTTTAAGCATAAATTCTATTTTCACTGTATGGAAGCTGCATGCTTAAAGTATTTTAGCTAACTTTAAAGATGGTTTTCTTCTATTATTCTAGTTCATTGATTTTTTGGAGTTTGAGGCAGCAAATTAGACAAATCAAACAATAGTCCTAGGCTGCTTGTTGATATCTTATATGGAAACATATAGGTAGATGGCAGGTTTTGTGTGACCAAGTACACTTTCACTGCTAAACTTGCACTGGATTTTTTCTATTAACATGTAGTTTTATCACTGAGAGGACTTTACCTTCCTCCCAAAATGCAATATGATTTTTGTAATTATGTGTTACTTTATATCTTGAATTTCTTAATGGATACTGAATCAGATTAAGACAATTCTATTTATGGATTCTGCATTCTGATTAATGACCTGGCCTGCAATTGCTCAAATAGTTTGTATCTGATGGATTATGTATAGTATTATCTCTAAGGCCATCTGAGGACCTCAGAATAACAGGAGATAGTGAGGAACAGTATGATTGCTCCTTTCTATGTAATATTTGGGAATGTGGTTTGTTAGAAATGGATGAAGAAATCAGGATGAAGTTCAACTTTATCAAAAAGGAACTCTTGGCCTATAAAAGTTGTGTCATATTCCCAGTAGTGTGTCTTGCCCTGGCATAATTTCTTAACCTAATGTTTACTTAAATGAAATTAGCAAAATATGCTGCTAAAATTTAAATTGTAACCAGTAAATTTCCAAGGTTTAGCAAAAAAAAACCTTTGGCTAAGCTCTTGATCCTTGACTTGCATATTTACCTACCAGTTGTTGGAGGTGGAATGCAGTCATTTTTGGCTACTTGAGCACAAATAAAGATGTAACCAAATAATAGATAAAACATATAAGATAAGAAAAAACTTTTCTTCCTTCTGTTCTAGTAGACTGTTCAGGATTTGCCTGTATCAAGGGCTCTGATTTTCCCTGTGTTCATTTATTTTGAGGATATATTTATTCGCTAGGAAGCTTAATCTGTAATCAATTATATTTAACAAGTTAACTCAATTTTAAATGATATGATATAAATGAAGATTAAAGCTAATTTAAGACAGCATTTTTTACTACTGTATAAATTAGCATTGGAAAAGTCAGAAGGAACTATGTTTTTGATTAAGATTTTGTTTAGGCTGAAGAGTTTCAATAAGATGATTTTTATAAAACTCTAAACTGGAGCCAATACCTGGTAAAAGATAACAGGGTATATTAAAACCATGTTCGAAGTTTTCAAAAGTCCTTAAAAACCTTGAATCAGGAAACAAATTGTGTGTGTGTGTGTATTGTGAAGCCTACCCCCATTTGCCATACCTTTCCTTCAGTTCAGTTCAGTTGCTCAACCATGTCTGACTCTTTGCAACCCCATGAACTGCAGCACACCAGGCTTCCCTATCCATCACCAACTCATGGAGCTTGCTCAAACTCATGTCCATCAAGATGGTGATGCCACCCAACCACCTCATATCTTTCCTTATCCTACTTCCTTTCCTGTAAGTAATGCCACCATCTACTGTAGCCAGGATTGGTGTTCTGACTAGCATCCCTTATGTACAGTTTGCACTCCACCTTAAAATTCCTGATTCATTTTTTATTCCAAAATCAAAATGATCTAAAATACTATTCTGATCATGGCCAGCTCTCTGCCTAATACATCTCCATTGGCCTCAAGATGATGTCCAAATCCTTTACCTTGGTGTTAAATGCATCACTGAGTCTTCTGGTGCTGCTGCTGCTAAGTCTCTTTCGTCATGTCAACTCTGTGCGACCCCATAGATGGCAGCCCTCCAGGCTCCCCTGTCCGTGGGATTCTCCAGGCAAGAATACTGGAGTGGGTTGCCATTTCCTCCTCCAATGCATGAAAAGAAAAGTGAAAGTGAAGTCATTCAGTCATGTCCGACTCTTTGTGACCCCATGGACTGCAGCCTACCAGGCTCCTCCATCCATGGGATTTTCCAGGCAAGAGTACTGGAGTGGGGTGCCATTGCCTTCTCTGAGCATTGGGTCTATCCCTGTTCAATTAATGCATCCCTCACAACCCTCTCCTTCCTACCTCTTACATTTACCCACCTTATGCTATAGTATTGTATGAAGCTTTCATTTATCTCCCAGTCTTTGCAATGTTTTAAAACTCTTCCTGGAATATTTTCCCCCTGCCTCTCATACCAGTCATCTGCTAACTTCTAACAATGGTTCTGTCATGTCTTAGAATGGAAAAATCTCCTGGGTTATGGAGGTAGCTTATGTGTCTGTCTTCCCAATAAGTATGAAAGGTCACTTAGATCAGGGACTGGATCTTGCATAGCATCACATCTCCATGATTTATCAGATCTAAAGACTCTCTTGATGCAGGAGACAATACAACAGAGTGACAGTTGGATAGGTGGAATGAAGAACCCTTTGTTACCATCAGCACCAGTGGTGAGAAGACTGCCAGTCAGGGTCATAGCTCTAGGCTGCTTCACCTGGGACAGGTTACCAGCAAGTTGGAGCAGCAGAAGCAGCTTATGTGTGGAGAGTGGGGTGGGGGGTTAGCCATATTTCCCACACTCCCTGTGCACTGGCCACTTTGAAGAGTTTGGGTGGCTCTGGGACAAAAGGGCTCTGCCCAGATAGCCTGGTGTTTGGACCTTGGGCAGCTGGGACTATAACAACCCAACAATGAAAGTGGATGGAGTTTGGACTCAATCAGCTATTCAAGATGAGTGATCAAGATAACTGATCTCTAGCCAGTACCTCAAAGCTGGGTCAGGACATATCAAACAAATAAACAATAGTATGTTATAGTTGAGTACCTAAATTACGTGCTGAAAAAAGATGTGTTGACACAATGAGTAAAAAATGAATATATGTATGCATGAATGTGTGCTACCATTTGGCCCTATAACAATTGTACTAAACAACAGTGCTAGTTATTTAGTATAATTTACAGGCCATCTTCTATTCACTAAGTGTATCTGGCCCTCAGTTTTTACACCTCTAAAGGGGGTCTCAGTTCATCTCAGTCGCTCAGTCCTGTCCAATTATTTGCAGCCCCATGGACTGCAGCACGCAAGGCTTCCCTGTGCATCACCAACTCCCGGAGTTTGCTCAAACTCATCTCCATCAGTTGGTGATGCCATACAACCATCTCATCCTCTGTTGTCTCCCTCTCCTCCTACCGTCAATCTTTTCCAGCATAAGGGTCTTTTCAAATGAGTCAGTTTTTCTTATAAGGTGGCCAAAGTATTGGAGTTTCAGCTTCAACATCAGTCCTTCCAATGAATATTCATGACTGATTTGCTTTAGGAATGACTGGTTGGATCTTCTTGCAGTCCAAGGGACTCTCAAAAGTCTTTTCTGACAACAAAGTTCTAAAACATCAATTCTTTGGTGCTCAGCTTTCTTTTTAGTGCAACTCTCACATCCATACATGACTACTGGAAAAACTAAAGCTTTGACTAAATGGACCTTTGTTGGCAAAGTAATGTCTCTGCTTTTTAATGTGCTGTCTAGGTTTGTCATAGCTTTTCTTCCAAAGAGCAAATGTCTTTTAATTTCATGGCTGTAGTCACCATCTGCAGTGATTTTGGAGCCCCCTGAAATAAAGTCTGTCACTGTTTCCAATGTTCCCCCATCTATTTGCCATGAATTGATGGGACTGGAGGCCATGATCTTAGTTTGCTGAATGCTGAGCTTTAAGCCAACTTTTTCACTCTCCTTTTTCACCTTCATCAAGAGGCTCTTTAGTTCTTATTCATTTTCTGCCATAAGAGTGGTGTCATCTGCATATCTGAGTTACTGATATTTCTCCTGACAATCTTGATTCTGGCTTGTGCTTCATCCAACCTGGCATTTCACAAGATGTACTCTGCATATAAATTAAATAAGTAGAGTAACAGTATACAGCCTTGACAAACTCCTTGCCAAATTTGGAATCAGTCTGTTTCTTCTTGACCTGTATACAGATTTCTCAGGAGGCAGGTCAGGTCATTTGGTATTCCCATCTCTTTAAGAATTTTCCATAGTTTGTTGTGATCCACACAGGCAAAGGCATTGGTGTAGTCAATAAATCAGAATTAGATGTTTATCTGGAACTCATTGCTTTTTTGATGATCCATTGGATGTTGAGAATTTGATGTCTGGTTCCTCTGTCTTTTCTAAATCCAGCTTGAACATCTGGAAGTTCATGGTTCACATACTGTTGAAGCCTAGCTTAGCTTCAACAATTGATATTGTTAAACATTACTTTGCTACTGTGTGAGATGAGTGCAGTTGTGTGGTGGTTTGATCATTCTTTGGCATTGCCTTTCTTTGGGATTGGAATGAAAACTGACCTTTTCCAGTCCTGTGACCACTGCTGAGTTTTACAAATTTGCTGGAATATTGAGTGCAGCACTATCTCAACATCATCTTTAAGGATTTGAAATAGATCAACTGGAATTTTGTCACCTCCACTAGGTTTGTTCTTAGTGATGATTCCTAAGGCCCACTTGACTTTATACTCCAGGATGTCTGACTCTAGGTGAGTTATCACACCATCGTGGTTATCTGGGTCATGAAGATCTTTTTTGTATAGTTCTTCTGTGTATTCTTACCACCTCTTCCTAATATCTTCTGCTTCTGTTAGTTCCATACCATTTCTGTCCTTAATTGTTCCCATCTTTGCATGAAATGTTCCCTTCAATCTCTAATTTTCTTGAAGAGATTTCTAGTCTTTCCCATTGTATTGTTCAGATCCTTACTAACAGTAAGGAGAAGTGGTAATACATATGATAAATTTTAAAATGTCCATATTTTATTTTTAAAATATTAATTTGATAGTTACATTTATTCAAGATAAATGTCTTGACTACTATACTATAAGTATGCAGGCTGGCTGGTCACATTTTGATAAGATTTGATTGGTTAGATTTTCTAGACGTGGAAGGCCAAATTTGCTCTCTGCTTTTTAAAATATATCTAAAGGGTAACCTATCATTATTCAAGTGTTCTGAAATATGACTGCTGACATGACAGACAATAATGCTAACACATGAAAGAAAAAATTGGTTTTGTTTTAAAGTGTGTTTTTTCTAATTAAGGATAACTTGGTTATTTTTCTTACTCTTGCTATAGTTGCAAGAATATATTTAATATATATCATGTTGCTATGTTATTACATACCAGCTATAGATAAGATAAGGAATTCTAAACCACAAATATATGACAAACCATAACTCATTTATCATGTCTTCAGTGAATTGCATATATCTACTTAGATTCCACATCTCTAAGGAAAGTGAAGAAAGAATTAAAACAAGCTCACTCAGTATGGAGATTCCTTAAAAAAACTAGGAATAAAACCACCATATGACCCAGCAATCCCACTCCTAGGTATATACCCTGAGGGAACCGAAATTGAAAAAGACACATGTATCCCATTGTTCATTGCACATGATTTACAATAGCTAGAACATGGAAGCAACCTAGATGTCCATCAACAGATGAATAGATAAAGAAGTTGTGGAACATTTAAACAATGGAATATTACTCAGCCATAAAAAAGAACACATTTGAGTCCGTTCTAACGAAGCTGTGTGGTGCTGGAGTGGGGAGTGGCGGCTGCATGTCACTGGAGCCACGAGTGGCCGAGAGGAGATACCCCACGTCCAAGGTCACTAGTGGTGGCCATGAGGAGATGCCCCATGTCCAAGATAAGGAGCAGTGGCCGCACTCTGCTAGAGCAGCTGTGAAGAGATACCCCACGTCCAAGGTAACAGAAACTCCAGTAAGATGGTAGGCACTGAGAGAGGACATCAGAGGGCAGACAGACTGAAACCACAATCACAGAAAACTAGCCAATCTAATCACATGGACCATAGCCTGGTCTAACTCAATGAAACTAAGCCATGCCATGTAGGGCCACCCAAGATGGACGGGTCATGGTGGAGAGTTCTGTCAAAATGTGGTCCACTGGAGAAGGGAATGGAAAACTACTTCAATATTCTTGCCTTGAGAACCCCATGAACAGTATGAAAAGGCAAAAAGATAGGACATCTAAAAGATGAACTCCCCAGGTCGGTAGGTGCCCAATATGCTACTGTACAGATCAGTGGCGATCTAACTCCAGAAACAATGAAGAGATGGAACTAAAGCAAAAACAACACCCAGTTGTGGATGTGACTGGTGATAGAAGCAAGATCCCATGCTGTAAAGAGCAATATTGCAAGGAAGCTGGAATCTTAGGTTCATGAATCAAGGCAAATTGGAAGTGGTCAAATGCCAGGAGATGGCAAGAGGGAATGTCAACATTTTAGGAATCAGCAAACTAAAATGGACTGGAATGGGAGAATTTAACTCAGATGATCATTATTAATACCTACTACTGTGGGCAAGAATATTGGAGAAGAAAATGGCAACTCACTCCAGTATTTTTGCCTGGAGAATCCCAGGGACGGAGCCTAGTGGGCTGCCATCTATGAGAATGCACAGAGTCGGACATGACTGAAGCGACTTAGCAGCAGCAGCAGCAGTGGAGAGAATACCTTAGAAGAAATTGAGTAGCCATCATACTCAAAAAGAGAATCCGAAATGCAGTACTTGAATGCAATCTCAAAAATGACAGAATGATCTCTGTTGAATGGTTTCTAAGGCAAAGCATTCAATATCAAGGTAATCCAAGTCTATGCCCCAACCAGTAATGCTGAAGAAGCTGAAGTTGAATGGTAGTATGAAGACCTACAGACCTTTTAAAATTAACACCCCAAAATGATGTCCTTTTCACTATAGGGGACTGGAATGTAAAAGTAGGAAGTCAATAAACATCTGGAGTAATAGGCAAATTTGGCCTTGGACTATAGAATGAAGCAGGACAAAGGCTAATAGAGTTTTGCCAAGGGAAAGCACTGATCATAGCAAACACCCTCTTCCAACAACACATGAGAAGACTCTACACATGGACATCACCAGATGGCCAACACCAAAATCAGACTGATTATATGTATTCTTTGCAGCCAAAGATGGAGAAGCTCTATACAGTCAGAAAAACAAGACCAGGAGTTGACTGTGGCTCAGATCATGAACTGCTTATTGCCAAACTCAGACTTAAATTGAAGAAAGTAGGAAAAACCACTAGACCATTCAGGTATGACCTAAATCAAATACCTTATGATCATACAGTGGAAATGAGAAATAGATTTAAGGGACTAGATCTGATAGAGTACCTGATGAACTATGGAATGAGGTTCATGACATTGTATAGGAGACAGGGATTGAGACAGCCCCCAAGAAAAAGAAAAGGAAAAAGCAAAATAGCTGTCTGAGGAGGCCTTACAAATAGCTGAGAAAAGGAGAGAAGCAGACAGCCCCCAAGAAAAAGAAAAGGAAAAAGCAAAATAGCTGTCTGAGGAGGCCTTACAAATAGCTGAGAAAAGGAGAGAAGCAGAAAAAAAAAAAAAAAAAGGAGCAAAGGAAAGATATACCCATTTGAATTCAGACTTCCAAAGAAGAGTAAGGAGAGATAAGAAAGGCTTCCTCAGTGATCAGTGCAAAGAAATAGAGGGAAAAAAATAGAAGGGGAAAGACTAGAGATCTCTTCAAGAAAATTAGAGATACCAAGGAAATGTTTCATGCAAAGATGGGCTCAATAAAGGATGGAAATGATATGGACCTAACAGAAGCAGAAAATATTAAGAAGAGGTGGCCAGAGTACACAGAACTGTACAAAAAAGATCTTCATGACCCAGATGATCATGATTGTATGATTACTCACCTAGAGCCAGACATCCTGGTATGTGAAGTCAAGTGGGCCTTAGGAAGCGTCAATACAAACAAAGCTAGTAGAGGTGATAGAATTCCAGTTGAGCTCTTTCTAATCCTAAAAGATGATGCTGTAAAAGTGCTGCACTCAATATGCCAGCAAATTTGGAAACTCAGCAGTGGCCACAGGACTGGAAAAGGTCAGTTTTCATTCCAATCGCAAAGAAAGGCAATGCCAAAAAATGATCAAACGACTGCACAATTGCACTCATCTCACACACTAGTAAAGTAATGTTCAAAACTCTCCAAGCCAGGCTTCAACAGTACATGAGCCGTCAACTTCCAGATGTTCAACCAGAGTGGTTGCAGAGGAACCAGAGATCAAATTGTCAACATCCATTAGATCATAGAAAAAGCAAGAGAATTCCAGAAAAACATCTACTTCTGTTTTATTGACTATGCCAAAGCGTTTGACTGTATGGATCACCACAAACTGTGGAAATTTCTGAGAGATGGGAATAGCAGACCACCTGACCTGCCTCTTGAGAAATCTGTATGCAGATCAGGAAGCAACAGTTAGAACTGGACATGAAACAACAGACTGGTTCCAAATAGGACAAGGAGTACGTCAAGGCTGTATATTGTCACCCTGCTTATTTAACTTATATGCAGAGTACATCATGAGAAATGCCACATTGGATGAAGCTGAAGCTGGGATCAAGATTGCAGGGAGAAATATCCATAACCTCAGATATGCAGATGACGCTAAATTAATGGCAGAAAGTGAAGAGGAACTAAAGAACCTCTTGATGAAGGTGAAAGAGGAGACTGAAAAAGTTGACTTAAAGTTCAACATTCAGAAAATAAGATCATGGCATCTGGTCCCATCACTTCATGGCAAACAGATGGGTCAACAGTTGCTGACTTTATTTTTTTGGCTCCAAAATCACTGCAGATGGTGACTGCAGCCATGAAATTAAAAGATGCTTGCCTCTTGGGAGGAAAGCTGTGACCAACCTAGAGAGCATATTAAAAAGCAGAGACATTACCTTGCTGATATAAGTTTGTCTAGTCAAAGCTTTAGTTTTTCCAGTAGTCATGTATGGATGTGAGAGTTGGACTATAAAGAAAGCTGAATGCAGAAGAATTGATGCTTTTGAACTGTACATGTTGAAGACTCTTAAGAGTCCCTTGGACTATAAGGAGGTCCAACCAGTCCATCCTAAATGAGATCAGTCCTGAGTTTTCATTGGAAGGACTGATGTTGAATCTGAAACTCCAGTACTTTGGCCACCTGATTTGAAGAGCTGACTCATTTTAAAAGACCCTGATGCTGGGAAAGATTAATGGCAGGTGGAGAAGGGGACAACTGAGGATGAGATGGCTGTATGGCTTCACCGACTCAATGGACATTAGTTTGGGTAAACTCCAGGAGTTGGTGATGGACAGGGAGGCCTTGTGTGCTGCGGTCCGTGGGGTCGCAAAGAGTCAGATACAACTGAGTGTCTGAACTGAACTGAATGAGGTGGATGAACCTAGAGCCTCTTATGCGGAATCTAGAAGAATGGTACGGAAGAATTTATTTGCAGGGCAGCACTGGAGAAAGAGACATCGAGAATAGACTTACGGACATGGGGAGAGGAGAGGAGAAGGTTAAATGTTTGGAGAGAGTAATGTGGAAACTTACATTACCATATGTAAAATAAATAGCCAATGGGATTTGCTGTATGTTTCAGGAAACTCAAACAGGGTCTCTATATCAACCTAGAGAGGTGGGATGGGAAGGAGATGGGAGAGAGATTCAAAAGGGCAGGGATATATGTATACCTATGGCTGATTCACGTTGAGGTATGACAGAAAACAACAAAATTCTGTAAAGCAATTATCCTTCAATTAAAAAATAAATTAAAAAAGTGAAAAAAAAAAAAAAACCACCAAGCTCATTGAAACCAAAAAAATAGATGCAAGATTTTAGACTTAAGTTGTGAAGAAAGAGTTCATTTAGATGTCATAAGCAGTTAATTTTGTATTTTTCATCACTTTCTGGAATTATCTTTTTTTAAAATTTTGAAATAAGCAGATAAACCTTGCAAACCCAATGCAAAATACTGGTTTTTTCCTCCCCTGCTTTTGAGAGTAAGCTGTCAAACACGATCTACACTCAAGCACTTGGTTATTTACTAAATACAGGGTCTGACCCCCTACATAACCAGAACCACCAAAAAAAAACTAACATCATTGTATTACTATGAATTTATCCACAGACTCCACTCAGGTTTTACCAGTTTCTCCAATAATGTCTTTTACAGGAAAAGATTCAGGTCAATATTATAAATTGCATTTAGGCGTTTTGTCTCTAAACTTACTCAGTCTCAAATAATTCCAGAGTCTTTCTTTGATTTTCATGACCTTGATAATTTTGGAGACTAGAGGCTATTTTGTAGAATGTTCCTCAATTTGAGTCTTTCTGATGTGACCTCATGATTAGATTCAGGTGATGCATCATTGTCATAAATATTGATACTGGGGTCTTGTTATAAACTACCATTGGCTCATGATTTCTATGTATTCCAATATTGCTGATATGGACTTTGATCATCCTATCAAGCTGACTTCCCATACTAGCCTTTTTGCCATTTCCAGTGCCATGGAACTGGAACACATACTCTCATCCCACTCTGACGACACCCCACATCAGACCACCCCTCCATGAGGATGTCGTTTTGAGCCTGACTTGTACTGTCCCACTAATGGTTTTAGAACTGAATTTTTAGAAAGGCGAGGAGGGAAAAGGAAGGCAAGGCAAGAAAGAGATGGGAGAGAGCAATCTTCTTTAACTTTATGAATATTATATACCCACAGTCTTTAATTAGTGAATAAAATATATGGAATTCGGGTTTCTGGTCCAATACATAAAAGGCTTAGAAGTCATCACTGTCACCCTTATTAAAAGAAATGGTAAATAAGAGTATGAAAAGATGTTCAACATCCTATGTCATTAAGGAATTGCATATAAAACAACAATGAGATATCAGTACATGTTTTTTAGAATGGATGAAATCCAAAACACATTCAACATCAACTTCTGGCAAGAATGTGGAACAACAGGAGTTCTGATTTGTTGCTCATGTGAAATTACAGAGCCATTTTGGAAGACAGCCTGGCAATTTCTTTTTTTTTTTAATATAAATTTATTTATTTTAATTGGAGGTTAATTACTTTACAATGGAGAAGGCAATGGCACCCCACTCCAGTACTCTTGCCTGGAAAATCCCATGGACGGAGGAGCCTGGTAGGCTGCAGTCCATGGGGTCGCTAAGAGTCAGACATGACTGAGCGACTTCACTTTCTCTTTTCACTTTCATGCATTGGAGAGGGAAATGGCAACCCACTCCAGTGTTCTTGCCTGGAGAATCCCAGGGACAGGAAGCCTGGTGGGCTGCCGTCTGTGGGGTCACACAGAGTCGGACACGACTGAAGTGACTTAGCAGAGCATAGCATAGCATACTTTACAATATTGTATTGGTTTTACCATACATCAACACGAATCCACCACAGGTATACACGTGTTCCCCATCCCGAACCCCTCTCCCTCCTCCCTCCCTGTACCATCCCTGTGGGTCGTCCCAGTGCACCAGCCCCAAGAAACCAGTATCATGCATCGAACTTGGACTAGCAATTCATTTCATATATGATATTATACATGTTTCAAGCTAAACATAGGCATACTGTACAATACAGCCAAATGAGATGAAAACTCATGACCACATAAAAAATTGCACGATTTATTTTATCAGCTTTATGCATAATTGCTGCCAAAGCAAACAAAATGCCTTCAAAAGATGAATGAATAAACAAACAAACATCCATATGATAGAGTAATTCTCAGCAATAAAAATAAATGGACTATCAAGCCACCAAAGGCATGAAGGAAACTTAAATACATATTACTAAGTGAAGGAAGTCAACCTGAAAAAGGCTATTAATATATGCTGTATGATTCCAGCTGCATGACATTTTAGAAAAGCCAAACTATATAGACAGTAAAAATATCAGTAGTTGTTTGAATTTAAACTATTCTGTATGATACTATAATGGTGGCATTTGTCACCATTTGTCAAATTTGCATTTGTCAAATCCATAGAACTGTACAATGTGAAAAGTGAACCCTATTGCAAACTATGGGCTTTAGTTAATAATAATGTATCAATAGTGGTTTATCAATTGTAATAGATGTACTGTACCACATTAAAGCAAAATTTTAATAATAGGAGGGACTTGGGGTAGGGTGGGTATAGGTAGTAGGATTTGAGAACTCTGAACTTCCTGTTCAATTTCTCTGTAAACCTAATACTGCTAATAAAAATGTAATATATGCACAGGTAAATATATGCACATTCACTATAAAAAGTTGCAAAATGGAAATATATTTCTCTTAGATCTACAATCCTACTTCCCATGGTTGAAATGTTCTTCTGTTTCCTTGCAGAACATTACTGTCTGCTCACTAGCTCGAGTACATGTGCATGTTCATATGTACATCTATATATGTGGATATCTATACCTCTTTTATTTATATAATTTAGCACTGATTTTATTGAAAATATAACTTGGAGATGTTCTCTATCTGCACATATAGGATTAATTCATGTTATTAGAAATGGATAACATTTGTCCAACATTGATGATTATTTAAGTTTTTGTTCTTATCATTGTCTTTTCTTCCCCATTATAAGCAGTTTCCATAATAATTTTTGCATAAATTCTTGGCATCTTTCTATAAGTGTATGTATAGCAAAGATTTTGGACAATGGAACTGTTAGATCCAAGGACATGTATATTTTATATTTAAATGTGTATTGCCAATTGGACTTCCCCAGTGGCTCAGCAGTAAAAAATCCTCCTGCAGTGCAGGAGCTGCAGGAGACGTGGATTCAATCCAGGGATCAAGACGATTCCCTGGAGGAGGAAATGGCTACTCACTCCAGTATTATTGCCCCAAGAATCCTGTGGACAGAGGTGCCTGGCAGGCTACAGTCCATATGGTTGCAAAGAGTCCGAATTAACTAAAGTGAGCATGCACGCATTACCAACTTACTCTCCAGAGTTAAGAAATAAATTTTCCTACATCTATTTTATCAATCCAGTAGGTGAAAAATGGTATTTCATTTCAAATTTGTGTTTAAAAATAATATTTGTATCAGTTCAGTTCATTCACTCAGTCATATCCGACTCTGCAACTCCATGGACTGCCACAAACCAGGCCTCCCTGTCCATCACCAACTCCCAGAGTTCACCCAAACTCATGTCCATTGAGTCGGGGATGCCATACAACCATCTCATCCTCTGTAGCCCCCTTCTCTTACCGCCTTCTATCTTTCCCAGCATCAGGCTCTTTTCCAATGAATCAGGCCTTCTGATCAGGTGGCCAAAGAATTGGAAGTTTCAACTTCAACATCAGTCCCTCTAATGAACACTCAGGACTGATCTCCATTAGGATAGACGGTTGGATCTCATTGCAGTCCAAGGGACTCTCAAGAGTCTTCTCCAACACCATAGTTCAAAAGCATCAATTCTTCAGTGCTCAGCTTTCTTTATAGTCCAACTCTCACATCCATACATGACTACTGGAAAAACCATAGCCTCGACTAGACAGACATGTGTGGGCAAAGTAATGTCTCTGCTTTTGAATATGCTATCTAGGTTGGTCATTGGCACCCCACCCCAGTACTTTTGCCTGGAAAATCCCATGGACGGAGGATCCTGGTAGGCTTCAGTCCATGGAGTCGCTAAGAGTCGGACACGACTGAGTGACTTCACTTTCACTTTTCACTTTCATGCATTGGGGAAGAAAATGGCAACCCACTCCAGTATTCTTGCCTGGAGAATCCCAGGGATGGGGGAGCCTGGTGGGCTTCCGTCTATGGGGTCGCACAGAGTCGGACACGACTGAAGCGACATAGCAGCAGCAGCAGCATCTAGGTTGGTCATAACTTTCCTTCCAAGGAGTAAACGTCTTTTAATTTCATGGCTGCAGTCACCATCTGTAGTGATGTGGAGCCCAGAAAAATAAAGTCTGACACTGTTTCCACTGTTTCCCCATCTATTTTCCATGAAGTGATGGGACCAGATGCCATGATCCTAGTTTTCTGAATGTTGAGACTTAAGCCAACTTTTTCACTCTCCTCTTTCAGTTTCATCAAGAGGCTCTTTAGTTCCTCTTCACTTTCTGCTATAAGGGTGGTGTCATCTACATATCTGAGGTTATTGATATTTCTCCCGGCAATCCTGATTCTAGCTTGTGCTTCATCCAGCCCAGCATTTCTCATGATGTACTCTGCATATAAGTTAAATAAGCACAACTGAGTTTTCCAAATTTGTTGGCATATTGAGTGCAGCACTTTCACAGCATCATCTTTTAGGATTTGAAATAGCTTACCTGGAAACATCACCTCCACTAGCTTTGTTCATAGTGATGCTTCCTAAGGCCCACTGACTTCATATTCCAGGATGTCTGGCTCTAGGTGAGTGATCACACCATTGTGATCATCTGGGTCATGAAGATCTTTTTTTGTACAGTTCTTCTGTGTATTCTTGCCACTTCTTAATATCTCCTTCTGTTAGGTCCATACCATTTCTGTCCTTTATCAAGCCCATCTTTGCATGAAATGTTTCCTTGGTATCTCTTTCTTGAAGAGATCTCTAGTCTTTCCCCTTCTATTGTTTTCCTCTATTTCTTTGCACTGATCACTGAGGACGACTTTCTTACCTCTCCTTACTCTTCTTTGGAAGTCTGAATTCAAATGGGTATATGTTTCCTTTATCCTTTGTTTTTCACTTCTCTTCTTTTCTCAGCTATTTGTAAGGCCTCCTCAGACAGCTTTTTTGCTTTTTTGCATTTATTTTTCTTGGCAATGGTCTTGATCCCTGTCTCCTGTACAGTGTCAGGAACTCCCATCCATATTTCATCAGGTACTCTGTCTATCAGATATAGTCCCTTAATTCTATTTCCCACTTCCTCTGTACAATCATAAGGGATTTGATTTAGTTCATATAATTATAAATAAAATTGAATATTCCTTTAAATTCATAAGATTTTTAACTTCATTTTATGTAAAGAATTATTTTATATTTTAAATACTTCTTGAGCTAGACTCTTGCATTTTTTTAAACACTTCCCTTACTCTTAACATTTTTTTCAGATTAACTTGATAATAACAGTTATATTTAAACAGTTTATCCTATTATTAAAATTTTTCACTGTGTGGAATATTTGTTAAAATTAATGAACAATTTCAGGGTCTCTTGCATTGCAGGAAAATTCTTTACCAACTGATATATCAGGGAAGCCTTTAATTAGAATATTAGTATCATATTATATATAAAAATTAATTTAGAAAATAGTGATATCTTTTAAAAAATACTGTCTTACATGTTTAATTCCACTGTTTAATGTGTGAACTTATGGAAAACTAATAAACTACATCTATGAAAAAGCAATGATATCCCTAAAATACTGTTTTTCTATTAATAAATATAGTTTGAGTTCTCACCTGATTCTGTTTTCTGAAGAGATTCAGTTTTTTTTAAAAAAATGTAATTCATATGGATAATATATTTATATATACACATATTAATCTTATTTTAGAAATATTATTGCCCATTTTTAAAAAATAGAAGCAATTCCATTCTGTTGAAGTTATCTAAGAAACACATTGCATTCTAAAAGTTAAGTGAACTTTTTTCATCTCTTCTCAGTAATTCTTTTCATAGGAATTGTTTGAAAAAGATTGTGTATGTTGGTGCCAATCCTAGAAAGAAACACTTATGGTTGAGTTAGCATTAAGTTGCTGATAGGCTGCAAGGTTTTTGTTCTTTTCTCACACCCTTACTATTTCCAAAAATGTTTGACTTTTCAGTCTTTCTTTATGAGATAAGCTTTATGAAGCTATGTTTATATATGTTTACATAAAAAATGTCTTCTTCACAATGCCAGGTTGAATATTAGCACAGAAATTGCACAAAGTAGGGAAGTGATTTTCTAAATAGGATGACAGTGGAGTAGAGTGGGGTTCAGAGATGAGGTAGTAGAATGGGAAAATAAATTTTATTTATTTTAAAATTTTTATACAGTTTTTAAGTGTTACTTTTTTCATTTAGTTATTACAGAATATTGGTTATATTCCCTGTGTTGTACAGTATATCTCTGAGTCTGTTTTATATCCAGCAGTTTGTACCTCCCACTACCCAACTCCTACACTGCTTCTTCCCCACACTGGTAACCGCTGATTTGTTCTCTAAATCTGTGAGACTGCCTTTTGTTCATTATAAACTACTTTGTTGTATTTTTTAGATTCTATACATACAAGTGATATCACTGTTTTTGTCTTTCTCTAAAATACTTGCCTTAGTACAGTGCTCTCCAATTCCACCCGTGTTGCTGTAATTGGTAGAATTTTGTTCTTTTTTATGGCTAAGTAGTATTTGTGTGTGTGTGTGTGTGTCCTGTCCTATCATCTGTTGATGGACACTTAAGTTGTTTCCATATCTTAGCAATTGTAAATAATACTTCTGTGAGCACTGGGGTGCATGTATCCTTCTGAATTGGTGTTTTCATCTTTTCTGGATATATGCTCAGGGGTGGGATTACTGGGTCATGGAGTAGTTTTATTTATAGTTTTTTGGGACGCCCCCATACTGTCATTCATAATAGCTGTACCAATTTATATTCCCACCAATGGTGTACAAGGATTCTCTTTCCTCCACATCCTTGCCAACATTTGTTATTTGTGGTCTTTTTGATGATAACCATTCTGATGTGTGTGAGATGATATCTCATAGTGGTTTTGGTTTGCATTTCTCTGCTGATTAGTACTGTTGAGCATCTTTTCATGTGCCTGTTGGCCATCTGCATTTCCTCTTTGGAAGGATGTTTATTCACTTCTGCTCATTTTTAATTAGACTATTGTGGATTTTTTTGATGGGTATTATGGCACCCCACTCCAGTACTCTTGCCTGGAAAATCCCATGGATGGAGGAGCCTGGTGGGCTGCAGTCCATGGGGTCGCTAAGAGTCAGACACGACTGAGGAACTTCACTCTCACTTTTCACTTTCATGCATTGGAGAAGGAAATGGCAACCCACTCCAGTGTTCTTGCCTGGAGAATCCCAGGGACGGGGGAGCCTGGTGGGCTGCCGTTTATGGGGTCACACAGAGTCAGACACGACTGAAGGGACTTAGCATAGCATAGCATCCCCTTATTAGTCAGATCATTTGCAAATTATTTCTCCCATTCAATAGGCTGTTTTTTCCTTCTTATTTTTAAATTAACTTTTTTGGAGTACAGTTGCTTTACCATGTTGTGTTAGTTTCTGCTGTCCAGCAAAGTCAATCAGCTCTGCTGCTGCTGCTGCTGCTGCTGCTAAGTCGCTTCAGTCGTGTCCAACTCTGTGCGACCCCATAGACGGAAGCTCACCAGGCTCCCCTGTCCTTGGGATTCTCCAGGCAAGAACACTGGAGTGGGTTGCCATTTCCTTCTCCAATGCATGAAAGTGAAAAGTGAAAGTGAAGTCGCTCAGTCGTGTCCGACTCTTAGCGACCCCATGGACTAGAGCCTACCAGGATCCTCCGTCCATGGGATTTTCCAGGCAAAAGTACTGGGGTGGGGTGCCATTGCCTTCCCCGACTACTAGACATATATCCCCTCATTTTTTGATTTCCTTCCCATTTAGATCACCACAGAGCAATGAGTAGAATTCCCTGTGTTAAACAGTATGATCTCATTTATTATCTATTTTATACATGGTATCAATAATGTATATATGTCAATCCCAATCTCCCAATTCTTCACAACCCTCTTTCCCCTTGGCATCCATATGTTTGTTCTCTACATCTGTGTCTCTATTTCTGCTTAGCAAATGTGATCATTTATGCCATTTTTTTCTAGATTCCACATATATGCATTAAATAAAATAAACTTTTTTTTTCTCTTTCTGGCTTATTTCCCTCTATATGACAGTCTCTAGGTCCATCCCTATTTCTGCAAATGACCAATTCTGTTCCCTTTTTTTCTGGCTGAGTAATATGACATCGTGTATATGTACTCCATCTTTTTTATCCATATTCCCCTGTTGATGGCCATTTAGGTTGCTTCTGTGTCCTGGATATTGTAAATAGTGTTGCAGTGAACACTGGCGTGCATGTGTCTTTTTGAATTATTGCTTTATATGGGTATATGCCCAGTAGTGGGATTGCTGGGTCATATAATAGTTCTAGTTTTAGCTTTTAAAGAACCTCCATACTGTTGTCCCTAGAGACTTATCAATTTACATTCCCACCAACAGTGTGAGAGTGTTCCCTTTTCCCCACACCCTCTCTAGCATTTGTTGATTATAGCTTTGTTTTGTTTTTCAGTTCAGTTCAGTGATAGCTATTCTGATGGGTGTGAGGTAATAGTTCATTGTGGTTTTGGTTTGCATTTCCCTGATGACTAGTAATGTTGAGCATCTTTTCATATGTTCGTTGCCCATCTATGTATCTTATTTGGAGAAGTGTCTCTTTAGGTCCTCCACCCATTTTTTGATTAAGTTTAGATCAGTTCAGTTGCTCAGTCATGTCCGACTCTTTGAGTTGGAATTCAGCATGTCAGGCTTCACTCTCCATCACGAACTCCCACAGCTTGCTCAAACTCATGTCCATCAAGTTGGTGATGTGATCCAACCATCTCATCCTCTGTTGTCCCCTTCTCCTCTTGCCTTCAATCTTTCCCAGGATCAGGTTATTTTCAAGTGAGTCAGCCCTATGCATCAGGTGGGCCAAAGTATTGGAGCTTCAGCTTCAGCATCAGTTCTTCCAATGAATATTCAGGATTGTTTTCCTTTAGGATTGACTGGGTTGATCTCCTTGCAGTCTAAGGGACTCTCAAGAGTCTTCTCCAACACCACAGTTCAAAGGCATCAATTCTTCAGCACTCAGCTTTCATTATGGTCCAACTCTCAAATCTATACATGACTACTGGAAAAACCATAGCTTTGACTAGATGGACTTTTGTTGACAAAGTAATGTCTCTGCTTTTTAATATGCTGTCTAGGTTGGTCATAGTTTTTCTTCCAAGGAGCAAGTGTCTGTTAATTTTTTAACTTTTTGATTCTTGTTTGTTTTTTGATATTGAGCTGCAGGAGCTGTTTGTATATTTTAGAGAGTAATACCTTACTGCTTGCTTTGCAAATACTTTGTACCATTCTGAGGGTTGTCTTTTAGTTTAGTCTGTGGTTTCCTTTGCTGTACAAAAGCTTTTAAGTTTAATCAGGTCCAATTTGTTTATTTTTGCTTTTATTTTATTTGCTTCAATAGACAGATCCAAAAAAATATTGCTTCAATTTATGTCAGAATGTTCTGCCTATGTTTTCCTCAAGGAATTTTATTGAATCTGGTTTTACATTCATGTTTTTAGTTATTTTGAATTTCTTTTTGTATGTAGTGTTGGAGAATGTACTAATTTCATTCTTATACATATAACTGTCTAGTTTTCCCAGCACCACTTGTTCAAGAGACTGTCTTTTCTCCATTGTATATTCTTGACTCCTTTGTCATAGAGTAATTAACCATAAGTGCATCTGTTTATTTCTGGGCCCTTGATCTTGTTCCATTGATCTATGTGTCTGTTTTTGTGCCAGTATCATACTACTTTCATTGCTGTAGCTTTGTATTATAGTATGAACTCGGGAAATGCGATCCTCCAGCTCTGTTCTCCTTTCTCTAGATGGTTTTGGCTATTCAGGATCTTCTGTGTTCCTATACAAAATTTAAGTTTTTGTTATAGTTTTATGAAAAATGCCATGGGTATTTTGATAAGGATGGCATTGAATCTGTAGATTTCCTTGTGTAGTGTGTTCATTTTACCAGTAATGATTCTTCTAATATAAGAACATGGTATATCTTTCCATCTGTGTCATCTACAGTTACTTTTATTGGTGTCTTATCGTTTTTGGAGTACAGGGAAAATAAATTTTCAGAAGATAAACTTACTTTATCCAAAGCTTATTAATTTTTCCATCTTCTTTGGGCAAGCGAATAAAAAATATCAGTGGCAAAAATAGAAAGTTGAGCATGAGAACTAATAGTAGCTATATACTTACTATGCTGTGACTTATACTATGCTATACTTCATGACAACATCAAGACCACTTTGGCACTCAGAAATCAGTAACTACAAATGGAAAGAATACTAGGCATAGAACTGCAGGTAATAGGCCATAACTAATAAATAAAACATATAGAATGTGCCTAAGTAAAATGGAAAAAATTAAAAACTGACCTCTTTGCCACTTTCTCACTTGTACCCTAAAGGCAGTTTCATGAGGCGTATCACATTGCATGTGACAAATATAACTGCTACTTCTTCTACACTATATTTTTGCTTTTTAAAATTTCCAATTATGCTGTCATTTTCTGGCATGTGCCACAAAGTTTTTTTTTTCTTTTGTCTCTGAGAGATTTTATTAGCAAGGTAATTAAAAACCTGAATTTCTCTTTATAAAATAAGGACTCAATATTAAGCATTTAGGGCCCTGGTGGGCTCAGTGGTAAAGAATCTGCCTACAATGCAGGAGACAGAGGATACATGGGTTCGATCCTTGGGTCAGGAGATACCCCTGGAGGAGGGCATGGAAACCCACTGCAGTACTCTTGTCTGCAGAATTCCATGGACAGAGGACCCTGGCGGGCTATAGTCCATGGGGTCACAAAGACATGACTGAGCAACTAAGCACAGCACAGCACAGAGTCCACCCACCTCCCTTCTTATTCTCCCTCCATTCATGTTGCTTTGTCCCTGGCCCTATGACTTTTCTGTGAATAGCCCTACACATTTGTCAGTCTGTAGAGTAACTGCCATAAAGTAAAGCATAGAGGAATTTAGAATTGAGACAGCCCGAACAAGGAATCTGGATCACCATCCCTCATAATGCCTGTGAGGTATATGGCCAGGAACAAGCCTTGAAATCATACAAAGAACTGATCTGGGAAAGACATAACTTTACAGATACCATGACTTTTGCTGCTGACAACATCTAGTGCATAACTTAATGGTGATGCCTCAAGAAATTGGATCCACAGACCCTGATTTTATCCCTGCTAGAATGTATTCTAGGTATTCCCTGCTGCTTTACATTTCTGGGTCCCAAGCCAAACTCCACTACAGGTGCTTCTGATTAGAGCTTAGCTTTATGCAGGCATCATAGCTTCAAAGTTCTGAGCAAGCAGGTATCTGATGTCTATGGTGGGGGAAAAAATGTCAAACAGCTATTGCATTTGTCAAGGTTCCTATTACAGAATGACTCCCTAAATTGAACGCATCATTCCACATGGCTTATGCAGTATTCAGTATGCAGCACAATTAACCCTCTTCATCTGGACAGAATACATAATTATATTAAAGCACATGCTAAGATTATATGAACATTTTTAAGATCCACATCAAAGGGCTGGTTTATAATTAAGCTTGCAGTTAGCTGTAATCCTAAAACGTTCACCTTTTATTGCTGTTTAGCCATGTGTTCTCCATCCTGTATTTGTACAATTGTGTTTTGATTTTTAAATCCAAATACAGAACTTTATATTTAGCCCTGTTAAATATCACTTTGTTTGCTTTGGCCCATATTTCCAACTTTTTGCAATGCCTTGGAATACGGTTTCTGTCATTCAATACAGTAACTCCACAGTCTTGTGTCATACACAAATTAGATAAACATGCTTTTTGTTTATATTCATATCTCTGATAAAATGTTGAAAAGAGTATAAACTTCTATAGAATACCACAAAGTATTTTCATCTAGGGTGGCATCTAACCATTAATTAATATGTTACACCATATTAACCAAACCTCATTTATCTAGAGTTATATTAAACTCATGTTCATTATTTAGCTTGTATCATGATGATGATAATAATGAAAAGGAATAGATGAAAGGTATTTCAAAGAAAAATTCTTTATAATGTGAGCCTTATACTCAATAGAATCAGGAAATAGAATGTGATTAATAATCAAGGATAATACATTCTCCTGTGTGTGCGCATGTTGCTCAAAAAAGTAAAATTAGAGAATCCCAGATCACTATCACTCGTATATTGAAGATCAGTCTCAACAATGTACCCCTATAAATCTCAAAGTATGTTAGAATGGAGGCCAGCTAACATTTTCTGTGAAGGAACAGACAATAAGTATTACAGACTTCGTAAGTCCTATGACCTCTCTGTACCTTTGCCCTTGTAGAACAAAAGCAGCCATAGACATTACATAAATAAATGGTCATGACAATGTTCCCATGAAAGCTTATTTATAAAAATGTGTTGCCAGATTTGGCCCCAGGCTATAGTTTGTCCATGTTAATGGTTATCTATTCAAGTTTTATCTGCCTTTAACTGACCTTATACACAGGATAACCTTATGAGTTTGATTTTGAATTCTAGTCCTCCTATTTTAAGTCCATGTAGATTCCTTTTGTGGAGAAGGCAATGGCAACCCACTCCAGTACTCTTGCCTGGAAAATCCCATGGACGGAGGAGCCTGGTAGGCTGCAGTCCATGCGGTCGCGAAGACGACTGGGTGACTTCACTTTCACTTTTCACTGTCATGCATTGGAGGAGGAAATGGCAACCCACTCCAGTGTTCTTGCCTGGAGAATCCCAGGGACGGTGGGGCCTGGTGGGCTGCCGTCTATGGGGTCGCACAGAGTCAGACACAACTGAAGCGACTTAGCAGCAGCAGCAGATTCCTTTTGTCTTTCCAAATCAATGAAGATCATCTCTTACAGTTAATCTTAAATAACCACACCAATTGCTTACCATTTATATCACTATGTGGTTGTCAGAATTCTCACAATTTCTAGAGCAAGCATCATCTCTTCACTGATGTCTAGGAACACTAAATCATTGCCTTACCACACTTGAAAGTCCTAAATATCCACCAGAAGAGACAATAAATTAAAAAAATCAACAAGTTTATTCTTTGAAAATGAGCTGTATGGAACATTAGGGAATAGAAAAAGCAAATATGAGATTAAATTCATGTTCCATACGAGTTTAAAAATCAGTTACAGAGATGAGAAACGAAGAGGAAACTAATGCCTCCTAACAAATAGGAAGTGCCCAGTGGATGGTGAGAAAACTAAGATAGTTAAGTGTGCCATAAGATGGTCTAGGCAAGGGAAAGTGAAGAAGCATTTAAATGAAATGTCACCTATTCGCAAATTACTTTCTCCCAAATGATTTAAAAGTCATACATAAAATCACTGTCAGTTTAGTTCAGTCGCTTAGTCATGTCTGACTCTTTGCAACCCTGTGGAATGGAGTACACCAGGCTTCCCCGTCCATCACCAACTCCCAGAGCTTGCTCAAATTCATGTCCATTGGGTCAGTGATGCCATCCAACCATCTCATCCTCTGTCATCCCCTTCTCCTCCTGCTTTTAATCTTTCCCAGGATTAGGATCTTTTCCAGTGAGTCATTTCTTTGCATCAGGTGGCCAAAGTATTGGAGTTGCAGCTTCAGCATCAGTTGTTCCAAATGAATATTGAGGACTGATTTCCTTTAGGATTGACTGGTTTGATCTCCTTGCAGTCCAAGGGACCCTCAAAAGTCTTCTCCAACATCACTGTTCAAAAGCATCAATTCTTCAGTGCTCAGCTTTCTTTATGGTCCAACTCTCATATCCATACATGACCCCTGGGGGAAAAAAAAATAAAACATAGCTTTGACTATATGGAACTTTGTCAGCCAAGTAATGTCTCTACTTTTTAATATGCTGTCTAGGTTGTCTAATATGTTGTCTAACTTTTCTTCCAAGGAGCAGGCATCTATTAATTTCATAGCTGCAGTCAATATCTGCAGCGATTTTGGAGCCCAAGAAAATAAAGTCTGTCACTGTTTTCATTGTTTTCCCATCTATTTGCCATGAAGTAAAAATTACTATAGCATGTTTAAAATCAGGAGAGATGATGAAAAACAAACAAAAAAAAAGAACAGAAGGGAAGTAACTTTTAGCACTTTCTTTTGCTAGTGATCCTGTAAAGCATTTTACACAGGCTGATCATTTAATCAGGCTTTCCTGGTAGCTCAGTGGTAAAGAATCCACCTGTCAAAGCAGAAGACACAGGTTCCATCTCTTGGGTGGGGAAATTCCCTGGAGTAGGAAATGGTAACCCACTCCAGTATTTTTGCATGGACAGAGAATCCTTGCAGACTACAGTCCCTGGAGACACAAAGGAGTCAGATACAACTTAGCCACTAAACAACAATAGTCATTTAACCACTAACTCACTGTGAGATGAGTTTTGCTGATTACTATTTTATAACAGGGCAACTGAGAATCAAGGAGGTGAAATAGTTTACCTAGGGACACAATGTTGTTCAATAGTGAACTGAGACTCTAATCCAATTCATTCTGTCTCTAAACACTTTTCCCCCTATTTATACTACATTGAAAACATATCAATATAAAATATGCAGATAGACCTAAAAAGAGAAACAATTGCTTGTATACTTTATTTAAACTGCAACCTAATGAAGATTGCCTGATTCATATTTTCTTCAGAGAAAAAAAAAATAAGATAAACAGATTTCTAAATCTATCTTCAGAGTTTACACTAGCAAAAAAGTGTTAAATGTATTTGGACATAGCTAGCAATGAATACGGAGAAGGCAATGGCACCCCACCCCAGTACTTTTGCCTGGAAAATCCCATGGAGGAGGGAGCCTGGTGGGCTCCAGTCCATGGGGTTGCTAAGAGTCGGACACGACTGAGCGACTTCACTTTCACTTTTCACTTGCATGCATTGGAGAAGGAAATGACAACCCACTCCAGTATTCTTGTCTGGAGAATCCCAGGGACGGGGGAGCCTAGTGAGCTTCCGTCTATGGGGTCGCGCAGAGTCGGACACAACTGAAGCGACTTAGCAGCAGCAGCAATGAATATTCTAAATTTTATTCAAACAGAGATTGCCTCCATCTAATTTACACCATTTACATTTTGGAATGCAAATTGCTCCCATGCTGTGGTGTTTCTAGAGAAGTAGTTAGATACATTCTTTAACAATTGGAAATTTGTAAACTTCAGGTGTTTTCCATTTTGGAATTCTTTACTAAATGTTGTTTCTGCAGTCAGAACTGAAATTGCAGCATAGAAGTATGAATACAATGCAGATTGAGAAAGGATCAGGTTGGAAAGAGCATTGGTAATGAGCAAGTGCCAAATGTGTATAACAGATATTAAGTTGGAAGTTTTAAATTAGGCACTAGATACAGTCAAGTCCGATTCAAAGACAGGTTACAAAAACTTAATCCAAAGTTGTTACATACTCTAAGAATCTCATACACATGAAGACAAATGAAGAGTAGGGAGGTTGGTGCAAAGACTTTAAATATAACTGTTTGAATGCTATTCTCTAGATTTGTACAGTGGAAGGAAGGTAATTTTCCCTTCAGGTCAAGACAATATGAGGATTGTTAGTAGAATAACTCAAGAGAGCTTCCTTGGTCCCCTGAAGTGAATTACATCACTTGCTGATGCCTGCCAAGAAAATCGAAGACAAAGAAGGCCACCCAGTCACCTGATGGCAGTGTAAGGAATGTGCTTACTCTGTTATAATTGTGTTTTCAGAGTTTGTGTAGGTGAAGAATGTCCGAGTGCTTCCTAAGGACCAGACACAGAGCATAATTAAAATCTGTCTTAGAGTTCGTCCAATAGGGTCACCTAGAGGGAAAGTTGAAGGCGGAGACTGAGTTTTGAAGGGGTTAAGTTCAGTTCAGTTCAGTTCAGTCGCTCAGTAGTGTCCGACTCTTTGCAACCCCATGAATGTAGCATGCCAGGCCTCCTGTCCATCACCAATTCCCAGAGTACACCCAGACTCATGTCCATCGAGTCAGTGATACCATCCAGCCGTCTCATCTTCTGTCGTCCCCTTCATCTCCTGCCCCTAATCCCTCCCAGCATGAGAGTCTTTTCCAATGAGTCAACTCTTCACATGAGGTGGTCAAAGTACTGGAGTTTCAGCTTTAGCATCATTCCTTCCAAAGAAATCCCAGGGCTGATCTCCTTCAGAATGGACTGGTTGGATCTCCTTGCAGTCCAAGGGACTCTCAGGAGTCTTCTCCAACACCACAGTTCAAAAGCATCAATTCTTCAGCGCTCAGCCTTCTTCACAGTCCAGCTCTCACATCCATACATGACCACAGGAAAAACCAAAGCTTTGACTAGACGGACCTTTGTTGGCAAAGTAACGTCTCTGCTTTTGAATATGCTATCTAGGTTGCTCATAACTTTCCTTCCAAGGAGTAAGTGTCTTTTAATTTCATGGCTGCAGTCACCATCTGCAGTGATTTTGGAGCCCAGAAAAATAAAGTCTGACACTGTTTCCACTGTTTCCCCATCTATTTCCCATGTAGTGATGGGACCAGATGCCATGATCTTCGTCTTCTGAATGTTGAGCTTTAAGCCAACTGTTTCACTCTCCTCTTTCACTTTCATCAAGAGGCTTTTTATTTCCTCTTCACTTTCTGCCATAAGGGTGGTATCATCTGCATATCTGAAGTTACTGATATTTCTCCTGGCAATCTTGATTCCAGCTTGTGTTTCTTCCAGTCCAGCATTTCTCATGATGTACTCTGCATATAAGTTAAATAAGCAGGGTGACAATATACAGCCTTGACGTACTCCTTTTCCTATTTGGAACCAATCTGTTGTTCCATGTCCAGTTCTAACTGCTGATCCTGACCTGCATACATATTTCTCAAGAGGCAGATCAGGTGGTCTGGTATTCCCATCTCTTTCAGAATTTTCCACAGTTTATTGTGCCACACAGTCAAAGGCTTTGGCATAGTCAATAACACAGAAATAGATGTTTTTCTGGAACTCTCTTGCTTTTTCCATGATCCAGAGGATGTTGGCAATTTGATCTCTGGTTCCTCTGCTTTTTCTAAAACCAGCTTGAACATCTGGAAGTTCACGGTTCACATATTGCTGAAGCCTGGCTTGGAGAATTTTGAGCATTACTTTACTAGCATGTGAAATGAGTGCAATTGTGCGGTAGTTTGAGCATTCTTTGGCATTGCCTTTCTTTGGGATTGGAATGAAAACTGATCTTGTCCAGTCCTGTGGCCACTGCTGAGTTTTCCAAATTTGCTGGCATATCGAGTGTAGCACTTTCACAGCATCATCTTTCAGGATTTGAAATAGCTTAACTGGAATTCTATCACCTCCACTAGCTTTGTGCGTAGTGATGCTTTCTAAGGCCCACTTGACTTCACATTCCAGGATGTCTGGCTCTAGGTCAGTGATCACACCATCATGATTATCTGGGTCGTGAAGCTCTTTTTTGTACAGTTCTTCTGTGTATTCTTGCCACCTCTTCTTAATATCTTCTGCTTCTGTTAGGTCCATACCATTTCTGTCCTTTATTCAGCCCATCTTTGCAATAAATGTTCCCTTGGTATCTCTAATTTTCCTGAAGAGATCTCTAGTCTTTCCCATTCTGTTGTTTTCCTCTATTTGCATTGATCGCTGAAGAAGGTTTTCTTATCTCTTCTTGCTATTCTTTGGAACTCTGCATTCAGATGCTTATATCTTTCCTTTGCTCCTTTGCTTTTCGCTTCTCTTCTTTTCACAGCTATTTGTAAGGCCTCCCCAGACAGCCATTTTGCTTTTTTAGCATTTCTTTTCCACAGGGATGGTCTTGATCCCTGTCTCCTGTACAATGTCATGAACCTCCGTCCATAGTTCATCAGGCACTCTATCTATCAGATCTAGGCCCTTAAATCTATTTCTCACTTGCACTGTATAATCATAAGGGATTTGATTTAGGTCATACCTGAATGGTCTAATGGTTTTCTCTACTTTCTTCAATTTCAGTCTGAATTTGGCAATAAGAAGTTCATGGTCTGAGCCACAGTCAGCTCCCGGTCTTGTTTTTGCTGACTGTATAGAGCTTCTCCATCTTTGGCTGCAAAGAATATAATCAATCTGATTTTGGTGTTGACCATCTGGTGATGTCCATGTATAGAGTCTTCTCTTGTGTTGTTGGAAGAGGGTGTTTGTTATGACAATTGCATTTTCTTGGCAAAACTCTATTAGTCTTTGTCCTGCTTCATTCCGTATTCTGAAGGGATTAAGGGCAGTCATAAATAAAATGGTCAAGAATCTTGCAGATGAGGTCAACCAGTAACAGAAGTCTTTGTAGAACCCATGAAAGTATCCAATGAGAAAAAAGGTCTAATTTAAATATTCTTCATGCCACTCTTATGCTGCATACAGCTAGCTAGCAGGTCGTAACTGGAGGAGGCAAAGAAGTTGTAGCTTTGCCTTGAGATTGATTGTGGATTAGCATATTATCCTGATAGTCACATTATTTAATTTATGCTCTATGGATGTGTGAAAGCGACTGTAGGATGATAGGACTTACCTAGGTTTTCTTCCAAGGTGACCACCATGGAAGAAAATTTCAAAGATTAATGGAAACAAAAATAAAAATGCTTTTTGGTTCCATGTCATGAGTCCTTCTTCGTCAACCTATCGGGTACATATCTTTTTATGATCAGGATAATTTTATTTCTATGAGCTTACATAAGAAAGAGTTGGAAGGAAAGTTGATAAACTGGAAATTATAGCACTGTGAATGTTAGGTTAAGCCATATGGTCCTTATTAGGTAGGAAGGGGGAAATCATTGAATGTTGGGGTCTGATAGATGAGTATTATGACAATGACTAGCATTATTTGTAGTGATGAAATGGACCATTTTCTGATGGAAGTTTAGTAACGCAAAAGGCAGTAAAGGTCTCTGAACATGTTAAATACTTGAGTACATAGAAATAAATTTTTCTCTTTTGGTTTAAAACAACAATAATAATATTTTCTGAGGTGTAAATATATGTGAAATTAAAATACATGTTAATAGCACAAAACGAAGGCATCAAAATATAAGTTCCTTATTTTGGAAAAAGTAGAAATTAAGAAAGATAATTTGGAGATGTATATTAATCTCTAAAGTAATGACAAAGAATAAAACAATATATCATTAAAAACCTAGTAAAGTACTCGAGATTCATGTACTTTACTGATGTAAATGACACTTCAGTGAAAACAAGAAAAAATTTAAAATATCCCTTTTGGGAATGTCTCATGGCTTTTGATCATATCTATTTTGTAATGCCAAGATGCACACAAAAAATACACACACACACACACACTTTATCTTCCATTGTTTGTCCTCTCATCTGCTCTTTATATCTTTCTCTAGTTTGCTTGTGTCTGTTCTTTCTCCCACATGAGTACCAAGTTCTTAACAGTAATGGCAAGAATTCTCCACAGGGGCTCCTAGTTTCATTCTGAGCCATTTTACGAGATTCTCTGGACCTGGGCATTTATGGCACCCATGACTGGAGCGAGGAGTTGATCATTGGATGGTCAGGGGGCTGATCTGGGGTTTGTCTTGTCAAGAACAGTTGCTTTAGAGCTGGGGTTGACACACTTTTCCTTTAAAGGATCAGATAGCAAAATTGTTCAGCTTTGTGCACCAGTGCACTATGTTGGGACCCTTCAACACTGCTATTACCAGGATGAGTGCAGGCATGGACAATATGTAACCAACTGAATGTGACTGTGTTCCAGTAATACTTCCTTTAACAATGTATGAGGCAGGCAGGCCATATTTGTCCCACTGGACCCTAGTGCTATGACCCATGCAGTAGATAAAAGAAGATAAGTGCACATAACTTTTCAATCATTGCTCTGTTTGCAGATCAGTCTGCTGAAGGCTTTCTGCTGTTTTATAAGCTTTGGCTAGCACCAGTGGTATTTCAGACATTCCTTAGATTTAAGGTTCCATTTTCTTATTCTATTTTAAATTTCAATTTTTTATAGTTTTGGTTCTTAAAAACAGAATGTAAGCAATTATATTAGTATAAGAATATAAAGTGATTTAAAAAAATCTGTTATATTGAAGAGAATCAATATTTTCAAGTTAATTGTTGAAAATGTAGTCTACAATACCAAAAAAGAAAGAAATGCAATTTCACTTTTTATAGGCCTACTGTTAATAAGCCCTGTTTTCCCAGGCCTTCTATCTGTATTGTGAACATGGATCAAATACAGAATTACCTAGAGAAATTCAAATAAAATAGGAGAACTTCGGGTCATGGCAGTAGTGTACTTCTTGTTCCAAGAGAAGGCAAGCAACGGCTTCTTATATTCAGTTTGACTGGGTGGGTATTCACTCCGGCTTTTATATTTCTGTGATCCTTTGGCACAAAATTTTTAACATTGTATTAACTTTATCCCTAGAGTTGAAAAATATATGTCCCAAAGGTTAATATTAAGCAGAGTTGTCCTTGGTAGAAAATATATTTAGTTCCAATTATGAAAAAAAGTACATAAAAGTGTAATAAAGCTGTTTGGAAAAACAAGCATCAGGTGCTTTTTCCTGTCCTCTCAGGAGAGAGCACAGCTCTGTTGGAAAGCAGCCTTGGAGATGGAAATGCCTGTTTTCTCGTCATCTTACCGTGCCTTATTAGTGTGCTCCTGGTAAATTACTTTGGCCTTTTCTTAAAATCTCAGGTGATGAGTTTGCAAGAACTCATTGCCTTCTACTCAGAGGTTTCAGGAGGCCTTATTAACTGCCTTTTTTTTTTTTAATTAGCTCTTTGTGGTCTTCCAAAGCATCTTTTTTTTTTTTTTAATTAAATTTTATTTTGCTTAACTTTACAATATTGTATTGCTTTTGCCATACATCAAGATGGATCCGCCACAAGTATACATGTGTTCCCCATCCCAAAGCATCTTTTAAAAAATATATCTCTTAAGTAATTTCTATTCCCTCACCAGGTTTTGATTGGTCTTCTTAAGTATTAACTGGAGAAAAATATCTATAGTTTCCATTTCATGAAGTATTTACTCTGTGGCACAATGAGAAAATGGACAACTGAACAATAGTTAATTTTGAAATGAGGTGGATTTTCTTTTGGCTGCAAACAGTTGCTCTTTATAGGTTCATGGTTTCTAGGGAATTTGGCTGCAGTATGAATTTTGTTTCTTGAAACTATTCATACAGTCTTGATACACACATATGTGAAACATTATAAGAAAAATTCTGTTTGGAGTTGGGGACAAAGAAAAATTGCCAGGAAAGTAGATAAGGACACTGGTGCTCACACTAGCGAGACCTGGATTTTATGATCAGCCTGTGTCTGTTCTTTAGGGATCCATTTTCTGGAGGCCTCTCATTCTTATTGACCCCACGCATCCATGTTTATATTATCATTTCTTATTTGATCATAGCTCTAAGAGTGAAATCTCTAAATGAAAAAAGTCTGAATCCACTTACCAATTTATGTGCCATACCTGGCAGCTCCCTAGACCCTGAGGCTGGTTGCTTCTGTTGAAGTCTGACAAACAGTAAATTTGGGACATTACTCTAAGTTGTGTAAAAAAACCTCAAAACACATGACAGATATCAGAAAATTGGAGGCAGAGGTTAAATTCTCTGATTACTTGAAGAAAAGGAGTTGGGTAAATGCAAAGAATGTTATCATTTATGGAGACACATTTCCTTATTAACCATCACTTTCCTGTCAACAAATATCCTCCAAAAGGCTCAATTTATCTTTGACTGTTTTGCATGCAGCCCTTGGCAGCCACCTAGTAAAACTTTTGGTACTATGCATACTGTTCAGTCCTGGGTGTTCTTTGGAAGGACTGATGCTAAAGCTGAAACTCCAGTACTTTGGCCACCTCATGCGAAGAGTTGACTCATTGGAAAAGACCCAGATGCTGGGAGGGAGTGGGGGCAGGAGGAGAAGGGGACAACAGAGGATGAGATGGTTGGATGGCATCACTGACCCAATGGACATGAGTTTGAGTGAACTCCGGGAGTTGGTGATGAATGGGGAGGCCTGATGTGCTTTGATTCATGGGATTGCAGAGTCGGACATGACTGAGTGACTGAACTGAACTGATACTGTTTACAAATATCTCATTATAAATTGGGCCTTACAGCTGGTAAACACAGAAAAATTAACCATGAAAACAAACCAATACTCCAAACCAAAAAATAGGTAGATCAAAGTGAAAAATCTCAAACCAAACTTCTCAAGTCAAACATGACTCTAAATGTCCTGTCCCATAATAAGGTCAGCTTATTGGAAAGTGACAGCATTATTTTAATTCAAACATGGTCATTTATCTAAAACACATGATATCCCTCAATGATAAAAAGAAAGGCCATAGAAAATAGGTACAATTAAACTTTTCCTCCCACTCAAATATAAGAAATACTTACTAGGTAATTCATACCCTAATATTTCAGGTTAGCCTATTTGTAAAATTTTACTGTAGGAGGTGATGCCTTATTAGCTACTGCAGTACAAGGAAATTACAAATTCAATTTTAAGCATATGTTAACATGCTTATACTTTATTACTTCAGTTCAGTCGCTCAGTCGTGTCCGACTCTTTGTGACCCCATGAACCGCAGCACGCCAGGCCTCCCTGTCCATCACCAACTCCCGGAGTTCACTCAAACCCATGTCCATTGAATGGGTGATGCCATCCAGGCATCTCATCCTCTGTCGTCCCCTTGTCCTCCTGCCCTCAATTTTTCCCAGCTCAGGGTCTTTTCCAATGAGTCAGCTCTTTGCATCAGGTGGCCAAAGTATTGGAGTTTCAGCTTCAACATCAGTCCTACCAATGAACACCCAGGACTGATGTTCTTTAGGATGGACTGGTTGGATCTCCTTGCAGTCCAAGGGACTCTCAAGAGTCTTCTCCAACACCACAGTTCAAAAGCATCAATTCTTTGGCTCTCAGCTTTCTTTATAACTTACCAGTAGAAGAAAAAATATATACAGTACTAGTTACTCTGTCTGGATTCTCACAGGAGATTAAGTTGTTCCTCTGTATACCTTGAGGGCAGATTAAATGTATTGACATGTCACTGATATTTACACAGCCTCTTCTGAAATAGGTTAGTTTTTTAACTGATTCTGAAAGACTAGTTACAAGCAAAGCTTGACAATGGAAGACAATACCTTATTAAGGTAAGTGGAACATCAGCAAAAATATAAGTAGCCTTCATGTATATCTTCTTGCCTGGAGAACCCCATGGACAGAGGAGCCTATGAGCCTACAGTCCACAGATTCGTAGAGTCAGACATGAAGGAGCTACTAACACACTATTCAACTTTTATCTATGTTTGTATTTATATGATATTTGACCCTAATCCATTAATTTATATAATTTATTTCCACATATACTTCCTGCCTTTTGTGACTCATTCTCAAGAATTCTGTCAAATATAATCATTTTAAGACTAATATACAGTTTAGTACAAAGGGAAAAATGTAATTCACATTATAACAAAAAATAAAGAACTAATGCATTTTTGATAGTAATTTTTTTTTTCTGTTAGGAAGAACTAAAAGTTTCCAGTGGAGACATAGAATAAAAAGGTTATACCCCCCACCCCCCGCCCCAGCAAATTTATTCATTCCGTCATCACATTTAGCATTTTCTGTTCATGGGCAGTGTAGCACAAACATATTTGACTAATGCCTAAACATCCTGATTCTCTTGTCTTACAAGTAATATGGAAACTGATGATTTTCTAATATTGATTGGTCTAAGATTTTGAATCCATATAATTCATCTCAGTGAAACACTTCCTTAGAAATCTCTTTTTACCTAAATTAACCTTGTTGGAGTTTCATGGCCATTGTTCAGTCAGTAAGTTGTGTCCAACTTTTTGCAACTGCAGGGGCTGCATGCAGTACACCAGGCTTCCCAATCCTTCACAATCTCCCAGAGTTTGCTCAAACTCACATCCATTGAGTTGGTGATGCCATCCAACCATCTCATCCTCTGTCATCCCCTTCTTCTGCCTTCAATTTTCCCCAGCATCAGAGTCTTTAATAATGAGTCATCCTTTGCATCAGGTGGCCAAAGTATTACAGCTTCAGCATCAGCCCTTCCAATGAATGTTTGGGGTTGATTTCCTTTAGGATTGACATCTTTGATCTTGCTGCAGTCCAAGGGACTCTCAAGAGTCTTCTCAAATACCACAATTCAAAGCATCAATTATTTGGCGCTTAGCCTTTTTTATGGTCCAACTCTCGCATCTGTAATGACTACTGGAAACACCATAGCTTTGATTATATGGACCTCTATCAGCAAACTCGGGGAAGGCGATGGCACCCCACCCCAGTACTTTTGCCTGGAAAATCCCATGGACGGAGGATCCTGGTAGGCTCCAGTCCATGGGGTCACTAAGAGTCGGACACGACTGAGCGACTTCACTTTCATTTTTCACTTTCATGCATTGGGGAAGGAAATGGCAACCCACTCCACTGTTCTTGCCTGGAGAATCCCAGGGACGGGGGAGCCTGGTGGGCTTCCTTCTGTGGGGTCGCACAGAGTTGGACACGACTGAAGCGACTTAGCAGCAGTAGCAGCATCAGCAAACTAATGTCTCTGCTTTTGAATATGCTGTCTAGGTTGGTCATAGCTTTTCTTCCAAGGAGCAAGAATGTTTTAATTTCATGGTTGCAGTCAATGTCCACAGTGATTTTGGAGCCTAGGAAAATAAAGTCTGTCACTGTTTCCCTTTTTTCCCTACCTATTTGCCATGAAGTGATGGGACCAGATGCCATGATCTGAGTTTTTTGAATGTTGAGTTTTAAGCCAGCTTTTTCATTTTTCTATTTCACCTTCATGAAGGGAATCTTTAGTTCTTCTTTGCTTTCTTCCATAAGTGTGGTGTCAAGTGCATATCTGAGGTTATTGATATTTCTCCCTGCAATCCTGATTCCAGCTTGTGCTTCATCCAGCCCGGCATTTTGCATGATATTCACTACATGTAAGTTAAATAAGCATGGTGACAATATACAGCCTTGATGTACTCCTTTCTCAATTTTGAACCAGTTCATTATTCCACGTCCAGTTCTGATTCTTGTTTCCTGCATACAGATTTATCAGGAGGCAGGTAAGGTGGTCTGGTATTCCCACCTGGTAATCCCCACCTGGTAATCCCCATCTGGTATTCCCCTTGAAGAATTTTCTAGTTTGCTGTGATCCACACAACCACACAATTGATATTTAGCATAATCAATGAAACAGAAGTAGATGCTTTTCTGAAATTCTCTTACTATACTATGATTGAACAGATGTTGACAATTTAGTCTTTGGTTCCTCTGTCTTTTCTAAACCCAACTTGTACATCTGGAAGTTCTCAGCTGAAGTCTCAAGTTAGACTGTTGAAGCCTAACTTGAAGGATTTTGAGCATTTCCTTGCTATCATGTGAAATGAGTGCAATTTTGCAGTAGTTTGAACATTGTTTGGTATTGCCTCTTTTTGGAGACTGGAATAAAAACTGACCTTTTACCGCTCTGTGGCCACTGCTGAGGTTTCCACATTTGCTGGCATATTGAGTGTAGGACTGTAACAGAATCATCTATTAGGATTTGAAATAGCTCACCTGGAATTCCATCACCTCCTCTAGCTTTGTTTGTAGTGATGTTTTCTAAGGTACACTTGACTTCACACTCCAGGATGTCTGGCTCTAGGTGAATAACCACAGCATCATGATTATCCAGGTCATTAAGATATTTTTGTATAGTTCTTCTACGTATATTGCCATCTCTTCTTAATATCTTCTGCTTCTGTTAGGTCCATACTGTTTTTGTCCTTTATTGTGCCCAACTTTGCATGAAGTGTTCCCTTTGTATCTCTAATTTTCTTAAAGAGATCTCTAGTCTTTCCCATATTATCCTTTTCCTCTATTTCTTTGCATTGTTCATTTAGGAAGGCTTTCTTATCTCTCCTTGCTCTTCTTTGTGACTCTGCACTCAAATGGGTATATCTTTCCTTTTCTCCTTTTCTTTGCTTCTCTTCTTTTCTCGAATGTAAGGCCTCCTCAGAAAACCATTTTGCCTTTTTGCATTTCTTTTTCTTGGGAATGGTTTTGATCACTACCTCCTATACAGTATTATGAACCTCTGTCCATAGTTCTTCAGGCACTCTCTATCAGATCTAATCCCTTGAATCTATTTGTGACTTCTACTGTATAATTATAAGGGATTTGATTTAGGTCATACTACAATGGTCTCGTGGTTTTCCCTACTTTCTTCAATTTCAATCTGAAAGTTAAAATAAGGAGCTTATGATATGAGCCACAGTCAGCTCCCAGTCTTGTTTTTGCTCACTGTATAGAGCTTCTCCATCTTTGGCTGCAAAGAATATAATCAGTCTGATTTTGGTGTTGGCCATCTGGTTATGTCCATGTGTAGAGTTTTCTCACTGGAAGAAAGCGAGAAGATGGTGTTTGCAATGACCAGTGTGTTCTCTTTGCAAAACTCTGTTAGCCTTTGCCCTGCTTCATTTTGTACTCCAAGGCCAAACTTGCCTGTTGTTCTGGGTATCTCTTGACTTCTTACTTTTGCATTCCAGTACCCTATGATAAAAAGGACATTTTGTTTGGGTGTAATTTCAAGAAGATCTTGTAGGTCTTCACAGAACCATTCAATTTCAACTTCTTCAGCATTATTGATTGGGGCATAGACTTGAATTATTGTTATATTGAATAGTTTGCATTGGAAACAAACCAAGATCATTCTGTTGTTTTTGAGATTGTACCCAAGTACTGCCTTTCAGTCTCCTTTGTTGACTATGATGCCTACTCCATTTCTTCTAAGGGATTCATGCCCACAATAGTAGATACATAGGTCACCTGAATTAAAATGACTCATTCCACTTTATTTTAGTTCACTGATTCCTGAAATATAAATGTTCACTCTTGCCATCTCCTGTTTGACCACTTCCAATTTACCCTGATTCATGGACCTAAAATTCCATGTTCCTATGCAGTATTGTTCTTTACGATACCTGACTTTACTTTCATCACCAGACACATCCACAACTGGGCATTGTTTCCACTTTGGCTCAGCCTCTTCAATCCTTCTGGAGCTATTTATCTGCTCTTCTCCAGTAGTATAATGGGTACCTACTGACCTGGGGAGTTCATCTCTCAGAGTAATATCCTTTTGCTTTTTCATACTGTTCATGAGGTTCTCCAGAAAAGAATGCTGATGTGGGCTCCCATTCCCTTCTCCAGTGGACCATGTTTAGTCAGAACTCTCCATCATGACCCACCCATCTCAGGTGGCCCTACATGACATTGCTTGTAATTTCATTGAGTTAGACAAAGCTGTTATCCTAGTCTCATGATTGTGTTTGTGTATGTGTTTTATAACTTGGCAGTTTGTACATCTGGATCTAAGTTTTTCTGACACCTCTCTCAAAAATAACGTTATAATTTAGCTAGATTTTTTACTACAGCAGCAATCCTGTCTTAATTGATGTGAACTAACTAATACATGGTATTGTGGCTTAAAGGACTCTTGGTCTCAGAGTTTTCAGTAAATAACAAAGACTTCTGCCTTAAATGTAAGTTGCTTAAATTCTGAAATGAGAGGCCAGGTAAATATGAAGGAACCAAAAATATCCAAGTGTGCATTCATATCAAGAACCTATGATTTAGTTATTCAAAGATATTTATGAGTGAAAGAGATACACTTAATAAGTATGTCAGGATAACAATTAAAAGGTAGGACCTTGACAAACTAGAATATACTGTTATGCTACTTATTACATAGACACTAGGTTTTAACAAAATCCTCACATACATGAAGGTGTGAAACTAATATTTGGCATAGTAAAACACAATTATTTTGAATAGGATAGCGTTTTGATTTAGTGAGGATGCTGAGAAATGCTCTAAAATTAAAGGTTACGATTAGCATATAGTGATTTGTTTTCTATAACATCTTTGAAAATTAAGGAGTAAGTTTTGTACAATATAAAGTAATTTATAGTAATACAGTATATGCAAAAGATGGAAAATTTTTAACTTTATAAATTAATGGATACAGTCATTCCTGTATTAATTCCACTGAAGCATCTGTTGCTCATAAAGGTTTCAAAGATCACTCCTACCCTCTATTTGGAAATTGGCACCACTACTGAACACTCCAGCCTCTACCGCCAGAACCCTTGCTATTTCTTCCCTTTCCTTAGGCAAATCGTATTGCCTTGTCCCAGTCTCAATAGTTACTGCATCATAATTGTTGTCAGATAAAATTAATAGTAACATTTTAATCCTCATCCACCCTAGCCAAGTGGTCAGATAAAATTAATAGTTAATACTTTCTCACTCTAACCAAGACTATTTTGACAGTTATTAAAAAAATATTTGTTTAAGTCTCCTTCAGAATTAACCTGTAAATCAACATGAAGTTGAGTATTCTTGAAGAGGTGAGTTTTGCATTGTTAGTTGTGGGCACTCAGATGCTAGAACTCACATTTCTAGGGCATACTTAAGATCTTTGTTTGTCTATGAAGAAAGAATACTTAAGTATATCAGCAAAAGTTAGAATTCTCACCTATATGTGTAAACATTCCCCAGTTTTCTGTTTGTAGGATGTTCGGTTTCATGAAGAAAATTTTTACCCATAAATTTAAAACTTCAAAACATGTCATATCCTGTGATCTCCCAAAGAAATGTGGAATCATCATACTTTATGGGTAAACTCAAGAAATGTGGACCCTCCCATCATTAATGATACATTTTTCTAATTGTATCTGAAAATGGTTTCCTTGCATGTAGTCAACACAGATCCCCATATTTGGTACAACTCTCTTTAGTTTATATTATTACTTTGTAAAATGTTTTACTTTAAGATATAACATTTGTAAAATTACCTTGTTTACAGCATTTGAGGACACAAGGCCAGAAATACTGTAAACTTGATTTGTACATTGAGTGGAAAAAGAAGATGATAGAATCCCATTAGAGGAAAACAAGTAAACTAGATTGTCACTTTAAGAGATTTCTCATGGAGGATTTATTCTTTAGCTTGTTATGATATCATTTTTATAGAAGCAGCTGTACTTGTTATCGCACTCTGCCACATCATCAGTCATCTAGCTACTGCAGAGAATTCCCCCCGGCAGAACAGGACATTCATGGGTTTATATTACTGCCATAAATTCTTTCACTGTAAGTTTTTATACAAATAATCCCATGTCTCTTGTATACATTACGCCAATTGGTTAATAACATGATCTCTACCAGGGGATTTCTGGAATGTTCTATCTTTTAAAACAATGGTCCAGAGTACATTATTACATACACTAAAAATACTCCAAATGAAATCAGGCACTCTGAGGACATCTATATGATGAGAAAATACGTTTTCCCTTGATTTTTTCAATTTAACCTGGTGACTTTTCTTTTAGCTGAATGACATGAAAACAAGTGTTGGAAAAAGGGATATTATAAGGTTAGTATGTTAAAAAAAAATTAACAATAGAGTAGATTCTCAAATGATAATGATAAGTTTCAGGCCATGAAACTTTTCACAGTTCTTTTCTTCCACTGCTGTTCAGAATCCCAGCATTTCCATTATGCCAATTGCTAAGTAGTTGTCAGATTTTTGGCCATTAGCAATTTCTTCACACGATAGAAGTAAAGAGTACTTAAGAACACCAATTGGTACATTGACTAAAGCATAAATGTACTAATCTGATTTTCTTTTACCTCCTTTTATGTGTGAAGAATACGATAATAGGATCTCACATGTTATTCCACAACTCTAAAAGTTGAAAATGTTCTTCCTTGGGTCTTCTTTCATCAATTATACCATCTGCTATGTTCTGGTGAGTTCCATTTCTGATTGTATGAAACCATTAACTGGGTCTCAGATTTTAGTGATAAATAATATCTGAAGAACCACAGGAAATTTTTCAAGAAAAGAATGCAGATACAACAAAAAGTACATTGATTTAGATTTGGAGAAGAGAATTTGGGGATAGTGTGTATGATAATTCAGAGTGACTTGATTTAACATCATGATTCCAAGGCCAATCACAATTTCCAATATGAAAAAGTAAGATCAAATAAATAAAACTTTTAGTTGCTCGCATACTGCCCTCAGTACTATGTTCTTTTGATGTAAATGTATTCAGTAGCTTAAATTTAGCTTCAGTTAGAGTTTAAGGTATGCCTGTTGTTGAAATAAAAAATAAGGTCACTCCAAAAATGATATCCTCAAAATAGAGGTAAGTAGATTATCAAGTTATAGATTTATGTATATAGTAGAATCTCATTTGTAGGGAAATATCATAAATATGTTTGCTTGTGCTTATACTATTTAAGGGTACTTACAAAAGTGTTAATTGTGGAAATAGATGGGGAAACAGTGGAAACAGTGTCAGACTTTATTTTGGGGGGCTCCAAATCACTGCAGATCATGGTTGCAGCCATGAAATTAAAAGACGCTTACTCCTTGGAAGGAAAGTTATGACCAACCTAGATAGCATATTCAAAAGCAAGAGACATTACTTTGCCAACAAAGGTCCATCTAGTCAAGGCTATGGTTTTTCCAACGGTCATGTATGGATGTGAGAGTTGGACTGTGAAGAAAGCTAAGTGCTGAAGAATTGATGCTTTTGAACTGTGGTGTTGGAGAAGACTCTTGAGAGTCCCTTGGACTGCAAGGAGATCCAACCTGTCCATCCTAAAGGAGATCAGTCCTGGGTGTTCATTGGAAGGACTGATGCTAAAGCTGAAACTCCAATACTTTGGCCACCTGATGTGAAGAGTTGACTCATTGGAGAAGACTCTGATGCTGGGAGGGATCGGGGGCAGGAGGAGAAGGGGATGACAGAGGATGAGATGGCTGGATGGCATCACCAATTCGATGGATATGAGTTTGAGTGAACTTCAGGAGTTGGTGATGAACAGGGAGGCCTGGCGTGCTGTGATTCATGGGGTTGCAAAGACTTGGACACGATTGAGCAACTGAACTGAACTAATACTGGGAAACTCTGAGAGCAAGAATAGTTTAATTGTAATGTTTATTTATATTTTTTTGTACTATTTGAACTTTAGGAGAATAATTGGGTAGTTTTTTTTTTTTTTTTTCTTTTCTGGAAGAAAAAAATTAAAAACAACTTAAAACAGATGAAAGAAAAATGATGTGAACTCTTTTAATCTTTATCAAGAAAGGTATTTTTTCATTCTGACATATAAAAATAGTACTGTCATTTCTAAAATGGAAATGAGTTAAAGAAACATTTTATTTTTTTAATTTATTTAATTGGAGGATAATTACCTTACAATATTGTACTGGGTTATGCCATACATTGTCATGAATCTCTCACGGGTGTACATGTGTTCCCCATCCTGAATTCCCCCTCCCACCTCCCTCCCCATCCCATCCCTCAGGGTCATCCCAGTGCACCAGCCCTGAGCACCTTGTCTCATGCATCGAATCTGGACTGGCGATCTGTTTCACATATGATAATAAACATGTTTCAATGCTATTCTCTCAAATCATTGCACCCTCGCCTTCTCCCACAGAGTCCAAAAGACTGTTCTATACCTCTGTCTCTCTTTTGCTGCCTCCCATATAGGGTCATTGTTACCGTCTTTCTAAATTCCGTATATATGCGTTAGTATACTGTACTGGTGGTGTTTTTCTTTCTGGCTTAAATTACTTCACTCTGTATAATAGGCTCCAGTTTCATCCACCTCATTAGAACTGATTCAAATGTATTCTTTTTAATGGTTGAATAATATTCCATTGTGTATATGTACCACCGCTTTCTTATCCATTCGTCTGCTGATGGACATCTAGGTTGCTTCCATGTCCTGGCTATTACAAATAGTGCTGCAATGAACATTGGCATACACATGGCTCTTTCAATTCTGGTTTCTTCAGTGTGTATGCCCAGCAATGGGATTGATGGGTCATATGGCAACTCTATTTCCAGTTTTTTAAGGAATCTCCACACTGTTCTCCATAGTGGCTATACTAGTTTGCATTTCCATCAACAGTGTAAGAGAGTTCCTTTTCTTTAGACCCTCTCCAGCATTTATTGTTTGTAGACTTTTGGATAGCAGCCATTCTGATTGGTATGAGATGGTACCTCATTGTGGTTTTGATTTGCATTTATCTGATAATGAGTGATGTTGAGCATCTTTTCACATGTTTGTTAGCCATCTGTATGTCTTCTTTGGAGAAATGTCTGTTTAGTTCTTTGGCCCATTTTTTGATTGGGTCATTTATTTTTCTGGAATTGAGCTGCAGGGGCTGATCGTGTATTTTTGAGATTAATTCTTCATCAATTGCTTCATTTGCTATTATTTTCTCCCATTCTGAAAGCTGTCTTTTTACCTTGGTTATAGTTTGCTTTATGTGCAGAAGCTTTTAAGTTTAATTAGGTCCTATTTGTTTATTTTTGCTTTCATTTCCATTACTCTGGGAGGTATGTCATAGAGGATCCTGCTATGATTTATATCAGAGAGTGTTTTGCCTATGTTCTCCTCTAGTAGTTTTATAGTTTCTGGTCTTACATTTAGATCTTTAATCCATTTTGAGTTTATTTTTGTGTATGGTGTTAGAAAGTGTTCTAGTTTCATTCTTTTACAAGTGGTTGACCAGTTTTCCCAGCACCACTTGTTAAAGACATTGTCTTTTCTCCATTGTATATTCTTGCCTCCTTTGTCAAAGATAAGATGTCCATAGGTGTGTGAATTTATCTCTGGGCTTTCTATTTTGTTCCCTTGATCTATATTTCTGTCTTTGTGCCAGTACCATATTGTCTTGATGATTGCAGCTTTGTAGTAGAGCTTGAAGTCAGGCAGGTTAATTCCTCCAGGTCCATTCTTCTTTCTCAAGATTGCTTTGGCTATTTGAGGTTTTTTGTATTTCCATACAAATTGTGATATTATTTGTTCTAGTTCTATGAAAAATACCATTGTTAGCTTGATATTGATTGCATTGAATCTATAGATTGCTTTGAGTAGTATACTCATTTTTCACTATATTGATTCTTCTGATCCATGAACATGATATATTTCTCCATCTATTTGTGTCCTCTTTAATTTCTTTCACCAGTGTTTTATAGTTTTCTATATATAGGTCTTTTGTTTCCTTAGGTAGATTTATTCCAAAGTATTTTATTCTTTTCATTGCAATGGTGAATGGGATTATTTCCTTAATTTTTCTCTCTGTTTTCTCATTGTCAGTATATAGGAATGCAAGGGATTTCTATGTGTTAATTTTATATCCTGAAACTTTACTATATTCATTGATTAGCTCTAGTAATTTTCTGGTGGAGTCTTTAGGGTTTTCTGAATAGTAGATCATGTCATGTGCAAACAGTGAGTGTTTTACTTTTTCTTTTCCAATCTGGATTCCTTTTATTTATTTTTATTCTCTGATTGCTGTGGCTAAAACTTTAAAAACTATGTTGAATACTAGTGGTGAGAGTGGGCACCCTTGTCTTGTTTCTGACTTTAGGGGAAATGCTTTCAATTTTTCACCATTGAGGATAATGTTTGTTGTGGGTTTGTCATATATAGCTTTTATTACGTTGAGATATGTTCCTTCTATTCCTGCTTTCTGGAGAGCTTTTTATCATAAATGGATGTTGAATTTTGTTAAAGGCTTTCTCTGCATCTATTGAGATAATCATATGGTTTTTATTTTTCAATTTGTTAATGTGGTGTATTACATTGATTTATTTGTGGATATTGAAGAATCCTTGCATCCCTGGGATAAAGCCCACTTGGTTATCATGTATGATCTTTTTAATATGTTGTTGGATTCAGTTTGCTAGGATTTTGTTAAAGATTTTTGTGTCTATGTTCATCAGTGATATAGGCCTGTAGTTTTTTTTTTTTTTTTTTTTGTGGCATCTTTGTCTGGTTTTGGTATTGAATTCATCACTCAGTTGTGTCCAACTCTGCGACCCTGCGTACTGTAGCCTACCAGGCTCCTCCATCCATGGGATTTCCCAGGCAAGAATACTGGAGTGGGTTGCCATTTCCTTCTCCAGGGGTATTAGGGTGATGGTGGCCTCATAAAATGAGTTTGGAAGTTTACTTGAAATTTTCTGGAAGAGTTTGAGTAGGATAGGTGTTAGCTCTTCTATAAATTTTTGGTAGAATTCAGCTGTGAAGCCGTCTGGTCCTGGGCCTTTGTTTGCTGGAAGATTTCTGATTACGGTTTCAATTTCTGTGCTGTGATGGGTCTGTTAAGATATTCTATTTCTTCCTGGTTCAGTTTTGGAAAGTTACACTTTTCTAAGAATTTGTCCATTTCTTCCAAGTTTTCCATTTTATTGGCATATAGTTGCTGATAGTAGTCTCTTATGATCCTTTGTATTTCTGTGTTGTCTGTTGTGATTTCTCCATTTTCATTTCTAATTTTGTTGATTTGATTCTTCTCCCTTAGTTTCTTGATGAGTCTAGCTAATTCTCTGTCAAGTTTGTTTATCTTCTCAAAGAACCAGCTTTTAGCTTTGTTAATTTTTGCTATGGTCTCTTTTGTTTCTTTTGCATTTATCTCTGCCCTAATTTTTATAATTTCTTTCCTTCTACTAGCCCTAGAGTTCTTCATATCTTCCTTTATTAGTTGCTTTAGGTGTAGGGTTAGGTAATTTATTTGACTTTTTTCTTGTTTCTTGAGGTAAGCCTGTATTTCTATGAACCTTCCTCTTAGCACTGCTTTTACAGTGTCCCGTAAGTTTTGGGTTGTTGTGTTTTCATTTCCAATCTCTTCTATGCATATTTTGATTTGTTTTTTGATTTCTTCTGTGATTTGTTGGTTATTCAGTAGCATGTTGTTTAGCCCCCATATGTTGGAATTTTTAAAAGTTTTTTTTTTTCCTGTAATTGACATCTAATCTTACTGCATTGTGATCAGAAAAGATGCTTGGAATGATTTCAGGTTTTTTTTAATTTACCAAAGCTAGATTTATAGCCCAGGATTGGGTGACCTATCCTGGAGAAAGTTCCATGTGCACTTGAGAAAAAGGTGAAATTCATTGTTTTGGGGTGAAATGTCCTATAGATATCAATTAGGTCTAACTGGTCCATTGTATCATTTAAAGTTTGTGTTGCTAATTTTCTGTTTAGTTGATCTATCCATAGGTGTGAGTGGGGTATTAAAGTCTCCCACTGTAATTGTGTTATTGTTAATTTCCCCTTTCATACTTGTTAGCATTTGTCTTACATATTGCAGTGCTCCTATGTTGGTTGGATATATATTTATAATTGTTATATCTTCTTCTTGGAGTGATCCTTTGATCATTATATAGTATGCTTCTTTGTCTCTTTTCACAAACTTTATTTCAAAGTCTATTTTATCTGATATGAGTATTGCTACTCCTGCTTTCTTTTGGTCTCCATTTGCATGAAATATCTTTTTTCCAGCCCTTTACTTGCAGTCTGTATGTGTCCCTTGTCTTGAGATGGGTCTCTTGTAGACAGCACATATAGGGGTCTTGTTTTTGTATCCATTCAGTCAGTCTTTGTCTTTTGGTTGGGGCATTCAACCGATTTACATTTAAGGTAATTATTGATAAGTATGATCCTGTTGCCATTTACTTTGTTTTGAGTTCAAGTTTATACACCTTTTCTGTGTTTCCTGTCTAGAGAAGATCCTTTAGCATTTGTTGAAGAGCTGATTTGGTGGTGCTGAATTCTCTCAGCTTTAGCTTGTCTGTAAAGCTTTTGATTTCTCCTTCATATTTGAATGAGATCCTTGCTGGGTAGAGTAATCTGGGCTGTAGGTTATTCTCTTTCATCACTTTAAGTATGTCCTGCCAATCCTTTCTGGCCTGGAGAGTTTCTATTGAAAGATCAGCTGTTATCCTTATGGGAATCCCCTTGTGTGTTTGTTGTTTTCCCCTTGCTGCTTTTAATATTTGTTCTTTGTGTTTGATCTTTGTTAATTTGATTAATATGTGTCTTGGGTTGTTTCACCTTAGGTTTATCCTGTTTGGGACCCTCTGGGTTTCTTGGACTTGGGTGACTATTTCCTTCCCTATTTTAGGAAAGTTTTCAACTATTATGTCCTCAAGTATTTTTTCATGGTCTTTCTTTTTGTCTTCTTCTTCTGGGACTCCTATGATTTGAATGTTGGGGCGTTTGACATTGTCCCAGAGGTCTCTGAGGTTGTCCTCATTTCTTTTAATTATTTTTTCTTTTTTCCTCTCTGCTTCTTTTATTTCCACCATTCTGTCTTCTACCTCACTTATCCTATCTTCTGCCCCAGTTATTCTACTGTTGGTTCCCTCCAGAGTGTTTTTTTATCCCATTTATTGCATTATTCATTATTGATGGACTCTTTTATTTCTTCTAGGTCCTTGTTAAACATTTCTTGCATCTTCTCAATCCTTGTCTCCAGGCTATTTATCTGTAATTTCATTTTGTTTTCAAGATTTTGGATCATTTTACTATCATTATTCTGAATCTTTTTCAGGTAGATTCCCTATCTCCTCTTCTTTTGTTTGGTTTGGTGGACATTATTCATGTTTCTTTACCTGCTGAGTATTCCTCTGCCTTTTCATCTTGTTTAGATCGCTGTGTTTGGCATGGCCTTTCTGTATTCTGGCAGTTTGTGGTTCCTCTTTATTGTGGAGGTTCCTCCCTGTGGGTGGGGTTGGACGAGTAGCTTGTCAAGGTTTCCTGGTTAGGGAAGCTTGCGTTGGTGTTCTGGTGGGTGCAGCTGGATCTCTTCTCTCTGGAGTGCAATGAAGTGTCCAGTAGTGAGTTTTTAGATGTCTTTGGGTTTGGTGTGATTTTGGGCAGCCTGTATATTAAAGCTCAGGGCTATATTCCTGTGTTGCTGGAGAATTTGCATGGTGTGTCTTGCTCTAGAACTTCTTGGATCTTGGATGGAGCTTGGTTTCAGGGTAGATATGGAGGCTTTTGGATGAGCTCTTATCAATTAATGTTCCCTGGAGTCAGGAGTTCTCTGGTGTTCTCAGGTTTTGGACTTAAGTTTCCTGCTTCTGATTTTCAGTCTTATTCTTACAGTAGCTTCAAGACTTCTCCATCCATACAGCATCAATGATAAAACATCTAGGTTAATGGAGAAAAGATTCTCCACAATGAGGGACATTCAAAAAGTTTTGCTGAGTTACATGGAGAAGAGAAGAGGGAGGAAGGAGATAGAGGTGACCAGAAGGAGAAAAGGGGGAATCAAAAGGGGAGAGAGCAATCTAGCCAGTGATCAAATCCCTATGTGCTCTCCACATCCTGGAACACCCAGAGAGATTCACAGAGTTACATAGAAAAGAGAAGAGGGAAGAATGAAAGAGAGGTGATCAGGAGGAGAAGAGGGGAGTCAAAAGGAAAGAGACATATCTAGCCAGTAAGCAGTTCCCTGAGTGTTCTCCACAGCCTGGAATACCCAAAGAGATTCACAGAGTTGAGTAGAGAAGAGATGGGGGAGGGAGGAGATAGAGGTGACCTAGGGGAGAAAATGGAGAGTCAAAAGTGGGAAAGGGCAATCAAGCCAGTAATCACACTCCTAAGTAAAAATAGGTACTGAAGATTGGATTCTTAAAAGTACAAAATTGATAGCAAATACCAAACAGAAAAGATTAAAAATCTAGAGTAGAGGTTAGACTCTCAAAAATACAATATTAAAAAGAAACAAACAAAACAAAATCACAAAGACTATAAAAAATATGAAATTTGCTTTAAAAATAGGGTCTTTTTTTGCAAGGTAATAGTAGGTTATAAAAATGAAAATTAAAGGAATAATAGAGGACTTAAAATTTTTAAAAAATTAAATAATAATAGTAAAAATATTTTTAGGGATTTCTCTGGAGCTGTTGTGGGCAGTGTGGGGTCAGTTCAGTTTCAGATAGTTCCTTGTTCCAGCTTATATTTCTCAAGATATGTAGGCCCCTTCCAATGTAGTCAGTGCTAACTACAGGGTTTTAATCTGTTGCACCTGTCACTTCCAAGGCGGTTCCCTCTGTTTATTTTGGCTTCTTCTGTTGGCAATTCTCTTCAGTGTCTAATTTCTGCCCTGACACAAGGGGGCAAAGGTGGTCACTTATTTAGGCTCACTTGTTCAGTGGTGCTGTGGGGAGGGAGGAACACTGCAAACAAATATGACTGGCGTGTGTGGGGAGTGCTCACAGTGTCTTGGCCACACTGGGTTTGCTCCGGCTCATGGTGTGCGTGCTTTCCCAGTCTACACTGCATAGGCTCCAGGTTGCTCTGCAGGGGAACAGTCTAAAGTGGGCCCTGGGTTGTGTGCACTTACCAGATCTAAGCCGCTCAGGTTCAGGTTCTTGGGTACTCCACAAAGGCGCAGACTCGGTTGGGCATGCGTTTTGTGCCCTTCCCAGGTCTGAGCAGCTCAGGGGACCATGTGCTTGGCAAGCTCACTCTCCTTAGGTGCGGTTCATCTTATCACCTCTCCCTTCCCAGCCACTGAGTTTCCCGAGTGCGCCTTCAGGTGTGTCTCTCTGGGGAGCTGATCTCTGGCTGCAACCCTCCCGGCAGGTGTCATCCGTCCAGGATCCTAGGAAGGCTTGGTTGGCACCTGGGAACCTGCTCGCAGTTTGGTGGAGGATGCCGTCTCTGGGGCTGAGTTTGGCCCTTTCCAGCTCTGGCTGCCACCAGCCTGCCTCCCTGCCTCCTGCAGGGGATGGGCTGGCCTGCTACCAGCTAGCTCTCTGGTTCAGTTCTTTTTTCTGTGAGCAGGCCCAACAGTGCCTTAGGTTAGGGCTTTTCCCAGGAAAGTTCTCTCTCTCTCTCTCTTTTTTTTCTCTCTCTCTCTGGCTACCCCACAGTTTGGGTTGCTATCTCAGGTTAGCTCCCTCGGATTGCCCCGCATTCAGTCTGGGTCCTTACCCTAAGCAATGTGGCCCATTCCTCCCTGTTCAATCCGTGCTTGCTGGTGGTGGATGCGAGCATCTGGGCTACTTCTCTGCTGGGAATTGCCATTAGGCTCATAATTTATGGGTTTCATTTATTTATTTATCCTCCCGGTTATGTTGCCCTCTGAGATTCCAAAACTCCCCACAGACCCGCCAGTGAGAGGGTTCACTGGTGTTTGGAAACATCTCATCTTTTATGACTCCCTCCCAGGGACGGATCTCCAGCCCTAACTCTTTTGTCTCTCTTTATCTTCTATATTTTGTTCTACCTCCTTTCAAAGACAATGGGCTGCCTTTCTGGGTTCCTGGTGTCCTCTGCCAGCATTCAGAAGTTGTTTTGTGGAATTTGCTCAGCGTTCAAATGTTCTTTCAATGAATTTGTTGGGGGAGAAAGTGGTCTCCCGGTCCTATTCCTACGCCCTTTTAGGACCGCCCCGTAAAGAAACATTTGAATATTGTGTTAAAAAAATGATTAGCCATGGATCATCTCATTTGTGTAATATTTTACAAGCATAAATTATTCAGTTTAGTAACTTACTTTAAAATAGAGAATATTATAGTTGTGTTGTAAATTCTAAACTTTAATCAAGATTTAAAAAATGAGTATTGTCCTTTAAAATATATTTTCTTTTAGTGGTCAAAAGTAGGCCAAATAAACATGATCTTTATGTGTAGAATGATAAATATTTTTAAAGCTATAAATAATATGTCTTTTTAAATTTCACAACCCATCCACTTTGTGCTACATAGGTATAGGACACCTGTTAATTTCAATGATAAAAATCAAGGGAAAATGCACAGGAAACTCAACCTCCTACTACTATCTAGGTTTATGTTGGACTTGGGGATGATAGAATTAGATATTTAGAGAGTAAGCATGATAAAACAAATTGTAAGTAATGCCATTTGAGAATTAAAATTAATATTTTTTATGCAGCACTGGAACATTCAGGGAGATGTTGACCTCTATAGTTAAGTGCAAAGTGGAAAGCACAGGTTGCACAGATCTATATCAAGCCACCTCTCAATTCATGAGCATTCTACTTAAATGCAGTAGACTTTTTATTGCATTTTTCTGTTATCTGACCCCTGTAAAAAATCTTTTTCTGGTGTATTCTGTGTCTGGTTTGGAGGCATTAATAATCTCACCAGAAGTTTAATCAAAATATGAGCTATAAATAATGTTTTCTTTGAAATTCTTCCTTCATGATATATGAATTCATTTAGATACTATATTTCTCTTACTCCAAGCATATTCTTTCTTTCTGTAGAAGCCCAGGTGCTTCCTTTATTTATTTATTTTTATCTGCAAAATGACCATGACAAAATAATAGGCTGATCAGTTTTTTTTTTTTTAATTGATGGTGTTACAAGCAGTGACCTTTCTGTTAATCAGGTGGAAGTGATTAATCTAAAACAATACAAATTTAATTTATCTCAGTCAATAGGAATAATATTTTAGATACATATGGTATTCTGTATGCATTTGATAGGGTGAGGTTTCACTTAGAATAATAAAGCCACAGTTTGATGATCTGACATAGGAGAAACGAATGGAGCCCACTTCCAGGATCTAATTCTAGACTCAGTCTTATTTTGTAAATGCCTCCAGGAAGAAAATAGAGTACTCCAAGTTTGGTCCTCTCAGTTCTTATCTGTAACATAATACCTACCCAGCTGTTTAGGAATCTCTTCACTCAGAGAAAATAGGAATAAAACAAATATTTAAATGAAATGCTTTTGGACTGTTACACAAGATAACACTAAGATTTATAGGTAATTTGCCCATTGATATGTAAGATTTATTATCAGAAGAAAGTAATTTTATTGAATCTACATGTTCATTCATTTATTCAGTCAACAAACATTTACTCATCACCATCAGTACCACTTTTGTTTAGTGCCACAGGGTCAATAAGATCGTGAAAAGCAGTTTACAAACCACTGCCCTACGTGAACTTACAATTGGACAGAAGATAAATTCTGTGAACCATCAATAAATAGCTAAAGAAGAATTATGATGAAAAATATTATACACTGCTTGTAATGAATATGTAAGTCTTCATTGTGAAAAGATCAATTTTTATTATGTAAAGCCTAATTTCAGTGTTCCTTTTCCCCCAGTAACAGATTTATTTTTGTTATCCTCTTTGTTAATTTTTATATATTGATTAAGTAGGAACATATGTCATTATTTCAGTTAGGATATATACCTAGGGATACTGGGTAGATGGCATGGTGGTGGAGGTGGCAGAAGAGATTTTGTATCTTTCTTACTCCCCACATAAAAACAAAACCACTAAATTAAAACCCCCCAAATCTATATACATGTATGACAAAACAAGGTGACAAGATTTCCCTACAAACTCCAAAACCTTCACATATAAGCTATGATGCACCCAAAGCCTCTGATCTCAACATCTGTATGGAAGGAAGCTGAAAGAAACAGGACATGTGATAATGCTGTAGAGGGAACCACACAATAGCTAAACTCTTGGATTTCTTGATGAACTTGAATTAGGTTACAAATTGTGATATCATATTCAAGAAAATTGGGCTTCCCTAGTGGCTCAGATGGTAAAGAATCTACCTGCAATGCAGGAGACCTGGATTCGATCCCTGGGTTGGGAAGATCTTCTTGATAAGGGAATGGCTGCCCACTCCAGTATTCTTGCTTGGAGAAACCCACGGACAGAGGAGCCTACTGGGCTACAGTCGACGGAGTTGCAAAAAGTCAGACACAACTGAGTGACTAACACTTTTTACACCTAAACAAATGGAAGTGCAAAAGGCTTAAAGAGTAATTTGATCAAAGTTATGTGGCTTATAACTGGCAGGGTCATGAGTCCCATGCAGGGCTCAGTGCCTCCAGACCCGTGCAATGACCATTACAGCACATTGCCTCTCAAAACACAGAACACGACAATGTGCATGTGCTCATTTCCTCAGTCATGTCTGTCTGATTGGAGAAAAAATGTGCCAAATTTAGTTTTCCATACCAGGAAGTCAGGTTATAGCTAAAATGAAAAAATACCTAGCAGTATTATATGATTTAGAAATATGAAAATAAATGCTAGCTTAAAAAGTTGAAAGCAGGATCAGTTAATACACAATGGGAGAGAAGGGTGCTATTTTTTTTTCTTATAGTTTATGTAGTACTATTGGATTTTCTGAACGATGTGTGTATATATATATATATGTATACATATATACAGAAAAGCTTGAGAAAAAATTTTGATGTCATTGTTAATAGTATTGGCAAAAAATTTAAAAATACTGTTTCAATAATCTAAGTGAAAATTGAATATAAACCTTTAAGGCTAACATTGGAGTGCCTTTTAATGTTAATATAGAAAAATACTAAGGAGAATTTCAGTTAAATCCCAATTCCAACCAGAGAAAACAACCCTGCTGGCTTCACCCCAAGCAATTTTGGCTCTAGTATATGTTCTGAAAATTGTAGTACTCTCTTCTTTTCTTAAAAAACACTGAATTTATTTTGAAGGAAATTTCTATCTGAAATATTTCCAAAATATATTGACGTTTTAAAAATTAATTTAAAAATAGTAATTACAGATATCATTTGCATAAAGATGTCAAATTCATTTCTCATTTGATCATCAAAAAACATTGATGAGCCTGAGTATTCATATGGTCAGCAAATGACTTGTCATAAAGTAAAAAAGAATCATACTTTAACTTCAAATGTTTTGACACAAAATTGAGTGATACTAGAATTTTTCCAAAAGGTGATTTTAATAATCAGTATTAAGTGACAAAACTAACTTAACTAGATCTATGGGTTAATATTATTTAACTCAGGTTATAGTAGTATTTTCCTTGAAAAATGTTTATGATTGAAGGAGAAAAGTTTTTCAACTTTTTCTCACGGAGTGCATGAGCATGCTCAGTCGCTCAGTCGTGTCCAACTCTTTGTGACCCATTGACTAGCCCTCCATGCTCCTCTGTCCATGGGTTTTTTCCAGGCAAGAACACTGTACTGGGTTGCCATTTCCTCCTCCAGAGGATCTTTCCAACCCAGGGGTTGAACCTGCATCTCCTGTGTCTCCTGCACTGGAGTCTTTTTACTGCTGAGCCACCTGGGAAGCCCCATTCAGCACATAACAATATTTTATTCCTCCTCTTCATAACCTAAGATACTGACTTGTCAATACTTAAATTCTGAAACTTTAAAATTACTATTGGAAGTTGATTGATAAGTTTGTGGGGATGTAAAGATAACTTGAAAAATAAAGCTGGGCTCCCCTGGTGGCTCAGACAGTAAAGAATCCACCTGCAATGTGGGAGTCCTGGATTTGATTCCTGGGTTGGGAAGATCCCCTGCAAAAGATCATGGCAACCCACTCCAGTATTCTTGCCTAGGAAATCCCATGGGCCAAGGAGCATGGCAGTGTACAGTCAGTTGGGTCACAAAGTGTCAGACACAACTGAGTGACTAAGCACAGCAAAGACAACTTGAAAACTAAAGTATGCATAAAGTATAAACTTTTTATAGCAGCATAACATAATTGTATAAAAAATATAACTAATAAGTGCTCAGCAAAATGAATTTTTGTGTACTTGACACAGCCACTTTATCAGCACTCCAATGAAGAAATAGAATAGTACAACATTTTAGTAGCCCATCCTTACAATAGAGTGCTTTATCTGTCTTTGAACTTTACAGAAATTAATACAGTTTATACTCTTATGTATGGATGATTCTCTGAGATGACATTTATAATTTTTCCATGTAGCAATATTTTTCTTATTTCTATATAGTACTTTGTTAAATTAATATACCATGATTTCCTTCTTCTTTGATAGAGATAGGAAATGTTTGCAGTTTGGGAGTATTAAAAGATGTGCAAGTGCTATGAACTTTTGCACGTTCTTTGAGTTAGATATATACAAAGGAGTAGAATTACAGGGTTGTAAAGTTTGCATATGAATGGCTTTGGTAGATACTATCAAAGACTTTTCTATACTTACTGATACTGTTTGTATCAATAAATACAAGCACCCATAGTATGCCATTTTAATACATACATGGCGGTATCTCATGTTGCTTTTACTTGACATATTCCTGATTACATTACTAAACTTTTTAGCCTTTATTTTGTTAAGCATTTTTTGGCTCCATAGTAATCCAAGTCTGTGCCCTAACCAGCAACGCTGAAGAAGGTGAAGTTGAACAGATCTATGAAGACCTATAAGACCTTTTAAAACTAACACCCAAAAAAGATGTCCTTTTCCTTATGGGGGACTGGAATTCAAAAGTAGGAAGTCAAGAAACACCTGGAATAACAGGCAAATTTGGCCTTGGACTACAGAATGAAACAGAGCAAAGGCTAATAGAGTTTTTCCCAGAGAACACACTGGTCATAGCAGACACCCTCTCACAACAACACAAGAGAAGACTCTATACATGGACATCACCATTGGTCAACACCAAAATCAGATTGATTATATTCTTTGCAGCCAAAGATGGAGAAGCTCTATACAGTCAGCAAAGGCAAGACCGGAAGCTGACTGTGGCTCAGATCATGAACTCATTGCCAAATTCAGACTTAAATTGAAGAAAGTGGGGAAAACCACTAGATCATTCATGTATGGCATAAATAAAATCCCTTATGATTATACAGTGGAAGTGAGAAATCGATTTAAAGGACTAAATCTGATAGAGAGAGTACCTGATGAACTATGGACAGAGGTTCATGACATTCTACAGGAAACAGGAATCAAGACCATCCCCAAGAAAAACAAATTCAAAAAAGCAAAATGGCTGTCTGTGGAGGCCTTACAAATAGCTGTGAAAAGAACATAAGTGAAAAGGAGAAAAGGAATGATATACTCATTTGAATGCAGAGTTCCAAAGAATAGCAAGGAGAGGTAAGAAAGCCTTCCTCAGCCATCAACGCACAGAAATATAAGAAAACAATACAATGGGAAAAACTAGAGATCTCTTCAAGAAAATCAGAGATACCAAGGGAACATCAGGCAAAGATGGGCTCAAAAGGACAAAAATGGTATGGACCTAGACGAAGCAGAAGATATTAAGAAGTGGCAAGAATACACAGAAGAACTGTACAAAAAAGATCTTCATGACCCAGATAATCATGATGATGTGATCACTCACCTAGAGCCAGACATCCTGGAATGTGAAGTCAAGTGTGCCTTAGGAAGCATCACTACAAACAAAGCTAGTGGAGGTGATGGAATTCCAGTTGAGCTATTCCAAATCCTGAAAGATGATGCTGTGAAAGTGCTGCACTCAATATGCCAGCAAATTTGGAAAACTCAGCAGTGGCCACAGGAGTGGAAAAAGTCAGTTTTCATTCCAATCCCAAAGCCAAAGAATGCTCAAACTACCACACAATTGCACTTATCTCACACGCTAGTAAAGTAATGCTCTAAATTCTCCAAGCCAGGCTTCAGCAATACGTGAACCATGAACTTCCAGATGTTTAAGCTGGTTTTATAGAAAAGGCAGAGGAACCAGAGATCAAATTGCCAACATATGCTGGATCATCGAAAAAGCTAGAGAGTTCCAGAAAAAAAAAAAAAAACCAAACATCTATTTCTGCTTTTTTGATTATGCCAAAGCCTTTGATTGTGTGGATCACAATAAACTGTGGAAAATCTGAAAGACATGGGAATACCAGACCACCTGACGTGCCTCTTGAGAAGCCTGTATGCAGGTCAGGAAGCAACAGTTAGAACTGGACATGGAATAACAGATTGGTTCCAAATAGGAAAAGGAGTACGTCAAGGCTGTATATTGTCACCCTGCTTATTTAACTTATATGCAGAGTAGACCATGAGAAACGTTGGGTTGGAAGAAGCACAAGCTGGAATCAAGATTGCCAGGAGAAATATCAGTAACCTCAGATATGCAGATGACACCACCCTTATGACAGAATGTGAAGAGGAGCTAAAGAGCTTCTTGATGAAAGTGAAAGAAGAGAGTGAAAAAGTTGGCTTAAAGCTCAACATTCAGAAAACTAAAATCATGGCATCTGGTCCCATCACTTCATGGGAAATAGATGGGGAAACAGTGGAAACAGTGTCAGACTTTATTTTTCTGGGCTCCAAAATCACTGTAGATGGTGATTGCAGCCATGAAATTAAAAGACACTTATTCCTTGGAAGGAAAATTATGACCAACCTAGATAGCATATTCAAAAGCAGAGACATTACTTTGCCAACAAAGGTCCATCTAGTCAAGGCTATGGTTTTTCCAGTAGTAATGTATGAATGTGAGAGTTGGACTATAAAGAAAGGTGAGCACAGAAGAATGGATGCTTTTGAACTGTGGTGTTTAAGAAGACTCTTGAGAGTCCCTTGGACTGCAAGGAGATCCAACCAGTCCATCCTAAAGGAGATCATTCCTGGGTGTTCATTGGAAGGACTGATGATGAAGCTGAAACTCCAATATTTGGCCACCTGATGTGAAGAGTTGACTCATTTGAAAAGACCCTGATGCTGGGAAAGACTGAGGGTGGGAGGAGAAGGGGACGACAGAGGATGAAATGGTTAGATGGCATCATCGACTGAATGGACATGAGTCTGGGTAAACTCTGGAAATTGGTGATGAAAGGGAGGCCTGGTGAGCCTTGGTTCATGAGATCACAGAGTCAGACATGACTGAGCAACTGAACTGAACACTCTACTTTTGGGATTCTGTTTACATATAGATTTTTTTTTCATTGTACTGCACATCCTTGAGGTTTTATTCATTTATTTAAAAATCTATTGTCTCTCTGTTGTTCAGATTGAAAAAAAATTATTGATATATCTTCAAGTTTATTTTTCCTTCCATGTAAGTTTTTGAAAACTGTGGTTATAGTACTTTTAGTTCTTAAATTTTCATTTGCTTGCTCTTCATAAATTTACTTTCCTTTGTAACAATTTCTACTTTTTCATGTGTTTCAAGAGTGTTCATAAATATTAAATTATTTTTATGACAGCTGTTTAAAATCTCAGATGATTCAGGTATCTGTGCCATCTCAACACTGGTGTCTGTTGATGGTTCTTCCTTATTGATGCTTTTGGTATGATGAGTTATTTTTATTGTATCCTGGACATTTTGCATGGTATTTTATGTGACTGAGGTTCCTCTTTGAGTTTATTACCAACTCGGGATGGTAATCTGAGCTGTGTTCACACAAATAATCTCTACAGATTATCCTGGCTTGGAGGGGAGTGGTATCCTTAATGGAGTGTGTTATGATGGTCATTGTCTGCCTGTGCTCCTTTATGGATGCACACTGGCTGACAAGGAAACTCTTCTTACTGCCTTCTGGAGATAGTAGTGAGTCTGTGCTTACAGACAAAATCTACAAATATCTCACCAACTGTGGAGCAGACCTACCTCTTCACTGTACCGTGGGGTGGAAGTCAGAGCTCTGCTCACTTTAGCTAGAGTAGAGCTGTTGGGGAACTAAGATCCCATATACCACGTGGCAAGAAAATAAAGCAAAAAAAAAAAATTTTTTTTTTTTTTTTTGTCATCCAGTGCTGCTCCTCTCCGAGGCCTATAGCTAGAACTTTATGCATAACCCTCTTGTGTGTTTGTGTGTGTGTGTATTTTTTTTTTTGTTTGTTTTCATTGTGCCCATTGATATATCTTGGCTGCCGAAGCTTTTTTATCACCTAGACTGGGGTATGTAGAAGGAAAAAAGTAACAAACCAATAAATTGCAACTAATAAACAAAATAGGAAACTCAATTCTAGGTCCTGAGGCCACAAGAGAGTTTGCCTTCTTCTTCATCAGCTTTCCAATTCTCTGATTTTTGTCTCTTGTATTCTATCATAGACTTATAGGTATAATAAGTAGGATGAAATACAGTGGATTATATCTACTCTGTTTTGTTCAGAACTAGAAACAGAATGGTATTATTTTCAAGTTTCTTTTCTAATTGTGTATTGCTGGTATGGAAGAATACAATGGATTTTTTGTATTGATCCCTTCATTGGTGATTTGCTAAATTTACTTTACAAATTCTATCAGTCTATTTTCTTCTGGATTTTCTATATTTAAAAATGTATTAACCATGAATAATTGCAGTTTTTCTCTCCTTTTGAACATTTTAATATTTTTAATTGCACTGAATACAGGGTTTGGGGTTTTTCCGGTGGTTCAGCTGGTAACAAATCTCCCCACAATGCAGGAGGCCTGGGTTCAATCCCTGGGTTGGAAAGATCCCCTGGTAAAGGGAATGGCTACCCACTCAAATATTCTGGCTTGGAGAATTCCATGGACTGTGTTTCCATGGGTTTACAAAGAGTCAGACACAACTGAGCAAATTTCACTTTCACTCCTAGGGTTTAGTAAAAGCATTATGCATAAATTCATGGGGGAAAATATTTGCTATAGGCTTTTGGTAAATATTCAATCACAGTTAAAATTTTTATTTTAATTCATTGCTTGCTATGATTTTTATCCTGATAGAGTATTTAATTTTATCAAATGCTTATTTTACAGCTAATAAAATGATCATTTTTTCTGCTTTTTAGTTAAGCTGGTTGATTTTGTTGATAAATTTTCATATGTTACAGAAACTTTGCATTCATGGACTGAACCTTGTAAGTGAAAGTGTGAAAGTGTTAGTTGCTCAGTTGTGTCTGACTTTTTGTGACTCCATGGAATTCTGTCAATGAAATTCTCCAGACAAGAGTACTAGAGTGCGTAGCCATTTCCTTCTCCAAAGGATCTTCCCAACCAAGGAATTGATCCCTGGTCTCCTGCATTGCAGGCAGATTCTTTTCCATCTGACCCACTGGGGAAGTCCTGAACCAAACCTTACTTCATCATGATTTCTTATTCTGTTTTTATATTTACTGGGATCTCTTTACTAATATCTATTTGTGACTTATCATTGGTATTCAGGAAAGAACTTGGCCATTAATATCACCAAAGGTCATTGTTTTAAGAAAAAGTTTCACATTACAAATTTAATGTTTAATATGTGTATAGTATTCCTCAGATTTTCTATTTCCTCAGTTGTGATAAAGTGTGTTTTCCATAAACTTCATTATTTTAACTTAAGACAGAAGGATGGCAGAGTAGACACCAGCCTTCTTCTCCCACAAAATATCTATCTATCTAATGCAGATTAAATTTTCCCTAAGTTTAGCTTTAGGTGTATCCCACAAATTTTGATAGATCATATGTTTATTATTTAGTTCAAAATTTAGTCTAATATCCATGATAATTTCTTTTTTACCCTTGAATTACTAAAGTGTATACCTAAGGCACAATGAAGCTTTTGGTAATATTCTTTTGCTTAATTTAGGTGCTAGTTACCTGTGTGCTCATTTTGAGAAATAACTTTTTTCATTAAGCTGTATATTTTGGTTTACATACTTTTTCCAAATGTTTTTTCCTTCATTCCAATTTAAATTAGAAAATATAGTCTTTAATTTCCAAATATTTTGGCAATAATTAATTTATTAATTATTTGTTTTAGTTTTACTCTAAATACATTGAATTATTTCAGTTCTTTGTTGTCACTTGCTAGAAGTTCAGTATGTGATAACATCATATGTTTATTTTAAAAATATTTGAAATATATTAACATATTGTTTTATGTATGTCAATCAGGCTAAGATTATTAATCATGCTGTTCAGTTACATAGTAGGGCACATTTTTCTGCTCAAATTGTGGGTTTGTTAATGTCTCCTTTTAATTTTATCTTTTTTTGGTTTATACATTTTGGAGTTTTTAAGATACATGTGTCTTTACAATTATTATTTTTATTAGTATACATCCACTTTAATGTTTATAGATTTCTTTCATATATATTATGTAAATTCTTTTATATAATATACATGTATTTCTTTTATATATAGATAATCTATACGATAGTATTACATGTAATAGAATTACATAAATTAAGGTCTACATGACTGATGATAGCATATGGCACCAGGTTTATTTTCATTAGTATCTACCTGTATTTTTAAAGACATTTTAAACTTTATATTTAAACTTCTATTCTTATATTCAAAGTGAATATCTTTAAGTAGCATATAGTTTTTGTTTTTCTTTAAAGTTAAGAATCTTTTTTTTGAAGAAAAATAATTTAAGACATTGCATTTAATAAAACCAGATATATTTGAGTTTATATCTAGCTTATTACTATTTGTTTTTAAATTATCCTATTAACTTACTAGGTATACTTTCTTTTTCTACTCTTTAGTCATGATAAATAAAATGAAACCCTTGATTTATTATGATGTAATACAATTGGTACTTTTATAATGCTCCTGACAATTCTAGTGCCTTAGTCCTTTAATTCAGTTCATCCCTACTTATCTTTTGTCAGTTATGTGTTTACACACATGCATACAGTCCCCATAACACAAGACTCTATTGTTGTTTTGCCCACGTTTACTTTAATTGATCTTTATTCCTTCATGTGTTATGTAGTTTCATTTCCTTCTGCCTTTAGTATTTCTTGTACTGTAGTTCTAATTCGGAGAAGGCAATGGCACCCCACTCCAGTACACTTGCCTGGAAAAATCCCATGGATGGAGGAGCCTGGTGGGCTGCAGTCCATGGGGTCGCTAAGAGTCGGACACGACTGAGCGACTTCACTTTCACTTTTCACTTTCATGCATTGAAGAAGGAAACGGCAACCCACTCCAGTGTTCTTGCCTGGAGAATCCCAGGGACGGGGGAGCCTGGTGGGCTGCCGTCTATGGGGTCACACAGAGTCGGACACGACTGAAGCGACTTAGCAGCAGCAGCAGCAGTTCTTCTAATTAGAAAATTTTCTCACTTTTTGGAAATGTATTCTTCATTTTCAAGGGTGTTATCACTGGAAATATTATTCCATAATGAAAATGAATTCCCTCCTCCATTTTTAACATGCCTTTCCATTAACTTTTGGCCTTCACCATATCTGTGAAGTGTTAGTCTACAAATCTAATTGTTGCTCCTCTGCAAGTAATGAGTCTTTCTTTGAATGACTGCCTTCAAGATTTTCTCTTTAAAGATTTGTTTTTCATCAAAACAAGTAGTAATGCAGTGTATCTAGGTGCTCTAGTCTTTGTATCTTGCTTGGTTTTTCTAATGCCTACTGAATTATTGGTTTGTTGTATTTCTGATTAGAAAAAAATTCAGCCATTTTCTCCCTACTTTTTATCCCATTTTTCCAAAGAGTAACAAATCACACATACATTAGTTATTTTATGAGTCACGTAATTTCTTACGAGCTTTTTTGATCTTCCAGTTTCTTCCCTCTCCTCACTTCAGACTGGATATTTTCCACTGATACCTCTTTTGCAGTTTGCATTCAGCTGTGAAATTTACATATTTAGTGTGTGCATGTATGCTAAGTTGCTTCAGTCATGTCCAGCTCTTTGAGACACTATGGACCATAGCCCACCAGACTCTTCTGTCCATGGGATTCCCCAGGCAATACTACTGGAGTAGGTTGCATTTCCTTCTCCAGGGGATCTTTCTGACCCAGGAATTGAACCCACATCTCTTAGATCTCCTGCATTGGCAGGCAAATTCTTTACCCCTGGTGCCACCTGGGAAATATATTTACTACTGAATATAAATATTACATTTTTCAGTTCTATAATTCCCATTTATTTTATTTTCTATGTAGTCTCATTATCTAGAGACATTTATCTTATTATTATCTATTTTATTTCAAGGTCTAAATCTCATAACTCCAATGATTTAGGGATTTGTATATTTGTTGTCTTCATTCAGTCATTTCTAACTCTTTGTGACCCCATGAACTGCAGCACGCAAGGCCTACCTGTCCATCACCAACTCCCGGAATTCACTCAGACTCATGTCCATTGAGACAATGATGACATCTAATCATCTCATTCTCTGTCGTCCCCTTCTCCTCCCACCCTCAGTCTTTCCCAGCATCAGGGTCTTTTCAAATGAGTCAGCTCTTTGCATGAGGTGGCCAAAGTATTGGAGTTTCAGCTTCATCATCAGTCCTTCCAATGAACACCCAGGACTGAGCTCCTTCAGGATGGACTGGTTGGATCTCCTTGCAGTCCAAGGGACTCTCAAGAGTCTTCCCAGAAACAGTTCAAAAGCATCAATTCTTTGGCGCTTAGCCTTCTTCACAGTCCAACTCTCACATCCATACATGACTACTGGAAAAACCATAGCCTTGACTAGATGGAACTTTGTTGACAAAGTAATGTCTCTGCTTTTGAATATGCTATCTAGGTTGGTCATAACTTTCCTTCCAAGTAGTTGGCATCTTTTAATTTCATGGCTGCAATCACCATCTTCAGTGATTTGGGAGCCCCCAAAATAAAGTCTGACACTATTTCCACTGTTTTCCCATCTATTTTCCATGAAGTGATGGGACTGGATGCCATGATCTTAATATTTTGAAAGTTGAGCTTTAAGCTAACTTTTTCACTCTTCTCTTTCACTTTCATCAAGAGGCTCTTTAGTTCTTTACTTTCTTCCATAAGGGTGGTGTCATCCGCATAACTGAGGTTATTGATATTTCTCCCGGAAATCTTCACTCCAGTTTGTGCTTCTTCCAGCCCAGTGTTTCTCATGATATACTCCTATATTAGTTAAATAAGCAGGGTGACAATATACAGCCTTGATGTACTCGTTTTTGAATTTAGAACGTGTCTGTTGTTCCATGTCCAGTTCTAACTATTGGTTCTTGACCTGCACAGATTTCTCAGAAGGCAGGTAAGGTGGTCTGGTATTCTCTCTGTTTAAAAATTTTCCACAGTTTGTTGTGATCCACACAGTTAAAGGCTTTAGTGTAGTCAATAAAGCAGAAATGGATGTTTTTATGGAACTCTCTTGTTTTTCTATGATCCAGCGGATGTTGGAAATTTGATCTCTGGTTCCTGTGTCTTTTTTAAATCCAGCTTAAACATCTCAAAGTTCTTGGTTTAAATATGTTGAAGCTGGGCTTGAAGAATTTTGAGCATTACTTTGCCAGCTCACATTACTTTGCTCACATTACTTTGTGTGAGATGAGTGCAATTGTACAGTAGTTTGAACGTTCTTTAGCATTGCCTTTCTTTGGGATTGGAATGAAAACTGACCTTTTCCAGTGTTGTGGCCACTGCTGAGTTGTCCAAATTTGCTGGCAAATTGAGTGCAACACTTTCACAGCATCATCTTTCAGGATTTGAAATAGCTCAACTGGAATTCCATCACCTCCACTAGTTTTGTTGATAGTGATGCTTCCTAAGGCCCACTTCCTAAGGCCCATTCCAGGATGTCTGGCTCTAGATGAGTGATCACACCACTTTGATTATCTGGGTTGTGAAAAACTTTTTGGTACAGTTCTGTGTATTCTTTCTACCTCTTAATATCATCTGCTTTTGTTAGGTCCTTACCATTTCTGACCTTTATTGAGCCCATCTTTGCATGAAATATTCCCTTGATATCTCTAATTTTCTTGAAGAGATCTCTAGTCTTTCCCATTCTATTGTATTCCTCTATTTCTTTGCATTGATCACTAAGGAAGGCTTTCTTATCTCTCCTTACTCTTCTTTGGAATTCTGGATTCAAATGAGTATGTTTTTCCTTTTCTCCTTTGTTTTTCACTTCTTTTCTTTTCACAGCTATTTGTAAGCCCTCCTCAGACAGCCATTTTGCTTTTTTGAATTTCTTTTTCTTGGGGATGGTCTTGATCCCTGTCTCCTGTACAATGTCACAAACCTCTGTCCATAGTTCATCAGGCACTTTGTCTATCGGATCTAGTTCCTTAAATCTATTTCTCACTTCCACTGTATAATCATAAGGGATTTGATTTAGGTCATACCTGAATGGTCTAGTGGTTTTCCCCACTTTCGTCAATTTAAGTCTGAATTTGGCAATAAGGAGTTCATGATATGAGCCACAGTCAGCTCCTGGTCTTGTTTTTGCTGACTGTATAGAGCTTCTCCATCTTTGGCTGCAAAGAATATAATCAATCTGATTTCAGTGTTGACCATCTGGTGATGTCCATGCATAGAGTCTTCTCTTGTGTTGTTGGAAGAGGGTGTTTGCTATGACCAGTGCATTCTCTTGGCAAAACTCTATTAGCCTTCGCCCTGCTTCATTTTGTAGTCCAAGGCCAAATTTGCGTGTTACTCCAGGTGTTTCTTGAATTCCTACTTTTGCATTCCAGTACCCTGTAATGAAAAGGGCATCTCTTTTGGGTGTTAGTTCTAAAAGGTCTTATAGGTCTTCATAGAACTGTTCAACTTCAGCTGCTTCAGCATTACTGTTGGGGCATAGACTTGGATTACTGTGATATTTAATGCTTTGCTTTGGAAATGAATAGAGATCATTCTCGGGGAAGGCAATGGCACCCCACCCCAGTACTTTTGCCTGGAAAATCCCATGGACAGAGGATCCTGGTAGGCTCCAGTCCATGGGGTCGCTAAGAGTCGGACACGACTGAGCGACTTCACTTTCACTTTTCACTTTCATGCATTGGAGAAGGAAATGGCACCCCACTCCAGTGTTCTTGCCTGGAGAATCCCAGGGACGGGGGAGCCTGGTGAGCTTCCGTCTATGGGGTCGCACAGAGTCGGACACGACTGAAGCGACTTAGCAGCAGCAGCAGCAGCAGAGATCATTCTGTCATTTTTGAGATTGCATCCAAGCACTGCATTTTGGACTCTTGTTAACTGTGATGGCTACTCCATTTCTTCTAAGGGATTCCCGCCCACAGTAGTAGATATAATGCTCATCTGAGTTAAATTCACCCATTCCAGTCCATCTTAGTTTGCTGATACCTAGAATGTCGACATTCACTCTTGCCATCTCCTGTTTGACCACTTCCAATTTGCCTGGATTCATGGACCTGACATTCCAGGTTCCTATGCAATATTGCTCTTTACTGCATCAGACCTTGCTTCTATCACCAGTCACATCCACAACTGAGTGCTGTTTTTGCTTTGTTTCCATCCCTTCATTCTTTCTGGAGTTACTTCTTCATTGCTCTCCAGTAGCTTATTGGGTACCTACCGACCTGGAAAGTCCATCTTTCAGTGTCCTATCTTTTTGCCTTTTCATACTGTTCATGGGGTTCTCAAGGCAAGGATACTGAAATGATTTGCCATTCCTTTCTCCAGTGGACCACATTCTGTCAGGCCTCTCCACCATGACCCTTCTGTCTTGGGTTGCCCCACAGGGCATGGCTTAGTTTCATTGAGTTAGACAAGTTGTAGTCCATGTGATCAGATTGGCTAGTTGTCTGTGTTTGTGATTTCAGTCTGTCTGCTCTCTGATGCCCTCTCTCAGCGCCTACCATCTTACTTGGGTTTCTCTTGCCTTGGATGTGGGGTATCTCTTCACAGCTGTTCCAGCAGAGCACAGCCACTGCTCCCTACCTTGGACATGAGGTAGCTCCCCTCGGACACCACCCCTGAACTTGGATGTAGGGTAGCTCATCTCCACCGATGCCCGTGACCTTGGACGTGGGGTAGCTCTTATTCATCGGTAATTATCAATTAAATGTCACATATTTTGTATGACTGCAGCCATGAAATTAAAAGATGCTTACTCCTTGGAAGGAAAGTTATGACCAAACTAGATAGCATATTCAAAAGCAGAGACATTACTTTACTAACAAAGGTCTGTCTAGTCAAGGCTATGGTTTTTCCAATAGTCATGTATGGATTTGAGAGTTGGGCTATAAGGAAAGCTGAAGACTGAAGAATTGATGTTTTTGAACTGTGATGCTGCAGTAGACTCTTCAGAGTCCCTTGGACTGCAAGGAGATCCCACCAGTCCATCCTAAAGGAGATCAGTCCTGGGTGTTCATTAGAAGGACTGATGTTGAAGCTGAAATTCCAGTATTTGGCCACCTGATGCGAAGAGCTGACTCATTTGAAAAGACCCTGATTCTGGGAGAGATTGAAGGCATGAGACGAAGGGGATGTCGGAGGATGAGATGGTTGTATGGCATCATCGACTCAATGAACATGAATTTGGATAAACTCCAGGAGTTGGTGATGGACAGGGAGGCCTGGTGTGCTGCAGTCCATGGGGTTGCAAAGAGTCAAACATGACTGAGTGACTGAACTGAACTGATTTTGTATGAAACATTATAAAAGGTGAGGATCAGTATTCCTGTCTTCAAAGAAAGTTCAGTATTTTCTCTTTTAACCAGTTATAATGGAGTTTATTTGTAGACTTTGTAAGGTGTGATCTGCTTCTCTTCCAACCCCCACCAGTTAGGCATCCTAACTAAGAGTTTAAGATGTCTAGTGGTCAACTTTATTATTGGGTATTGACTTCCTGTTCGTTTGTTTGTTTTAGGCTTTTAATTAATTTATTTTTTATTGACAGATAATTGCTTTACAAAATTTTGCTGTTTTCTGTCAAACCTTAACCTGAATCTCTCGAACATTATGGGGTTGCTTGAAACTTCATTCTGAATTTTAAAATTTCTGTTAGTCTTCTCAGCCTTTCATCTGGGTAGCTGAGGAGTTTGACTAATTATTAGCCTTTCGTCCGGGAAGCTGAGGTGTTTGACCAATTATTAGACTCTTAAGGGGAAGTCTTCCCGTTGACTGTTCTGCTCATACTTTGACTCTCTCTCTTTCTCTCTCTCTCTGATCTTGATCCCCCAGGTACTGACTGCCTTGAGAGACACAAAATATAATTTTTCTCTCAGCTTTTAGGATTCCCAAAACCTGATGCTTTCCTCTTTATTTTAGTAGTGATTCTTTTCTAGAATTTATAATCTTTCCAAGCACCATGGGTCAGTAGATCCTCCAAGGACAAAAGAAAGTAGAGAGTCTGTTCATCTCTTGGAAGTTCCCTTCTCTCCAGGACATTGGCTCTTCCAGTTCTGCCCACTCTATCACTGCTCCTGTACACCCAACTTTGTGGGTGTATGTCAGGGGGAGGTGTGTTATTTGGCTTTCCTAAGTGTTGTTTTCTGTATATCAAAAATGATAAAATAGACCAAAGGGAAATTGAGATATGTGCTTTAATTCTTAAGTTATATCTGTCACATTTCTATCAAATTGTTTCTGATATTGTTTTTATTTGATAAACTGATGGAGCATGTTAACTATGAAATTTTACTTCAGACTTTCTACATCTTTCACTTAAGCCATTAAGAATTACTTATTTAAAAATTACTTAATCTGTAGTCAGATAAATCTGTGCTTGAATCTTTTATCACTTCTTCTGTGATGGCCTAGAGGGGTGGATGTGGGGAGAGAAGGGAGGCTCAAGAGAGAGGCTCAAGTCAATTATTACTGATTCATGTTATTGTATGGAAGAAACCAACACAACACTGTAAAGCAATTTTCCTCAAAATAAAAAATAAATAAAATTTTATATACTAAAGTACCAAGTATCTGGTTCCTATTAACCAGAAAATAAATGTTATTTTCTTTTCTCTAATTATCCTGTCCTTGGCTAATGATATAAAATAATGTTGGATAATGATTTATAATGAGAAATGATAGAAAAATAAGGGACTTGTATATATGTGAATAATCAAGATTAGGCAATAAGTGCCAACATAATTATGGAATTCAATTTAATTAAATTATTTATTCTTCTAGGAATTAGCGAACTAAAATGGACTGGAATGGGTGAATTTAACTCGGATGACCATTATATCTACTACTGTGGGCAGGAATCCCTCAGAAGAAATGGAGTGGCCATCATGGTCAACAAAAGAGTCCGAAATGCGGTACTTGGATGCAATCTCAAAAATGACAGAATGATCTCTGTTCGTATCCAAGGCAAACCATTCAATGTCACAGTAATCCAAGTCTATGCACCAACCAGTAACGCCGAAGAAGCTGAAGTTGAAAGGTTCTATGAAGACCTACAAGACCTTTTAGAACTAACACCCAAAAAAGATGTCCTTTTCATTATAGGGGACTGGAATGCAAAAGTAGGAATTCAAGAAACACCTGGAGTAACAGGCAAATTTGGCCTTGGAATACGGAATGAAGCAGGGCAAAGACTAATAGAGTTTTGCCAAGAAAATGCACTGGTCATAGCAAATACCCTCTTCCAACAACACAAGAGAAGACTCTATACATGGACATCACCAGATGGTCAATACCGAAATCAGATCGATTATATTCTTTGCAGCCAAAGATGGAGAAGCTCTATACAATCAGCAAAAACAAGACCAGGAGCTGACTGTGGCTCGGACCATGAACTCCTTATTGCCAAATTTAGACTGAAATTGAAGAAAGTAGGGAAAACTACTAGACCATTCAGGTATGACCTAAATCAAATCCCTTATGATTATACAGTGGAAGTGAGAAATAGATTTAAGGGCCTAGATCTGATAGATAGAGTGCCTGATGAACTATGGAATGAGGTTCGTGACATTGTACAGGAGACAGGGATCAAGACCATCCCCATGGAAAAGAAATGCAAAAAAGCAAAATGGCTGTCTGGGGAGGCCTTACAAATAGCTGTGAAAAGAAGAGAAGTGAAAAGCAAAGGAGAAAAAGAAAGATATAAACATCTAAATGCAGAGTTCCAAAGAATAGCAAGAAGAGATAAGAAAGCCTTCTTCAGTGATCAATGCAAAGAAATAGAGGAAAACAACAGAATGGGAAAGACTAGGGATCTCTTCAAGAAAATCAGAGATACCAAAGGAACATTTCATGCAAAGATGGGCACGATAAAGGACAGAGATGGTGTGGACCTAACAGAAGCAGAAGATATTAAGAAGAGGTGGCAAGAATACACAGAAGAACTGCACAAAAAAGAGCTTCAAGACCTAGACAATCATGATGATGTGATCACTGACCTAGAGCCAGACATCTTGGAATGTGAAGTCAAATGGGCCTTAGACAGCATCACTACGAACAAAGCTAGTGGAGGTGATGGAATTCCAGTGGAACTATTCCAAGTCCTGAAAGATGATGCTGTTAAAGTGCTGCACTCAATATGTCAGCAAATTTGGAAAACTCAGCAGTGGCCACAGGACTGGAAAAGGTCAGTTTTCATCCCAATCCCAAAGAAAGGCAATGCCAAGGAGTGCTCAAACTACCGAACAATTGCACTCATCTCACACGCTAGTAAAGTGATGCTCAAAATTCTCCAAGCCAGGCTTCAGCAATATGTGAACCGTGAACTTCCTGATGTTCAAGCTGGTTTTAGAAAAGGCAGAGGAACCAGAGATCAAATTGCCAACATCCGCTGGATCATGGAAAAAGCAAGAGAATTCCAGAAAAACATCTATTTCTGCTTTATGGACTATGCCAAAGCCTTTGACTGTGTGGATCACAATAAACTGTGGAAAATTCTGAAAGAGATGGGAATACCAGATCACCTGATCTGCCTCTTAAGAAATTTGTATGCAGGTCAGGAAGCAACAGTTAGAACTGGTCATGGAACGACAGACTGGTTCCAAATAGGAAAAGGAGTACGTCAAGGCTGCATATTGTCACCATGTTTATTTAACTTATATGCAGAGTACATCATGAGAAATGCTGGACTGGAAGAAACACAAGTTGGAATCAAGATTGCCGGGAGAAATATCAATAACCTCCGATATGCAGATGACACGACTCTTATGGCAGAAAGTGAAGAGGGGCTAAAAAGCCTCTTGATGAAAGTGAAAGTGGAGAGTGAAAGGGTTGGCTTAAAGCTCAACATTCAGAAAACGAAGATCATGGCATCTGGTCCCATCACTGCATGGGAAATAGATGGGGAAACAGTGGAAACAGTGTCAGACTTTGTTTTTCTGGGCTCCAAAATCACTGCAGATGGTGACTGCAGCCATGAAATTAAAAGACGCTTGCTCCTTGGAAGGAAAGTTATGACCAACCTAGATAGCATATTCAAAAGCAGAGACATTACTTTACCAACAAAGGTTCGCCTAGTCAAGGCTATGGTCTTTCCTGTGGTCATGTATGGATGTGAGAGCTGGACTGTGAGGAAGGCTGAACGCCGAAGAATTGATGCTTTTGAACTGTGGTGTTGGAGAAGACTCTTGAGAGTCCCTTGGACTGCAAGAAGATCCAACCAGTCCATTCTGAAGGAGATCAATCCTGGAATTTCTTTGGAAGGAATGATGCTAAAGCTGAAACTCCAGTATTTTGGCCACCTCATGCGAAGAGTTGACTCATTGGAGAAGACTCTGATGCTGGGAGGGATTGAGGGCAGGAGGAGAAGGGGACGACAGAGGATGAGATGGCTGGATGGCATCACTGACTCGATGGATGCGAGTCTGAGTGACCTCCGGGAGCTGGTGATGGACAGGGAGGCCTGGCGTGCTGCGGTTCATGGGGTCACAAAGAGTCGGACACGACTGAGCGACTGATCTGATCTGATCTGATCTGATAAGACATAAAAGTATCCTAGCTTAGAAAACAATTGATTATCTAAGGATCATATAGGAAAATTTTATATAGTTTAAACTTCTATTGATGTCCATAAAAGTTTGGTTAAAAAATGTGGATTTGAGTTAGAATAATCAAAAGCATTAGCATCTTAAAATGGTAATGTTTTACCAAGAACACTGAGAAGGGTAATCTTTCATTGACGTTACAAGAAAGTTAGGAAATGTTTTAAAAATTGAAACTTTATTGTTTTTCCCTTGACTATCCATATGTCTAAGTTCTCTGGGAAGTGATATTGAACAGATTGGAGGTGTTTTTTGGTTGTTATTTTATTTTATTAGTCTTTTAGTCTCTGAAATATTCAGGGAATGTATGTATTAATATGAATTTAAAATAATATGAGTTACAGATGTAGGTAAGGCCAATGAAGATGTTGAGAACTTTGTAGAAGAAATGAATAAAGGATGTTGATAGGTCTTAATTTCCCAAACTTGCAAAACTACTGCAGGAACCAGCTTTCCATGCTTTGGGTTTCTTCATTTTTATTTTCTTTTATTATGTTTTTTACTACTTGTTCTCTATTTATACAAAAATGTTTCAGTCAGTGCAGATTACAAAATCAAGCATGATTTATATTTACAACTTCAGAGGCAAACCTGACTGTTTCATGGGGTGGGTCAAACCAAACATTTTTTAGAGTCATCCAGCCTATTTAATTTGAAAAGTAGTTGACAATGGCATGTTTTTGTGTAAGTTAATGATGTGAGAAATATGCATTGCATCTTGGGCTATTTCAACATTCAGAAAGGTTCTCCAGCAACAGAATTTCTAATATTTTTTTTTTTTTACCCCTTTCATGACACATTTAGTTGCACCAAATAATTCAAGTTCAGTTATATACTGTTCAAGTGCCTGGATATTTCAAATAATACATTCTTAAAGAGTTTCTTTGCCACTAGGGATGGTTGGGCAATTGGAGCGAAATCTTGTCAGCTTTTTTTTCAAAGAAAAATCTTGAATGTTTTCCTTACTTAGTCGAGGCACAAAAGGAAAGCAAGATGGCCTCTGGGCAATGTTCTACAAACTGTGACCTGTTAAGGACCTCAGTTTTCAGGTTTATTTTGTCCCTTTCTTTCCTTTGTTTTCCCCACAACCACTTGCTAGGCCAGTTATTCCAGGATTCTAGCAGAGAAAAGAAACCTTGAGAGATGGTTGCCATGAATACATTTGCATTTGTTGTAACTACTCTTTTAGATAGGTAAGGAATGGAGGCATATATAAAAGAGCAATAGGAGCATAGCAAGAGCACTGAAGAATTTCTGTATCCCCCATGCCTCTGCCTGTAGCATTTATAAAAACTGAGAGCCACTGTCTGTCCATATGTTTAGAGATGGGATAGAATGAAAACACCACAGCTTAGGAAACCTAGAAAACTTGATTCTGGTCTCATTTTGGCCGCTAATATTGTATCTTTAGTGTTGGTGCATTATGGTTTCCTCAGCTGTAAAATGGATACTGTCAGCTCGACTCTAAGCTTCCTTCTTAATGTATAAATTTTTGTTGACTGAAGGTGTGACAAAGCTAGACATTACCTGGTCAGTGTCCTGTGTGTGTGTGTGTTTGTGTTTGGTCCCACTCTGTGACCCCATGGACTGTAGCCCAACAAGCTACTCTGTTCATGGAATTCTCCAGGCAAGAACACTGGACTGGTTGCAATTCCCTTCGTCAGAGGATCTTTCTGATCCAGGGATCGAACCCACATTTCCTGTGTCTCCGGTATTGGCAGGCAGATTCTTTACCACTGAGCCACCTGGGACATGCTCTGTATCGTCTAATGAATGCTTATTCGAGATGTATCCTCAGTGATTTTGCTTATGCCTCAATGAGCCCAAAGCTACTGCAAATAGCACTCATGGGTTTTGTCTGGCAACTCTGAGGGAATATTTGCAGTTAACACAGAAGTTCTGAAAAGAGCAAGAGGAAAGGCTGCCTCTGCCTGCTGTGACTTCTCATGGGCAACAAGAGTAGGTGAGCAGAACACTGAAAGGATGTAGAGAGAGTGAGAAGAACAAGAATACTTGAAAATCATCTGTGCAACTGGGGCACTAAAAAGTCTTCCGGTGAAAATTAGCTAAGAATAGACTAGCAGTCTCTTTGTGGTTTTATCAGATTAGCTATTGGAGCAATGTGCATGTGAGTGTGTGTGTGTGTGTGTGTGTGTGTGTGTGTGCATTTTCTCTGAAAAATTGTTAGTGTAAACACTGGATCATCCATTTGAGAAACAAGTTATTTTATTGAGGGATCTCTTAGTTCAGAAAGTTAACTGATTCTTTATGCCTTGGCCACTAAACTATCATCTTGGAGGGATATGGAAAAGGTACAAGAAGTGATGGAGGGGATACCTTACAATCTGTCAGATACTGGGCAAGCATTGTATATTTATAGTTTTATTTAGTGTTCATAGTTAATTTATAATATCAGTTAATTAAAAAAAAAAGAAGCTCAGAAGGATCAGTTAAATCCTCTAAGATCACACAACTATTAAGTGTTAGAGGACTGATTGGAACCCAGGTCTTCTTCACTCTGATACTCTTCATTATGCTTTGTAGCCTCTCAGCTCAACAGGGGCATTATCAGTAATATCTACTAATTCTAAACACTGGTGAGTCTTGGCTTTTTTAAATCACCACAAACTCAGCAGCTTAAAACAATGCTCACACATTGCCTCATAGTTGTGTAGGGCAAAATGCAGCCTTATTGGAGGGCAGTTTGCTTAAGGTCTCACAAGACCAGAGTCAAGATGTCTGTGGAAGTTATGGGGGAGGGAGAATCTGATAACAGGCACATTTAGGTGCTTGATGTCAGAATTCAATTCAAATCCATGGGATTCTAGGACTGAGACCCCTGTTTCTTTGCTGGCAGTTCCCCAGGGTTTCTCTGTTTCCCGAGGTCACTTGTATTCATTGGCTTGTGGGATCCCCCCATTTTTAAGCTGAATAATGGCACAGCAGATATTTCTCTCTGAATCTCTTTGATTTTCTCTTTGTTGTAACTTTATGATCACCTCTTCTGCCTCTGCTTGTAAAGACTGATAGGAATACATTGTGCTCACACTAATAATTCAGTATAATCTTCCTAAAGTCAACTATTTAGTAACCTTAATTATCTCACCAAATTCCTCTGTGTGTGTGTAAGGTAATATATTCAGTATGGTATCTCATCATAGTCACAGTCCCAGGGATTAGAAGTAGAATCTCTCTCTTTCTCTGTTTTTTTTTTTTTTTTTTTTTGCCTTTTGTCAGTATCACTGGCATATGGAATCTTATTTCCCCAACCAGGGATTGAACCCTCAACACTTGTATTGAATGTGTGGAATCCTAACCCCTGGACTGCCAGGGAAGCCCCAGGAGTAGAATCTCATTGGCAACACAGTTCTTCCTCCTGCAGGTGCTCTTCCCCCAGATCTCTTGAGGACAGTAGTATATGGTCTAGATGGATGCTCATATGCAGTGAATTTTAATTTCGATGAGAAATTTTAAGTTTTAGGCATCTACTATTATAGGAAGCAGTAGGAAAGGCTGCTTTTGTTTAATGGAGAGACACTACTTCATCTTTCAAGGTTTTATCTCTCAGTCGCATAACACAACCCTGAGACGTTACTCACATAAAGAGTGGCCAGAGCATTGCATTCTTGGCACAGTTAGCAAGAATTGCAGGGGATGAGAGACCCAGAAAAAGATAATGGAAATACCTTTGATTACATTATGGTAGGGTTCCAGGTTTGCCCTGTACCTCTACAGGTGTGTGACTTTTGACAGATCATTCTCTGAGAATGATCTGTCAGAAACTCTCTGAGCTTCTGTTTCTAAATCTATTTGATGAAAATAATAATACCTATTCTAAAGAATATTAAGAGATATGAATGAGATAATTCTTCTAAAGCTACTAACATTGTGTTTATAAAATAGTAGGTATCCCACACATGTTTATCTACCCCTCCCCTCCCCAATTCTACATCTATCCAAACATGGATTATTTGATACAGACTTGCCTTTGATCTGATAGAAGGCCAATCCTCCAAAAATATCTACTAAAAAACAATAGCTACTGTATGTTGAACACTACCATGGTGCACCAAGATACCTTTCAAAATTATTTTCAAAATTAATATGACTATGTATCTGATAAATATAGGGTTGCAAATTATATTGAAGTCTACATATATCTGTGGATCCCCTCACTTAAAACATTTCACTTCTACATTCTAAGTTTAGAAGACTTTTGAGATAAATTTTGAGTATCATGTGCACAGAATTCTTAATCTATCATAAAAGCATGTAGTAAAAGTATAGAAAAACTCCCCATGCTGGAAAAAATGTGGCTCTTTCTCTGAGATAAACAGTCACCTGCAAGAGACTTTAGGGAGATTATAGTGGTTGCACCACTCTCCATCAGTTTCCACAGACCACTTAGGCAGGGCATAAGGCCCTGTGGACCACCTACTCAAGTGTATTACTTTCTTTGATATCCCAAAGCTCCCACTACCATTTTGTGGTGTTTTTGCTTGGCTCTGTAATCATTATTGTGGTTAGAGTTTTTTTAAACATTCGTTTTCATGCTCTCCAGCACAGACTCAGATCTGCAGTGGAAAATACATTTGTAAAAATACGTTGTTGAGTGTGTATAACTTGCATTCTGGGCTTGTCCCAGACCACCTGGAACACCTTCATGGGTTCCAGTTATCCAAGAGCCACATCGTGAAAACCAGTGAGATGCTTCATTAGGTTACTACTGGCGGTACTTTGAGATCCTGGAATAAAAATTGGAAGCTGAGATTAAACTTATTCTCCTTTTGCTGCAAATGAAGTGTACCTTTTCTACATGTTAGTGTCTTGGTTAATATTTGAAATGTGCAGCATAAAAAAATAATAAAATATTTGCCTTTCACGTTAGGCAAGAGTAAATTTTAAAATGACTGTAACGTTCTAAGAAAGCTGCTGCCTGTTTTTATAACCCGGACACTGGAGTCTACAAAGTACAGGCCACACCCTTGCAGCCTACCTCAGGTTTATAGAAGGCCTAGTGTGTGGTCAGGGCCTCTAGACTCACAGTTAAAAGTTCATACCAGGGATGGGCTCGATGACACCAATGGCTTTTTATAATTAAGTTGAACTGTCCTCTGGCAAAGGTCCCAAGAAATCAGCCTCCCAAGCATATATATTCAGAGGTCGGGCATCGTAAGCTCCATGAATTTTTTCCTCCAACATTCCCGGATTCTGATTTTTAAATAAATATTAATGCTCCAATTTCTATGCTATGGAAAGAGTAAGGAGAAGCCTTAGGAATCTAGCCCACAAATTTCATGGTTAGAGAGAACTAACTACCTGACCAGCAGACGGAGGAGGCCAAAGACACACCAAACCACACAGTAGAAGCTCAGTTTGCCAGGACTGTGGCTGAGTTGAAGTGGATTTGGCCGTCCATATATTAATTCCAGGCACCCGGTGGTCTGAGACAGAAAAGGCAAAAGTAAGCAAACTAATTGGTGAGAGGATAAGCTTTTTTCCCTCCTCATCCCTTTTTGTAACTGTTTCTCTTTCACATGTGCCTTCGACTTTCCCACACAGCCCTGGAGGGAAAGCCAGGAAGGGAGGGGGTGGCAGGTGACAGCCCCGCTCTGAGGTGCTGCCTCTCCAGCTAGAGGCAGGGTTTGCCTGGCAAGTCTCTCTAAAAATACATATATTCTCCAGCCATGCAAGGAGATTCCTTGTCCTTCTAAATGGAATGGCTCATCTCCTTCTACTTCCCTCTTTCTGCAGAATGAAACTATGTGCTCTTCATAGCCAGATCTTCAGGCTCACATAAACTGACTAGCAACTTCTAAACAATAAATCTGAGCTATTGGCTGCATCAGAACTTGGCTCCTCGCCCAACATTAAACTTGGCTTGATTTCCCTTTATCCATTCTTCTTATGCAAAAGGAAAACAAAAAACAGGAACACACATTTTAAGTCAAATGCCAGCTATCCATTGTACTTCAGTAATGTTGCTGTTATGTTTTAAAGTCAGTTCAATTTTTTTAAGCATAGAGTTCATTTTCTCCTTTAGATAATTGCTTTTGAGGAAAAAAGGGCTCCCTCTAGCCACCAGCTTAAATAACACACATCCTGCTAACCAAAAAAACTTTTCTTAAATGTGGGTTTATGTTTACATAGCAGTAAAACTGTATTCTAATATCACTGACAGGACTTCATGGGGCTATTAAACTTCCATCGTATTGGATTGGATTATTTTCTTTGCCTTTTATTTTATTTTTTATGTATTATTGACAGGAAGGTATTTCTGAAAAAGACAAATAATGGGTATAGCCAGTGGCAGTAGGAATGATCTTTCAGAACAACAAATTGGAAATCTGTTATAGTATTTAAGGTAATGCTTGTCTTTATAAACATATGAGAGGGAAGCCAAGACCTGAAAATTGTTGTGCTTTAACCACAAATCATTTCAAAATTAACCATAAAACTTGCAGTAGAGTGTGAAGTTTATATTTGTGTGACTTCATCTAAAAGACAATATTAGAAAATATGTAGACATCATGCTTCTATTTTGAACCTACTTTTGCTGCTATTTTATCAGAAGTTACACTTTGTTTCCTCATATAACTGTGCAGATATATTTATGCTTCTAATGTGCTCACTTTAAGTGTTAAAAGAAAACTGAAGCATATAAACATTCCAAGTCAAAATTATTTCAAAATATATTTTAACTGCATTAAAACAGTGGGTTTTAATATTTCCCTGTCAAGAAGTCAGCCAGGTGAGGGTAGGCATCTTACTAGGTTGGTACAAAAGTAGTTGCAGTTTTGGACTCTGAATTTTAAACCATTATACCTAGGTGCGAAAACATCTTCATTAATCAGAATACGAACTGTTACAGTCAACACAGTTTTACCAACGATATATAAGTTTGTTTCTTCCTGCAGCATAAAAGTCCATGCTTTGGGATTCGATGAACTCTTGGAAAGCATTTTCTGTCTCCTGCTGGTTGTGGAAGCTTTTTTCCTGCAAAAGTTATCGAGATGCCTAAGTGGTAGTTGGTTAGTGAGAGGTCAGGTGAATATGGCAGATGAGGCAAAATTTCATAGCTCAGTTTTTTGTTTTTTTATTTTTTAACCTTTGAAGCATTGGTTGTGTGATGTGCAGTCATGCCTTGTCCTGGAGAAAAACTGGGTTCTTTTTGTTGACCAGTTCCAGCTGCAGGCTTTACAGTTGTCAGTGCATCTCATTGATTTGCTGAGCATGCTTCTCAGATGTAATGGTTTTGCCAGGATTCAGAAAGCTGTAGTGGGTCAAATGGACAGTAGACCACCAAATAGTGACCATAGCCTTTTCTGGTACAAGTTTGACTTTGGAAAGTGCTTTGGAGCTTCTTCTTAGTGCAACCACTGAGCTGGTCATCTCTGACTGTTGGATGAAAATCTATTTTTTGTCACATGTCACAATTCAATCAAGAAATGATTCCTTTTTGTTGCATATAATAAGAGAAGACACCTCAAAATAACAATTTTTTTGATTTGCAGTCAGCTCATGAGGCACCCACTTATCAGGTTTTTTTACCTTTCCAATTTGCTTCAAATTCCGAACAACTATAAAATTGCTGATGTTGAGTTCTTCAACAACTTCTCATATAGTTGTAAGAGGATCAGCTTCAATGATCATCTCAGTTGGCTGTCAACTTCTGATGAGTGGCGTCTATGCTCCTCACCTTAAAGGCTCCTTTGTAAAACTTTGTGAATCACCACTGCAGTGTATGCTCTTTAACAGTTCAGGAGCCAAATATGTTGTTGATGTTGCAAGTTGTCTCTGCTGCTCCGTGACCCATTTTGAACTCTAATTTAAAAATTGCTCAAATTTGCTTTTTATGTAACATCATTTCTATAGTCTAAAATAAATATCAAATAAACAGCAAGTAATAATGCATTAGTAAAAAAACATAAAGTGAGAAACGCACATTAAAATAAGGTATAACCACATTTAATTAAGTCTCCCAATATCAAACAGCAAAATTCAACAAATGCAAAACCACAATTACTTTTGCACCAACCTATGCAGATGACCTCGCCTGCCCGCGACCGGCGCGCCATTTAAGAGCGACCTCGCCTGCCCGCGACCGGCGCGCCATTTAAGAGCGACCTCGCCTGCCCGCGACCGGCGCGCCATTTAAGAGTGCCCCGCCGGCTGCGTCGCGCACTAAGAGCGCCCCGCCGGCTGCGTCGCGCACTAAGAGCGCCCCGCCGGCTGCGTCGCGCACTAAGAGCGCCCCGCCGGCTGCGTCGCGCACTAAGAGCGCCCCGCCGGCTGCGTCGCGCACTAAGAGCGCCCCGCCGGCTGCGTCGCGCACTAAGAGCGCCCCGCCGGCTGCGTCGCGCACTAAGAGCGCCCCGCCGGCTGCGTCGCGCACTAAGAGCGCGGCCGAGAGGAGCTACCCCACCACCGAGGTCAGGAAGGGCGGCGGTGAGGAGAGACCCCTCGTCCAAGGTAAGGTGCGATGGCTGTGCTTCGCTGGCCGGGAGCAGCCAGGAACAGCCGGGATGAGATACCCCACGCCCAAGGTAAGAGAAACCCAAGTAAGACAGTAGGTCTTGAAAGAGGGCATCAGAGGGCAAATACACTAAAACCATTCTCACAGATAACTAGTCAGTCTAATCACACAAGGACCACACCCTTGTCTAACTCAATGAGATTAAGCCATGCCCGAGGGGCAACCTGGGATGGGCGGGTCATGGTGGAGAGATATGACAGGGTGTGGTCCGCTGGAGAAGGGAATGGCAAACCACTTCAGTATTCTTGCCTTGAGAACCCCATGAACAGTATGAAAAGACAAAATGATAGGATACTGAAAGAGAAACTCCCCAGGTCAGTAAGGGCCCAATATGCTACTGGAGATCAGTAGAGAAATAACTCCAGAAAGAATGAAAGGATGGAGCCAAAACAAAAAGAATACCCAGCTGTGGATGTGTCTGGTGATAGAAGCAAAGTCCGATGCTGTAAAGAGCAGTATTGCATAGGAACCTGGAATGTCAGGTCCATGAATCAAGGCAAATTGAAAGTGGTCAAACAAGAGATGGCAAGAGTGAATGTCGACATTCTAGGAATTAGCGAACTAAAATGGACTGGAATGGGTGAATTTAACTCGGATGACCATTATATCTACTACTGTGGGCAGGAATCCCTCAGAAGAAATGGAGTGGCCATCATGGTCAACAAAAGAGTCCGAAATGCAGTACTTGGATGCAATCTCAAAAATGATAGAATGATCTCTGTTCGTTTCCAAGGCAAACCATTCAATGTCACAGTAATCCAAGTCTATGCCCCAACCAGTAACGCTGAAGAAGCTGAAGTTAAAAGGTTCTATGAAGACCTACAAGACCTTTTAGAACTAACACCCAAAAAAGATGTCCTTTTCATTATAGGGGACTGGAATGCAAAAGTAGGAAGTCAAGAAACACCTGGAGTAACAGGCAAATTTGGCCTTGGAATACGGAATGAAGCAGGGCAAAGACTAATAGAGTTTTGCCAAGAAAATGCACTGGTCATAGCAAATACCCTCTTCCAACAACACAAGAGAAGACTCTATACATGGACATCACCAGATGGTCAACACCGAAATCAGATCGATTATATTCTTTGCAGCCAAAGATGGAGAAGCTCTATACAATCAGCAAAAACAAGACCAGGAGCTGACTGTGGCTCAGACCATGAGCTCCTT